>JAWWLV010000021.1:5698609-5808189 GCA_035041135.1 Platyrinchus mystaceus
GGTCTACAATCATTTTGACATCTTCTCCAAGTCAAGAGCATCCATAAATGCCTTACTGATTTCCTGTGTAAGCCAGGCCAGCAAGGCCAACCTGTCACGTGCAAGTATCTCAAACAAGCAAAAATTAAATATCTACCCTTAAACCCCCCTATAGCTCATGAGATTTTGATTTTTCCTATGAACCATTCCTGTTTTCCAGAATCAACTCACATAATAAGGAGGCGGAGGCTCTCCCCAGCGTACTGCCTACAAGCTGCTGAGACACCAAGGTGAAGTAATACATAGGCTCTTAAAAATGTATACCAATTGAAGAGGGATAATAACACCATCTATAAATCAAGGCTGTTATCTTACAAGAGGCACAGGGGTAATTTCTTTTTCCTGTCCAAATTTTAGAACAAAAGTACAGGTGTCAGTGAAGGTTGGTGCTGGTTACAGCACCTCAGGTTTTATGGTCCCACCATAAGCCTTTCCTTTTCCATCCCCAAATGCTGGGAGGGTAGCCCATACTGCTGACCTCCTTCTTCAAGAAACTCCCCTTCCCAATTCCTTCCCTTCCAAGGGAGTGTTTTGGCCCAGGCTTAGCCCTGAGCTGGCATCCTTACCCAGCAACATTTAGCTTTGTATATGTGGCTGAGAAGCCTTGATATCACAGTTCAGGTCTATACAGAACCATGCTTGTAAATGAGATTTTTTTACTCCATGACAGACCTAGAACAATAAAAAAAACTTCAGTTGAGTGAAGACAATCTTTTTTTCCCCAAACCTGTTGGTAAACTGGAAGAGTAGAAAAAAAATCCTTAGAGGATAAAGACACTGTATTTATTTCAAACCATTTTTTCATTTAGATTAAAAGTAAATGAAAAAAAATAAATAACCAACAAAAATGGAAGAAGAATACAGAACAAAGTCAAGTGAAAAGGGAAAATGTCTGGATGAAACACTAAACAAAGACAGTGAAATGACATAGTTGGAAAACATGGGGGTGAAACAGTAAGAAATTTTCTGGATGTTTTTGTTACTTTCTTCCTCTATGTGAACAATCTAGTTCAGCCAAGAAGAATTTAACAATATTTTAGCATTGCTGATCCTCTTTTTTTCATGCACAAACATTTAAAAAAGAATTCAGATGAAAACTTTTGCTCTGTTCTTCCTCTAAACCAACACACAGGCACTTACACAGCTGATCTGGAGATACACTCTCAATCATGATGCCAAATATGAAATCAGAGCTCAACTTTGGGGATGGGCTTAGAACAATACTGAGCTCCATCCTGAAGCCAATCTCTGAGGTGTCTGCTGTGTGAATGCCCAGACCCCCGAACTGGAAACAGTAACCCTAAGCAAAGCTATGTAGTTTCTTAGGTTCTCATAGCGGTTGGGCTGTAGCCTTACCTGGATGTGCTGGTTGACATGAATAACATTTGTCATATCTCTTTACTCTCCCTCACTTCCCCAAGGGATGAAGAAGTTGGAGCATTTTTCTCCCATGCTCCTTCCTAGTTTTGGAAGTCCCTCAGATCCTCAGATCCCTCGTGGGCTAAAGTGGCTTTGTGAATCATCCAAGAATTAGATATATTTTAAATCACAGCCAATACTCCAGTCTTATTTTAGAAGTTAATTTTTTTTTTTTTGGAGGGGAAGGGGGATGAAGATTCCTATTTCTGTAAATGTTGGTTTTTTAATTGACAAAATCTGCCTGCTTGGTATATATATAAAGAGAGAGATTAAAAATAACACCTGTATATATATATATATAAGTAGCTGGGTGCCTAAATGCTTATATTTTCAGAAACCAGTGTAATTTAAAACTGTGGTGCACCTTATTTCTAAGGGATTTCAGGGGTGTGAATGTGTGTTAGAGAGTGGGTCAGAGAGTCAATAATTCATTGTATACTTCCACAGGATACTCCTTAGAGGATCTCTAAAGTACATCACTGACATTTATTAACAGATCCTTAGAAGACTCTCCTTGAAAGGCACAGAGACAGTATTATTGTCCCATTTTATAGAGGGGAAACCTGAGGTAGGAATTCAAAGATATGTACTAGCTCACTGAGACACTAAATGAACAAGCCAAGGCGGAATCCAAGCATTTTTCAGTCCCAAGGTAAAATTGTACTGGAGTACACTTCTGTGCAAGCTTTCACTGATGGCCAGCAGGAATGAGGAGAAAGGTGTAGCTCAGGCCATGTGCAGTCAGAGACCTGAGTGTGACCATTATTATCCCCACAGAAAACACTTACCACAAAGGGGGGTCTGCGTGAAATTAATCAGAAATTTTTATTCTGTAGACTCGGCAAGGATGGGTAGCATCTCCCTTCAGTGGAAAAATAAACAAGACACCATCCTGGGTGACCACTCTCCTGTTCAGACAGAGAGAAAAACCTGAGAAGGTTACTGAGACTGATGCAGGGTTGCAGCTCTGTGCTTTTGGGGAGTTGCTGCCCCATCCATCCTTAGTGATGGTGGTAAATCCCAGAAGCAATGCATCTTTCCCTAGAAACACCACTGAATTATATTTATACTTTTCCTGTTTAATTAAATATTATTTTTTTTCTGCAGACCTAGAGATGCAACTATCTAACTCGGGTCAGAGCTGCAAATATTTTAAATTATTAAAACCCCTTGAAATCAAGAAACAGAAGGGGAGAAAAGAATTAAAATAAGAAGCCTGTACACTGCAGCAAGAAGGATGGCTGGCAGTGTATGGACATTCCTCTTGCAGGAATGTTGGAATATACACTTTGACATCTAAAATCTTCCAAAACTCTTAGTCACTGACATCCTATAAAGCTGACAAGTGGCCACTGTGCTGGCTCCCATCCCACTTCCTTCCAGCCAAATAAAGTGCCTGACACCAGCCTGGCAGGAGAGACCTGCAGACAGACCACAGCAGCCACTCGAAGGAAATGCAATGCTTCTGTTACCCATGTCTCAGGACACAATTAAGTCCACAATATTTAACCCCTGCTGCTCACCTTTGAAAGACAAAAACACAATGCTGCACTGCCTGGACACAACATCTCATGTGGTGGTGTGGCACTGAAAATCAAAGTTTGCAGGAGCAGGAAAAATCCAAATCACTTTTTTTTTTTTTTTTGTAATATTTTCATTATGAAGTAAAGCATATAATGCTTTCATGTATGGACAAACTTGGTCCTAGTAATTTCTGTCTGATGATGGTGTACAGCAATGAGTTTCTTACCTTTGCAAAACACTTGTTGGATCTTTGAATAGTCCAAAAATATGAAGTAGGGCAAGACATTCCTTCAGATCATCTTCACAAAACATGTATCACTTATGTACAGACTCTTAATCCTATTCCTCCTCCTATTTTCCTTTCAAATACGTGTTTTGTATGGAGTTATCCATCAGACAGCACACTGTCAATGAGAAGTGTCATTGCTGTGTGTGTATTCCGATAAAATGAACCTAATGCATATGTAAATCTGCCTTCTCAGGAAAAGTGTGCAGAAACACATTTGACTTGAAATCTCTCACTGCAAAGAGATTTAAGAAGGGGAGAGATGAAAAATCCCCAATTGCAAGAGTGAAGATGAAGATCCTTGAGATCTGGAGCTGCAGTCCATGGAGAGAACTGGGTGCCCATCTGGGGCAGCGCTGCCACAGCACAGGGGGCAGAGGGAGGGTGGTCCCATCTCCTGGGGTCCCCCACATCCCATCCAGAGGCTGTAAGGAAGGAGAAGGTCCTGGTCCCACTGCAGTGGGTGTGAGCAGTGCCTGGGGGCAACAGACATGTAACCTTGTAAGAGCGCTGGGCAGCCGCACTAATGGAATCACGGAGACAGCCAGAACACGCTGCCCTCAAAACACTGTGCTGCTGGAGACTGTTCTAAAAGTGATCACAGAGACCTCCACAGAAAAAAGCGAAATAAATCCTGAGCCTGGTAACACAGATTTAGCTAATTGCTGCAGTTTTTTGTAATTTTTTTTTTTTTTAAAGGCAGCTCTTAGGAATAGACTCTCGAATATAACAATTTACAATAATATGTACTAGAAACAATTTAAGGAGGGGATTTAAAGATATCATCTGGCAAATTGCTTTGTTGACAACAGATATTAAGTGCAGTTTATCCTGTCTGCAATTAGGCACCATTTCCCCAGCTTTGTGATCGTAACAGGTTTTTTTATTATTAAAGAGTTTACAAAACACTGCAATGTTAATAGATACCTTCTGAAAAGAGTAAAAATAGGCATGTAGGGAAATTAATGAAAAGTTCATGTGAAACTACAAAAATGCATCCTTCTTACAAGTAGCTCTTACTCAAAATGATACTTATAACCTATTTAAAAACAAGCCAGTAAAGTTAGTAGTGATGCACAAGTGCACATGTATATGCACCTTGCCATCTGTATGGACAGAATTTGCAGGAAAGAATATAAGGACCCATAAGGTGGAAGGAAATTTCCTTGTTATACTTACATGTACCTGCTGCTCTAAAAAACCCCAGTATTTCTTAGTTCTTAACCCAAACTCCAAGTTTCTATTGCATATCTTAAATGTTATAGGCTGCATATATGAAGAAGGGTAAAAAAACCTGCTCTGTAATAGCAACAGTTGATGGCCCTGTGGAAACCTGCTGCCTTTGAGAGCAGGAGAGTGTCCTTTACAGAAGAAATGTGAAAACCAAAGCTGTCTTTTATAAAGTATTTCTATGAGAGCAAAACTGTCTCTTCAGTTGGAAAGTAGAAAATTTATATACCAGACCTTTGTGATCTGAAAATATGGTAGTTTTTAAGCTGCACTTGTTAAAAGAATATCTCAAACCCTGAAAACCTGCTGCTGGATCTCGCTGTTTAAAATAACAAGGTGCATCCTTCTTTGCAGCAAGTAGTATACTGAATCACTTGTACCACATATCTCTCAGAGTATGTTGTGCCTGCGTTCAGTGAAAGGCTTTGTTTTGGTTTCTAAGTGCTTTCTTGTTTATTTGAAATGGCAGTGTTTACATCTCATAGCTTATTAACTCTAATCACCCAGTTCAGTAATTAAAAAAAGGCAGTTGTCTACTGACATTGATCACAATACAAAAAGCTGTAGTACAAAGACCCTAATGAAATATTTTTGTAAATTGTAAAAGAGGATAATTATGAGAACAGGAAAAAGCACCATAACTTTACAGCTTCTTTTAATGAAATCGATATGATATCACTCAATTAAGGTAGTGAAGCAAAGCTGGGAGATTGTGGAGTTTGATAGGACACTAAAGAACATATTAATGCTTTTGCAGCTTTCAGGTGACTTCATGGGATGATACCTGAAAGTAAAAAAAAAAATAAAAATGAATTTAACATAGCCTTTATATAAAGAGTTGGAAAAGACAAGGCAAAATGAGCCACTTGCTGAAAACAGAGCGGGTGACACTGAAATTCATCTGAAGGAAAAGGTGACTTTTTTCATACAAAAGAACTTCTCCTTTTAGTGGTAACCATCTGTTGATCATTTCATTTTATGAGATTATTTTCAAAATAGAAACTCTCTATATTATGACTTTTCCTCCACAAATAGTATTGTTCAAGTTTCAAAAGACACTATATTTGATAACTAACACTTAATGCTTATTGCCCTTTGCAAAATATTCTTGACAGAAGGTTAGAAACTGACATTTCCAGTTGAAAATAATACATTGTCAAACAAGAAAACTGCAGGCTATAATTTTTAACACATGTATCTATTATTTTAAACATGAAACATTGCATCAGTTTGACATTAATTTATATAATAGGGACAGAAAAGGATAATGCAATTTTCAGGGGCTATCTACATTTAATTAACTAGCAGCAGTCGCCTGTAACAAAAGAAAACTCCACTACAAAAATACAAAGCCTGTTTGTACACCTTCTATCATGCATTATTGAAACACACAATGTCATTATATGAAATAATAAGTGCTTAAATAGAGTCAGCAACTAATAAATGCAGACACAAAACTTTTATGAAAGTTTGTAAATACAGTATTGTATGGAAATTCTGATGCATATTAGCTCTCATATGCGCTGTAAAATGTTTTATTATGAAAAAAGTGGGTAAGATACTTATCTTTTAAATTGGAGTTTAATATTTTATTAGTGCCAGGCACATAATTCTCATCAAATGGCAGGAAACTCTTTTTTGTACGGATACAAATGTCTAGAGTTTAATATTTCAAAGATAAGTACCTACTACTGCATCTATCACACTGCAGCTTAATGGAATTTACTTTTTCTTAAATATTTATACTGTATGTGTGTTTGGTTGTCAAATGATTGTATAACTACTGAGACAGAGCTGATAAGCTGGGCAACAATCTTGCAAATTATTATTTTTCAAATTTGAAATGTTTAAAATCTTGAACACAATAAGGAATACAGGATTTGAGAACTTTCAAACATGCAATTTTCATGGAAAAATAGTATTCTGTAATAAAAAAACCCAACAAACAAAAAGTTCTTCCAAGTGAACCCATGATTGCAGAAATCGTCTGACTTTCCCCAAACAAATTACATTTAAAGAAAAACAGAATGACATTAGCGAGAAATATTTCCTGAGAATCCAAAATACACCGTAGTGAGCAAATTAAACTGAGACCAGTCTCTGATATTTCCAGTGTAATGTACAGAGAGCATCATTCAGGTTCTGCAATACCGCAAACTATTTCATCAGTTCTGAGAAATGCTTTCTGATCCATGCTGATACAATTACCTAGCCTTTATTGGCAATTTAGACCTGCTTTTAGGGACATTTTAGAGCAAATGATGTTTTCTTGATATTTTAAAAAAGCAGCACTATTTGCTATACCTTTGGGATAAGGTAGAAATGGAGTTAGAGGCTCATTAAATATCTGATTGGTACAATGTGGTTTTTGTTACTGTGGACTAAACTACCAAAAATGAAGATATGTTCCTGAAGGTTCTGCTCCCCCTTGCAATCAAACAGTATTTTTATTTAGAATATTTCTGTAAAATATCAGCTGGCATTTACTACTACTGTACTACTTCCAGAGCCTTAAAATCTGCCTAATAATTGAAAGATGTTGAGACTTCCCTAATAAATTTTTAATATGAGCATGTGTGAAGGGCACACCACATCTTTCTTTGTTCCTATAAAAAGGTGATGTCCAGACTCTGACCAAGGGAGCCTGAATTCCTTTTGATGTTTCCATAAGTAGAAAAAAAGTGAAGCAGTTACAGAGATGAAAAAAAGTAAAATGAGATACTCCTAAAGGTTTTTTTACGCAGGGATTTAACTGAAATGACATCTGAAACTAGACAACAGCCCACTGAATGGCACAAAGCCCAAAGGCTCCCACCAGTTTGTCTTGCAACTGGTATAGCTTTAACATGGAGCCTTAACTATAGCTGAAGTGCCTTAAATTTTAGACTTTTATTTAAACCCTGCTTTCCTAAGCACTGGCAAAGCTGTTAAATTAGGTCCTCTAGTCCTGATTGCTGTCAATAGCATACACAGTCAGAAGCAGACTCAAAAGTTGTATCAGTTAATGTTTCTTTGATATTTTTAACTGTTTTCAATTTTCCCCTGCTTTCAGAAAATTCACAAGTGTTTCTGAGTCCTCTATAGTACACAGCTATTTTTATGCCATATTGGTCTGAGTAAATAAGACACAGGAAAGTGTGATAAATCAGGAGCATACCATTGTGATAAATAAAAGCTGATAATTTAAAACCCTTTTAGATAGAAGTGAGATGCCTCGTGAGAATAGTGGTGTGGTAAATAAAATCTGCTAATTTAAATCTTCTAAAATAATGCTTCCTGCTGTTAGCATCCAACACACAGCGTAGCAAGAGAGTTATTAAGCAGCCACATGGAGGGGGGATCACATCGCTGTCAGCGACACGGGGAGGAAAATTTTGTACTGCTCGTTTCTCCAAAGAGAGGGAGCAAACTCTGACAACACTCACATGTAAGCAACTTGGTGTAAATTAACATACAAACAATTAGATTGATCTTGAAGTCATAGGTATTTGTAGACCTACAGACCTATTTCTACAGTTAGAGCCCTCGTGACTGAAATGTTTGGAGTCAGGCAAGTTGTGCTGTGGATTAAAGCAACGTGTGTTTCACCCTGAGTTATTAATGGACAACCAGGGAAAACATCTGAAATTTGCCTTTTCTGATTCAGACACTCGACTACCAGACTAAGAAAGATTTTAAAGCCCCAGATTCAGAAACCAGCAAGACTTCTCATTGCCAGAAATCTTGTTTTGTCCTTTCACTGCCCAGGCAAGATTTCCTAATTGTGAAACAACAAGCAGCTGGAAAGGAGTTTGCACCAATAAGAGGGGAAAAAAAAGCCCCCAAAATAAACAACAATAACAATAACAAAAACAAAACAAAACAAACAAACAAAAAACCAAAACAAACAAAAAACCACAAACACTTTTGCCAGAAGTGCAACCCTGCTATGTTTCTGGGGAGGTCCAGGGGCTGGCTGAGCCCAGGACATACTCCCCTGCCCTGTGCAGTGAGAAGCAAAAAAGCCCCCTCCAAACTACTCTCCTCCCCAAAAGGCAAAGGCAAATCAGCAGTCCCACCTCCTTCATTCCCCTTAGGAAAACACCACCTGTTGCCATCACAGATTTAAACTGTTGCCCAACACAGCCTCTCCCTGTGAGCCCCCACCTGCCTGTCTCATCCAACAGTGTGGAGGGCTCTGAGATCCAGGACATTCTCTGTACCCTAAACAAAACATGGTGAAAGTTGGTAGGAGGTATTACCTTTCAATTCTGAATTTTTGCTATTAGCAAGTATTTTCTCCTTAAAAAAAAGAAACAACAACAAACAAACCTTTTAGATGAGCCTCTATTTCCCATTACATGCCCATTACTCATGCTGGCACGAGCACAATTACAGGTGCCATTTTTTAAAAATGCCAGCAGATATCTGGGAAAAACAGGGATGTCTGACCATTCCAGTTATCCTGAAGAGAGAGCTCAGAATTTCGTTGCAAAAGACAGACTGTTCAGGGGGAAACTGATCCTGCAAGTGCACACAAGCAAAAAGACCCAAATCTGCACAATTTTGAGGGAATGATGGTAGAGAGCAGAGCCAGTCCCTGGTGCAGCAGGTCCTGGGGCTGAAGGGGGGGGGATTGCAATGACCCTCAGCTCAGCAAGTCACCAGGACCTGCTGCAGAGTTACAGTCACCACTGAGCAGGAGGAAGGAAGTTTTCCAGAGGCCGCACTGAGAGAGAAATGAGCTGGAAAGCCCAGTACAATATGCACAGTGCTCCTGTGACCAGAAAGACCTAGTTTTTCCCCTGTGCTTTTAAGCAAAGAACATTCAAAGGAGTGATGCCACAGTGACCGAGTTCACAGGGATTAAGAAACAGTTCATCACAGGCACTCTTCGGTGCCTGCCCTGAAGAGCACAGAAATTATCTCATGTGCTGGGCTACAGAAAGGACGGGAGGACTGGGCAGCCCTGTCAGTGAGTGCCAGGGCACTCCTTTCTCTGAGGAGCATAAATGTTGCCACTGTGTCAGTGGACCACACAGTTCCCATCAGGATCTCTGCAGATCAGGGCATTGCTGCTATAATCAGGCACTCAGCCTGCCTCTCTGAGCAGATATTAGCCCACTGCCACAGCAAAGTTCGACACAATTTGGAGACAAAACCAACAGAGTAATTGTTTCAATGCCATACGGCATCTGTATTAACATGAGCAAATTATTTTGGTAGGGATTCAATTTCATAAATGTGGCTTCAAAGGCTGTTCCATCAGCACTAAAATGCTTTCTTCCTTCTCACCAAAATGAATAAAAACTTTACGATAGGTTCAGCACAGTACTTAAGTATTTGTTTTGTTAATTTCTTAAAACAAATTGGATTCTCAGTAAATACAAAACTTGGACAGCTGCATTAAGCAAGCAGTGGGGAAGCAATCTCATAATGATTATCATGCAGAAGCACACTGCAGAATTCCCAGAATTTCATCCAAACTGTTATTTGCTCTATTATAAACCTTCCATAAAACCCAATATAAAAATTCCTGAAGGAAGAGAAAGCATTTTTAAATATTTGCAAATACCCTCCAATGATTAAAGAAATGCGTAATGGATGAGATGTTAACAGATGACAACAGAATTAGGAGATATGGTCTTTCTTCCTACTTTATTGCACTGAGGGGGAATCAGAGCATTTGCAACCATTTTCCTTTCAGCTGATAGTTTGTGAAGCCAGACCAGCTAGATTTTGACCATGAACTCTGCAAGGCTCACTTATCCCAAGTTTCCACATGAGTCAACTCCACACACAGCAGGTCTGGGGATCTCAAGCCTGATGTTGATCTCATCCATACCATGAACCTCTGTGACTTCAGCCATCAACAGGAGTTGGGGTGGAAAGTGCCAGTCTTGTGGTTTCAAAGGATATGAGCATGTGGGACTAATGAATCTCAATTTGGAGGGCCTGGGATTTTGCATAAGGATATTTGTGCACTTCTCTGTCTGAATCTGTGGCTGGAAGGCTGGAGGACACAGGACTGACCAATGCTTGCCTGATGCTCTCACCAAATGTACAGGAACTGATGATGTACAGACCTGCATTGCCACAATAGCACCGTGTCTGTTCACCTGTTGTCTCTCACCTTTTGCACAGAATTTGTCTTTCAGAAACAAAATAGCTGTGCACAGCAATTTTCATAATGCTTCAAGGGGACTTGTGAGCTTTCTGCAGTGATATATGAACTCACTCCCCTTGGTGCTGACATGAAGGAGGTCAGTGAGGAAACATCCCATACAACCCATTGGGTTAGAATATCCTCAACTCTAATTATCATTTATTTAACCTTGGAAAAAAAATCCCATTGTAAAGCAGAATATTATTGAAAAAAATTAAAAATAAAATCTGTCATCCAACAGAGCAGCCCTTTGCGGATTTAACGGCTAAGGCAAGCTCCCAGGAAGCAGTGGTTTGGGACCTTTCCAAACAAAAAAGATTTGGCCAAAAAAATTGAAATCTCTGTTCTGTGAGCAACTAATTAGACTTTGACAAGTCTTACAGCCATTATCATCCCTCCACAGGCCTCTGCAGGACACGTTGGCACATGGAACGTTATTTTGGTGGGCTCTGTGGTCCCTGGGAAGGAAGGGCAGTGTCCGTGTGTCGTGCCTTGCGCAGTGCAAAGCTGGTGCTAATGAAGCCACCTCCCAGAAGAACTGCTTGGCATGGGTGCAACACCAAACTGACACTTCTCTGTGGCCAAAGATTTCACCTGGGATAGCTCAAAGATTTTTGCACCTTGCTGCTTTTTAACTTTTTGCTCTCATTTATACCAGTCCTATTGTGCCCTGACCCTGGGACTGATCTGAAAACAACTGATACATCTCTCCTTGTTACTTTTGCTCTCCCCTGTGGTCACTGCCAAATGGATTCCTATAAGGTCTTGGGAAACAGTTTCCAGCTCTCACAGACTCTCACCTGTGCATGGGCTGCACGGGGACTCCACAAGCCACCATGAATAGCTTCACAACCCCAATACTCCTGTCACCCTTGGAGTATCCAGCTGACACTGAAAGATTCAATTTTCAACCCAAACCCTGTTTTAATGCAGGTGATCTTCTGAGGGGGCTGGTTGTAGAGCTTGTACCCTTGAGGATTTCGGAGCACAAACTACCACAGGGATATGATATTCAATCCCAGTCAGCAGCAGAAGTAATTGTCCATAGGTTGTGGGGTCCTGCAAGACCCCAACTATGTTCATGTGCAGACCCTATAAAACATAATCCTAAATGTGTGTACATTTGTAAGTAGAAGGGGAAAAAAATAATCTCATTTCTACCAGCATAGTAAAACATGCCCTTCTTTACACAGAGAATGCCACAACTACCAATGAGTTCCCACATTTCTCAGCCTGGGAAAGCAGAGCACACATTTCTGTGGGGAAGAATCAGGCCACCAAAGGGGACATCCCGCACTCCACCTTCATGCTGGCAGGGATGGAGAAGAAGGGCAAGCCCTGAAGAATGACCACAGAGTAAATCCAGGGCAATGCCATCCATTTAATAACTACTGAACGTTATACAAGCGGTTAATTTACCCACAGGTTAGAACTGTCTACTGCTGTTGCATTAAATAGTTATCCCTTTAAATTTGAAAGCATAGCTGTAATCAACCCTAAGGGCATGGTGTTTCTATTGTCACTGTCACTAAGCCACTATACTTATTTCCACATGGTACAAGGTATATTTAATATTCTCACCTGTTTACAACTTTGCCTTCTTACAAATTTATATCCAAAGTTCAAGAGACTCTCCCTGATGTGGTTTTGTTCCTACAAACATGCACCAAGGCAGAAGATTCCTGTGGTGCTCCAAGCAGAGGCACATGCTGAGGCTGTTCTCAACAGCTTCTGCTGTGGAGATCTGCTGCAAGATGGAAAAACATGTATTTTTGGAAAGAGTAAAACCCCTGAAGAGTGTTACCAGGAATAGAGACACTTAAAAAACACCTGGCAGTTCTGCAGTTCTTTTAATGTTGGGCCTGATTCATGGTTGGGCTTTATGACTTGTTCAGGCTGATGAAACTTTCTTCATTTCAGCAAAGCTACACTACAATAAAATGGAAATACTAGACAGATTAATCCAATCCATAACTTGGTACTTTCTTAAAAGTAGTAGAATTTACCCCCACACTGACTTTTTTTTTTTTCCCACTATATGCATGACTTAAAATACCAGCATGTAATTTTCACCCCTGGATCCCTAAGTACCACCTGTCTGCTGTATATCTATTTTTAAGACAGTAAATGCTGCTGTCCATACTGTTCTGTAACCCACTGGACTGACTCAATTGTCAAGACTAACCAAATGAATAAACAAATAATAGTGACTTCAGTGATACCAGCTCATAGCTACACTAAACTATAATTTTAAATTATGCTTGATGTTTGCTACTATACAACTATGGATTTACACATATTGTATGTGCAATAAAAAGAATGCAAAAAATTAAAGGGAAATACAGCAGAGATGATGCATTTTTTCACCTGAGTGAAATGTCTCCAGACTTACACTAGTGGCAAAGTGAAAACTGTGTGAAGTAGCATAAGAAATGAAAAGGAAATGGGGAAATCTCATTTGTGCCTTCCCTCTATCAATGCAATACTTACTGTTTGGGGATATTTTAGCCACCAGTGAACACTCGTCTTGTAATTGAAACAGAAACAAAGAAAACACACCACTAATGTAAAATCGCAATGGTTTAAATCTCTAAAATACACTGAAAATACAAAAAAAAAATATTTTGCAGGATTTATCAGAATTATGTGTCTGGAAGTTGACAGAATAAAATAGACAAATACTGCATGAGGTACAGGTTTTCTGAGGAAGTGTAGTGCAGGATTGCTGTGCTGGTGTCTCCATCTAGAATGCTTTCTTTCCATGGAGTTGTAGGCACCTAGTATTTTAAATTCCTTGCACTGCATCAGGGTTATGGTACTATGTTACAAAGTTATTCAGAAACCTGATTGGCCATGTTCCTGCAATACATTTTCCTAACCCCAAGATAAAGATCCATGCATCTCTTTACCCTTTAAACAAAAAAGCTATTGTAATAGCATGTAGTGTGATGCATGGCATGAATACCAAAACATGTACATGCACTGCTAAACTGTTTAAGTATGGAAGAAGTAGTGTCTAATAGCATCAGGAAATTGAAATTTAAAAATTTTTCTCACTCACTTATTTGATGAGAACTGGGCTGCTGACAGGTGAAGCAGAAAGTCATTTTTCAAGTTAAATGCCAAGTGGTTATATAGCATAATATTCAGTCAAAATTAACCACCTCACTGCTGCATTGACATACAGCATATTTAATGGCAACTGTTTCCGCAAAGAAAACTATAGACCCTGGGGAGTTCTAAGAAAATGGAAAGAAAATCTTAATAATACTTCAGTTACTTGCTAGAAACAAAGAACAATAGTGTGCCCTAACTCATGGCAAGGAGAACAAAATATAACTATTTGTCAAAATTAGAAATACAAGGTTTTAGTCTCTTCCACATGCAGATTGTGTGTTTTAAGTCATCAGATGTGTGTAGCTAATTTAGGAGCAGGTTTGGATCCACAACACAGTTTAGGGATAGAAAAAAAAGCTTTTTGATGCATTTCAAAAAGTTCTTTGCTGCATCTCAGTCTCAGGGTCATGGTCCTGCAAAATGAACCCTTAAAGCTTTTGGGACTCTTACTGTCATCTCTGAGGATTTCGCAGAGCTCACTTCAAGCCTATGGATCAAACCCATAAATTTCTCTCCAGGGAGAGGTTTGCTTCAATCTTCTGCATTTAATCTGGATTTAATCTGGATTAAATTTTTTAAGCAAAACATATTTAGTGTTCTGAATATTTTTCAAAGTTATGGAAGTTAAGCTCATAACAAAGGTAGCCCTCAACCCTGGTACAGGCCCTCTGAGGGACTGCGCTCTTAACTAGAGGATATTTTTAATTTCTTTGTTTGTTTTTCAAAACATAGTAAAACTATTCCTTGCATGCAAAAGCTTCTTACTGGGATAGACTACAAAGAACTATATTTCTTCTCTTTATGCCAAAAAAAACCCCAAAACCTTGACCCATACAAAGAAAATTTTATTGCTCAAATAATCAGAGCACATAAAAATTAAATTCAGAGGTAAAGGAAGCATAAGGACAGTAAATAAAATTTTTAAATGAGAATAAACCCCTATGTGTAATAGCAAAAGAGGGGAAATGGCAGGCAGTGGCACACTAAAAAAAATGTATTCTCTTCTTTTGCTAGCCTTTTCTCATAAAAATTTACAGTACAAGTGGTAAAATTAAAAAGGAACAGAGCAGAAAAGAACACCAAGAAAATGAGTTTTGGTGGGATTTCCAGCTTTACAAGGACATTTAAGTTGTATTTGGATTTTCCTCCCCAGTGTCCTATGAGAGCCGGCAGGGATCCCAGCATGCCTCACCACCATCATCACCAATTTGGACAGAGGCTGGAGGGTAATCCCATTGAAAAGGGCCCCAGTGATGGGTCCCACAGAGCTGGTCATTGGGAACCATGGGAAGGGATTAAGGGGGCACACAGGTTTTGGATGTTCTTCTTTTGCCTCCCTTCTAACAGAGGAATCAACAAACTCGTGGCAGCAGGGCTGCCAGGAGGCTCAGTGAGCAATGGGAATATCTTGAGGATAAGCAAAGCAGGAAAAATCAGAGATCTAACCCAAAGAAAGTCCTCTAAAAAAAAAAAAGGCAGAGACAAACTCTTAAGGCCAAAGATCTGCCTGTCCCTTCTCATCAGTAAAGTCAGGCTTCATAAATGAGTATATTGTGAAGGGGGATTATTAAAGAGAAAAGCATAGATGGCGTTTTGTATATATCAAAATTCTTTCTTTTGCCTTGACAGGATCAAGCAAATAATTCCTCAAAAAGTCACAGAGCTATTCAACAGGTGAACAGCTGCCAAGACAATTTGAAAACTCTACATTATGGTCCATCATGTAACTCAAGTTTGCTCAGTAAATATTATTCTCTTGGGACATCTCATGCAGAGAAACAGATGCCAGTTGATGACCCAACCTTTTCCTGGTCTTTCACTATTGTTTATGTGAAAGAAATACAGGTAGCTATTTATAAATAGAAATTACTCAAATCTCACCAAAGTGATGTTTCCTTATGTTCCACTCCTCTTCTGTGCAATATATCTGAGGTTTTGCTGGTTGAACTCCAGGGAGGGGTGATGGGCGGAAGAAAGATTGGAGTTAACATATATGAAACTATCTTGAGGATTTATGGTGTATGAGAAGAGTAAAAAACATAGATTTGTATAATTTTTACTAGAAAAAGATGTATTGAGCTGGCAGCAGCAGTAAGATGAAGGAAAATCATGAAATTCTTCATAGTATTACATGAAAATTGTCAAAGTGCGGGGATGCCCTAATCATCCATGAGCCAGCTGAAAATAAAGTGTATTTATACTGGAATTTTTCAGCATCTTTGGACAGTAGCTTAGCTTTTTTGTAAGTTGTAATGTTCCACAAAATACTGTTTATTTGATCCTGTCATAGAATACAGTAATAAAAGAACTGTAAATGTATCTTATTTATCAGCATGTTTGCACGTTTGGGTTATCACAGGAGACATGGGTTGTTTTTCCTTGAAGGAACTGAAATGTCTGGTGGTTACTTTAGATGAAAACAGAAACAACAAAAAGCACTACAGAGATATTTCTTCTGGTTGTTGAATGTGATGCTTCTTTCCAATTTTATCTTGTACACAGTTATTAGAATATGGTTTAAGGGGTTTCATGACAAAAAGAGAATACATCTGAAATGCACACCATTATTAGCAGTACCCAGTAATGTTCTATTGCATGTTGGAATTTATGTAATAAAAATGTTAAACAGCCAGCGATTGGATTTGTTTACAGGATCTAAAGAGGGGAATTGGGATGAACCCATGAATAACTTGCCTTGGAGGAGTCTTTTCTAACTGGATACAGATGGATTGGACCTGGAAGTAGAGACTGATGAAAAGTGACTGTAAAACATTATTCACTTATAGTATTACTTGGAGTATACTGACTATCATGAGTAGGTTTCTTCATGGTCAATCAATATTGCCCTGGTATTAAAATATTTTTAACGTGACTCATGAAACCTGCTCTTGCAGAAAAAGTGGAAGAAAAGGAAAGAAAGCATGGGGAAAAATATCCCATGATAATCTCTCCCCAGAGAGTCAGCATGGAGCCAGATTACCCACCAGAAAGCAGTGGCTTCAGGATCAATCCAAACAAGTGCCATGCAGGAGTGTTCCCCAGCCCTGGCTGTTCTGGCCTCACGTGCTGCTGTGTCCCAGGCCTTGTTCCAGTGCACCAAGGAGAAACCCTTCCCTAGAATTCAGTTTTGATAGAGGCACTTCCCATTTTAAAGGCAACTTTCTTGGGAAGACAGATTATGGGTACCCACTGCTCCATCTTTCAGTCCTCCCTCTCACCATCAGTTCTCCCTCCCTAGTATTTTGCTCACCAGACATATCTAACTATGGTTCCAAAACTTAAAGGCACCGTCTATATATTAGTGATCCTGACATACATGTTCTTTTCCTTGCTATGTTTGTATGCAAGAACCCTCAGGATTTTCATATCATTACTATTTCAGTTAAGCAGTTCAAACTAATTTCCCTGGAATTGATATTAAATTCTGTAGCATGAATGCCTCCATGTGTATGGATGTAAGTATGTATGTAAGGATGTGTATGCATATGAAGAATTCTTGCAGAACAATTAGCACTTATTAAAATCAGTTATCTCTTATAAATGAATGAGATAACTCTAGAGATTAAATAACAGGGGAAAAAAGTCTAAAAGGGTGAAAACAAAAACTATAGAGAGGAGAGTGTGTTACATAATGGCACTGCCCTGCTCCAGAAGAAATAAGGACCACCTTTATCCTCCTGGAAAGCAGGGATCAAACTTCTGGATGTGTAGCTGAATGTAGTAGCAAGTTCTGAAAATCATATTCATTCAGCAATACTTAATGCCTTAATTTAATTTCAATGTACCTTGAGAAAGTGAAAACTGTATTTTAAGATTTGATAAAGAGCAAAAATGAACAGAATTTTCTGGTGACAGAACTGTAAAAATTGGCAAGATGAATTAGCATGATCACTAAGTGTATGGTATATCTCAAAATAAATTTGCAATTATAGTTCTATTAATTCAACATATATATGTGGTTTGTGCTACCTGACTAGATGTAGATGTTGGTGTTAATATCTAATAATTTACTTATTTATTCTTTGAAATGTTTTTGTCTGTTCAGATAGTTATTTCCCAGTGCTAATTATACCAATACCTATAAATAATTTAAATCAAAGCAGGCCTAGCAGTACGTAAATGTTGTATTATTAGGTCTTCAGTAAAGCATTATTTTTCTGTCATTATGGCTACAGATATGGAAGGAGTAAGTTACTCTGAAGAATTCATAAATGTAAATGCCAAAGTTGAATTTACAATCTGAACTGTGTCCCTCATGCTGTCATACAGCAGTGATGTACAAGTTTATTGATATATATGATTATTACTGCTGGTTTAGTATGTTGCTTTAAAGACACAGAGTAATTTTATATCAATCATTTCTTCAAAAATAAGACTTTCTGGGCTGGAGGTCTTGTGCTGACCTTTCAAAAGAGTGACTATTACCCACAAGGAGCTTGGTCAAGAAAACTCAATACTATTGTTTTCTTTTTTTTTTTTTTTTTTGGCAAACTATATATTAAACAAGCAAATCACCAGCACAAATCTACTGATTAGATCCTTTCCTCCTCCCTCCACTGTGAAAATATACTGATTAGCTCCACCACACATCCTACTCCAAATAATGCTGCTGTCAGTTTTGATATAAGACTTGCACTTCATTAACATGCAAGCCACGCTCCTGAGTTTTTAAAAATTATCATACCTGCGTTATGGAAAATAAATTTTTAAATAATATGGAAAATAGGCTTTTTAACATAAAACTATCATGACTGGATTAATGGAAATATAAGGAATAAATAAATAAATAAATAAAACCAAAACCCACCAGAAAACCCCACAAACCCCTTAAAAATCCTAGCAAATGCTACTGCAAAAATGGGCAGTATCAAGGGCTTTTTTTCTCCCTAGGAAGTACTTCCATATTGTTTCTGGCTTATGCTTAAATGAAAAGAACAGGTCAGGGATAACACAAAGTAATTTAAAGGACTTACACTGCAATACATAGGATTGCCCACAGCTACACCTTGCAATCACCCAGTTCATATTTTAGGTCCTGACATAAGAGTTCATAGTATTTTACAATTCTATGTTCCATGTCAGTGGCTGACTGTGGAGTTGAATATCAGTCCTATTTAAATCTGCAAGAAAATAGCTGCAGGTGACATAACCTTTCATGTAGTACCACTGTGTACATATACAAATAATTGAGGCTCTTGACCCTGTCTACGCACATACAACTGTAAGTACAAACTTGACATTTTGATACTGCTTGTAGCCTTTCTCGTTGTTATTTTCTGTTTCAATAATCCATTGCAGGTAGAAAAATGAAAGAAGGAAGCATGAATGATTAATGCTGTCAAGGTAAAATAATGTATTTAGAAAAATCTATAAATCTGTTATTTGTGGCATTTTAAAACTAAACACGACACTCTTCAGTGCCATTCAGCCTCTTTTACAGCAGATAAATGTAAACGTTTTGCAGAAACAATAGCAGCATAACCCTTTGAACACTGGATTTGGCACCAAAAGTTAAAGGGATCGGCTGTAAACTTCCATGTCTAAAGGAATATTAAACAAAGATGAATATTCATACAGTGTTATTAATATTTAATATATATGTATGGTGTAAAGTGATGTGAATAAACTGCTGTTCCTATACAACCTTCCTGCCTTTATCTTCCTGACTGTGTCCACACATGGTCTAAGTTCTTATCTCTGGTATTTTTTCCAGTTTGCCACTGTAAACTCGATGTCTGGAACAGACTATACTTATATTTCTGAAAATACTTAGCGCCCCTACCTTGCTGTCAGATGACAACATGCCTCCTTAGACATTACATCTATATTAGATATATATGTTCACATAAATACAAGAATATTTCCCCTATATTTAGCAGTTGACATTAAACTTTGAATCAACAATGGGATGGCTGAAGAACTGCTGACTGATTTTAGATAGTCTGAATTTTCCTTAGACTATTTTTATCTTTTGGAAAAAAAAAAAAAGTGATTGAAAAATAAGTGCCACATTTGCCCTCCTTTCTGGGACCAGCCTTGCACACAGCAGGAATGCAGGTCTGAGTGCTGCACCAGCTTTCCTGAAGCCACTGAATTCCAAGATGTGGGCATACAGTCACAGTCCTAGGCTGCAGGCAATCCTCTGTGGATATCCCAGAAATACAATAAACTATCACTTGGATTTGAAAGAGAACTTTGCTGAACACTGCAGATATTAAAATTATATCAGCCCCCCACCAATCCACACTTCTGCTGTTTTCTTTCACCTCTGAAATGACAGCCAGGCAATCAAGGCAAACCTTAGTGTATAAACAAGATACTCTCTTCTAAACTAGTGAGGGGCCTTTCATGCTAACAAGATGTTTTCTCACTGTGTAGACAAGAGTGTACAACAAAGCCAGAGCTATCTGCTAAAATGTCTTGGAGATGTTGGTGCTCCAGCAAGTCATTTAAAATTAAATTTAATTAAATTAATGTGATATTAGCTGAATTGTTTCATTTGATAAATCTGTAAAGTCCCAACTGTACAGCTCAGGTTTCAGCAGACAAGTGTATTAGCAATGCATGCAAATGATCAGAGTTTGCAGATTCAAAAAATAATTAAAGCAGGTCTATAGCTTGCAGCAAGTTTCACCTGAAGTCACAGCAGTTGAAGGGCTTTAAGATGCTGCTTATTGCTAGATATCCATACTGCCCGTGAAGTGTATCTTCAGTTTTAAGGGAAAATTAACTGTACTTCCCATTATATTCTGTCCCATTCTACATACATTATTTTAATCTCCACTGGGCTCCTTTGCAATCAATTAGGACTTTAGACTCCACCTATGCAAAGCCCTCTCCACCTACTAGATGTTAGCCTATAAGATAAGTGGCTTTGCAATTGTTTCCACACTTAAATGTCTGAAGAAATTATCATCCCCAACTCATGACAAAGTCAGAATGTTACCTAAGTCATACCAGGTAACAACTGAAAGGACGCGAATGTCTTCGGAAATCAAAATGAAATTGTTTTACACCATGGAAAATATTAAGATAAAAGTTTTGAAAATGCAAAGTAAATACATATTGTTGACAGAAGAAATCAGTTTCCTTTATAGGCAAAGTTTATATCACGAAGTTCTGAATTTTTTTCTTCAGAAGAAAAGACTTACTATTATTTCTGTGATTTTCTCTGCCTTCAGTTTGAAGAGCTGTGCTCCACAGGTTGCTCCCCATACTGCTGTTAGTGTGTTCTGCTGCTATTTAGCTTCTCAGACCAGAGAGTGAAACCCAGAAACATAAATCTCATATATAAGGACAAAAAGCAATGTAGGCAAAAAGTTACCATCCTATAGAGAGAGAAGCCCAAGAGAAATGGATGGCAGAAGCAATCCAGACCGCTCAAAACACTGATTTTGCACTGCATTTTCTTTCATCAGAAATTAAAACACCATCATGCCACAGCAACATTCTCACCCAAACATCTGCTGTTGCTCAGCCAGAGCCTTTTCACCAGTGAAACACGATCAGTCTCTCCCTAATGCACCACCAGGGCTGGAAAAGTGGGCATGAATTATAAACCAGAAGAGGTTATCTTTTAATTGCAGAGAAAAGAAAAAAAAAATCTGCTTCATCTTGAAATACACACACCTTACATGCAAAATAACTCACTCTCTGAGTGGAAAAACTTCTGAAGCTAATTTCTTGTGACTTTGCATGTCATGATGAGACTTCCTGGCCTAATGAAGTGTGAGCTCCTGCCTTTGCTATTGGGAGACCTCTCTGCCATGCGGATTCTCTGAAGTTGGTCCCTTAGTAGGAGCATTCATTTGGATTTCCCTCTCCTACCACCTGCTTGCCTTCACATGGCCTTCGGGAACCTGCTGCTTCTGAGACTTTCACTCCCCCGTCAGAAATGGACTTGTCATCACAAGTGTTGGCATCATCTGCATAAAGGTTTACATTCAGCTACTGGAGACCAGGACAACATCCTATGCCCATGTGTACCTTAAACACAGTATAGCTGAGAATCAAACTACTACATCCACTCTGTTCCAGTTCTAGCTCTTCCCACAGAACCCCTCCCAGGTATTCATGGTCGGTTGCTCTCACAATTCAGGATCTGGGAACACTGATCCTACGATATGCAAACAACACGAGCATGTCAACATAAATGCTCATGTAGACTACAGATTGCACAATAAGCTTCTCTCACAACTCTTTATTTCTGGCAACAGCTAATGAGCTTCGACACATTGTGTGGTGACAGGAAACACAAAGGCATTTGGAGCAAAAACCTGGAGGACATGAAGAGGACCTCCTTCTGTGATACTGAAGTTTTCCTATTAAAGCTGCAAGGAATGGCTTCTTTACTAACTGAGAAGTAAAAAACTCAACTTGTGCCACGTCCAAAGGAGTCACATCTGAATCCCATTTGTTCCAAAGGAGGAATAATATCCAGAATATACAGTAGTGCATTTTAAGTGAAAGTTCAAGCCCACTGTACTGCACAGCATGCATGTATTCTGCTGGACTGAAAGACAGCAGGAAACAAATGCACCCATCTGGCCACATAAATCAATCACTGAAATCTGAAGATACACCCACAGAAGGGAAAAAATGATTAATAGATTTGTGATGTGTAAATTTTTATTTAACTCTAAAATCAGACTAGAAATCGCTTTTTTGAAGAACACCATGTCAAGGACATGAGTACTTTGTAATAGTGAGCATCTTCTAAATCTGTCAGAAGAGAGAGGATAGATTAAAAGCACACAGTGGATCTGGAAGCAGCAGTCAGAAGAGTGGCCATGGCCATGGTTATGCCATTCCTACCTGCACACAGTGGATGTGCCACCTGGTGACAGACACCGTGGCAGGCAGTACTGCAGCCCAGCCTGAGAGACACTCCAGCAGTTTGGTTTAAGTGATTCATGGGGTCTAAATATCCTATTGCTTTTGCCCTATGTCCAGTTATTTCAATCAGTTCAAATCTCCACACACAGCATCGCTGCTGTTGCAGAAGATAAAGGAGGCTCTGCTGGCAGCTGAGTTTTATTCACTGCAGGCAGGAAAACCCCCATAGATGTGAGAGAAGCAGGCAGGGTCCTCTGCACAGAGCTAAACATCACAGGTTAGCTTTTTTCTCCCCCTGATCTCACACTGTTTCTCTGGCAAAGGGTCATATATGGAGTAAATCCTGCTGAATACTTCTAAGCTGATGGCTCAGAGGAGACACTTCTGGATCTGGCCGTGATCTTCCTGCCCACTCCATCTGAAACATGGGACATTTCTTCCTCTTAGGTCTACTGACATGCCTTAAAAATGTTATACTCGATCTATTCCCAGGCACATTTTGTCATTAAAAATGCAGTGCTTTGGCTGATTTTGGCTCAGAGCTCAAGTATCAGCTCCTCTGAAGCCACCTACCTCAGAGACAAGCTGGGCTCTCATTAGTCACTTGCTAAGCGAAGCCCTGACATTCAGCCTGTAGCCCTGTGAGACAGTGTCATACAGCTTTTGGGTTTTAATTCCAGAACTTTGGACAACATTTTTGTCTCTCAAATGGAGCTTTGCTTGCCAATATACTGATGCCTTTCCAAGCATCTTCACGGGTCACTTGGGAAGGAACACAACCACACACCAGAACACGGATGTGACTGAATTCTTTGACATCATTAACAAGTTTTGTCATTCCACAGGAGTGGTAATTGCCTCCACAACATTTCAGGACCAGAAACAGCCAAGCCATCTTAATCTAAAACAGCCTGTTTTACCAAAGGGAAGGCCTCGAAAACACGGTCTTTTTAAACTGGCTGACACAAAGCTCACACCTATCTCTATCAGCATTGCAATAAATAAATGATTACAGTCAAAGTACTGCCACTATTGTTATTAGCAGCCTGCAAACAAAAGTTGAATCAGAAGAACACTGAAGAATGAAAAAACTTCCAATGCTCATCTCTATTTCAAGTCAGACTAATTCCACTGGAGAATCTTCAGCCTTGGTTCCTGTCACTGTGGGCACCCTATTTACAATCACCACCACATTTTTTGTTTAGGTTTTTTTTGTCTTCCTTTATTCACTGACTTCTGCAAACCTTTGGGAGGAGAAATGAAGACTACTATAGCAGCTTTTAAATTGACTTTTATATTAAGAATGTTATGTTTTTTATATCCGCTCTGAAAGGGTAATATGAAACTTATGAAATATTTACTAAGTGTGATGCATAAACAACAAATCACCTCTTTTCCATTAAATATTTTTTGTGAAAGATATTTTTAATAAAATACTGCAGCTTGCAATTTAATTACAATGAGTAATTAAAACTTAGAGGATAATCATTTTTGGCAAAAAGTCAGTTTTTGTTAAAATTTTAAGATAGAAAAAAGATGCATATTACGACCATAATACTGTTAGTAATTAAGATAAATGCATCAATTATTAAAGATGCAAACATGTCAAGCAAGCATAACTAATTATTTGAGCATGTTAACAGTTGTTTAATGTTAACAAGCAGTGAATTATTAAAGACCCCATGTGTCACATTTTGGACTGCATAAAATATAATGTTCTGGAAGGGTTTATGATTTTCAGGTTTTGCTTAGATCTTTCCAGTCAGATAAGCAATAAATTTAAGATAACTTGCATTTAAACTGTATTTCTAAAATAATTAGCTGTAATTGTGTAAAGAAACATTGTATTTCTCACTTTATGAAGACTTCCAAATTCAGTTAAAATGACCAAAATATATCAATAGGTGTTCTACACTGTAAATACGTGATTTCTGCACGTGAGTGCAATTTCTTCATTAAAAAGAGATATGGTATTTGAAAAGCTTAAACTGTCACAGTAACAATTAAACGGAGATGAAGGAGTGCATTTTATGTGAACTAATGCTCATAATGGTACCTGGCTTTGTATTTCAGTGGCTGAATGCATTCCAAAGGAAATATCCACAAAAATCCCCTTCAGCCAGCTCCTGGTGACTGTGCTAAGGCAGCTGCTCTCCCATCTCCATATACCTGTTAGTGATCCCACAACATCTGACACAAGAATAAAAACCATCAGAATAGTTTAGAGTTGTAGAAGCTATCACTCTAAATACCGAGACTCAGTTTGTCCTGGCTGTGGGTTTGGTTGGAGGTTTTTTTAGACAAAGGTAAAATTAAGATGCTTTTACTGGACTTCCTTCCCAGAGACTGAAAAGTAAAATCTTTATGTCTAAGCATTAGCTGTTAAACCTTTGAGTGAATACCCAAAGGAGTTATTGCAAACCAGAAAGGAGAAACACATGATGAGTGATTTGAATTTTGGGTATTAACTGCAATACCTTTGAGCGCTACCTAATCGCATTTGCAGACAGACAGACGGCTGTCTGTCCGGCTGAGGCATCTCAAGGCAGATGTATCCAGAGCTCAGCATCCCCCAGAGTCACTGCTGAGCCCCAAACATGGCAGCCCAGCGGCTTGGCTGCTTGCTGCAGCCCCAGAGGTTTCTACCCTTGCACTGGAATAACTCCTATACTGCCAGTAGCAGCAGCTGCTAATCTAGATTATTTTAGCAGTACCGAGGAGAAAACGCATCAGCATTTACTGTGGCACAGGAGGGGCAAGGTGACCTCTGGGCCTTGCTGAACTGCAGTCAGGTTGGCTGCTCACGGTCTTGGGAGAGCCAACCTTCACCACCTACCTACATGCCAAGGCAGTGGGTGGGCCCCTTGTCAAAATGAGTGACCAGCACCAACTTGGAGACTGCTGGTTTGAATTCATGTCAGGGGGAGGAGAGGCCTGGAAGCACTAAGGAAACACTTGTTTGTTTGTTTGTTTTTAGCAACATATTAATATGAATTAATGTTTGCAAAGCTCTTTGCCATCTTCAGATGAAAGAGGATACACGCAAATATTAGGCCGTTAATTGGGTGGCCGGAGGGTATGTGAACAGCGCGGGCCCAACGCAGCGCTTAGCTTCTCACACTGGTGTTTAAAGCCTCCTCTGCCCTGCAATTAGGCAGACATTTCAGCCAGGCAGTGGGAGGACAGGCCTGACCTCCAAAAGCTTTGCAGCAAAATTCACCCATGGCGGTGAGGAAGAGCTCACATTCCACACATGCCAGCTACACTGCCAGGCCATCCTCCAGCACAGTCCCATTCTAGGGCTCTGATGTGGAGTCTTGGGGGCACAGAGCATAGGGTGGTTTCTTTGTCATGTTCTGTTTTCTTGTGAAGATAAGCTGATATATCCCCCTCTTGCAAGAATATTTTGAAGGTTACTGCCCCAAAATGTAATAAGAATTTAAAAATCCAAGCCATTGCAAAAATACAGAGGTCAAAACTGGACACACTAATGGAAAGATGCTGATAACAAAATTCCAGGAAGTTAGGAGAGTGGCACCCCAAGCCCAAGGAAAGAGTGGAATTTCGGGTGCTGGAGGACAAGCATGCCTTTTGCAGATAATTTATTGCTCTCAAACATACACAAAGGAAGTTTGGGTACCTACTGGTCTTCTTTTTAGTTTATCTTATTTAGTGTTTTCCCCCCAATTTTTCTTCCTGTTTCTAGGTGACCTCCCTCCTGTGACAAGGTCTCCCCATTATGACAGTGAGCTCTGATGATAATGTAGGTAACATTCAGACTGAGACCAAGTGCAGCAGAAAGCCATATTTCACTCCTGACCTTCAGCTCCCCCTCTAGTGCAATGCACACATTATATTTCCTTTCACTCATTGCAGGACCAATGAAACAACGTTGGATGAAATAAGTGACGTTTCCTTAGCGAGATGCCAGGGATGAATAAAATAGTTTTGCCATTTTCACTGCACGTACCATACTCACCACACAACTTTGCTTGGCTCACATTAGATATTAAGATCCCTGCTTAGCAGAGGCAGAAAGAGAAAGATGAGGCAGAGAGAGAGAGAGGCAGCAGAGCCCTCCCTGGCACACAACACACAGCGCTTTGCAGCACACCCGAGCTGCCACAGCACCAAGGGGTTTTGAGGAACGCTCCTGCTGTCACTCCACAAGGTGGGGTGTCATCCATCTCTGCTATCCCAGCCAGAACAACACACCCACTAAAGGGCAGGAAAAGGTCCTGCTGCTGAGCAGCTACGGAGCCCCAAACCCAAAAATCACGGGTTCTCTCATCTCCAGCACCAACTGCTGCACTACACAGTAGCGCTGGCAGAGCTCCAGACGTATTCCTTTACGTGTCAGGCCTGAATCTCTTCATATGTTAGGGTAGAGCTGCATGTACAGTACTTCCCTTACTTCCAAGGCGTTTTTGCCATCTGTTTCTATTATGGGAGTTTATGGCACAGAATACCTCAGACATTACAGTATCTGTTTCTTTTCTGTGCTGCAGTTATGGTTGCTGTGCTGCTTTATGAACAGAATGATAAAACTTGGAGCCTTCTTAATTCTCTCCTTTTCACCCCCATTTTTTTCATAGCATGCTGCAGAAATGGAAGGATTTTTTACAGTTCATATTATTATGACGAGAAGTGATTTGAAAGAAAGAAGGAATTTATCAGGAAATGGAAATGTGACTACGAGGCAGCTTTTAAAAATCCTTTAATCATATCATGATTAAGAAGATTTTTATATTGTTACTTCTATGTTCTGAAGCAAATAGAATTTTGTTGTAATCTGAAATTTGCTTGCCTTTTTTTTTTTTTTTTTTTTTTTTTTTTTTAAGAAATAAGAACCTCCTTGGTATAGACAGTCTCTCATTCACATCCCCCTAAAGCAGGGACTCCAAAAGCAGAAGGGCTCTGTGGATTTTCATGAGTAATATTTCAGAGCTCCTAACATCCCCAAATTCAAAACACATAATGGAAGTAACATCGCGTCCGTACACACATGCCCCCCATTGCATATTTTCTGAGGAACCTTAATTCTTTGAGGAGAGGAATTATTTATCATAAACTTTATCTAGATATGTTTTTGACATGGAGAGCTATTATTTGTATGCAACAGCATCGCATTTTAACAACATTTAGATGGTGAATGTTTGCAATTACCCTCATTGTCTCTAGCTCATGAGGAGGTGGAGCTGTTGCACACTTCTTTAAAGAACGAATGCATGCAGCCTCATGGGCAGAAGATTAGATAGGTATGAATTTGGCAAAGAAATCAAATATAGACGCAAAGAAATATCCTATTTGCCCACGGCTGGTTTGATCACATGTTGACCATCTGGAATTTAGATCAAGCCTTCAATAAAATACAAGGGACCACACTTCTGCAGCACTCTCAATGATAAATTAATATCTGAGCTGGAAGTACTACAAGAAAACAGTGATAAAGAAGACAAAAGCCACATCTCACATACTCCAATTGCACTCCATTTCCTGGTGTTTCTTCACTTCCCCCCTCCCCCTGCCCATTAATATAAACATTATATGAGAAGTATAGTGAGAGCAATAAAAAATAAATGGCAATTAGAGCCAAGATCCAGAGCTAAGACAGGAGGAAAAAAGGAACAGAAACATTGGTCCTGATGGCCTTTTCCTGTTCCAATTTTTTTTAATGTTCTTCTGACCTTGATTAGATCTGCAACTTCTCATGTAAGGCTTTGAGATGAGTCCTATATTTAG
Source organism: Platyrinchus mystaceus (assembly GCA_035041135.1). Lineage (NCBI taxonomy): Eukaryota > Metazoa > Chordata > Aves > Passeriformes > Tyrannidae > Platyrinchus > Platyrinchus mystaceus. The sequence goes on from JAWWLV010000021.1 coordinate 5,726,947, forward strand.
ATAAAAAAAAAAAACAAACCAGCAGTACCAGAAGTGAACTGCCGAGCAGGCAGGGATCTGTACATACTTTGCCACATTTTCTGAACCACACCATTGCCCCTTATTTGCTCTCCTGCTGGTAGCTGATTTACCATGTTGTCTCTCAGGCACAACCTGCAAATCACAATCCCTCTGAGCTGTTCTGGGCAGACTCTGCCACCCACATCCTTGGGAGCATCTCCCAAATGTACCATAGTACCTTATCAGTAGGACAGCTCTGTTGGGAAATCTTAGCAAGCAATTTCTTACCTACTAATTCAGAGCCAATGCATAAGGCTACTCCCAAAATCCAGAGGCTGTGATAGCTGCCTGTGCAGCCCTGAGTCTTCACCTTGGGAGCACTCAGAGGTGACAGCCTATGCCCAGTCCCCCATATCTGCACGGTGCCAGACAGGTGGGCAGCACCAGGCAGGCAAATGCCTCAAGACAGATCAGCAAATTGGTTAAACTGAAAATTAAGTCAAGAAAGACCAAACATGTTAGCTTTTGGGCTCACTCCACACAAAGATGGTCCAAAAATGCCCCAGATACAAGCAAATCTGACTTCCACTGCCTTAATAAAGTGACTAGTGCCACATTTTCTGGGCTTTCCTCCTCTTTTGAAATGCGAGATTTTTAGCACAGCGTACCAGTCCCTCTCCCTCAACCCACCAGTTCACATTTCACTGCGTCTTCTCACCACCTTCAAGCCAAAGTTATTTATATGAGCCTCAAGAGCTTGGGAGCCAGCTCCCTACTTCTCCCCAGGGGATGGAAAACTATGCTGTACCCAGCACACACATGGTGAATGCCATTATGAGGGGTGTGGAAACACAACAACAACCCCCTGACACTGGTTCCAAAAACGTGTCACAGCCAGGTGGACCTCAGCAGGAGCCCCAGCACTGGAGCATTCCAACAGGGCATTCCCAAGGGGCATTGCTAATACCTCTAGCATTTCTGCCACCTCTCAATATTCAGAGAGAAAGGCAGAAGTCAAACAAAACAACCACAGTTACCTTTCCATGCAGTATGGATCAGAATATACTGAACACCGTACCTTCACTGTTGCCACTGCAACCTGTGGATGCTCAAGGAGCTTGCCTCCCACCACAGTAGGATTACAGATTTTCTACTGTCTTTTTTACAACTGAAAATGAAAGGTTCACTGTTCATGGATGGTATGAATGCATGCCCATTTGGCTCACAAAGGAAAACACAGGTCCCTTCTTGTGACAGATAAGAAAAAAAAAGTCTTAAAATATAAGAAGATCTATCAGGGCAAAGGGTAAAACCTAGTCTCTGTAAAAAAAATCAGGGAATGCTCTATGCCAGTCTTTAGCAAACAAAGTGCTAAGACACTGTTTTAATTCTGATTGAGAGAGCTAAAATTCACATTTCTTACAAATCCCCTTCCACCCCTGTCAGAGGACAGTTACAAGCCCCTCTGTGGCAGCCACCTCCTTCACTTCTGTCAGAGAACAGATTTCAAGAACTAAACAAATATTAAAAGTTTAAAAAAAATCCAAGAGCCCTTCAGTTTCCCTTGTATTTTAGGTTTAAAGGAGTGATTTTTTGCTTGCTGTTTGGATCAATAGATTATTTCAGTAATAGAAATACTAATGTCCTAAATCTATATTTTTTTTCCCTGCAAATCACCAAAAAGTCTCTCCCGGATTAGGCCTCCCAACCAACTGATTTAGTTATGTGTCACAGGAGCCTCAGTCTCTCATTTTTCTCTTCTCCTGGGCTGAAGGAAATGCTTATTGGTACTGTACTCAAAATCTCAGCCAATGGAAAGCAATGTCTCACCATGTATCTGCCCCTGACACATTTTTATGTAAACCACTGCAAAGGGAAGGGGTTCACATATGTTTTACCAACTCCACTAAAGTACGAATAAAAGGCATCCAAGGTTCAAAGAGTTAAATTACCCAACGGTCTCCCCCGCTGTGCTCGCCCCCCACCCTAAGCCCCTCTCTTCTCTCTCAGGGCTGTGCTTGATTTATGGTGTGATCCATCCCTGTTGGGAGTTGACAGTCACTTTCATTTTCTGGTATTTTTTTTTTTCTTTCTCTGCCAAGGTCACCAGAGAAAGGGCCCTCCAAGTTTTCTGCATTCGTCCTCCTTCACCCTTCCACTGGCCTGGCCTCATGAATCATCCCGTCTTCACATTGAACTCCTGATGCTTCTCTTCCACCAAACTGCCCGACTTCCGCAATTTTTCTTCATTCTCACTAACAATTTGGTAATGAAATATTGATTTTTAGTTAGATTCAAATAGATGTTATTAAGTTTGCATTGATAAATCGTTCTCTTTTTCAGGCTGGAAGTACCTCAGTCAAATTCTAACTGCGCTTTCATACCTGGTGATGTATTAATTTGACATATTTGTCACCCAAGCTGCCTGGCTCAGAGTTAGAGGAGGGCATCTGTCCTAATTGCTGCTATTTCACAGAGAAGGTGTAATTCTAGCTGATTTCTTCCAAGGATGTTAGCCCTAAAATAAGATATTTCCAAATATTTTCCATGGGGTTTTTATTAGGAAAACAAGCAAACATTCTTTTCCAGAAGAGAGGCAGGCATTCAAAAAAAAAAAAAAAAGCACTGACTAATTCAAGTTAAATGTTTTCAGTTAATTTTGCTAATTGAAATATATTCAATATCAATGAATTTGTCATGGATTCTGTGATAAGTAAGTAGTTCTTTTAACCCTCCTCAGTGAGAACAGCTGGGTATATAAGATTTTCACCTGCCTGACAACGCTCTCAGGCACACTGGACTTGATGATCCTTGTGGGTCCCTTCCAACTCAACATATTCAGTGATTTAAAGAAAATCATGTAAAAAATAACTGCTCCCTTAACTGGTTAAATGAAGTGAATGCCCCGCACATGCCCAGCACAGTAACCCCTCCATCAGAGTTGAAGGTGGGACACAGGCAACAGGAGGAGGCAGAAACCGTGTCAGCATTGCATCATCTTTCACCTACGCAGGGGATAACATTCCCAGCCCCAAGACTTCACTGAGGGCAAAAATGGTGATCACAGATAGAAACAGAAATAAATTACATCGAAAAAGAGACATGCACTTGCCCCCTTTGCAATACCCAGGCCTTGTTCTCCACCGTGGCACTGCTGCAAAAATAGCTGCTGCTCACACCCCCCGTGCCCCCACTGCTGCCAGTGCCTGGTAGCCACAAACAGGGCAGAGTCCATGGAAATTCAGCTCAAATCCAACCACCACAAAGGGAAGGAAGGACACACACACATTCTTATTCCCACTCTGTGTACATCTCAAGTAACAATTAGTTTTAAATTACACACAATTCAGTTAAAGGTTCAAGCGGATGTTTGCAGCTGTATCAGTTTAAAGACTTGCTTTTCAGCTGGATGCAACCTGAGCTACCTCTTTGCATGGGTCATTCAGCACCTCTGAAAATTCCACCTTCCCAGTATCCCCACAGCAGATACCAAAACAAGTCCTTCAAACCATAAAAATGAATCTCATATTTGCTGTGAGTGGATAAAGCACAAGTGTTGTTTCTTACCCACTAAATTAAAAGCTACCTACTGGAAAGTCAACATTCAAAAGTTATTTAAAAAAAAAAGAAAGGAAAAAGTAGCCAGCAACATGCTACTACCTGTCCTCTAGCAGAAATATTGAGCTCCACTGTGCTGACTGATTTCAAGAGACAGGCATTGATGAATAAAGTCCGATTGCTTCCTATGCTCCTGTGTCACACCTTTTTATTTACAAAATAATTTAGTATAAAAGAGGAGGTAATTCTTGGAAATTAGCTTTTAAAAGGTCAAATTAATCTAGTTGGTGCCTGCTGAAGGTTTATTTAAAAAAAAAAAAACTCTACAAAAGGAAATGTTTTTCAAAACAACAACATTCCAATTTAGAGCAGTCAAAATATTAAATATTTACTGCACAGAATTTAACTTTTTACAATTAACTTGTTTGCTGTATGCCCCATGCTATGCAGAGTGAGGTTAATGCAGCATTCCAGTGGCACTGGTAATTGTTACCTCCACCCATTGCTACCATTGCATTTCTTAAAATAAAACAAGCTGGAAAAAAGATATAACAACATAAGACAACCTTCATTATCTCCCCTCCACACTGATACTGTAATAAGACTGTTTAAATGAATCAGACAGCAGAAGGGATTCATAGATTTCTCTACTCATGTAAGTTCATTCGTTCTTTTCACATTCCTCCTCTAACACACTTCTAGGATTATTTAGTGCAATAAGTAATTATCAATCCGCTTTGGAAAGCCGTTATACATTTACATACTCTTCAAAGCTGCTGTTACTTTTATTGCTTCTAATGCCAAAATGGGAATGTGAGAGAAGAGCCTCTCTAAGAGCAGGTTATGGCGAGTTCAGCATGCAGAATGCAGTTTGTAGGATGCATATGGGAATGAGTCATTTCTGAGAAACATAAAACTCTGAGTTATCAAACCTTTTGCTAGTCAATTATTTTTCTTTACTATGCTCACTAGTAATGACAACTGCTATGAGAAGCATGGTCTGCAGTGTTATTTCTACTAACTATTATTAACCTGGTGGAAAGTAAAACACAGCTGGACCAAAGTACCCCACTTAGAACTAAAAAAACATGACAATTCAGAAGGTAAAGCTAAAATTCAGATATTTTGTGAAGTCTTTATTTCTTTACCTTCTTGGCTAGTATTAGAGAACCACCACATGAAATGCCCCACCAGAAGACCCCAGTGAACAGAGTAGCTGAGTGAAGTGTGACAGACACACTATCAGAGCTCAATCAGATAAATATGCACTCAGGGAATTACAGCTTACATCTACAAGCAGTATTGACCGTAATGGCTTTTTGGGACCATCAAGTTCTAATATTATATGTTAAATATGGAAAATTGGCAATATTAGACTATTACAAGGTATTTAGGACTAACTCCTGCAGTGTGACCCTGCCATGGACTACAGCAAGGGGGTTTCTCCTCCAAAGGCTTGTCCCCTGGCAGTGGGTGGCTCAAGTTAGTACAAGGCTGCTAATAATCTCTTAAAAAACAGGGTGCACCTATCTTTGGCCTCCCGTGTTCTACAAACTCCCAGTAATACCTAGAGTTGTGTCAACCTGCTTCCCAACCCACAGCTCCTTAGTGTACAGGTAACAGGGACCTTGAAAGCACATCCATATACTTCATGGAACTATGTGCTAAAGCACAAGCTGCACTTTGGGACCTGCTCCTAATCATGAATTTGCACCATGGTATGTGTACAGGTGATGCTGTAATTCACCCTCACAGAGTACCTTTTATGTGCCTAATGCCAAAGCACCAGTCTAAACATTGGAGATAAGACAGTAGAAATTGAAATACAGCAGAAAGGTTCCCCACTGATGCCAGTGTTCCCAGGAATGGTCTTTGCCATCAGGATGAAAGGAAAGAGCTGTTGTCAGCAAGGCTCTGCCTCCTGCTGCTGCTAAGCACAGGCTTTTGACATTTTTCCTGTTAGGTGACACCTGGGAAGTCTTCTAGGATAACTTATGAACTCTGGGAGAAAGTGCCACATTGATAGCACCACTGTATTTTTCATTGCTGCATCCCGGGACTGGGGCATGGACTGAGCCCTTCACATACAGCCTGGTCTTTAGAAAATTCATACCAGGTCAAAGGGTCATCTCCTCAAAGTTTCTACTATGTAAAATACTGTTAAAGCAGCCCCCAAGTCAGACTGCCCTAGCAATCCATTCCTTAACTTAAAAGACTTTTGGCTTGTTTCAGAAATTAAGTAAAAAAAAAAAAATGTACTGTAATTTGGTAGGGACATGTTGATTCAAGGAAGCAGCTGCTGAGCAAGCCAGAGATAAAGTAAATAACAAAGCTGATAGCAGCATTATCCTGTGCCCTCTTAGCAATGAAAACACGGACTGGGCTAATTCTCAGTAAAAGAAAATATCCTTTTTCATTTTCTTGGCAGGCACTTCAGCTTGGCTGCTTCAAGGCAGAAGCTCAAAACTCCCACAGGCAGGACCTTCCTTCCTGTGCACCTTGTTTCTCCTGTACCAGTAAAGGATTTCCCCTTCTTCCTACCGCACTGTTCCCCTTTCTTCCTCAAGCAGTTTTCCTTCTCCTTATAGGCTGCTTTTCCTCCACCTAGCTGGGATCCTCTACTCAAATGAAAAGGAATTAAGCTGAAAATAACTCGTGAGGATTGGAATCACCCTTTGCAAAACCAGAGCACTGGCCAGCCACTCAAACTCACATGGCAGCATTCCTCTCAAAGAAAGCAAGATATGGTAAACAGCCTGGAACCTAAGCCTGGGTGAAAACTGAAGCAGTTTCCATATGAAAGATGTGGAATATTTCCCTTGTGGTTCCCCAGTGTAACCAAATCTATAATGCATAACTCGGGGAGCAGGGAACCCAAGTTAAAAGTCCCCTGATAAACAAAGGTGGGCATCGAATCCAAGTGCCCACGTTGTCCTGGCAGAATATCACTTTAAGCTGCTCAGTAAGACCATCGTCTGTTGTTGTGTTGACTCTGTTCTAGCACTGCCCCATATGCCAGGGAAGCTCAAGATAACAAAGGTTCATCTTTTAATTTTGCTTAGGGCATAAATTCATACTGCTCTCTTCCCCCTCTTCAAAGCATCCCACATAGAAGGAAATACTGTTTTCTCTGGGGTAATGTTGGTTGACAAGTCCTTGTTAGCAAGGGTCTCTCCATATGAGATCAGGGCTTGGTACATTCCCTGATAGAGAATGCAATGGGCAAACTGTAGTTACACTACATCGTATGTTACACTATCCCTGTCTTTCAGAAGTCTTTCTGACCTGGAGGTTTGGTGGTAAGAGAATTAGACACCAATTAATGGTCAGCATGTATAAACTCCATATAGGAACAAAACCAGCCCTAAGATCAAACACGTATTAAATCATCTCCAAAAGCAATTAGTTCAATGTTGCTGTGATTGCAATAGGAAACTGGGCAAATTATTGTTCTCCATTTTAAACATTTAAAATCAATGTGCTTGCCTTGTGAAGATACCAAAAGCTATTCTGAATACGAACCCCAAACCTATAAAAAAGCCTAATTACAGTCAGTTTTCCATTCCTTCCTGTGACTGCCATTCCTGTCTCCTTAAGACCTTTTTCCTGGTGCATTTTCTTTATGTTATTAGTGCTGCCTATAAAATATGAATCCCAATTCCATGATCGTCATAAAAATCATAAAATTCTATGCCTGCCATGAAAATATTACATGATTTATTTTTGTGTGAAGTACATATTAAATCTAAGTATTGAAATGGTATTTTGCCTCCTTGACATCAAGAACTTTAAAGGACGCACAATTTCTACTCAATTGCTATTATGTTACGTTTTTTTCCCTATTTTAAAACAGATACTTCTGAAGCTATTTATAGATTGAGGTTAATATTCATATTGCCATATGCTCTACAGTATTTGCTCATATAACCTCTTCATTTTTATTTTATATGACATATGGTGGCTGCATTATACACGGCATTCTACTAATGTATTGCATATGTATATAAGGTTTAATACAATAGTGTGTATATTCACCATAGATTTCACATTAACAGATTTTGAACAGATAGACAAAGTAGCTCCTCCACTGTGTTCATTGCTGGACATTCTTAAGGAGAAAAGGTATGGTCAAAAAGGCACTAGAGCTCTCTGCTTTGGATGGTGGTATAGACCCCTATCCAAAACACTGCAGTGTGTGGGGGAAATAAAGCAACATAAATGGAGAGGAAACTTCTCCAGTGGCTAAGGATCAATTCCCACTCACAAATACATCCAGCTCCCCTCAGTGGCTTGGCCTGAGAGGTAACCATATGGATTAAAGCTCCCTATAAGCCTTAAGCATCCCACTGTTACAACTTGAGGGACATGCTAACAAAGGGCAGGATTCTTTCCCTCTTGTGGACACCAGAAGTTTAAAATTGATTTTATTGCCTTCAGCTGATAGGTTCTTAATCTCACATCTTAATGACTCCCATATGCAAAGTACTGTCACTAAACACAAGCAAAATCTACCTTCTCTGAAGTTAAAACCAAAACCAAATACGAAAACAGGGAAACAGCTAGAAATCCACTTCACTGCACCATCCACATTGAAAAGAGCACAGAAACACTAAAAAATAAAAATCTAAGAATATTGAAACATTTTAAGCTGAAGTTTTCTTTGACATTTTCTTCCATTCTGTTTTGAAAACTACAATAAGAAATAAAAGTCAACAGTCAAGTAAGTGGAAGAAAAAAAATTCATTTGACTGGACTATTTATCCACATTTAGTATTGCCAAGGAACGGAAACATCAGTTATTCACTCAGCTCTAGTCATCATAGCACTCTATAAAGATCAGTGGTCACAGAGCACTCAAGAAGTAATAATTAGTTTTTCTTCTTTTTAAGCAAAAAAAGTCCTCATGTTAATAATCAACAAGTATGTAAGATTTTCCATTAAACCTCCCAGAATCTGACATGCCTACAGCATTCTAATCCTCCAATCCATGGATTATTGAATATTTTGTTGTAGCTTTTTCCTAGAACAGCATTCTCACCATTGCTGTGTAACCCAGCCTTGCTGCCACCATCACTTGCCATGCAAAGGCAGGGCTGGTTGTTTCAAGAGAAAAATTTGGTCTGCATTTCAGAGAAGTTACTGCAGGATCACATCCAGTTAACAGGCAGAAAGGAGCAGAGAAAGCATGACCTAAGCCAAATGCTTTCCCAGGACTTTGCGTGTCATCAAAGGAAACAGAGTTCCTAACTATCAACAAAGAACAACCCCATCCTGGTTGTGCAGGAGCATCTCACTCCCTTCCCCTGTGGGAACTGCATACAACGTTTGTCCTTTCAATCCTGTTCCTTTCAGCTAATTAATACGAACAAATGATATTAATAACAATCAATACGGATAAATAGCAATTACAAGGACCTCGCAATGCCTTCAACAGAAACAAATATTGAAAGCATGAATACCAACTTTACAGAACCAACAGCCTGCTTTTGCCAGGGTGGGCAGGTGTTCTGGGGTGTGTTCACGGGTTCCTGATGATTCCAGTAGGAACAAGGAGCACAAATCAAGCTCAGCAGCAAAGTTCGACAATGCACAGTTCAAAAGTCTTGTACATGCCAAGTCCTCATTTCAATTAATAGGAACTTAAGTGAAGTAAAAAGTGCTCATCCTAGAAAAATTTGAATCCATAGTTCAAAGGTTCAGGGAACTATGGATTCCACTCCCAGGACCTGGGTTCAAAAAAACCAAGCAAGGACAAAACCTGCTTTTCTCTCTATGCACTTAATCCCTATAAAAAGACATTCTCATAAAAAACTCCCAATACCTCAAATGCATCCCCCATCACCCTCCAATTCAAATGACACTTTATTAAGCCATCTGATCTTCAGAGGCTTCTTCCCCCCTGTCAGAAACAATGAAGAAATGAGCAGATTTCTTCTAGAGCCATAGGCTTTAACTACTGTATCACATACAGAGAACAGAAAGAAAAGCCTGGACAAGATGCAGAAACCATGAAGAAAAATTATTAAAGATTTAGGAAAAAGAAAAATCAATCAAGGGAGATACACAAACCTGATTAGGAAAGAAAAGATTGTATGCTCCTATATATAAATATATATATATATAGGCATGTTAACGGGTGGCTGGTTCTTCTAAGATTAAAGAAAATAACCTAAGGTTAAATATCCTTTTGAGTTCCTCTGCTACCATCTACAACACTGGAAACCTGTTTGCCATGGCTCCAAGCAAAGAACTGATAACAGAATATTTTTGCAGCTAAATTCTCTCTTTTTCCACCAGCTCCTGAAGTCATAAGACAAATTCACTTGCCAGAAACTGATTGAGTATAGGGGATTTTTCCAAGTCTCTTTTCTGACCCAGATTTGTGTCTTTGTGCTTTCTGAACAGATGGATAAGATGATCATTCTTTAAAGATCCCAACTTAAATGAAAATGTGTTTAGTGGTTCCAGTGGAGGGAAATACAGTAAGCCATTAAACCATGACAAATTTGACATACACAACAACTTCAGGGAAAACAGGCTAAAAAAATGGAATGTCTACCTTACCAAAGCAGAAACTGAATTCGAGTGATTAAAAAAAAGGCAGCAAGGGAGATAAGAAAATAGCCATCCATCCTCTCTGGGCTCACACTACAGCCCACTGCGGGAGCACCACAGATCCTGCAAGCTGCCCCCACCCACCGACGTTACCAAATTAGCACAGAAACACAAAACTCCTTGTTAGTGAAACAGCAAAGCTCCCTGGAAAAGGCAATGAGACACATCCTGCTAACTACTTGCCCTCAATTCACAAATGAATATGGTCAGGCTCAGCTAAAGCAAAAAAAATGAACCAAGACAACAAAACCCCACTGAATTGTGATTTATAGTAAATCTCTGACATTTTTATGGTCCTCAAACCAATAATGCAAGAAGAAACAGCAGACAGTGAGCTCTTGGCACTGGTATTGACTTCAAGGTCAGTGGAGCACAGAAACCCATTGGTTACTGATAAAATGGCCTCTCCTCCACCCAGCTGCTTCTGGTTTTCAGCAGAGAACTTCTTGGAAAGCTGCAGGTATTTGATATTTCGTGGTACTTAGCTCCCCTACTGCACTTGATAGAATAATTACTTTGTTTAAACTTTTCAATCAACAGAACTTCTTCTTCCCTCGAGCCTGGAATTGCCTTATTTAGTATCAAGACTAGGGAAAGCAGGTTAACAGCCTGTAGTTATTCACATCTACAAAGAAGTCTTTTATTCTTGAATCAAAAATGGTATTTCTATTATTATTCTTTCAACTCATACATAAGGGTAACACGATTGTGTCTGTAAGTAAGTGCTATACTGAATTTAATCATGCTATTTATTTGCTTTGAATTATCCTGTATTCATTTTTTGTACTCTTAGGCATCGATAAAGTGGTTCTTACTATTACAGTAAATTAAATGCACTTTAAAAGATTATCTTTTGCATTTGTCATAACAAGAATTTACATCGATGTTTTTCTCTCTTTAAGTGGGTATAAAGAACTCATATACATTTTCTAATTTATTGTGTAGTATTTATTACATGAAGAACAGTTTCTTAACTAATCACAACTCATTAAATTCTCAAATTATTCCCAATAACCCACTGTAAAAGACCTCCTGTATTAGGAACAGGAAAGCAATCCAAAGATTGGGGTTTTTTATGAACAAAAATTAATGATTTTCCGGTGCTTTTCCTGAATGAAATTAAGTTTTTCAAGATGCAAAAGCTACATAGGAAGTAACAAGCATTGGGAGAAAGGCAGAAACCAAGTAAAAAGAAGCTGTGGGAAGGATGGAGGATGGATGTGACTGGCACACCAGAGGAGGAAAATGGAGATGGGATGCTTGTGTAGGGGAGGAACCTGCCTTCCCACTGCATCCCTCTTTCCTTGGATCGGTCCTGCTTGTCCCTCACTGCCCACTGTGAGCAAAAGGTGTGCTGGGGGTTTCGTGGCCACCCTTCCACAGCCCTGTGTCACATTGCCTAATGGTTATCAGTTCATTCCTGAAGCAGGCAGTCCCCTAATGTAATATATGATCTGCACAAGAGTGTTCTTTATGCAAATTTACAGAAAGAGCCATTTAAACCTTAGTTGTTAAACACTGCGTTCAGGCTGCCAGTTACTTGCCTTTTTCTTCCTTTACATATGTGGTGTTTTCCACGTGTTTAGCAGTGAAGCACACATTTGTTTGGACTGTACACTTCTGTGTACTTTTTTAATGCAATAAAATTGACAGATGACTTCTTTTGGCAACAGGTTTGGTAGAAGAAAATGTTTTTTTTTTCTTGATGGCTGTTTAGACAGCAGTCTTAAAAAATGACTAGTCACTAAAATTCCTCATGCTCATTTCATATTGTGTTGATTCATATTAAATTCATGACAACAAAAAAGCAACTTGAGGCACTTTTGGAAATGACCACTCTTTAGTGCTTCTCTCCTCCAGGCTCGATAGGCCCAGAGTCCATAAAGCTGCCTGCTGTCTTGTGTCATGAAAAGAAACAGCTTTGCCTGGGAATGCCATTACTGTGTAATGAGGCATGCAGCAAAATATACCTTCAGCAGCCACTTGATGAAGGCTTGCTGACACACCAGACCAGACAGAAATGTTTTTTTGTGTGTTCTTCCTTATTTTGTCCATCAATCACATCATTAGTCAAAGCAGACAGCTCTGTCAGCTGGGCACAGATGCAGACTGGCAGGCGATCAGTGGACAGGTGTTAGAGCTCTCCCAAAACAAGATCTCGAAATGAGAAAAGGAGTGAAGACCTTGTTCCAAGGGCTGGAATGTCAATATATTAAAAAAAAAAAAACAAAAAACAAAAAAAAAAAAAAACAAAAAAAAAAACACCAAAAAACAGCAAAAACCAACATATAAAAAAACCCAGCACCCAGGAGGGGAAAAGTTCAGAGGCGATGCTCAGAGCCACTACACAGAGACTTTGAGAGAAGTTAAAAGGAGCTGCCACTTTGCATTACATTTTCATTTCTGCCTGTATTAGCTGGTGTCGGTGGATAACAGCAACGTCCAGCATTTGCTGTTTTGAATAGAGTCTAAAGGACATTATGTAAACAGTATTGTACTTCAGTTTCATTAGGAAAATCCTCCATGGCACATGGATTTATTTGTCCGAGGCTTCTGTCATTAAGCTGAGACACTAATACCCACAACGAGCATATATACTTTCAGCTTGACGTGCAAAATGGCAGAGGGCTACACGAGGGATCTCATTTTCATTATAAGAACCAAAAACATAAACAGAGTGAGATACATCCAAAGTGCCCCTGGTCACAGGGAGTGCTAATCACACAGAGGCAAACCCTACACCTCCCAAGTCCCTATGCAGGCAAAACCCCCACCACCTCTATGCCAGGCTTCTGGCACAGCAGCCCTCTGACACACTGTGATACTGCACATGGCTGCACACACGGCTGCCACCAGAGTGGGGGACCCTCAGTGCTCTCGGGGGGCTCCTGTCCCCCTCTGGGCAGGATGACTGGGAGGCGAACCAGCTCCTCAGAACCAGATGTACTTTGCTCAGCATCTTCTTCCTCAGGTCACTCAGCCACGGGCTGTATTTCTGTAAACTGGAGCTGGTTCTCTCTCACAACGTTTTCGTATGGGTACTTTAAAGCAAAGGGTGTTTCATTTCCTTCCCATCCTCTCAAGCTAGGCTTTTTGTCTACAGTCACACTTTGAATTCTAGAAGGTTTTTAATAATGAGTCTGGCTAATATTGTTTCTGAACAGCTTTGCATGCATCGTTTTCTCTTTTTGAGTAATATTAGATAATTCTCCAGCTCCTTGTCACCAGGCACATGATAAATCTCCAACAGAATCTCACTGTTCTAAGTCTTTCTCCCAAACCTGGGCAAAAGGGTGCTCTTGTGAGGTCCAAACAAAATAATTTTGTCTATAATGTGCTTCTCAATCAGCTACGGCTGAGTTGGCCAAACTGAATTAAAAGGCCTTTTTATTAATCCCAGATGAACCCAGCTACACAGAAAAGCAAGCAGCAAATCCCCTGTTAAGATGAGTGGGAGTGAGCAACCCTTGGGAGAAAAACTCTCAAGCAAAGAATGCCATCAGGACCATACAAAAAGGGCAAAGATATTCACGATAAAAGTGTAAGAATTGAACAGCCCAGGCAGGGATACCACCTCCTACTGCAGCTGGGTTTAGTCTTATTTTAGCAAGAAAGACAAGCCCCTGGAGTGCAGTGATTTGAACAAAAAAAAAAAAAATCAATTAGTGATAACTCCCAGGGAAGCGGAACCAACCAAAGAGCTAACCAGCTTCTTGCTGACAGAAAACAAGTTTGCCAAAACCATGTCACTTTTCAATTAAAAAAAATACAACTGATAAACTAGAAAACTTCCCCTTTAGAAACAGAGGTAAGGTGGTTTGGGGAAAGGGACAGCAAGTCAATTGAACAGGAGACATGTACAATTCACAGCTGGAAAGCCGCAGTGATAATTGAAGTGTCTAGGCAGGATCACGGGTTTTGCTTCAACTTTTGCCTCCTGCCCATTTCAGCTGTCTTTAAAATCCTGCAATTACTCAAGGCTTTCCTATTTACTCCAGGTCTTCACTGTCCCCTGTCTCACTTTGCCCCTTTGTTCATATTTACACTCTGCTTCCTCTGCTTTATTTCGACCCTCACTGACCCATCATCCTCCCTTACCTCTTCCCCTGGGCTTTTTTCCTTCTTCTTCTTCCTGCTGTCTTTAACCAGCTCAAACTCCATTTTCTTCGTATTAGTAGTGAAAAATATGTTTTAAAGTGAAAAAAACCTCTAACATAACTTATCTTGCATTTAAATGCACTGATGTCCTAAAAATAACATAGGGAGCACACTATAATTTCTGTCAGATGACCACGGGTTACCAGATGCTGCCACCAGACTGACCTGTTTGGAGTCCTCAGCCCCATCAGTTCCTGGGTCATTGGGAATGCTCAAGGCACTGCTGCTCAACCACAACTTGGTCCTGGGAGCAGAGCCAGGAGAAGATCAAACAGCTTCACACACACTCTGTCCATCCCCACCCACGGCTCCTCGGCCCCTTTACAAATCCTTAATTGGGTGGGGGCTGCATTTCTCCACAACTCCCTGCCTATGGTGGTGAAGGCATTGTCCACCTGCTGAGGGAAACTGGGAAGCCAGGACCACACCCTCACCCTCTGCTGAGCAGGGGAAAACCCAGGTCCACCATCATCCCAGCAGCCCCATGAGCAGCAGGGTGAGTTCAGAGCCTCTGCTGCAGGAGGCTCCAGAGTTGGGCTGCATCAAGATTTACTTCAAACACGTGAGGATTAGGTGTGAATCTCAATTCTTACAGGAAAGCAGAGTTTCTTTGTATGCTCTTGGGCCTCCTTGCATCCCAGTGCTGTGGTGGATATGAGCTGAGGTGGTTGGTGTGCTGCTGCTGGGCTCTGGGGAGGGAGCTCAATGAATTGTGTCACCTGACTTCTCCCTGTGCAAGACAATATACACAGCTCCAAATTTTACACAATGGGATTGCTTTGAAAAGAGAAGGCTCCTGGTGAAATATCAAAGTGCCACGGATTTTAACATGTGCCATCACTGGTTTTGGTCACTTATTTTAGAAACCATTTAGAAACAAAAAACAGACAAACAAACAAACCCAAAGAGGGGAAAAAAGTCAATTTCACTTCAATAAATAGTAGGTTGGAGGGAGGGTGGAGAGAGGAGGAAAGGAAGAGAAATTAGGATCACTGAAAGGTCAGGTGCCTTTATACAGCACAAGGGAAAAGGAGCAGGCTTTCAGATCTTTCCAAGAGCTGACCTTTCTAAAGATGTGCTCAGCATGAAGGGGGTAATACCTGATACAGACCACACATCTACCTTTAAATAAGAATTAAAGCCAGATACCTCTGGAGATAACATTAATCTAATGAGCCTTTAGAGGTCGTTGTTGTGCCAAACAGACCTGAGTGGGACACATTTATCTGGTGAATGAAAATAGTGGTGCTAACGGAGCATTAGTCCACCAGATGTCTAAGCTTTATTAATAAACTCTGCTAAATAACCCTTTTCCTGTATAATGGGGAGTAGCTTTTAAGTGTGTGTACATTGCCTTCACGTTTTCTGAATGGCCCAGAAAAATCAGAGAGGGTGAAAAAAGTAAACATGGTCCCTGTGCCTACCCTTGCCAATGGCCAGGACTCCTTTGGAAGTGGTTAAACTCAAGGACCTCAGTTCTCACAAAAATGGAAGGATAAAAGTAACAAATAAACTTGACTCAAACACTGGCAACTTGGGTTTTAAAACAAAATTCTTTTGAGGTTCTGAACAAACTGTTTCTTCCCCAGTTGCAAAATGGGAATAATGTGAGGCTAATTTGTGGCTGAATGGAGGTTTTAGACTACAGATGTTTCTGTGTGGTGGCAGCAGGGATCACACAAGGACTTGTAGTGAATTCCTTATGTGGTGGGTGAAAGTTGTGGAGATGAGAAGGTGCCCTTAGAGTTTCCAGGTTCACACAAGCTTCAAGCAAGTCTTCACTGGGTTATAGCCCTTGGTGGCTTCAGCTTGTCACTTCTTCCAAACTTCATGACGAGTCCACGCCCCACTGTGAGAGGGCAGCTGGTGAAGTCAATATGCCAAAAGAACATAAGGAGAAAAGCAGAGTCCACTCAAACATGGCATCTTTCCTGCTATATTTGTGCTCCAGTGGCAGCATGCAAAAATCATATTGCTTCTGCAGCCTGGATCCTGTCTCTGCAGCTTTGTCATCGATCCCTTGTTCTACATTAGGCTCGTATGCAGCCCATTGGGGCCAATTTGTCAATAATTTCAAAGGTTATTCAAACTTTCAAGCTTTATTGTGATTCTTAATGGCTCATCTCCATAGAGCAATTTAGAATTGTGGGAAAGGAAGGTTATGCAGCCACGGAGAAGTGACAGAGCCAGGATTGTGACAATGCTGCTGTAACACTGTGTGGTAGCACCACCGCACCTCCCATACCAGAGCCACCGTGCCAGACTCACACATAACTTAGGCACATCAATACTTTCAAGGAAGGAACCAAGAGCTGTTATGATTCAGGAAGACGAAGAACACGAATTAGTAAAATACAACAGTGCAAGCAGAAGGGTACCATCACCACCAGACTGGAACCCAACAGAGTTGGATTGTCAGCAGTCTTATAAACTGAAGGACAGTGGTTGCCATTCTCAAACTTGCCTGTTAAATGAAAAGTATGACATCCCCACAGTTTAGCATGAACTTACTAAGGCCTTTCTTGAAGTGTGGAACAAATGTTCACAACAAATATCAAAGTCCAGTCTCCAAGAGCCTCACCTTTTTAAAGCACAGAAAAATACTTAATATCTCCCTTTAACATCTCCTTCCCACCCCCAGACTAAAGATGCTACAGAAATCTGACCTAATTATTGTGCCAACTTATGTGTTTGAAGCCAAAAATAACTCCACTGATGCCAATGGAATTAAGTCAACGTAAACAAAAGGTGGTTTTGTCCCACTGGGACTGGTATAAAGACAAACATTACACAGCTGGGAGAGGAAGGAGGAAAGTGGAAGGCACAGCCTGGCTATGTTGAGGAGCAGCAGCAAGGCAAAATGTCAATTCCTTGTCTACATCAGTCCCTTCAAAGTGGGAGATCTGCCTTAGCTCCTGGTCACACCAAAGGCAGTAAAAAAACTCTCTCTAAATTTTCATCTAAAGTGTCAGTCTCTCTTTTTTTTTTTTTTAAGTGGCCTTAAACTAGAATATTTCATCAGTTGAGAGCTGCCAGTTATAACAGTTATGTTAGGAGGAACTGCAGATTTTATCTAAACCATACAATTACCTTTAGAAAATATATTTTTTAAGTCTATCTATATCTGTAGAGTACACCCAATGCACCTGTCAACCACATATACTATATGTCAAAGTCATCACATAATATCAAGTAGATGTCAATCAAAGTAGTCTTTAAAAGTAAGAACTTCAATATTGGAACCACTGAAAAGAGCTATGTGATTAATGCATAGAAGTTCACCTATTTTATTAGAGCTATCACATTGTATTAAATCATATGTTCACAATAAGGGTTCTATACGTACAAATATCAGCTTTTTAACTAGGACATGGCTAATGTTCCCTTCCCAAATAAACAAATCCAGTAATTTTCACATTCAAGATGGCAGCATCCCACTGCTCAGAAAAGTTTTGCTATAAGAGCAGCAAGACAATATTTTTCTGCAGTAAATGTGCCATTGAAAGCTTCAGCTTTGCATGGCTTACTGGATGTATCCCTTAACCATGAATGGCTTTTACCATTCCTTGGGTGAGGACTACTCATGTGAGTAAAGATGTCAGGAAAATGGGACCTGTTATAGTTAAGGATTAAATTTACAGATTATATGCATCATAATACACAACTGCTCTGTATTTTGCTGTGGAATACTCTTGCTTATTATAACTTTGTCTCAGCAGTGCTAGGAGGAGAACTATTCTCACCTGTACAAATCTGGGGCACAGGAAATGTCTTGTCCTAAGCCATGATGGAAAACTGAACTCTCAAATGCATTGATGAATCAAAGCGTGAAATATAAAGGAAAATAACCCAGTACAAAACAAGTCACCTATTCATTTTGAAGCACTTATTTCTGTTTTAATTAGTTTAGGTTTCTAAAAAAATCCTTTTAACCTAAAGTACAGACATACAGGTTGCCATTCAACCAAAATTCATAAGATTTCCCCCAATATTTCTGAGAAAAAAAGAAATTAAATTAACTTTTATCTATAAACAGGCTAGTTTCGATGAATCAGCATTTTCTGATGAAAGACATTTCATCAGCAAACACTGAACCAGCTCTAGAAATTAATTGCTACTTCACAACATGAAGAAATTTGTGACAGATCTTTCTTTTGTCATTAGAACAAATCAGTGAGATCCAGCTTGATTTGAATTGCATGCTGTAAAAGTACAAATAATAATAACATTCATAGGAACTGACTTTTCATCTCAGAGGGTTTTTTTAATATTACTTTTCTCCTTCCAAGCAGAAGCAGAAAGATTAAAACAATCCTAAAAAAAAAAAATACCAAATATAAACCCCAAGTATTCTTTAATTACTTTCCTTAGCAAGAGCCAGAAATTAAGGACAGCTGCCTGAATTTTCATGCCATTCCCTCTGGAAGATAGAACTTCCAAAATTGATTTCCGGATTGAATAATCAGTAATGGATATTTTTGGAAGAAAACCCTTGGATCAAAAATTTATGACGACACCAAACAGTGCTAATTCCCTGTGGCAGATGCCAAAGGAAGTTCTTCATCCCATCTAGGAGATTTTGTGTTTCCTCTAGTCCAGAAGTACTGAATTTCTATCAAAACAACTCAGCACAATCCTTTTACTTACTAATGTCAATACTGCTTTTTACCTCACTTTGTTCTTCTAATTTACAGAGACAATTTAGTCCGGGTAGTTGTACTTGGACTTTTAAGGGTTTTTAAAACACTGGGACAGCAAAGTGAGATCTATTACAGTGGTGGGAAGATAGTATGAGTTACAGCACAATTACCACCATTTCGAGCAGCATTGTCATGTAGTTACGATGTAGCTTACATTAGGTAAAACAGCTCAAACACTGAATAGAACAATGTACCGCCTATAAATCTCCACACATCTTCTATTATTAGGAAAACTTCTTAAAATTCATACTTGATAAAGTAATAAACTTGCTTGATGTATAAGACCCCACGCGCCAACTGCTGAAATACAATGAGGGCTGTTAAAGGGATAAACCTGTTGAATAAATCTGCTATGTAAAAATTTATCTCAATGTTATATATAATGAAACCCTTCTTAAACAAAAACCTGATAAAACAATAAACCTGTTCAAAGATTAAATTTGCTGCACTCTAGGGCTATACTTCTCTGCTGTATTTGGAGCTGCCAGACAACTTTCAACCTGTTTAATTTCAGCAGTCCTGTTTTTACACCATTTTTTCTGTATTCTGTTTCAATCACGCCTGTGCTTGTAAAATCTAGGGAGAGTCCTGCAGTCTGAGTACAGTCCGCTATAACAGTTCTGCCAATGAAAGTTAACAGATGAACTTTTTCATTTTTTCATGCCTCCATTTTTCTTGATACAGACACATCTCTAAGCATGAGTAAGAGTTGTCCATTAGCTCGTTATAAAGGTAAGGAAGAGAGTGGAGATGGAGAGAGATCTATGATGCAGAAACACTGGAGAGTGCCTAGAGCAAATATTCATCCCACCCTGGACTGCTGAGTATCTGCACAATCTGTCCCCGTTAGTAATGATGTCCTGGAGGAATAAGACAGTGTGAAGAGGATTTTAGTATTTTTGAAGAGGCAACCACCACTCTGCAGCATTACATAGTAAGACTGGTTCTTACTCGTGAGATTCATGGTCTATTTGCTTAACAAAAGCTCACAGATTTTGGCCCAGACTCCAGAAAACAATATTGCAGGCAGGCTAGGAGCTTTGCTAAAAAAATTTCAGGAGAACACCCATGACTGTATCAAGCATCTGGAGTGTTCTTTAATAGTGAGTAATGATATTTCTTTTGTCAGGCAGCTGGCACCTTCTGCCTCCTGACACCCTCTAACATCACTCTTACTTTGAAGGCCTTTGTTAGCTCCCAGCACACCTCCCACCACTCTCCAACTTTCTCTCTACCTCAGCACTCACCTTTTGAGAAATACAAGAGAGCTGCTGCTGCCACCCAGGACCTGCCATCATCCAGGAGATGGTTTCACCTTTCAAGGGCTGGTTTTGCACTAAATAACCCCCTTTCAGCCAAGTGTGGAAAGCGAACAGAAGTTAAATATCCATGGGTTGTTTAATTCACTCCTATAGCTAACACATGAAGATGCTGAGAGCTGACAGGCACCACTCAGGTATTGCAGCCTTTCAAGGGCAGGCACCAAAAAATTTCCTCTAACTGCCATTGGCCTCAGGAAGGGCAGTAACCTCTCTCCAGCCAGTTAAGCCCTTTCCTCCTCGCTGCCAAGAGCACCACTTTGAGTACTGGGACAACCAAACCTCACCTGGGTCACATGGTGTCTGCTCACCCTCTGCCAGGGTGGGGTCATTATCCCTCCACAAGGATGAGGTATCCTGGTAAACCTTGAAAAAATCTTTTTTCCTTGATGAATTTTTTAGTGATCTACAAGTTACAGGTGCTGTGACTGTGGAGGAAAAAAAGGCTTAAGTAACGTTTCACCTTTGCTGTACATTCCCTACAAGCCTGTATTTTTCTCAGGATCTCAAATGCCAAACACACATCAGCCCTGATGGTGTAGCGGGTTCCTGCTGAGCCCAGTTCCTGTCTCCCATGGGAGACCTGGAGGAGCTCACTTACACCTGTGCTTCCCATACCA
Organism: Platyrinchus mystaceus; assembly: GCA_035041135.1. Taxonomy (NCBI): domain Eukaryota; kingdom Metazoa; phylum Chordata; class Aves; order Passeriformes; family Tyrannidae; genus Platyrinchus; species Platyrinchus mystaceus. The sequence continues at coordinate 5,747,917 of JAWWLV010000021.1, forward strand.
ATGGTCAGCTAAGGAGGAAAACACTGACAGCTGGACATTAAACTCACCGAACGTGTGCAGCGGAGGTGCAGATAGAAACGAACTGTACAAAAATTGGCATGAAATGCTGCCAGTAATATTCAGGATTCATCATTTTATTTTGGCAGGGATTTGTTTCACCATAGGAAAGTACTTCCAGAGTCATCTTCCACTGAAAAATGTGAGATACTTCCAGAAACTGCAGTGAGCAAACCAATTAATCCTCTCTCAACTCCTTACAAGGGACTGTAACGAAAGGCCTAATTCCTAGAGACAAGGTCACTCCCCAGGAGCAGTTGGGCTGGCAGAAAACCCTGAAGTGTAGGGTAGGCATGTTCAATGCTGTCTTTACTCAAACTCTGAGCCAGCAAAGCTCCTTACAAGAACTAATCAAAAATTGTATGTTAAAGGAGCTACAGGGACTGCTCTCCCTGACTGCAGACACCAGACTCCTGTACCTGAGTCAAGATAAAGTCCTAGATCTGCCCTTCCATCTTTCCATGGGAAAGTTCAGGCTTGATCTAATCTGTTCTTGACTTTTATTTGAAAAGAAAATCCTTCAAAGAGACAGAGGACCTCTGTGATGAGCAACACAGGAACACACGGGGACACCCAGCTCCCACCTGGTGGAGTTTGTTCACCCATGGGGATTCAGAAAAGAGGGTGTTTGGCAGGTCTGTCCACGGCAATGCATTGACAGTGTGGGGCCAGCTTTCCAGGTCAGCCAGCAGTCAACTCCCTGCTACACTAAATGAGGAGCCTTTAACTACCTCTCATTATTAATGCACTGCCCAGCTCACCTCTTCCTTTCCAACAATACAGAAATAGTACCCAGGGAAGGGTGTATCCAAATAATCAGTCGTGAGGTCACTGTGGGCAGGACCAAGTTTGGAAACTTCAGCCTTGTGAGCATTGGGAGCATGAGGACGAATCCAGTGTGTCTGTGGAAAGAAACAAATGAGGTAAAGCTGTCAGATACTAAAAATCACACCTTAAAAGATGTAGACACTGCATTGTGCTCATTGACACTTGACTAAAAAGAGAACTCTTGATGACATTAAAAGGACAAATAAAAGGCTGCAGGATGATGCTACCAATAATGTGATCTATTACACATTCTGGTCTCTAACAGTCCTGCTCGTGCTAATGAGAAATAAATGTTAAAACGTCACATTAAAATTATCAAGAGCAATTAATAATAATAGTATCTGTGAGTCTCCATAGCAATTAGGAAATGAAACTGATTGCTGTACCATTGTGCAGGACTCTTTTACCTCACTCCCCTTTTGCTCCCCTCACATCCCAAAACACAGGCAGGGGCACACACCCCTCTATACACACACACTGGGCTCTGCCTGCAGCAGCCCCTCACAGCCCTGCCTGTTTGTTGCTCACCTAATGCTTGTTTGTTTTTTTCTCCCCCTTTCCAAACAGTCACTGGACTCAGCTCAGGCACAGTGATCTGTAATCTCGCAGCCATTTTTCTGAACATAAGCAGCTTGCATTTAAAACTCTCCTGCTCATCTGTCTTCATTTGAAGACTGGGTTAAAAAATAAAATTAATGATTGCTATCAGAGAGAAGATGAGCAGCATCACCAGTGAAAAGTAGCACTGCCACATTTTACCAAGGCTAACATTTTTCACTGGCTGGAAATGGCTGGATATACTTGTAAACATTATTAAAAATAATAACTTAATGTTTCCTTCCTGTGACTAGCTAGCATTAGCAAGGTATTTTCAATTAGCATTTCCTCCAAGCAATGTAGGTCTTTTACTTCATTTTATTTAAAAAGGGATTTGTTTTCTAATTTTTTTACTTCTGCTGTTGTCAATAATAGAATTCAGTGGAATGGCTGCGGGTTTTTCCTCCCATCACTTACAGTTTGTAAACCACTGAAAGGGAATGTATGTGTTTGATTTTATTTGCTTTAGCATAGCTGTCCAATGAAAGAAACAAACATAAGTATGCATTTCAATCTGCTGTATAATCTTATGCGAGGCTTTAAAATACAAGTAAATAGCATCACGCACTTAAATCAAGTCATTTTATTTTTAGGGAAAATAAACAAATAATAAAGTGATAAAATAATATAGATGCTTTTGCATTTCTTTTTGTAAGAAACCATGCAATATGAGTAAAACCACTCTAAAATCCTTCAACCAACATTTAACATTCCTAGAGAGTAGAGACTGTTGCATTTCCAGTTCTAACAAGCCTCTCCTTGATGGACTAATCTTACTTCATTACATAAACACTCTATATGTGTATATATATATATATATATATATATATATATGGGTTTTAATGCTAAATAGGCAAATATTATTGCAAATGCAAAGTTGTATCATGGGTTTGGCAGCCTCAAGGTGATAATTTCCTTCAAGTTCAACACAAAGTTGTTGAATATTTCAATTGATTGCATTGGGCAAATCTCCATTCATTTAATCAGATTAACATATACCTTGCATATTCAACATCAGTTTTACATGCTCTAATCCTATAATGCATAAAAAGTTGCATTGCCATACAACAAGCTCCAAATACTACTGTATCTGTTGGTAAGCTTTTAAGAAACACATACATACACACACAGAGATTCAACTAGCATTCAATTATCTGCTTGTATTGATAGAAAACAACCCTTGAATAGAGAAATGCATCAATTCCTCATTTGGAAGTAAAGATGCATGCTCTACATATAACATATTCATCAATTCCAGAAGGAAAAAAAATTCTATTACATCTGCTAATTAAAAATTTACTTTTTAAGTAAAGTTTGAAATCTTCAATGTCCTTTAATATTTCATTTAGCTCTAACAGGAAAACTCACTGACCCATTCAGTAGTGTGCAACTGCTTTTAAGACAGGTCCTGATTTGGAAAACCCTGAAGTGCTGACATTTCATTGACTAGTCACAATTTCTAATGTGCTAGTAAGAAAACAATCCTGGAATATAAGAATCATAAACTCAGTGTATCGATACATCATCATTCAGAATTGATTTTGAAAGAGAAATATTAATGCTTCAGTCACCTACATGCGAAGGTAACACCAAAGAGCCTTAATGTAGCTGGAACCAGCATGAGAAGCCAAAGGGTGTTTAACCATGATTAAACATATTTCATACAACTGCAATCTCTTCCTAGGAAACAAAAGCTTGGTATGCCACCATAATTATCAAATGTTGTTAGTCACAAAATGAATCTCTAAACACAAGCTAAAATTAACTCAGTGCAACATACTAAATCCATAGTTATTCCATGGAAATGGAATTATTGGCATATTAAACTTTCAGATTTACTACACACAACAAAGATCAGCCTTCCTCTTGCAATCCCAGCAGGAAAACCTATCACACTAATGCTGAGGTCCATTGAAAGTACATATGTACATAAAGGATTGGGCCCTAAATCTGTATTTATTTTATATGCAGAAAATGTGTTATATGGAGCCAGTACAATAAAGTCTTAAAGTGACACAAAGCATAATAAAGATGGTGCAATAAGAATGGGAGTATATTGGCATGTGAGATATTCCATTTACAAACGCACTTTTTAGTTGTTGCATCAGAATTTGACAAAATTTAGGGCTTAAATTGAAGTTGTTGAGCTGCTGATCAGCAAGACCATTCCTGAGCTTTGCAGTGAATGTGTCACCTTGTACACAGTGAGCTGGACTCAGTCAGGGGTCAGTCATACTCTGACTCCTGTGAGCTCTGAGTTTCTACCCCTTCTGGAGTTAGTCCTGCTTTGAGATACATTTCTGCAGTTGTAACAGCAAACAAACATTTTTTTGTTTGGAAATACATTTAAAATATATGTGTGTGTATGTACAGTGCATGCACACATTTGTTTCTACACTTGCCATAGAGAGGAAACCATTTTATGGCAAGTATCCAACCCTTCACATTATTTCTCTGGCAAATGCTAAAATGTCTGTCAACATCGTGTAAACAGGCTGGCAGGGAATTTTGAAGAAAGAAAATGAAAGCTGCCATTTATTCTGTGCATGACACCATTTAAACATTTTTCAAAACATTAAATGTTGAATTGCCATTTAAAATTTTGAATCATTCATCAACATGACATAAGGTGGCATGCATGTCCTTATAAATTCAAACAGATCAATCCCAGAATGACCTACTAAAAAGCAATCAAGAACCTCAAAGCATGTAAAGGTGCTATAAACCATGGCAGATAGCACAGGGATAAGATGACGCTGAGCAGCACATCTGGTCTTGGTCCTCTACCCAAAGTGTGGTTTAGTTTTGCAGAATTTAAGTGTATTCAATTGCAGGTTATTGGTATTTGCTCAGATTGACTCTGGGGTTTAATGAGGAAACCTTTTCACTCTAGGGACCCATTTGTAGCCTCGAGTGGTTTTGCAGGTCAGTTGCTCTGGAATGGTCCCATCCAAGAGGGGTGTCAGAAATGCTGTGAAGCATCTGTTGGCATCCCAGCAGTGGGTCCTGGGGAGGCACTTCTCCCACTTCAGTGTACCCACCTTGTGCTCTACCCTGGGGACCCAAAATGCGGATTTCACCCCAGCATACACAGTGTCTGAAGTTTTGGTAAGAACTTTAGCAAGGAATAACATCATTTAAACATTCCTTTGAATACATCCTGCTGATCCCAGTGATTTGTTGGCCATCTCACTGTTTGTTGTGTGACAAGTTGGACTTTGGACAAGGTCAGCTCTTGAATCTTGATTATGTTTTTTTCCCCTTGAGCCAGAAGACATTGATTTGTACATCTAGTTTACCTTGTTTTCTTAGCCATTTGTGACACAGTACAACAGTTCCCATCGAAAAAAGTGTCATGTAAATAAATTACAACTTAGGACATATACATTAAATAATTTTATAAATGAACTTTAAAAATGAAGGAATAAAAAATGCCAGTCCCAACTTCTATGGCTGCAGTGATTATTCTGATCATGTTGTCATGTGTAATGAAGCACAGTCCCATCATTAATCAAAAGAACCAATCAGATAACTAATTTAGGCAATATTCTTTACCACAGGACATGTCGGTCAGTAAAAATGCATTAAAATAGCAAAAGATCAATAGTAGACACTAGGGACTGTGTTTACAAACCAGTCTTAAACTTTAGGGTATTATATTCTCAGTCATACTGGGCATCTGATTTTTTTAAAGATAAAATAACATATAAGATAAATGCTGAGATTTTATTTTCAGTTAATAACGTGCATTAGAGGCTGTCTGCAGCAAATGTATGAATTGCTGTGTTATTTAATGATTTCCACAAAAGTGTGTTTAGCTACTTTCTAAATACACTCTAACTAGACTGGAGTGACACTGCAGAGGAAAGAGTTGGCAGGTTCAGGATTTACCGATGTGTGCCTTCAATACCTTATGTGGAAACCCACATCAAACACTGTGCCTGGCAAACACTATTTATGTTCTGCCTTGGGCAGCCTTGTGTTTTACATAGTCAATACCTTTATTTAAATGCAGATTGAAAGGACTTTGTTGTGAGCAGAGGCATACTTATACTTTTTCTCACTTGGATCCTTTTATTCCTCGGGAATGAGATTTTTTTTTTCTTCTTTTTTGCAAATTATTCCAGTAATAAGAAAGTGCATCTCAGATGTGAAATATCTACATTGGATTTAATCCTTTCAAGATGGTAAAGGGAGAAGTAGAGCAGAGCCTAGGAATAGCTGTAGCACAGGTAAAGTCTGCTGCTCAGCTGCACATGTGGCATCCCCCTGCTGAACTCTGTCTGGAGAGTGATTCCCCTATGCCTACGCAGGCATTCCAGCCTAGAGAGCCACTTACTTGTTAATAGTAGTGGAAAACCACAATGGAATTATAAGTAGCCTCAGCACTTAACCAAAACTGTACTGAGCTGCATTATCCACCTTCCACATTCAAGGCGTTTGAACAGAGGGAGTGCTAAAACACCAGCATGACATCTTCAGGGATAGGAACAGTGTATTAGGTAGATGCAACATTTATAGAGTCTCTGTTTGGGGAAAAAGCCATCTAATTTACAAAAATACACAAGAGCTTCCCATCCTCCTGTAAACAAAGCAAACCTGTAAGGAGCAGTGCAATGTGGAGAGATGTGTGGCACTTTCACCAGAAGTGCCATAGTTTGACTTGCACAGTAACAGCTCACCTGAACTGCTAAAAGTTGTTTCCATCAACCCCTTTTTGTAACATCCCCCCCAACACTCTCCTGTGACATGTGGGAAAAGAGCAATGGATGATTGAGTCATACTTGCTATATTAATGGAAAAAAACCCCATCCTACCATTTGTAATAATAACCATAGAATCACTGAAACATAGAATGGTCTGGGTTGATCATGCAGTTCTCAAAGGAAAAAACAAACTAATAACTAAAAAAAAATAAAAAACCCCACAACAAAAGTCCCAACAAACTACACTACAGTTATTAAAAAATGGCAGATTATAATTTACAGAGCAGCAGCAAGGCATGGCTAGGGATACACTCCAAGTGAAGAACACCTGCAGCCCAGCCAGGTCCTTGTGCTTGCCACAGGCCGTGGTTTGTGGCAGTCATACCTGCAGCAGCATACCTGGTTGCACTCAGTTGACTATACTTGCTACGTATGATTGCATTCCTGTTCAAATTACTTGTACTTCTGGCCTCCACAAAGTTCTATGTGCTGAGATTCTGTGATGGGTATAAAAAAAAAAAAAAAGGACTTCTTTTCTACAAGAAAGTTAAATTTTAAATGTGCTGCCTCACAGGTTCATGCAATACCTCCCACCTCTTGAGCAACCCTTCTCACACCTCCTCTACTTTGCACATCTCCTCTTACATCTTCTCATGGCCATCTCTTTTCTGAGCCAAAAAAGTGCTGATCTATTTAATCTGTCTTCACCCAGGAAAATGTTTGGTGTCTTGTGGAATTCCTCAGCACTTTCTCTAGTTCAGCAATAGAGTTGGTCCCTCCAAGGGACTCTGGTGGCCTATAAACATGGAAGTATTGAGGATGTTACAACCACAATGTGTGTGGCTGTGCTGCTGGGATGAGGACCAGGCAGCAGCAAGAACTGTCCCACAGAACACTTTAGCAGCCTTGTTGAGACTGGTTATAATGCTCGAGTAGTTAACAGTAAGCATATGCTTAACCATTTTAATACCTGACAGGTTTGATAAATGAGCTGATAGGAGGCTACAACCGTAGTCAAAACCACAACTAGTTGTACTTAGTTTCAAAGAAGTATAAAAGCATCTGAGATATTTGAACTGCTGAGGACCCTTGCATACTTCTGTTATTTCAAGGGATTTTTATGAGGTAGTATTTGATGATGTTTTTCTTAAAATCACAGGATCTTATTTTATTTTAAATAATTCAATTACTTCCTTCTATCCAATAAAATAAGCTCATTCAAATAAAATCAGAATTACTTCCCTCTTTTGGCTAGGGTACAGCATCTTTTGTACCCAGCTAGGCAATCTTCACAGTGCTTGGCAATAATCCTGCTTAGAAGGGCAGGATTTAGAACAGATGCAGACTTCTCCATGTTGGGGTGCTACCAAGTTCTCTGTTGATTAGTAGGGTGCATAATTGGATATGACAGAATATAGATTTCTGGCAGAAAATAATTTCTAATGGGAGAAGCCACTTGCTGAGGACACCCACTTCAATTAAAGGTAGACCAAGACTATAAGTTAGGATGTTAACCCTGTGACTTCTCCCAGACCCACTATTTTAGTTTTTACGAGCTGGTATCCAGTGTCTGGTTGTGCCATTAACAGAGAAACAACCATGAAAATATGCCATAAACTTAGAAGTGGAAACAAGGGTTCACCTGAAAATAGTTTGCTGAATCTGTCTTGCATGTAACAATAACCTTTGATCACAGAATACTATATAAATATTAGGCAAACACTGTATATTCTGATATACACTAACTTCCAGCTAAGTGAAAAATGTCAAAAACATTTTATTTGTAAACTAATCATTGCTGTGGGTGTAATTACTCTTTGTGTGCACAGTGTCAGCCCTCTGTGGGCCTCTATGCATATGGTCCTTGGATGTGCCTCCCAGTTTGAAATGGAAAGAGTGGAAAACCCAATTCTGACTCGTCACAGAAGACAAAGGTCTGTTTAGATGCCATGATATGATGCGTGTTGCAAAGCCCACTGAAGTCACACAGAGCCTTTCTATTGGCTTAAATTCTACCTGTGTTTTACTTACAACTGATCTCAAAGCAACAAGTCTTTTGTGTTTTGATACGTTCTTCTGCTTATTTTTGATTAGACAGCGTGTTCACCTCACCCTAAAGCAAATGAAAGGGTGAAGCAGCCTGTGGGACAGACATGGGGATACGAGGTTGCCACGGACCAGACGCGAGTCCCTGTTTTAGCATGTGTTTATCTCCTTGAAATCAGCAATAATCCTTACGTGCTTAACGTAAGGCATGTGCTCAAGTGCTTAGTTTGATTAAAGCTGGACTGATTGGATAAGGCTTTTGATCTTGGCCTCTTCTTTTGAAAGAAAAAGGAGTGAAAACAGAGATTAGTCCTGGACAATCCTATTTACAGCGCCGTGTTTGCCACTGTTGCTGCTCCACAGGAACAGCCTCACCCCTGATGAGAGGTCTGTGCCTGGCCAAGCAGCTCTGCGCACGCAGGGTTTGCATGGCATGACACAGACCCAGCAGCGGGGCCATGGCAGTTGGGAATCAGTGATTCCCTGCAGCTGGAAGGACACAGGGCTGGCACTGCCACCAGGGTCAGCACCCAACCCAGGGCCTGGGGCTTGGCACCGCACCGGCTCCTGGGAAGGCATGTGAGATCCCGTGCAAAACACAGCCATGGGGAAATGGCCAAGCACGACGGAGAGGGATCTCAGCAGTGCTTGCCACTGCCAGCTTGCTCCTGTGCTATTGGAGTTTCCCACACAAACCACCACCAGAATTCCCATATCCCATGCTTTCTTCTCCACCACATCCGTGTCTCCTGTGGGGCTGGGAACACCCCACAAAGGTTACAGATCCAAATGGGACACCGGGGAGGAGTGCAAGGACAAAGAGCTATACAGCTTATGTATTGGACACTTCCACAAAACTTCTGGAGTTTTCCCATAATGTCTGTATCGACTTTTTCTTGCACAACAGGTTTTACTCTGAGTCTTTTCAAAAGTGCTGGACTACGATCACAGGCAAGACTCACATCTAAAATGCAGCTTTTCATAGAGTTAAAAATGTCAGCTGCTTAACACTACACAGCAACAGTACAAACCAAGATGTGAAACATATCGAGCTGGAACTACAGGGGAATTTCAGGCATAAAACGTAATTGCTCAAACTGGAGTTTGGCCAACACACCAGGATTCACACCCCTGTCTTGCAAAAATAATGCAATGAGGTGTGTGAACCACAAATAATCGTGACCTCAAATTTATGACTTACAGGCATCTTAGCATGGTGTTTCCAGCAATACTGTCTTCTCCCAGCACCATACTGGGACATTTGTTCTGTGTTGACTCAAAGAGGAGAATATTGCCCACTGATTTACCAGCACCAGACGTGAAGTGCGATGGGTCTCTTTAGAGGTCCCTTACTCAAATAATGATGCCTCACAGCTTGTGAGATTTAACAACATCACAGCATTAATTGGCATAACTGCAGCTGCAGCATGAAGACTCTTTACCTTCCAAAATGTTTTTTAAGATACTATTTTAACTTAAGATTTTAATCAACAATGCCATATATTTTATTGTACTGTTGAACATTACAATAATAAACAAAGATAATAATTTTTAGAGCAAATATGAAGAGTGATGCAGCAAACTATTTAATTCTTTATTACATCTACATTTAAATTTGTGTCCTAGAAAAAGAAATTTAAATCTTAACTTACTGCCATGATTCCCTTTCATATTAAAAAGGATTTTATGGTACGTCATGTCTAACATTAGCCATCATAATGTTTTCAGAAAAATTCACATTTGTTCTGTGGAAAATGTTTCAAGAAAGTATTTGCTGTCCTTAAGGAACAAAACAAAACAAAACAAACAAACAAGAAAACCCAACCCAAAAAACAACAGTTGGGAAATTGAAGAATTGAAATATACCATGACAGAAAAACTCACTTCTCACAGAAAATCTCTAGGAAACCACTAGTAGACTTTGGTCTCTCAAGAGAAGACAGAGGTTCTTGTTCCCCCCAGTACATCCTAGAGGAAGTTGTCCCATCAGAAAGCAACAAGGCAACCATAGGATACACTCAGGGTACATAAGGCTGGCCCAAACCCTCAGGCTGCTTTGGCTCTGGGCCTGGCACTGTTCACCCAACACAAAGAGCTCCTACAGTAACACAGGCTGGCATTACACTCTTATTTTGATATACTTTTTGGGGTTAAATAAACCAAACAAGGCAGTTACAACTGAAGAATTCTTTCAGTTGTATTCTTTGAACACATGTTGGCATCTAGCCAGTACATTAAAATACGTATTTTTAAACACAACACAAATGTTGCAGCTCACTGACCTGTGAAACAGTGGGAATATGAAGAACAGTGAGGATTAAACCACTTTAAATCCCTTGAACTTTAACTAATACACTGTACTGGAAGAAAAGGCAAGGGGATATGTTAAAAGCAAGTTCTGTCCTCATTTTTAAGTGATTCCATAACATGCACAGACTCCAGCACATTGGATAGTTATTTTTGATCTGTGCTGCATTTTAAACACAACAGTTTTTAAAGGAATCTGATTAACTCAGTGTTACAACTGACAGAAAAGTGACAAGGTCCAGCAGAAACAGATGTTCCCTGCAAGTTGCTTCTTCCATCCCACGTGTCTTTTAAGCAACATTCAGATTCCATTTGGCACTTCTCCCAATATTTTTTCCCCATCTTCAATGCAATTGTAAGAAAATTTGATGCTTATCTCACTGCTATAAATTTAATAGCAATATTAAAGAACATCACTCACGTTAAACCTAAGAAAGTGAGACCATGATAATGTACATAGTTTTATGCTAATCCCTTACCAGTACTCTTGTGTGCTCTCTTTTGCTTGCATTAATACTCTGCTCAAAGTAGATTAGTCTGTGCAAACTTCCCATGCCTGCTGAATTCTGCTAGAGATTTCACCCTTGCACGTGGACCAGCACAGGCTACAGCAGTACCACGCTGCCCTGGGCAGGCTGGAGTCTTAAGAGAGAAAAGGTACTTCTGTGACAGGTGGAAACTGGGCCAGTGGCTCATACCTACACACTATATTAACTCTGTCCTGGTTTTGGCTGGAGAAGAGTTAATTTTCTTCCCAGTAGCTATTATAGTTCCGTGGTTCGGACTTAGGATGAAAACAATGATAGTAACACAGTGTTGTCTCAGTTATTGTTGAGCAGCTCATGCTGCCCTGCCAGCAAGCAGGCTGGGGGCACAGGAAGCTGGGAGGGGACACAGACCCCAACTGGCCAAAAGAATATCCCATACACATGGCATCACACTCACCATGTAAACTGAGAGGAAAGCTGGCTGGGGTCCGCTGCTCAGGAACATCCCTTGGTGGGTGATGAGCAGCTGCTTTCATTTGCATCACTTGTTTTTCTTGGGTTTTATTTCTCTCTCTTTTGTTATTTTCCTTTCAATTGTAATTTTTAATTATTATTGTCATCATCATCATTATTAATATTATTTCAATTATTAAACTGTTTTCATCTCAACACACATTTTCTTACTTTTACCCTTCTCTCACCCATGCCACCAAGGGGGCAATGAGTGAGCAACTTTGTGGGCCTTTGATGCTGTGGGCCTAAACTATGACAAACTGGAAATACAAGTCACTGCAAACCAAAATGCATGTCCATTATGAGAGTATTAGCACAAAGTAACAGTGTATTGTAGAGGAACCCCAAATAAATGTCTGTTGGTAATACAGTATGGAAAAGAAAAAGAATTTGGATAGGAAGTTCCCAACCACATCATCATATCTGCTTGATGTGAAAAGCTTTAAAAACAAAAGAAGGGAATGTATGTGTGTATATATATTATGCAGTTTAATAACTCTGCTGTAACTACAAATTAATTCAAATCTTGTACTTGCATTTAAAATGAACTCTATCTATTTTATGTTGATCATTAACTAAGGATATTTCACACTAGAGATTTGTCATATTAAGGAGAATTGAAACCACTTATATCAATTAATTGTATTATACATAATCTTTACATAGATTATCAAAAATAATTTAGATTCTATATTAAGGAAATATTAAATACGAATTCTGCAAGGAGTCATGACCTAAAGTCCTGCCTAAATAATAATTTGGGATAGGGAAAGGAATGACAGAAAAAAAAGTGATTGAAAGCTGATTGTGAGAAATTTCTCCATTGAAAAATGCAGTGAAAATACAAGAGAAACATTTCGTGCCCACATGTCAGTATTGTTAGGGACAGTGTCCCATCTCCCAGAGATGGGAGGGAGAAGGAGGGTTTATAGCCTCCTGGTAGCAACAAGTGCAAGAAATAGAAAGTCCTAAATCCAGCAGGTTGAGAACCTGAAGCTTGTTTTCCTACTTGCCAGGCAGCCTTGTTCTGGACTTTCTTCACTCCATTCCTCCTTTTTAATGTAATAGTAATACTATTATTAATAATAACAGCAGCAAGAACAAAAAAATATCAGTTTTTATTTTTGAATATTAAAAAAAGCCTTTAAGACCTCGAAGCCATAGTATTTCTCAGTCATCCTCATTTTTCGTGGATAAGTTAGTCCCACTAACCTATAAAAATAGTCTAAAGAAACACAGAATTAAAGAAAACTGGACTGTACTAGAGTGTATCATGTCAAGCAGTCCTGGGGCATGATGTTTATACAATCAAGAAACTTTTGCGTAGCTCCAGAAAAACACCCACCACCAGTTCAAATGCTCACCAGACAATCAATGCCAAAAAGCTTTGTGAGTATTGAACCAAGTTTCATCTCTACACAGTACCTGGCAAACACCTGAAAGCAGCAGGAGGAATTTCTGCAAGGGGAGGGGAGAGCACCCTCAGGGTGCTTCCCTTGGGGGATAGAGCATCCCAAGACATGGAGGAGTTAGAGACCACCAGGAGTCTAGGATAAAAACATAATGATCCAGAACATGTTGTACCATCATCAGTGGTTCTGTATCAGGGTAGGAATCTTGACATGGGAAAAGGAAATAAATACTTATTCAATAACTGCTTACCTCTTCAATAAATCTAGCTTTGAACATGGTTAACAAAAAAAGAATCTAAATCAACTGGACACACAGTTCACTGTGAATTACTCATCTAGGGGCTGTACCCCCATAGATGAGCTGAAGCAGTCACATAAGACAACATCAGAAGTATCATTCAGAGGATACAGACTTTTCTCAACCCAGAGACGGCAGCAGCCTACTCAGCACAAGACAGCACTGATGCACAACCTCACCGTTACCATGTCTGCCTTTACACACCATGAACATTTTGTGACTGTCATGATGTTTCCACGAAAATGCATATCTCCTGCATGTCAAAACACAGAGTTTTAAGCTTGCTTATCTCTCCTCAGAGGAAGAAATAGTAAGCCTCTGCCACCAGCAGCCTCCATGGGAGCATGTCCATTATCATGTCTTGGCACAGTGCAATGCCTGGCATTCTTTACACAACCTGCAGATAGCCCAGATACTTCTTGGAAAGAGATTTCAACACAAACCTCCCCAGAATGTTATTGGAGGCTCACTCAGTTCTAGATATAACCTTGAAATAACCAATAAAAGATTTTTGACATGCTAACTACCAGATTTACAAGCAGTAAGTGTATATGCTATAGATCAAATTCCAATAAGGTTATAACCTTTTCCAAAAGGAAACATAAGCGTAGCTGAGTATTTCTGATTTTCTGTGAGTTCCACAATCACCAAGCAGTCCACAAAGAGAATTCCTAAAGACAAAATAAATTACTAACTTTACCTCTGAATAATTCTGTGCATCAGTGCTGTGTCATCCTCACATCTGTCATTACCCCATGCCTTTTCCACGCAGGACAAATTAAAGATAGGGGAAGCTTCAGAAATCCCCAACCTCCCTGGATGTCAGGACCTCATGCGCTGCCAGAGAGATGTCTCAGCATGTTGCAAATGCAGTTTGAAAATTCTGGGTTTGGAAATGGGCTGTTTAGCTCTCAGGTGATGCAGAGAATCCATTAATTAACAAGTGACATGAGACATACCCATCTCTTCCCTTCACCATCCCACCAGGAAATGAGAGGAGTGCTGAGCATCCCCCAGAGCACAGAGGCAGCCCCTGGGGCTGGGGAATGAGGCTGCAGCTCCCAAGTTTCAGAGGAGATGAGACTTCATCAGCTTTTACTTCTGCCAGTCAGAGGCTTTTCCCACCATCTGAAGTGCAGAAAAGAAAGGGAAGGGCTGCTTGTCAGGCTACCATAAACAAAGGCATCAAAGACAGGCCATGTTAGACAGAAATTTTTCTTCATTGAGGAAAATTGCAGACAATTTAACACTAAATTTCAGCAAACATTCTGATTAAATTTTTAATGCATCTGGTATCGTACCTTATAGTCAAACCTGAAAACCAGCAAAACACAAATGAGAGTATTTGCAAAAGCTGAAAAAAAGACCAGCCTGAAAACCTCAAACAGTCTGGAGAAAGACCTTTTCAAGCTTTTCTATCTAGTAAGCATCCCTAGCACTGCCTGTCCAAGAGCAGGCAGTGTGACTAACCTGTCACAGAGCCACGGAGCCCAAACCTGAGCAGTGTTAAACACCAGCTCTCTCGCCCATATTCCCTCCAGCCAGATTTGGGGAGGGCACAGTGACTAACACAGTGGAAACGGCCATATCTCACCAACAGGGAAGGCATCACCTTATCTCTAGATAAAGCAGCTTTAACAAAACGTTCCCGCAGCAAAATCCTTTTTTTCAGAAAAATTAAGGGAATTAAAAATTCCCGCCGCACAGCCAAGCTCTGCTGAGCTGTCCAACCCAGCACGGGCTCCAGCCTTCGGTCTTCTCCCTTCCCTTCAGTTTCTTTGCTCGAGGCAGATGAATAAAATTAGGAATGTGCACATGATCTTCATTCAAACAGTTCCTTGTTTACCCTCTGCCACCTACTTTGTCTACAGCTTTCTTTCAAGTAAATCATACAATTACTCTTTCCCACCCACTCTACATTTTAAGTGACATTTGATTAACAAATAAACTAACCCTTAATAAGAAAGCTATTGTCTAAATAAGCACTAATACCTTAAATTAAGTACTTTAAATACACCTAATTATGTATTTATTTAATCAGGATTAACAGGACATGCATTGTATGTTAATTAAACACAAAAATTAGATTACTTAAAAGATATTTATTGAGGTTTAAGAATTATATAGAAAAGAAGCATTTGCTACAAGCTGGCACGTATGATAACTTTTATTTACTTTAAATAACACTAATGAAATAAATGCTTAAGTCCAGTGATATCAGTTATACTTGCTTTGTGGATAAATATACATATGTCACAAAAGTAGAGTCACTTTCACATGATATACCTAAACACATTTAACCTGGAAGCATCAAGCTGGCTTCCCCTATTCCACATCCTACCTCTGAGCCTCACTAGCTGGAGTTTGGGAATTTATGGTCTGCAGAAAATGTGAGCATTTTAAAATCAGTTTCCACTCAAACTCAGATCAATATTTTTTCCTCCCCCCCCCCCCTCGACTTTTTCTTCCTCCCCCTTTTCTCTTCCCTGAACTTTTTACAGAATGGAAATCCATCAGAGCTGCCCAGGGCTATTCCTGCTGGAAGGCTGCGGGTCTGTCTGGAAATTCTCCATGTGTTCAGGGACGGGATCTTCCAGTGCAGATGTAAATCCAGAACACCGATGTCTGGGATGCGAGGCGGGCTCTCTGGTGTGGCTACCTTTGAGCTGCCAGTGCTGGCAGGCAGCCACGGAGCCACGCAGGTGACCTGGCAGGGAACCAGACAGATTTACAATGAAAATCTGCTTAGCAGGCTAGGTTCTCTGGGAAGATTCATTGAAAGCCAGATGTTTTTGTGAAATGTTTTGCTTTTGACGAATCGGCATTTTCTGATGAAAAAAACTTTCTCCCCAAAAACTTCCTCTGAGCTCTGCCAGCAGCCACCGCTGGCAAGGGGAGCCAACAGCAGCATGGCAAGGCTGAGGACAGTGTCCCAGGGCCTGCCAGCTCCTGGTCCCCTCCCTCACACCCGACTGCACCACCACAGCTGAGGTTCCAGGACGGGCCCTGCTGTTCTCCACTGCTGAGTGCCAGGCAGGTCCACAGACAGCCTTCCCCTGTGCTCTCCTACCTCCAGCACTGATGTTCAGACACAAGCACTGGTTCCACACCAAGCGGAGCACCAGCAAACACTACAATATCTTCACAGTCTCTCAGAAGCCCTCTGTCCTTGAAACAGTACAGTGCAGGCTGGCAATCCCCTGGGGATGGGTGCTCCCTGGTACCAGCATCACACCCACCTTCCTCCCTGTCCCCCAGTGCAGCAATTCGGGGGTGGTGGCACAGGAGCCCACCAGGGAGCTGCTGGTGGGGTGTCCCTGCCTGCCTCAGGCTGTGCCCCAGGCACCCAGCAAATCCAGTGCACCAGGAACCTGACGAGCTTTAACTCCCAGCCCTTCCTGCCACCTTCTGCTGTCTCTGACTGCCGACACGAGCAGCGAAAGGCAGCCGGCGCTTGACAGCTGAACACAGCTCAGACGGATAACGCCTTGTGTCTAACAAAGCCATTCCTAATAAAAGAAATAGGCATAAAAGCAGGGAAAAGGACTGTGAAGCACACAGGGCTTGGGGAGTGACTGAACGGTGGTGCTTCTTTCATACCATGAGCTATCTGGAAGTGGCACTGAAGACGAGCACATGAAAAGTGCTGATGAAAACTCTTCTTTAAGACTTCTTTTTCTGAGGCAAGAAATGCCATATGTCTTTCTCTCAGCGGCAGGCCAGACCTACTACTTTATTTCTGGTGCTGCAGTAAATGGCAAACATTAAATAGTCACTAGGTCTTCAGAAACTTCACCTCCGATATTATTTTAAAGGTGTTTCAGCTGCAAAAAGCAATGTCGTTTGATTCTCCAGACACAGCTATCTTTCAAATCAAAGGTTTTATTTTTTTAATACAGAAAGTTAAAAAAACCCCACTCTTGAATCCATCACATTCAGAACATCTGTCCATCCCCAAAGTCTCAAAACATTAACACATACTTCAACTGTAAATATGGTAGAATATCCAAATAGCTGTGTGTCAAATATGACACTTTCTTGTGCTAGTGAAACCCAGATGAAATTCATCAACTTCAGTAGATTGCAGATTTAGAGTTCTGTAAATAAGGGGAAAAAATTGGCCCTGTGCTTTAATTAACATTTTAAATCAAATCTGCATTTGAAAATGTGCCAAAATTGGAAGCGATCATAAATAACCTTGGTCTGCAATATTAGACTAGAACATACTTGTGCCTTCTTTGCTTTAAAAAAAAATGTGGTTTTTATCAAATGATAATTATGGTTGTGCTTGAAATGATCCCCCTTAAATTCTTCAGTAAGGTTAAATGACTGCTGAATATTAATATTTTCCCTTTAGTTGGGGATTCAAAACAATTCCCAGCAAAACATTGGGGCCGGCAGATTTGGAGGGTTGTGTCATTAACAGCCGCTGTCATTATTCCTCTTACACGTTTGTTCTGCAGAGACTGTATTTTCAGTAATAAATAATGTTTTGAAACAAACAGGTGATTTCTGTAAGAAGAATCGACAGTATTTTTTGAAGGCAGTGGTTTCTGTAGAAACCTTTCCTCTCTTTGTCCTCTCCTATCTGCAGGGTATTGACAGCTCTGACAAGACTTTGATTATCTAGTCAGCAGGAGCCTGAGACTTGTCACTTGTCAGGTGTGAGCTGGCAGTCACGCCGCTGATGAAACAATTGGAAGGAGATAGGCTGAGCATGAGGAGGATCAGGGTCATCAAGCCCAAAATGTACGCCTGTCTAGTAAGGGGATGGCTTACACCCTCATTAATGACTCCAATAAGGCAGGAGAGGGAGGCAGGGAGGAGCTGGAACAGGGAAATAAGAAACGCAAGGTTGGGGGTGGTGGAGACACTCCAGTTGTCAACATGAGTTACTTGCCCGTGCAATGACCAGAGCCTCAGCAGCCTCTGGAAAAGCCTCAGAGCCACTGGCACACTGTCTCTCTGAGCTCATCCCCTCCCTGCTATGGGTAAGGTGTAAGGAAACAGCAGCACTTTCCTGTGCCTCTCCTCCCACACAATGGCCAGGTTTCCAAACCGGACCGCACAGCAGTGGGAGTGAAAGGCAGGGTGGCTCTCTGGCTGGACCTGTAACAGGCTGGTACCCTGTGGATTCATCCCCATGGGGAAAATTAACACCAACCCAACTACTCCTGAGTGACTGTGCTTCAACTGCCTCCAGCATTGACTAGAAATCCCAGCTGTAACAAATGCCTGTGGTCCCAACACTGAGAGGTCTGGGTATACAGGGGTGATGTCTGCTGCCCTTGATGAGAGCTGCTGTCCCACTGCTGCTGAGGACACCTGCCCTGTCATCTGCCCTTCTGCACTGGACTGCACAACTGACACTCCAAGAGGGGCATTGCCTAATCCAGAGGCAGGATTAGCCAAAGAGGGCAATATAGAACAATAGCCATTCTCTGGCAATTGGCAGGACTTAACAAAATGCTTTGTACAAAGATGTCCGTAATCCATAACTAATATCCTGTCTGTATATATCATACACAACCGGTGGGTCAGTTGATAGGAGCTTATCCTAAGAACATTTCACACAAAACTGGATTAGTACAATATGCTTTGCACTGGAAAATCATTCACAAAGTCATGTAAAACCCAGGACTTTTTTTGGTTGGTTCTTCACACATCATGCACTGCCTGTTTTGCTCTGATCTGCATTACTTACCTATTCATATTAAAATTCTGTTCAAGGTGTGCTCCACAAGAATTAACAGGTAAAACAATGCCCAGAAAGTCTCTCTTAAATTTAAATGGCAATATAAATTATTGTACACATTTAGGTACCGCCACAGGAAATATCATGAGTATCAAGGACACAAACTGTCAGTTAAACACATGAATATCTGCAATTGTTTCGCTGATTTGAGGACTTTCTCCCTAAATCTGCGTATACACAAGGCCACTCACAACAGAAACTGGGGTCCTCTCATAGGAATAAATTGTGAGCTTCATTTACTAGTTTACATGAGTTCCATACCATTGCAAAAAAGTTTGGGAGTTGTCTGCTGTCCCTTATAAAACTGATTACTGGTGTTCCTTAAATCTCGGGGATACGTAGGTGTATGGATAAGATAAGCATGGATTAACTATGTCTGACTATGCATATCAATTGAGGAGAAAATTCTGCTCTAAGACAAGGCAGCGGTGAAAACCCACAAGACAGGAGAGGCAGAATCACAGAGGAGAGGAGGCTGAAGGTCTGTGACACTGGCACATGATGGGGCACAACACGACATGGAAGAGGTGTCTAGTTAACTGAGGAGGGGCAAGGAAAGACACAGCTGTGATATTCGGTATGAAATGCAAGAGGTAGACATACCACTTTAAATTTTTAACTTTTTTTTTATTATTATTAACTCTGCATAGCAACTTTCTTTACTGACATAAATGGAGAGTCAGCTCCCTGCAGCCCCATGCAGGAGAGGGTGGCACACAGCACCATCCCTGAGGAATGTGTGACCAGAAAAACCTTTCCTGCACATCTGGGCAGTTATCATGCACTTGGCCAATCCATCAGTGAGACATTTTTCACTGGGGAATTTCAAACCACTTCATAGGAGTTTATTGCAGGTATCCTAACCACGATTTCATATGCCTGAAGGAGAGCACATTAATGCACCTGCTGCACCGAGGACCATACACTCATTGTAATTCCCTATATCTAAACACAGAAGTTTATGAAGTTTTCCTCAAAACTGGACACAGCTTAGAAAATACCATGTACAGAGTTATGCTGTAGTTTTTAGGGGTGTCCATCATGGCGAAATGATACCCCAGTTTCTTTACAGGAGAACTAGTTCTTGACTGCTAGCCACGGATCCAGAATGGAATGGGTTCTTGATAGGAGAGTGACAGTGTGATAAATAAAGTGCTCACCGAGAATACCAGGGAACAGTGAATGACAGGTACTGATCAATGGACTATCAAGCATGTTTTCAGCCATCAGTTTATTTTTATTAATACTTTAACTTAATCCAGCTTTAAAATAAATGATAACGCATTCGCTGCTGTCTTTCAGATTTGATTTCTCGTCTCTAAAACATTGAATCAGAAATGTAACCTGAGAATGATACATTTACACCGATGTAATAAACTCACTGAAATAAATTAGTTATACCATTCTTGGGAAGGGACTGGGCTTGGCTGAATGCAGCTGCCTCACCTGCCCACCTCAAGGCCCCACACTCTCCCACTGTCACGTGAAAAAGTAAACAGTGGCCCCTTGAGTCTAAGGCTTACTATGCAATTAGTGACCATTCAGCTATTCATCATTCAGGAAGAACCTATATCATAATACATGGCTTTGATTTCAGATTATTACTTTTTTCCACTTATTAGATTTTGGCATTGTTGGGTTGGGGGTTTTTTGATTGTTTTTGTTTAGATGGGAACACTGCTTTACTGCATTCAAACCTGAGAAAGTGTATTAGCTCCAGCCAAAATACTGAAACATCTCATCCGTGGAAGAGCGTCCTATCACCATTTACTGCCAGTTATAATAATTCATAAAGGATGCCACAGAGATTTGAATTTACTATTTGATCACTTTTTCAGCTCTTGCCAGTTTGTTACAAGAGCAGAGTTTGTGAGAAGATCAAACCAGAAAGCTATCAATGCTTAGATATCAATATACATATTTTCTAGAACAGAAAATCCTCCAGTTAATATAAAATAATTGCAGAAATTGTTGGCAAATTAAAGATGGTTGTTATAGATTCCAAAAATATTTTTGCTTTCAGCAAAATACATTTTTAATTACTTTCCTACTAGCTGTCATTTTTCATAAACCAGTCTAGACAACTCATGCCAAATCATGCAAAAACTGATCTCCATGAAACACTTTCCTCTAGCACCAAAGACCAGAAAATTTCTTTTCTTTTTTAAGCACATGTGGAGTTGAACAAAACACTTCTAGATAAACTTTTCTGTTTGTGGAGTGCTAAAAAAAAAGTCTAAGCACCCCTTTAAAAAGCAGATACATTTAAATATCAAATAATAACAAATAATTCTTTTTTCAGTTTGGAAATAAACTTCAAAATATAAACATACACATCCATATTGCATTTTTATTCTCCTCTGAATTCAAACCTTTTTCCAAAACATATTACTGTGAAGTACATTCTAGCAAAATCTGCCTCAACAGTTATAAGATGTACCTGTATGTTTCTACTATGCCTTTTATCTTATTTATCTTTAGCATATTGAAAAGGAGGGAGAAATACTGGAAAATAATCTGAATTTCTATTTCTTTTACACTTTTAACTGGAATTATTAAGCTGAGGTATAGAACTCAGAAGTAAGGAATTATGTAAAGAAAGTAGATTTTGCTTTTAGCGTCATAATCAATGTCCAAAACTAAAATTGATATAATTGACTGTTAATTAATTCCCTTGATATTTTCATTAGCACATCCAAGCAACAAGTCTTCTGTTTGGCACTTCTGAATTATTCAGGAAGTACTCAGATTGCTATAATGAAGGCATTACTGCCTGATACTGTGCTGGCTAATACAGTTAAATGCAAGGCATGCTTTTATTTTTCTATTCTGATTGGACAATCAAAGATTTCCCTTAAGATATATGAAATGAAATTTCAGAAACGCACAAAAAAAAAGTCAAGATCCAAAGATATTTTTGTGAAAAGAAATGCAGGTCTATACTTTCAATAATTGTACCTTTCTCTTAAGTCCTGTAACACTGCAATGAGAATGGTTACTGTGGGTGGCATCTAAATCTGTTTTGAAGGCTCCTTTGGTCTCTGGAGCTGATGCTGCCCATCAGCCCCCCAGATCTCACAATGCTTGCAGCAGCCCAACTACCCAAATGATGTGCAGAGATTTACTAGTACCACTGTCCTTTCTAACTGTCCCTCCATCACAGTGTGACCGGGATACTCACAAATATTCCTAAAAATCCCTGAGGAAATGTTGGTGTTACCTTACCGAGGTAAATCCTCTCTGATGTCCAGTGTTGATTTTTCTAGGGGAAAGACTCCATGACAGGCCTAACCAGGAGAAAGTTAAGCATCTTTCTGGATGCTTTGGCTCATGGTTGGGTCAGAGGCCAGGACAGCTGGCAGGGCTTATGTTAAACTTGGCAGCTTTGTCTCTTTTTTTAACTCTGTTTTTTTTCTTGTAAGGTACTAAGTGGCAGAAATCTCATAAATCTTGCCATTCCAAAAAGAAAAAGCTGGAGGGGACTGGGTGGTACATTTGATGGATGCACTGTCCTTAATGCACTAGCCTTTTCCCTAGGGGATTATGGGCCTGAATTTAGTGCAGAGACTGAACTGTTCCTCAACTGATGGCAGTAAAAGTTTATCAGCAAAGGACAGTTTTACCTTTCAGATCATCACTGTGTCCTCTGACATGATCTTACTCTCTACAGATCCTTCAGTGCTCCTCACTAAACCAATAAATACCCACTACAGAGGCAACTCAGGTTGTTTTTTCTTTCTCTCTCTTTTTTTTTTTTTACAGAATGCTACTAGTCCTAATTAATTTAATATTGTCACTTGGACACCATCTCCCATATGACAATCTCCAAAGACTTTAAAAAGATTAATGACACCCCATTATATCAATGAAGCAGAAAGCATAAGAATTAGCTCCCCCATCACTGAAATGCACTCTTGTCTGGGGTGGAACATGACATCTACTTAACAGTGTATAACATGGAAAAATGGGGCCTTGGGGAATCAAGAACCCACCAGTTACTGTGAATGAAATATTGGTCCTACAGCAATGAAGCTGATGTTCTCAGGAGATGGTCACTGAGTGGGTATGTTCTTCCCAAGCCTCCTATGGGCCCCTATGGCTGCAGGAATATATTGCACAGCTGGAATGAAGAAAAGTGGAGGAAGTTTCGCTGATCTCCTTAAGTAAGAGACTTTAGTACCACCAATTAACACCAGCAGGGACACAGGAGTAAAGGCTTCTCTGAAAAGTGGGACTTCAATCTGTTTTTAGAGAGTGTAAAAAAGCACGACATGAATTCACCTTGTATCTGTGCAGAGGGATGGATCACAACCCTGACCAAAAATCTCAGAGGAGTTAAACAGTTTCCGTATGACACCATTCTTGTCTAGACCTTCAGGGAAAAGGGCTCTCTTACCATGGGGAATTTCCCTGTTACTAGCATGGAGGGGTTTGTGCCAGTTGAAGAAGAAGGACCCTAGAGTCCTCACTGCCAGCCTGGCAGAGGAAGAAACCACTCTTGAGGCTGCCATGTGCCCCCAGGCCAGTGTCCATGCCAGCAGGAGGTGGACATCTGCCCCAGGTGACCTCTCATTGTACAGCTGGGGTGTCAAGCACACCTTCCTCTTGCTCCATGGCCACCCCACCAGTGCAAACCAAAACTTGCCGTTTCCTTATGTATAGTTTCTGTATAGATGGCTGCACTTTAAAGTATAAAAACTCATCACTCAACAATTAAAAAAGGGTTTCTAAATACACACTTTACAGCTTTATCAGTTAATTTGAACTTCTTAAAAAAAAAAAAGCCACATTTTAAATTTGATCCTCATGGTCTTAAAATATTAATCAGACACATGCTCGATATTTTTTTAATCCAACTGTCTCTAGAACGCTTATTGACAATTTACAAAGAGAGGTTAGAAAACAGTAAAGGGAAATATGTAAGTAATTATGGTTCTAGTATTGCAGGGCCAAGTGAAGTAAACTAATGTAATTCAAACATTTTGTGGATTTGTTTAATTATTTGCAAGTACAATTAAATCTGCAAGTACAATTAAATCACAGTGCAGTAGATGGGGGGTTATAAATGGGAATGTTTCTAATGAGTCTTTTCAGAACACTCAAAATTCTTTGCAAAATGCAGATATGTTTCCAGGTTGTTTATATCCACTTGCTGAATAGATAACTGAATGCAGCTGTGGCTACATTCCAAAAATTTTGGGACAACAGCTTTCACTTAGATACCAATGAAATTCTTCTCATGCCAAGGACTATCACAGCACCTTCTCCCTTTTGCTTCCCCATGGGTCTTCCCTAAAGAGCTCATGCAGATTTTGTGGAGATTTGTGCAGTCCAGCAGAGCAAAATGAGCCAAAGGGAATTTCACTGGCTCTGGAGTTAATACCTGCAGTTATTTCTGATCTGCTTGAGGAATTACTTTCTGTGGACCCTGGATGTCTACCAGGTCACTCCTATTCCAAATCTAACAGTACACAAATCTTGGAGAGAACCTGAAAAGCTGCAGCATTACAACTGTGCCATCACTGAAGTCAACAAGTTCATCCCAGAGCTTACAGGGAACAGTGACAGACCAATGCCTAGACCTTAGGAGAATTCAGTTTTAAATGACTACAGCATCTCAAGGCAAAATAAATGAATTAATTTTGTTTAAATAGATAAGGTTATATATTGTTCCTGTTAAACTGAAAATAATGTTGCAAAATAGGAATTTTCTTTTCTGAAATATATTGTAATCAGCAATTCAATGTCCTAAAATTAGAGTTCAGATTTCACATGCTTATACAGCAAGAACTACTGTATAATTTATCCTCTTTTTCATTAAGAATTGAAAAAAAATACTGACCCGGAAAGTATTATCTAAGAAGTATTGAATATGTCTTAATCTCCTGAACAGAATCAAAATAATTCAAAACCTAAAGGACATTCAGTTACATTTGTACATGTCTGAGCACTATATAGCATGAAGTACTCACTGTGCAACGGAACTCATCTAGATCTTTCTGTCTGCAACTCACAGAGTTGAGACATGTTTTGAAAATGCATCTTTGACTTTGGTTCTTCAAAGAAATCCTGAGAAGAGGTGAAAATGGAAAGACTGCTCGAAACACTCCAAAAGGCCTGTGTTCTTCCAGAGACTGTTTAATTACCAACTGAGCTGCCAATCCTTTCAGAAATGGATCAAAAAGGCACAGAAAGCAGTGACTTAGCAAAAAGAAGCAACTTCCTATGTTTTGTTTTATTCAGAGAGAAACTTTTTCTCTTTTTTCTTTGCATTTCCAGGAATTTCACAACTAATGGCAGATGTTATGTGTTGCATGGCTCTTACTCTTTTAAAGGGATGAGCAAACATGCATAGCATTCAATAATGCATAGGGGATGTCATATCTTTTAGGCATTGCCCCATCCCTGTGAGGTCATCAGCCTTTTGATATTTCTAGATTTAATATTGCTTTAGACCAATCAACTGCAAAATTTGCTTTTTCTTGGTCTTTCTCCAAAATTCACAGCATATCAATCAGTATTATTGACTTGGCATCATTTCAGGGGGTGACTGCACTCCTGCTGAGTGGGGCTTTGGAGCCAGGGGGGTAGCTTGGTTAATTTTTTTTTTGATGAGGGGAAAATCTGGAGTCTTGACCCTAGGGTACAAAGCTTTGGACTTCAGAGGTGTCCCAAGCCAGAGAGGAGTGCAGAAGCCCTGCTTGTTTGACTGACTTGCAGAAGAATGAGTGTGAACATGCCTGGGGCGGGGTGTGTGTGTGTGTGTATGTGTGTGTGATTATCAGCAAGTGAGGGATCTGCTACTAGCCTTTAAATTGAAAGCTTTATACTCTGTGCTTTTATAACTGATGTTTTATAGATGTAAAGTGTTCACATCCTCAGTGACAGCATCCACTATACCTTTCTGAAATGAACAGGCACCTGACCTCAGCTGGGTCTTTGATGTAGTGGCTTCAGCTCTCACTATGTAAATATGTTTATTTGCTACAGAAACCAGTTCTTTAAGATGGATACAAGAGCATCAGGGAACTTTCCACAAGCAGAACTCTCTATGACCACTCATATTTTGTGCATCTTAGGCGAGGAAAACTGTCCAAAACACTACTGAGCTTCACGTGTCAGTGTTGTTTTCTATCTGCTTCCTTATATACACAGTTTTCCCAAGTTCAGAAACTTGAATAAGCTCCTTCTATCAAGTTCTCTACCAAAGTGACCTGGAATACATTTTTTTAAATAATGTGAAAAAATTATGAAAAAAGCATTTAATTTTTAAAATATTCCCTATAAATAGTGTTTTAGAGGTCATTCATGAGACCAAGATTATTTTTAATTGATTGCTGTTAGCAAAAATCAATACTACCCAAACATCCCTAGTATTACTTCCCACTCAGGACACAGGTCGGTCTCCCACTTCTCCCACGGGGGAACCATTTGTTAGGACTAAAACTACAAAAGATCTGCTTGTAATGCTATTAAAGCAATGTAGGTGTACTAAGGCACACAGGATGTCACAATGAGGAATCGATGGGTTAAACAGATCTCTTTTTCAGCTTTAGGATTTGTATGAGGAAATGATGTACATGTAGCCAGGCGCCTACCGAGGACACTGTGAGCACTCTGACAATGCCTTTCCTCCTTATCTAGGATCTTTTAATAAAGTGCTAATTATAAAGGCTTCTAAACTCATTGTTTAGAGTCCTAAAGAGAAGCACACTTTTCCTGTCAAACAGGCAGGGTTTGCAGCAAGTGAATTTGTCTTTTAGCAGTAAGCTGTATTTCCCTGTGAAGTGATTAATTTAAATGGGCTGGAGCTGCCCTGATGTCCTGTGGGCTCCTGTGCTCCCCGCTCTAAAAGAGACTACAGCAAGCCACACCAGCAACTTGCCACTGGTGCTGTGCCTTGGACGGGTCTGCTTTGCACCTTTTTTCAGGTAGGAGGGATGCCCAGGTTGAGCCTTTTCCTAGAAAGACCCAAAGACCAAACAGTGCCCAGTGGAAAGGTAAAGGACCAGCACATTTAATCCTTGCTCAGGCTTGCAAGTCTGTGATTTTATGTTTTGGTGAAGGGCACTGTGCAGGTATCTCCTCCAGACCATTCATTACTGTAAATACCTCTATGATGTCCTCTGGTGTCACTCACTGGAAGAGTAAACAGATTGGCAGACAGAATGACCTGTAATAGGGGTATTAATATGCAGTTCCATTAACTTTAGCCAAAATGGAATGAAAAGTGTGGAAGAAAGGAAAAAAATACTCATAATGTCATCTGAAAGCAGCACTGCCTCCAGTATGACACACTCTGTAAAGTGAGCCTTCAAAGGAAAAATAATATCACTTTGTAATGCTGATATTTTGCTGAGTTATTTATTTCATGACAAAAAAGCATTGTGCTGTGTGAACGAATATGAATTTACCACTTTTAAATAAGCAAATAAGAAAACTGAAGTGAATCACTATATAAAAAACTTCCTGTAATGCTTTCAATAAATTATCACCATAAGCAATTAACTGGGGAAAAATCTGGCTTATTCTATTATTTTTCCCTGATCTGTTAGGGTATCACCTTAACTCCATGGCCAGGTGTTCACTGCTGAGAATCCCATATATGCCATTCATTTCTGGCACTAGTCAGACACGAGCCAGCTCTGGTATAAGCACACCCAACCCCTCTTTCTCTGCTATTGAAAGGTGAATGGGGATCAGCCAGGCCAGTGCCAAAGTACAGCAATGCCCTAGGGTTCAAAGCTCTGAGTCAGCAGCTCCAAAGAGTCTCATAAATAGACATTAATCGCAACTTCAATTTCTATATCAGTAATGTAAAACAAAATAGAATCAGTTAAGAAAGAAAAATCTGTAAGGCTTTGGAGATGTCTGAACTTCAATATTTTTTTTTTTCTGAATGGAGAACTAGAGGAGCAGAGGATGTTTCTGAGACCCAAATGGGCACCGGGGCTGATTGCATCTCACCTTTTAACCAATTAACTGCATCTGCACACACTTTTTTACCAGGGCAGAAGAGGATAGCAGGAAGGCCTTTGAAAGAAAGGCCTTGAAAAAAGGGGGGTTAGAGAATAAATGCCCTCTTCAGACAGTCCCACGTTGCTGATCTCACAAACTCATGTCATACAGTTGCTTTTGCCATATTTGTCCCTGTATATTTTGCACAGTTAGAGACAGTTATTGGCAGAAGATTATTCTACAGCTTTGTGTTGCAAAGGAGGCCCAGACACAGAGAAGTCACCTCTGTGCAAGGTGGGAACACACTAGAAAGTGATAGCTCCTGTTGGAGGCAATCTTAGCACACTTGAAATTGGGTCTGAGACAGGCTGAACTGACACAACGGCTGATGGGGATAAACACTTGCATCCTACTCAGGCAAATGTTCAAACACACTGTTAACTGACTTACTGAACTGAGAGTTGGCTGACCAAAATCACTTAATTGTGTAAATGTGAATGCCTCTGTTTTAACCTTCATTTAACTCTCTCAGCTACTACATCTTAATCATATAGAGAAATTCTACATTCCTCTCTGGATCCACCGCTCTCTGATCAGTACAATGAACCAGAAAAAAAGTTTGCAAACACAATCTAATTCACATTTAAGGACACCTGAGGAGCCCCAGCGCCCTCTATTTGCAACAAACCATTTTGCTAAGAACATTTGCTGTTAATGATCCTTGCTATTAAAATATGCACATTTTGGCATGGTAACTCTTTCTGTGCCTAAGAGGCTTACACTTCCACCTGGCTGTCTTCTTTATTCACAGTGTGCTTTCACCACAATTCCAGATGTTACAAGGTAGAGATCATATTCTCTTGAACCTTTATGACAAGATCTCTCACATATTTGCCCCAAATGTCACACTAGCAATGGTCTCATCATCCTCCAAGACATACCATCACAAAACAGAAGCTGACACTGCTGTATTCTCCAACAGCTGCTGCTGCAAGGACTCTGCAAAAAGGCATTTCAGAGCATGTCCTTCAGAAGTACTTCAGTAACAGTCTCAACCCATGCTTTGCAACTAAAGTCATTGAGTAATTTTTGCAACTACTACAGATACTGTACATATTTTATATTAAATTGAGATGAAAAATTGCTGCATACATTATGCCTGCACATGGATGTTATGTGAACTCTTCTGGTTTGTGCCTTTCAATATTAGAAGATAACCATTGTGATTCTACCCCATGTTTTTTATTGAGCAATGCTATGAAAAGATTAATCAATTTGCATACAATATAAATCCACATTCATCTTTTATTATTGCACAATCAGGGAGCTTTAATGTAACAAATTCAAGTGCTGCATGCTTTGATTGCTCTTTGTAAAAATACTTAAATACCGTTTATCTGGAAAGAATCTTATGGAAATTTTCTAAGTGATATATGTGTTATTTGGGAAAACTTTCCTGATAAAATCTCTGTACAACATGGGATTGCTGATTCTCCAAGTTCATTGGATGCTGAGTATCTCAACAGGAAGAGTGCTCATAAATATTTTTGTTTAAAATGACCCAACTGAACAATGGAGGGAAAAATGAAAAATCACCTGATGCTAGGAATAGATGGTCTATCCTTAATAGAGATGTAATCAATATTTTAAAATATACTATTCTTTTTGCTACTAAATATAAATTATTACTAGAGTGCATAATATTCATTGTATTTAAGACTATCATTCAGAACCTGATTTTTAATAACCACCCAATCCCCCTTGGATCCCAATTCAGAAGAATTATGTGGAAGTTTACAGGAATAACCTTTTAAAGTATTATTAGTAAGCAAGTAAAAAAAGATGGAGAAATGTGCTCTAAGTTACAAACCTGTTACATTACAAAAATCCAACCAGAATTCTTTTTAGTACAACGCACTGACAATACGTCTTTTTCTTCTCATAACTTTACAAATAAAAATGTTATTTCTGGGTAACTTCTCCAAATACAATAAGGTTTCCTTCTGCACACTTTCCTTTTGACTCTTTCAAGAACAGCAAAGCACCATAAATAAAAAAGACAGATCAGCTTAGAACGAAGCAGGATTGCCACTTTGCCTAAAATTTCCACTCCAGTTTTACAACTTGAAGAAATTTAGATGAGGGTTGGAAAAGATACTGACATTTTGAGTGATTATCTGAAGAGCACTGAAATATCTTAATTACTTACTGGTAGCAGGGTATTAGTAACTGCAGCTCAGTAAAGAAAGGCGGAGATAAAATGCTTCCTTAAGCACATATGTGATTCTATGTAAATCTGAACTGCTGCCTGAAATGTTTGCCAATAAAGATGAAAGTCCCACAACATAGTCACAACATGATATCTATCATATGGCTTCCTGGCTGTTGTGTATGTTTTTGCTGTGTGTAATTGCCTGTGTTGGTGTTTGCACTACCTAGAATTTGCATATTAGCTCAAACACTGTGTTCTTGGTGGGCCTGATCCTGTGAGCTCCCAGGGAGGCTCCAGCTGCCCTGAAACCAGGGGACACCAACATGGGGTTCTCAGGAGTTGCTGAGTGCTGCATCATGTTCCCACATTTGTCATCCATCGAACAGAAGGTGGGTAAACACACTCATTTCTAGCAGCACAAGAGCGAATGTTGAGACTTCAGCCTTCAGACTAAAATACATCAGCTCAAGAGATGACAAAACACAGGCTCCACCACAGCCAAGGTTTGGGCTGTTCCAGAAGCAAAGTTGTGAGGGATGCAGGGGTACAGTTCTGAGAGTCAGTTTAGTTTGCATACACTGCCACAGATGTGAGTTTCTCCCTCCCCAGCATTTTCTTGGTTCTAATCTAAAATATGAAAATGTGTGCTTCTGAAAATCAGATTGGAAATTTCTGATAATTTATTCTGCCAACAAATCCATTGAGAACAGAGAGGAATTTCATGTGGAAATCCAGCAGCCACCATCTCTTACAACAAAAATAAAGTCGTGATCTTATTATTGCCCTCCCTGAAGTGATTTCCCTCAATCCAAGCACTCTTGCTCTGCTCTCAGTCCTGGGCTATCCAGTAACCATCCGTCTGTTCTCCTATCCCTTCCTCTGTGCACACTAGCAGCACAAAGCAGCTGTGATGAATCAGGGCTACAAATAGGGATTTTATCCACTAAGCAAGTACAAATCATTATTAGAAATTACCTTAGTGTATGACTTGGCTGCTTCTTGTGATGCAGCTACATATGTTGCAGCATGTAGGAGAAATAGGCACAGCAGATGCTACTGGAAGCAAAATTCTGAGAAGGAAAGATGGCATGTTGCTAGCAGCTCTGGTTAGAGGGCGATGAAAGAAGAAGATGCAGAACTTACTGGACCTGCTGCTGTTGCTATTGAAGCATCTGCTCCATTACCATGATTAAAGTATGTGCTTCCACTTCTACTGCAGCTACTTCCCTGTTCTGTGGGGTTTTTTCTCTGCTTCTTTTTTTTTATTATTTTCTTGTAAATGAAAGAAAATCTATAAGGTCTCTAAACAGGTTCACATTATGGGCACACAGGGGGGATGCCGGGACGGGAGGAAAGGGTTCCTACGCAGAGATGCATCAACACTCTCCTTGAGTATGTAACAAGTTAACGATCCATTTAAAAATAAAATCTTGACCACCAGATAATAAGGCCTCCTATAGCAAATTCCAGCATAAACAAACACTCACACAGCAAGTGCGAAGTTCAGCATAGGGTCAGAGTATTTAAGGCAGACAAGTGGGAAATCTGGATTCTAGTCCATTCTTTGCCAGGCTGAAGCATCCTAAAATACCATATCTAATTAATCAGAACATCTTTCTGACTCACTCCTCAACAATTACCCAGGCAGAGAGAAATAGCATGTAATCAAAGGCTGTAAAAGGGTCCTCTTATATTCTGTGCCGATCATTGAGAACACAAAACATCATTAAGTTTGTGACTAGAAGCAGACTTCAAGGATATCAGATTATATCAGAAGAATATGGTAGATTTTCAGTGGTGGGATGGCAAAGTCAGTGAGATGAAATTTGTCTGTGTTGGTCTGTATCAAAGGAAAGGAAAGGTCAGCCCTCCCACCAAGGACCTGCTGGAAAAAAACAGGGTTCAGGCTTGAGGGCAGCTGGAGAAAAAGGCCACCACAGCAGAAAACAGTGCCAATGTCCAGTCCATAAAGCCTCAGCCTTCCTGTCCCCAAAGGAGGAGCTGCTCATCACCATCAGTGATGGTAAAAACTGAATGGGCTTTTATCTGTGAGGCTTTTGATGCTTTCCCCCCTCAGCCTGTGTGTGTATGCATCTTCACACACACATGAACATATATTCCTGCGCTACCTGCCTGAGCAGGGGCCATGGAAGCTTCTTAAAATCATGGCCCCTTATGTGCCCTGTCCCATTGCCCAGCTGTGGGCAATGTGTCTGGGGCTCAAACACGTGGGGGAGAAGCTTTGCTGCACACAGACCTCACTCCAGGAAAATGAATGAGTTAGAGCTGTCCTGATAGAGGTCCTCAAGGCTTTGTACTGCCAGGGCTACCAGCACGGAACATTTAATGCCAGAGTTTAGCTCCTGAATTACACCAAGATACCTCAAAACACACCATAAGGTCTTAAAACACTTCAGATGCAGAATGACTCTAAGAACATTAACTCCTTAACGTGGTTAAGGCTCTCATTTGCTATGAGGGCCTGATCCAAAGCCCAGCAAAATCTGCTAAATGATTTCCATTGACTCCAATAGGATTTGCATCAGGTTCTAAATCCTTAAAGCTTGAAGCAGTTACCTCATTCTGCCCTGAAGCTTTTAAATCCTTAAGCAGTGTTAAAGGAAGCTTTGACTTGAGTTGCTATTCACAGTGAAGTAAAAACCTTGCCAGGTGCCATTGCTGAGCCCCAAACTACTTTCACAGATATAGTTTTCCTTTGTCTATATTTGCTTCCTTCATGGTTTATAAAAAAACCCAAGCAGCCAAGAAAACTAATTAGAACCCCAGATATGCAACATTCATATGCTTAATTTTAATCAAGTGAGAAACTTTCCTGAATAAGTAAGTTATACAAAATTAAGTACATGCTTAATTAAGCAGTCATATGATCAAGACAACTAGGGGAAAAGCAGTGACACTGCATATAAGCAGAACACTGTTACATGTAAATAAGACAAAAAAAAGGAAACAACGGCTTAAGCTCTGTGTTATCAGTTATAGAAACTGCAGATAAGACCTACGAACACAGCTGGGAAAAAATGGGCTTTTAAAAGAACAAGTGTCCCTGTAAGTTCTTGGCACTGAAGAACTTCAGTGTTTTACAGAATTTGGGCTAAACATAAAGTTCCATTTCGACTTACATGCCTACATCCTCTTTCCAATGCCTAAGCCCTTGTTTGGTTATTGGTCTTGTCTCAGGAATTAAGTGATCCAATTTACTTCTAGGGCACAACCCCACTGTGTAGACATGTGAAGCAGAGACAGCCAGGGTAGGAGGGTTGACTGATCTGTGCTAATGTATTTTCTGGAACAAGCACATTTCCTCACCAGCATTGGATTATGTTATGGGGACAGATGAGGTTGGATGTTTTTGCCTCCCTTTCCATTAAATGGTATAAGGTGTCCAAATAGACTCCACATAACTTGTGCCTTTGCAGGCAGCAGTGGTGCTCGTCTGCTACTGAGAAGAAGCCAAAGTTATTTTAGTGACTGATGGATTCAATTTCTATGGCCATTTTTATTACCTGGGTACTGCAATGAAAATCAACCACAGGAAGAACTCAATTTTGTTTTTCATTAATATTCACTTTGTTGATATGAACAGATGATTTTGGGGAGCTCAAATGCTCTTTTAATTTGTATCTTTGCAATGTGGAACAGCTACGTTCCACATTCATGTGAGTAAATCCTGCATCTCACTTCTTGTGTTTTTTTGGTTTGTTTTTTTTTTACATTATTACAAATGGAACTCAGTCTTCTGAGTTTTCTTAAACAAAAAAATGCAAGAAGCAAAAAAAAAAAATAAAAGAAGTGAGGGGGTGGTGAGTACCCTTTAAAAAACGCAGCTAATGTTATAAACAGGTATTAGTCATTGAATATTGTAATTCTGTCTCTAATTTCTAGAAATAATAGAAAAAAAAACCCCTAAAACATACGTTTGATGAAAATTACTGTTAGATGTAAGCCCTACAATGTTCCCTTGAGCTCTGGCCAGGATCTCCATACTTCTTCACATCATGAAACTTTCTTCAGAGTCTGGCTAAGGTTTCTCTCTGTAGGTTTACATTAAGATAAGTGGATTGTTGGAGAGATCAATACAACACCCCCAAAATTTAACCTCTTCTTCTATTCGCAGTGATCTTCAGGTCTTAGGGAAGAAACACCACTTTTCAGCTGAATGCAATGCATTTTAAAACTGTTTTCTTCCTTAAGTCTCATTTTATATTTTGTACACATCCAGCTGCTAGCTGGTTTGGCTCAGAATTGAGCTGACCCTACTGAGGTGACTGAAATAAGTGCTGTAGTTCACTGAGTGAGTAGCAGCTTTATGGCCCCCACCACCTTCATACTACTACTAGGACAGTGACACCAAGAGAAATTCCAAAAACCCATTGCATTTCCACTCAGTGGAAAACATGTCATACAGAAGGGATGTAACATGCCTGGTATCTCATTACATTTTTAATACATATCATATATTTTGCCGATTTCATTTGTATAATCATGCTAATCTAAAAAGGGCAAGGTTAGCTGGTTTTATCAGACACATGTAGAACAGTTGACACTAACAGGTTAGTTTGCATTTAAAATTCAAGGAGTTTGTACATTCCTGTTTTGTAAAATGTGTTCTAGAACTGGCTATTTTTACAGTTGATGCCAAATGAAAGGCTTTTCCCCTTCCCCCTGAACATTATTAATTTGCTTCTTGAGTTCATTAATGAATCACTTGGTTTTATCCTCCCACCTGAAAGTTAAGTGAAAAACCTCAAAAAAGTAGACTAGACATGCTGTCTGCTCCTGAAACTTTAGGACTATCAGGTGCAGACAGGGCATTTCCAACTCCCAAATAGATTTTGAACACCATCTTCTTTCAGGTTACCACTGGAGACTATTCAGCCTTTCCATAAATTCCTAGACTTTAACACTGAAATGAAACCATTCTGCCTTTGATGTCTAACATAGCCTGTGGTGCCATGCTGAAATAATTTAGATCAGAGCCCAGGAATGGTGACAGACCTATTTTTGTTGTCTATCTCTAAAGATTAAGGAAGGATTTTGTAGCCCACATCAGCCAGAAGAAAGATAAAAGTTCTATAGCTCTACCCACAGGACTATTTCCAAATATGCATTCATACCACACCTTGGCATCCACCCTGGCATCTCAGTGCCTAAGTTATGGTGACACAGCAAAGAGGAAAACTGCTTTCTGGACAAGTTAACCCTCAGTTACATTGGAGGCAGTGGTCCCATGAGTGGCAGACAGCTGGGCTGCCCATCTGATTCAGTGTGGCAACATTTTTTTGGATGACAAGGTAAGAGACAGGAGCTGGAAAATAGTCCATGGTAGAATAAAATGCAATCTGACAAGAAGAATGACAAAGTGACATGAAGGATTATGATCCTCACCACATCAGATACTCATGTACTGGTTATCAAACTGGGAAGCACACTTTTAGGACCAGAATATCATTGCCTAAATTAATGTTACATAAAAGATGTTACAGATATTTGCAAATCATACTATTCAGAGTCACCTGCCTTTTCAGAAGATGAAAGGCAGAAATGATGAGTAGATAACCACCATGGAGGTGCAGTTGAGACATCACTGCTGAGGAGCAGGAATCCCCCCCTGCAAGCTCTTCAGCTCCTCTCTGAACAGTGGTACTTATGATTCAGCTCATATTCACTCTATCCTCATTTATAAGATAAATAATTTTGAGATGTATCTAAAATTACTTTACAACCTTTTAATCACTGAAAATTGTGTATAATTATTATACCTGCACTCGGGTGCCAAGATCTGCTGTGAAATACTTGGCTGCTCAAAGTGTGTGGAGGAAATGCTTCAATTCCACATTAATTAATGAATTTTTATCCCCACTCCTGTCCATTAACAGCCACCATGCTTTTGCTGTGAATGGTCATTATTACAGACTGAAATAGGAACATAAATTTACTGATAATGAAAGTGTCACTTGGAGGGGCAGTCTATCATCCTGTGTGCTGATATGGTGAGACCTTTTTTTGCTGTCTTGCATCTTTGCCTTGTTTCTGAAAGGCTGGTCTGTGAGGAAGGGTTCCTTTATTTGTAGATACCCATGAAACATCCCTTTAAGTAAAGTAGGAATGATTTTCAGCATTCCAGTAAAAATTGCATTGATTTTAAAATTGTGCTTTCTTCTTATCAGACATTGCAGGTCTTCACCAGGAGAACATCCCTGACCTCCTTGCTCTTGAGAGTGCTAGCCAGGTTGGTTTTGTATTGGTGCTCTTTGTTGGCTTATTTTTTTGACAAGGAGTGTTGTTGACTCTAGAAGCAAATTACCTGGTTGACTTAATCTTTGTTGTGCACCACTAAAAAGAGAGATTTCTGTTGATGTTCTGCATCTCTGGGCCATATGGAACAGGGCTCAAGTTGTCACATTTTCTATCTTTTAACTGTTTAACTCCTTATTGAATTCAGTGGATAGGATCTGATGGCATTTCATCTGCTAATTACTATATTAGCTACAGTGTATGATATGATGCGCATAGCATGAAAACTCATAGAAACAGGCTTTATGTAAAAGCATTGCATTAACATGTGTCAAAATACACAAAATGAAATACAGATATAAAAAATCTTGATGAGAATCTTCGTTTTACGTTGGGGCTTGTGTACTGTTACTTCTTTTATATAGTATATAACTACTTAGTTAATCGTACCTAAATTATCAAGTGCTTGAAAAGGTTTTCTTACAAGATGAAGTGTTCCTGTGGGAAGCCCAGTGGCTTTCCAAAGCCTGTTCAGTTTGTGTGCAGCTGGACACTTGTTGATGTTTAAAATGAGTACCTATATGCAATTCTGTAGAGCAAATTGCCAGTTTTTCTCCTTAATCAAGCACATCGTACACAATTCGTGTTAAAATATCAGCAGCAAAACTGTAGTGCCTGCACACATATCTTTTTCTCTAAATACACCTGGACTTTATCAAGAACCCCTTGCCTGATGCTACATTATTGGAGATTTAGATATTCCTCTCCCAGTCAGAGCAATCAGTGTGATGACACAGCTGCACAGAGGCCAGCAGCATGTTCCACAAAAGCCAACCTCTGCACCCACGTGGCGCTCAGCCGACTCCAGAGCCTAAATCACACTTTATGATAGTTGCTTACTTCTCAAGAAATAGTTATGAAATTATTTGATAATTGAAAAGGCTAGGTAAATAGATGAATGAGTTGTGAGAGAAAGGAAGTTATTAGCAGGTTTCTTTCTGTTGGCTCTCTCAAACGGTGAGATGTGGCACAATTATACTCAAAGATTTTTCTCTGCAGGTCTTGGCCAAAATGCCCATGTCCTTCAGTAGTGTCTGCCTTAACAACCTTAAACCACAGGAATAGTTGCCTGAACCCTGTGTCTATGTCCAGGATACAGAGAACACCAAAACACTTAAAGCATTTACCCAAATGCTGCAGCAGAGCACTGAGCCTCCCCAGCATATTAAGGCACAAGGTATTTTGCAACTATTTCTAAGTTTGCCCAACAAAATCCTTGTTCTGAATTGTTGTGAATATTGTCTCTGGATTGAGAAGCAGCTAAAGCAAGTTAATTTAGCCACCACCTTGGTGTAGTCTAATCATTCTTAATGTCTCAGCAAGACAGCAGCTGCCAGGCAGCTGTGGGAGGGTGCAGGCACCTGAGCCCTGACATCCAGGTGTCCCACCCTGTCCACCAGATCCCAGCAGAGACTTGGGAAAGTCACTTTTAGCCTCACTGGCTGCCTGGTCTCCAGCAGGAAAGCCAGATTATGATTCCTACTGCTCTCTCCGTGGGACTGGGAAAGCTGCTGGGTACGATGACAGCAGAGTGGAAACAGCTCCCAGAAAGGACTCACATTTGGTACAAGGGATATGTTTTACACAGGCTGAGGGCACTTGTTAAAACTGGAAGACAAAAATTATCATTTAAATGAGGGATGGCTCCTGGGGAAATCATACTTGAGACTCAGTGTCTGAAACCAGATGTAGGGGCTTCCCCACAATGCTCACCCTCACAGAGTCACTGTTTTCAGTGGACAGCAAAGTCCACAGCCCATTGAGAGTGAAGAACACTTTTGCAGTGTTTTTGATACGTGTAGGATGTAAAAAGTCTCTCTCAGATGTGGTTGAACTCTGCACTGGGTAGGCAGCCCCAGCAGAGGACAGGGGACAAAGGAGATGCTGTGCCCTATGGACAGAATTTGATGGAAGCTGAGTCCAAAGGATACAAAGGAGTACAGAAGAAAGGAAGTAGGAAAAAGCAGGAGTGTCCCTTCATGCAGTGTGCATTTGGGGGCAAGGGAGGAAAAAGGGAAGGAGCAGCTCTCTGGCATTTGGCATTCTGAATAACAGCAAAGAAAGTCCTCAGCAAGTCATTCTCCCCACTGTAAATATCTGCCTTTGGTACTGGGGCACGGCTGGAGCAGTCAGAGGGCATGAAAGTAGCCCAACACATTTCATTTATCTGCACAATTTTCTCACAGCATAACTGAATAAATATCATTAAAAGATACATTTTTTACAGTTCTTCATTAAAAAGTAAGATAGCATGTGGTTAGAACAGTACTGTATAAGTCAGATCTTTTTCCTTGTCAATTTACATTGCAAAAACATCTCATGCATATAAAAAGGGGGGAGGGGGGGTATACCAGTGGAATTATAGACAGTAGTGTGTGTTTCTATATACTCAGGTTAGTACATATTTACACGTACAATGCACACAGGATTATGCTGGGGCCAAACACTAAAAGAAAACATGCGGTAAATGGTTGCTTTAATAAGTCCTGTTCCATTGAAAGGAAATAAAACCTGAGTATTAATGAGATATAATTATATATTTAAAATCTTTTCCCTTGTGCAGTATACAGAATTAATGCCAGTAAACTCACAAACTGCAACATTCTACTCCATTACATCTGCAATGATTAGAGATAGTTTGAACATCTGGCATATAATCTGTGATAGAAAACAGCATTCTGCACTTTAATGGACGTCTGGAGGCTACACATATCTGATTTTATTTCTTTGTGTTAACTCTTTCCTAGGAAGAAGAGAAGATCCAGTGCTTGAGCACCTTCTTTCTGTCTTTTGATGAAGTTGCATGTAGCTACTTTCAGGCTACTTATGTTTTAAATATCTAAACTAAAAAGGGACATACAGAGTTTTCTGAGAGGTTATTTTTAACACAGACAATTGAGCAGAATAAATATTAATGTGTTAAAAACCAAGAAACTCATCCAATGAAATTGACAATAGTTCCGTCATTTTCAGTGACTCCTGAACATTAAAATGAAGCAGCATTTGCCATTCCTTCATTATTTCAAAGAATTTGTGAATATCCTGCCTTAATTTGGTTCTCTTTCATAATCTTGCGCACGATAAACTGGGGTTACCAATATTTGTACATTTTTTATGTACCCTAACTGTAAGTATGTAAAAGCCTCTTTGACTGGCACCGACTTTCATTGAAAAAATTAGATTATTTCTCAGCTTTTGCAGGGTGTGTTTTGCCCCAAGCTAAACAAGAAGGTTTTAGCCCTACTGTGTTCTGCAGGGAAAAGAGAGATACGAACTTGAAAGGCAAATGAGACTGACAGTGTTATCTCTTGCCTTACTTACTGAATATTAGCTAATACCAACACCTAAGGAGACCTTGAAATTAGACTCTGAGTAGTAATTAAGACTGATTGAAGAGTAGTATCAGAAGAGATCTGTGTCACTGCTGAAAGGATTCAGCATTCAGAGTGACCTGACAAGTGTTCTGTGTGAGCATATTTAGGTACGAGGAAGAATATCTACTGCAGGAAAAGTGCTGGTGTTAGGTAGAGTTTTGTAATCTGATAATGTGCATGTCAGGGGCTTGCTCAGCTGCCTTGGTGTAACAAAAGCTGTAGTTACTGGGTAGCTCCCTGTTGAGTACTAATAATTACCCTAAACTGGGTGCATTAAGCAGTCCTCAGGTCCTAAGGACGTTATTGCAGAGGTTCAGAAAGGACATCAGAAAGTTCTAATGGCTACAGTACCACACAGGAACACTTACACCACACACATGCTATGCACAGCGAAGAACAGAAAGCCTGGAGATAATAATTTAAGGCTAAAATTACCTAAATATGAAGCATGTGCAATACATTAGCTTACTACTGAATTGACTCATGTATTGCCGGTCAGCGGAAAGCTTGCAGCCTATGGAGGGGAAAAGAAAAATAAAATAGAAAAGTGTTCATTTGTAAACCAGATTGAACACATTTCAACAAAGAGTAGAAAAAATTGGCCTAATTATAGATGATGATCTAATAAAATTTGGCCATATTTAATGGAAGTAAGAAGCAGAAAGTTGTATGTTACTTCCAGTTCCAATATCTGGAATAATGGATCAGTGATTTCTTATGTAGTAAGGAATCCAGCCCCTTACATAGTCATCACTTTTTAAAAAGGTTATTATGTTAGATTCAACAGCTGAAGAACATTGAAGGATAACTTGAAATCATTTATTGAGGAATCCCCTGCCCAGGTCTAATGAAACCCAGGTATGTGTCTGAAAATAGGCCAACCTGATTTTACCAAAGTATCTACACTGCCTTGATTTACTCAAAATCTTTGTCAATAGCATCAAATGCAAAGATCAGCTCTGCAGCTGTAGGGCTCACTCCTGCTCCACCCTCAATCAATAAGACTCACTGGAAAAACAGGCTGGTTTAGACCCCAAAGGAGTAAGCTTCCCTTTGATGATAGCTTGGCAAAGGGCCACAGAGGTTCTGTCAGAACAAGGGGCATATTTAACTTGGATTTGCTTGATCTCCCCTACCTAGAACTGTAAGCAGAGATCTTAGCAGACATAATTCACTGGATAAAACCACAAGCTGAATTTTTCAGGAAGAGTGATGCGTTTGGGAGGTCCATACAATTCCACCTTTCCAAGCAAGTTATTCAAAGTCCAGAGTTGCTAAGTCATTTAGCACAAAAACTTTGAAAAATGAATCTGTGCCATAGATCAGATAAAACTATCCTGAGAAATTCATGTTGGTGAGAAGAGAAACATGAGAAGGAAAGGGCTGAAGTGGTTGGGAAAGCACTTTAACAAGAAAAGTGTTATTTCAGAACTGCAGGGGGTGTCTAAAGCAGATTTTAGCTTTCCTCTGGTTTGACTAAGCAGCAGCTTTTAGGAGCATTTTGTGGTCCAGCTGTCCCCCACTGTTCCCATATGGTGCTTATGGACAATGCAGGGCTGAGGTTCCCATCATGGTTTTCTTCCTGCCCACTGAAGAAGACACGAGGCCTGTTAAAAGCCTCGCACAAAACAAAGCTGGTGCTTGTGGCTGTCCAGGTAAGGGAAGAGGTCAATGTCCATCTGGCTTGGTGAGAGGATATAACAAATTAGACTGAGACCATTAAGGCTGTTGGTTTCCCCATCATACTTTACAGCTTCATAGAGTGAAAAAACTTTGGAAAAAGGACCACATAATACAGACCACTCACTGATTAGATATTCCATATTCTGCTGCCATGCAAGGCTGTCCCCAAGAAGTGCTTTGCAATGACTCATCAGAAAAGCTACACCACAGTGACACTCACCCCATCTGTCCTGTCACTGCAGAGCACCTGCTTTGCTTGGTGTACGAGCCAGAAGACTTTAGGGGATGATGGCATTTGATTGCAGCAGACAGTCTGTGTAAAACCATCAGAAACAAACCCCCGGCCTTCCTATCCAGGGCCTCAGCTTTCATCTACTGAAACAGTACATTTGACCTTAGAGGTAGATGAAAACCTATAAGATGTCCCAGTGGCTCCCAAAATTACAAGCTGTTGAACCTGGAAGTTTTGTAGCATGAAACAAGCAGTCTAAATAAACAAGGAAATACACCAAGCCAGAATAGGAGAGTAAGATATGGTTTGGGATTTAGTTTCCTTTTGTTCTTGGAAAGCACTATGCATAGTTAACTTACAGCATTAATTATCTTTTGCATTAAGTTAAAACTGTAATTGAACAACTTACTAGTAAAGATGAAAAACAGACTTGCCATGTAGTCTGTAAAACAGACATTCTGCAGAGTGGAAAAGCCTTGCACCTTGCAAAGAGTCCTACTGGCTATCCCAACTAGATATGCTCTAGTAAGACTCAGTTGCACACATTTGCAGAGCTTGTGGGTATATGGTGCAGGCTGAATTCATGCCAACGGCTGCAAATATAGATAGAAAATTAAGTTGAAAAGCTTTTTTCTCAATAATTCCACCAAGAGGTTTGGAGCAACAAACCAATTACTTTTTCTCAAACTCTGCAGGCCTTAAAAGATGTAATAACTCTCAGTACTTGGACTCCAAAGGGAATAACTCACAGCACAAAGCAGAAAGCTACAGGGCAATGCCAACACCAAAGAGTATTTCAGGTGTATCTGCTAGAGTGTGCCTTGGGTTAGAAGACCCCCTGGAATTGAGGTGATCTTCAAGGGAGCAGCAGCCTGCCACAGGTCAGAAAACTCCTCAGATTGGGAAAACATACAGAACAGATGCTACAAATTCTTTCCCTCTGTGCAGTTGTGCTGTGACATATTCTGGTAGTTGTTTATTCTGGAGAATGCACGCAGAGCATACTCCCATAAGCATGTTCCCTCTTTATAAGCCACAGGGGGCTTTTTGCCCCCTCTCCTAATAAATGCCACCACACCTTGGGATTCAGTTGTCCCCACAGCACTGATCTACTTAATGCCCAAGTCTGAGACCTACTTTTATTTTGAAGGGGCGGTTGTCCAGCTGACAGTTGTGAAGAAGCTTTAGCTTGCAGCCAGCATGCCCTAAAGGGTCAAAAAAACAGGCAGGACAGAGCCAGGTGAGTTTGGGAGCACTGGACTCCCTTCTGCCCCTGCCCACCAGCTGCTCCCCACCATAGCTTCGCGAGGCTGCCTTTCACGCACACATACACCCCCCAGAGAATGCAAAAGAACTCCATTACCCAGCTCGATGGGAGGCTCCTTCTCCTATGCACATTAGCAAGTGTTAAGGAGTGAAGAAAACTCCTGAAACCAGACAGGAATTGCAGAAGTGTATTTCCTTCTCAGAGAGGGATCTTGTTTTCCATTAATTAATATGTCAAAAAAAACATGTCTTGTTA
This sequence comes from Platyrinchus mystaceus, assembly GCA_035041135.1. Classification (NCBI taxonomy): domain Eukaryota; kingdom Metazoa; phylum Chordata; class Aves; order Passeriformes; family Tyrannidae; genus Platyrinchus; species Platyrinchus mystaceus. The sequence continues at coordinate 5,791,220 of JAWWLV010000021.1, forward strand.
TCTGGCTTCTTAGATGGTAGACTTTGGTTCATTAGCTTGTAAGCCTATCAACTGGATAACACTATTTAATGCATATAGAATAGTGATCCACTTTAAAGGAATATGGTATTGCCCATGCAGGAGCAAATTCAACCATTGTTCACAGCCTAAACACACACTAACCCACGTAAGTGGGAGATACAGATATGAAAGGATTCAAAGAAACTAGGTCCTGGGAAGAAAGGAAAAATCTAGGTACCCATACCCTGGAGCTACTGCAGATCCGACTGTACATTAATTACCCATTAGTTTTGAGTTACACTACACAGATTCAGAGCCTTTGCTCTTTAGCCATGTTTAAAGGAAGCAGTAAAATGAAAGCTAAGCATGCTCAGCCCCTCTTTTGAGGTCAGTAAGAATACTAACATTAGATTTGAAGCTTTCTGTCTAGTTGGAAAACAAGCTGTTGTACTGATATTTAAAGCACAGTCGTTGAATTAGTTCAGAGCTATGCAGTAGCAGACAGCTCCACAGACACTTTAACAGCCCCTTCAGAAATACTATGATTTTAATCTTACAAGCCTAAAAGAGCAATATCTATGCAGTGTTCAACCTATATTGTTGACAATAAAATTATAAAAAAGACACTTTAAACATGCAGTAGCTGTGTCTGAAAATTAAATATATCAGCCATTAATTTTTTCCCCAAAATTACTAAAAAGCAACAGTCCACACTAAAGACTAACTGTTTGTAAAATTGAATTTTTAAAGATGAAGTCTTTTTTAAGCCAAGGCTAGTCAAAAGAAGCACTAGAACAATTCTACAACTGGAAAAAATAAACCCGCTTAGCTAATTCACCTCACTAAAACAAAAATGGATTTATGCTGCTCACATCAGTGTTTCAGATATTGCAATTTAAAAGAGTGGGGATATTACATTAAACCCCACAAAATGTGAGGCTCTGGAGAAGCAGGGCCATAGGTAATGAGATATTGATCCTTCCACCTCGAGCTGAGAGCATACACAGGCGGGGAGCTCAGGCCTGACCATGGCCATGGCCAGACACAAACCAGGCACCCCAAGATGCAGGGGACACCCCCTCCTGCACAGGCAGTACACAGGACTGAGGACAAACGCCCATCTCATGGCAACTCATTGCCCAACAAGCTCCAGGTAGGGAGAGCTCAATGCTCCTGTTCCCATCTCCCTCTGCTGCCCTCCGTGACGTGGGTGCAAAGCCCTGGGTGTGCCGGGGACACCAGAGACACTCAGAAGAGCTGCTCCAACTATAGAGAACTATACAGTTCTGCAGATGAAGACTCACAGGCTACCACCTTACCACTTTTATGGGGGATGGAAATAACCTTTTTGGAGTTGAATTTTCAAAGGAAATTGTTTTCCATCCATCCAGCTTACAACTTCCACTGCTGAGTGCAGTGGTACCCCTTGTCCCAGTTGGAAACCTGACTTCTCAGAGGCTCCACCAGAGCCACACTTCCCTCCCCTTTGCTGCGCTGGTGAGAAACTGCATCAGCTGCTAAGTGGCCTAATGCAAACTGATGTGGCAGTTTCAATTCAATTGCCACTGCACAAGTAACACCATAGCAAAAGTCAGCGCTGTGATTGGCATTAGCTCGAACTGTTATTGTCATCACTCACGCAGTGCCATCGAGGTGCACGGTCCTTGTTGCCTTCGCAGCCCAGCAACTGGAGAGTTGATGTGCGTGGCTCCATCACGACCTGTCAAAGCAGCACACTTTAGCAAGGCACATGCTGTCCCCAGTCTGAGGTGGAAGGGAGTATTTCAGGACAGCGAGCCTGCTCCCTCTCTCACAGCTGCTAAAAATCTTCAAACAACATCCACGTACCACAGCTTACACTAGGAAGGCTGAGATTTGAAAGTCTATGGAAGTTTTTCTGGAAAAGGAGCTGTACCAGGTTAGCCGTGCTCCAGGGGATTGGTGGTGAAGCTTGGCTTATTTTTTTTTGTTTTTAAATCATTAACAGGGTAAAGATGACACACAACATTGTGGTTCATCAGTATAGAAGCATCTGTGGTTGCTTCCTGCATTATAAATCAGGAATTAACTAATTATAGTTTGTAACTTTTGTGAAATTAAGCAGCAATAACCAGCAGATGTACAGTTAGGCCAGGGAACCTGTGCTCACCACAAAACAAGCAGGCAGGTGAGCAAGGAGCACCCCAGACCCACAGCGCATCCCACATCAGGCAGCAGCTGCCTCCAGGAGGGAGCTTAAAGCCCCCCAGGAACAGGGAAGTTCTGCCCCTCTTACTTCAAGCACAGGCACGCTACTCCCTCTTGCATCCAGTCTAATTTTAAGTCACTGGAGTGACTACACATCTACCAGCTCTCCTGGGAGCTTATTAAAGAGTTTGGAAGAGCTGCATTTGGGAAGTTTGCCTTTATTCAGTTTTATCTCATTGCTCTTGGACTCTTTCAGACCATCTCCACATAGCTCTCTTCCCTCTTAATTTTCACTGTTTAGGTACTTACCAGTGTTGCCAATAAGCTATTTACTGCATCAGTGACCACTCTGCAATGAGGACCCACATGTGGGAGCAGCCACTTTGTCCCCTTCATGCCAGCAGGGCAGCCCTACAGCCTGCTTACACATCTCCCAGCAGGCAGGCTCTGCTCAGCACCACCCTTTTATCACCTGGGGCTGTGTCATTGCTCACACCTGGGAGGATGGGAGAGCTGCCCCCCAGCCCAGTGTCCTGGGAGCCTACAGCTTAGCTGCTGCTCTTTGTATACTTCTGAACTTGAGGCAGTGGCTTCGTGGTTTTGTCTTTAAAAAAAAAAAGGAAAAAAAGAGGGAAAATGTTGTTTCCTGTGCTCTCTGTTAGTGAGGGACACTGATGCCCTCCAAAACCCCCACACCCATACCAGCCCCTGCCCAAGGGCTCCCCACTGCACCCACGGGGATCTCAGCTATGTTCCCGTGCCTGCCCCAGCCCCCCTCACCTTTACTGCTTCTGCATTTCTTTCGGCTATTTCTTGTATAAACATGGAGTATTTTTGCCTTCAGACCTGAATTTGTGTTTCTTCAGGTTAATTTTTTTTAATTCTTGCCCATATTTCCCTCTGTTATTTCTGTCCTCGGTGATGTTTGCAATAGCTACTAATGTACTGTCATTTGCAAATGTAATTAGTGTGTTTACTTCTTTCTTTCTTTAGCTCATTAATAAAGATGTTAAATAAAAATATGCCTTCCTCTGCTAACAACATCCTCGAAATAGTTAGGAAGATGGGATCCGAAGGTAATAAAGAACTGTATTATTGGACAAGACTTTTCCTTGCATCTTTCAGCATTTGCCATGCTTATTATGGGCAATTAAAGCATAAAACAACTTGCTCACTTCACACTCAAAATAGTCATCTCCCTGTTCTGCATTTGGATGTATAGGATACATACATAAAGAGAAAGACTAGACATCAGATGGTAGCTTGTAATAACAGAAGCAGCAAGATTTTCTCTTCTTTAGATGCAGAGGAGTAAAGTGTAGCCATTTGTTAACCTTTTTATGTACACGATCATTGTTTTCAACAAAGGAAGGGAACATGAGTGCTTTTAAAACTTTACTTACTCCAACTGCTGTAGCTGTGTCCTAATACAACAGCTTATACATTTATTACACAACCATAATTCAGCATATTGGCTGTATCCACTAATGCATCCAGTATTTCCCATGACTCACTGCCATCCTTGTTCCTTTGATTTTTGACAGGGCTGGGAACACTCAGCAGTTCATGGCACTGGCTCACTGTTGGGACAAAGGGCACTTCACCCTCAGGAAAATGTGCTGAAACTAACTCGTGGTTCTAGTGAGTTGATGTGAAATGAAATAATAACATGTTCCTTAATTTTCTCTCTGCTGAAGAGACAGCAAAGAAAAGACAAATGTTTACAGAAACAAACAAACAAAAAAGAAAAACAAAAAAGAGAGACAGGCAGAAGTATACACAGGGGCTAGTTTATCAAATTAATCTCATTCCTTCATCTCATGCTCAGCTATTTAAACAGAATTTAAATAATACATTTATTTAAAAGAGAGCCTTTTCTCTGGGGGCCTTCTGGCATTAAGGTGTGTGGAAACAGAAGTTGTCTTTTTTCTTTGTAATGTATGAAGGAAGACTTAAGATCACTAGATGCACATTTGGGTAATCATAAATTAATTGTAATGTAAACTTTCACAACATGTTCAGAGCATGTTGAGATTTTGTTTGATTTTGAATTGCTCCAAAATGACATCTAATTATATACTAGTGATTAACACGTTGGTTGCTACTAAGAAATAGCAACCAAGCAAACATTACAATTCAGTATTTGAATTTACTGTGGGTTGGATTTGTTGGATATTTTACCTATTTTTTAACGCACAGAGGAAACATGGTGGTAAATTCAAATACTAGGACAGGTGCTGAGACTGTTTTTCCCCATTTGTGAAAATTAGGGATTTACATCACTACGGGAAGGAAGGGAAAGATGGTCTTGATGGCTCCTTTTCTCTTCTTTCTCCCGTTTTTCTTTGCCTGTCTTTCTGCCCCCATCCTGGGACACAACTCAGTATGGGATCTGCCCTGCAAATATGGGGCTGGGTTTGATGTTGGAGGCTCAAGTTCCCTCTGGGCCACGAGACTGGAAGGGGCAGCTGAGCACCTTGCCCGGGTCACTGTGCTGTGGTTCAGCAGCACTCCTGCCCAGGGCAAGGGACAAGGAGGGACACACGAGCAGTCCCAATTGGTACAGCACAACCTTCCCCTCACCTGTAGAAGCCCCATCAGGAGTCCTCCTTTCCATACCTGGCTGTCTGCCATCTCCTTAGGAAAACATCTCTCCTTTTGACCTGAAGCTTTGTCCAAAAGTGGTGCCAGGTCCTCGGCACTTTTGAGTGGTTCATCACTTCTTCATATTTTCACCCTTGTGGTTTGGAGGAAATTATTTGACCAAGTAGGAAAAATTGGTAGTTAGAACAATATGTGCTGCATAGTGCATCAGGGTTTTTTCTGATTAAATGGAAATTCTGTGTGCTTCTCAGCTGCAGACAAGAGCTGGCTGACGCCTACCTGGTCTGGGGGTCAGGACATGGTCACACAATACAGGACTAAAGCATATGCCTGTGTGTAGCATTTATTCTGTTACCCCTCATTTAGTGCAGTACTTCTTTGAAATAAAATTTTCTGAAGCATTGAAGTAAAACAGTATTTTCAGTGTGAAGGGTAAATAAAGACTTAATGAGGTCTGATTTTCATCTCTGAGTCAAATACTGTCCCACATTAGCTCAGTTTTCCATTCTCACTGGAGTGAGAATCACTGCCCCCAGCCTTAGTGCTTTTGATGTTAGCTGGAGATTAGCAATGGCCTGAAATGGAAGAAATGAGGGCTTGGTGTTCTGATGAAAACACTGTTCTCCAATTTGGGTTAAGTGAACAGCATCATGTTTCCTTATACTGACTGTGTTTGGGCAATTGTTGTCACATCTTGAGTGCCAAAGGCTATGTGACAGTGCTGGGTGGGACTGGCCAGCACGGGCAGTAAATCACCATCTCTCAGCCCCTACCCAAGCAGTCAGAGTTTCACAGTTTCACCAGGGCAAGGCACACTTTTGGATGTTCTCCCTTCTAACAGAAACCCAAAGCACAAGGCAGCCTCTCCAGCTTCTCCTCCCACTTCTATCAAACAGAAATATTGACAGGATCAGGAAATTTTTTTGCATTAGTTCAAGCATTTATGATTAAACTGCAAATGCATGAGGTTATTTAACTGACTCTTGCTCAGGTGAGATTAGTGCAGTGCACTGAACATGAACTGTGGGCAAGTGACAGTGTTTCCACTAAAGCAAATGCCACTGGGCACCAACAGGACATTCAGGTAGTGGCTCTGCTCCTTCTGAACATCAGAGGTGTTTTGCCAGTAATGCCCAGGAAGAAGTAGGTGTTAAAGAATCAACATTTATAATACTACAGACAAGGTGTTTCTCCTATAAATCAATAGTATTTGGAGACTTTAGCTCACTGGAAGCATGGGGTGGAACAATGGCTTTGGGAAAAATTAACAAGCCTTCCGGTTTTCAAAGCTAATTGAAAATTAACCTTTTCCTTATTGTGTAGGCAAGTTGGATTTGGTGATGCCAGTGCCACCAGGATGGCTGGAGAGGAGACACCCAGATGGTAACTGGCCTACAGACACAAACACATTGCTCCACAGGGAAAATACAGCTTGCTTCAGAAAAGCAATGCAAATACTGATTGAACATCAGCAGCTTTGGAGATGCCTACATTTTTCAAAGACACTTCTTCATATTAAAATGCAACCTGTCTTTCCCAGGAGCAGCCACTCACCAAATGCTGCTCCCATTGCACTGGGTGTTGGCTTCCACCGGCAGCACAGTAAGGACGAGCAGAAATCAGGAGCAGTGATTCCCTAGTGAAGACAGATGTTCCACAGTCACAGATATTCTGTGAGAGAGTTTTAACAAAAGATAAATTTTTCTCTTTTGGGATTAATAGCTCCATTTTTCTTTATTACTCCATGGGTTTCACTCATTCATGCATCAACTTCTTTCAAACAGAAAACAACTGAGAAAACAAGCCCCCAAGAATAAAATCTCAAGAATAATAAGGAAGACAGTGGTACAACCTAAGGAGAAATCACATATTCTGTGTTGCAATATCTCAGTGTTACTGAAGGACATGTTTTCTCCACAAATCCTCTCTCTAAAAGACCAGGTGGATTTTACCTCTGGCTTCACTAGTAATAGTCCTAATTCACCAGCAAATTATTTCAACTTTACACAGCTGGAATTTCAGAGCTACAGTGATTCATCACATCCCATAGCTCAGATTTTCAGCCCTTTTGTCCGTATTTAGGCTCCTCAGTAACTCATTTGATGTTCAGAAATTATGGATGTCCACTACTGCCTTCTCGATGGTGATGAAAATCAAAAACATCAGGATGCTAATTATGGAGCTAAAGGATTAAATCCTATTAAAAGAAAAACCAAAAGGTATATATGTTTGTGTATATACACACAGAGTTATTACATATATATAAGCATACGTATCAATTTCAGTCCTTTAAATTTTAAAACATTTCAATTTTCACACAGTATCCCACAGTGAGCACTTTTTTTTAAAGATAAATTTACCTTCATCCTCATCTATTGAGATGTAACATACCAACTACTACTGTCTGTACATGAGACAAAACTTGTGGTATCTACATCTATACAAATAATTGATGTGTAATAAGTATAAGAAACCCTTGTTTACAGCCTTCTTCATATTTTAAGAATCTGTATATCAAGTAAGAACTAATGACTGGGAGGATGGGGATTTCATGGATTTCTTTGCAATATCAGTAAGTTAAAATTTTCAGGTATATCTGTTGCACAACACAGGGCCATAGAAACCTGGCATGGTGTTAAATCATAAAAATACTAGGAAAAGCTTAAATAATTAACCCCACAGAGAGGGGTGTTTGCACCTATAAGAAAAAAATTTAAAAAGATTTCTTAGTCTTTCAAATCCTGGGGGCAGATGCTCCCCTGGGGTGATACAGTGGATGGTATTTGATTTACAGGAGCAGTGGAGAGCCCCTCAGCTTGTGTGTGTGTGAAGTTTGGCTTCTCCACCTGCACTCATCATCCTTCCACATGGCTTGGTGGAGCAGCAACATAAATTCTGGTCATAAACAAAGGAAAAAACAGACTGACAGAGAATTTGATGAACAATTTGTGTCTGTACACAATTTTTCCCTCTCTTTGCACCACTGAAATGCATGATCTTTTAGCCTTCAGTTTGCCTTTCCAGTCCTCTTGGTTGCTAGCAACACTGTAAAACCTTTAAAATATTAAGAAAATTACATCTGTTACATCTTGCTTTAAATATGGTGTTCAGTCTTTGTAAGTGTTACTTCATACATTAAATGAATAGCTTGCCCACCAGGTAAACTATGTTTTGTTGCTTTACCATGTCTGTCTTTGCACAACATGTAGCACACGGGCATATATAACAGTGTGTTATATAAATAATTACATGTATGAAAGGCTGTAAAACACTGAAGATATATTTGTACTTTTACTTATGAGAACGTTTTAAAAATGATTGCTTTGTTCACCGCGTGGTTTTTATGTGTTGAATGTGGTGCACGCAGAGAACATTTTCCAAAGTTGTTTTTTTTTTTTCCCCCTTTCCTCCAGGTCACACTAGCGTTATAGTTAGCAAATTGATAAGGTTCCACTGTTAAGCTTTATTACTTGTGACATGAGCCTATGACACTTTATAAAAAGAAGTAATCCAGAACAATCTCTAGGTAATTAACACCTAGATAAACAAACATAAATTTCTATATTGCATTTATTTGGACTACCACTCAAATACGCGTGAACCATGCTTTTTTAATTAAAAGATAAATCTATGTGACACTTAGCCTCAAACTTAATTATTCAGCATAGTATAATAAAAAATAGAGCCCATTAAATGTGTCTTGCTCTGTATTTCTGTATTAACAGCAAAACAGTTCACTCTGGGATCATTTAAATTTTCTTCTTCCTCTTTTCCTGCGATTTCCCTGTTCACTGAGAACCTTTGGTTAAAAAAAAAAATACCATAACAAAAAGCCCTCAAATGATACCCTGAACAACGCCAACAGGTGAGGAGCTGTGGAACTTCTCACAGCCCCTATAACACTCAGCTGGGTGACATTTTTAATATGACATTACACCACAGCTTCACTCTCCCTCCTCCCTCTCCCTGGCCTTCCCAACGGAAACATACTTCCACTGTGGTGGATCATGCCAAGCAGCGATATCCAGAAATGAAAACCACAATAGTTAATAATTTCACTGGGAACATGCTTACAATACACAAGGTGAGGGTTTTATAATGTACTGTTACAATGCAGATGTTAAACAGACAGGGGGAAATATTCAATTCCCAAATTACAATAGGCAGAGGGCTTATAGTCCTTATAAAAGTTTCAACAAGGAACATTATCTTAGAGCTGAGAGCAGCCTTGTGATGTTAGGTGGGAAGACTCTTGTCAAGACACCCACCACCTGTGTGAGGAAGGCTGCCCATCAGCTGCAGGAAACAAAAATCTCCACAGATTTCTGTGAGATAACCACCTTCCTCTTTCAGACCTTCTTCCCCACAAACTGCCTTGGCAGGTGATGCAACCCCTCACTTTGAGGCACAGGGCCACTGGTGGTCATTTTCACAGTTTCCTGGGGGATATATGTACCATTTAATGCACAGTTCCCAGCGGAAATTCAGGACCATAAAAGGAGGCTGTGTTTGCAAGCACTTCCATGGAAGTGCACTGAGACGGTCATTGCTCCTTAATCAGGTTTTCACATTTTCATTTTTTGTCTATTGAAAGCAGAAGGCAGGAAAATCTTTGGGAGACACCCCCCAACCCATCTCCACAAACAGCTGTTTTTCCCCCAATCCAGGGCACAGTGATTACCTGTAAGGACAGTGATCCTGCTGTGAGGCAGAGTTCAGCTCTGAGCCTGGAGCTCATCCATCCTCAAGCCACATTCTTACATGCTACCATTTTGTGCCTAGGAAGGGTGGTTCCACCCCAGAGAGGGTGTGTCACACACGCGCAAAAAACCCACCAAAGACCAACAACAAAAAGCAACATTAACTTCTTGGATTTTGATTGAAATTTGATGCATTGCAGATTTTATTCTCTGTGGATGAAGAGGCCTGTTGCATTTGCCCATACACCAGGGAATTTGGCACCAGCTCCACGATTCCCATGGCCACACACACTCACTCTGCCAGTTCACTGGTGACAGCACCTCCTCACTGCAGCTTTCAGTCACTGAATAACTGAATTTCTCTGATGATACGTTTTAAATCTTAACCCTTCTGACAATTTTTGTACCTTTTTCTACTGGAAAATTCAAGCTAAAATATAACTTTATTATTGTGGGTACAACTGGCTTCATTTAATGTTAAAATTTCCCTTTTCTAAACATGTTTGCCCTCTCAGCTTTTTTGGAGCAAGGCCAAGTTCCTCTCTCCTCCCCATAGTTGCTGTAGTTTCTCAGATTTGGTGCATCTTTTTTTGATGTTAATCATCCTTACTTTTCTAAGAAGTGAAAAATCCTTTAATTTATTTCCTTTCAAATGTGCAGATAAAACCTTAAAGGGGAAGAAGAAAGATCCACCCAGGAGAATGGGAGCACTTTGCACATTCTTTGAAGTGTGGGCAGCTTTCTTAACATGCACCATAACAATAAACCTCACAATTTTCTAAAGCCAAATATATGATCTATACAAACAATCTTTTTTAATGTGAAAACATGACTTTATACATCATAGTGTATGATACACACTTCAAACACTTTCAGATCAAAGCTTGATAGACCCCAAGACTTTTTCTATAGTACATAAGTAGTAGTATATAAAACAATTATTACTACATGCTAAAACAGATTTCCACAGTCTTTTAATTAAGCACAATATATAATATATATATATGTATATACTGTATATAGATTTGTTCAGATTAATATGTGGACTGAGCACACACACCCAGCATAATACACTCCAGTAACTGCCTAACAACTGTGAATTTACTGGCATTAATTTTTTTTCTTTTTAAATCTGACAAAGCTGAAGAAAATAATGTTTTAACTGTTCCTAATAAACATAAGCAAGTAGGAAAACTTTTTTTTCAGAGGTAGAGGTTTTATTGCGTAAAACACTGGATAAAACTGTACTGCTTCAAAGACATTTTTATTCTAACAGCAGAAAGAAAACAGTCATTGCTGAAAAAACAACTTTTAATACTTCTATACCAGAATAAAGTTCTGTCAACTGATGTATTATAATAATAAATAATGACCAAGAATAAACTTTAAATACAAAGTTTTCTAACTGTTACAAGCATAGCAACAAAATCCTCTACTCTATTGATCTCAGATTTCCTCCAAGATAGAAATTTTTCTTTGTGTAGGAATGTAGACAGTATTATGACCAGTATCACAGACTACAGAAGTTACAGAGAAAAAACTTGACATGTTTAGATATGAGAAGCATGATGATATTCAGAAACTGACAATGCATCACTGCTGCTGTCACTTGTTTGTATTACAAGTTACAAATGTTCTGGAAAAAAGGGCTATGTCAGAGGGGAGGATAGGGACAGTAGCACCCGACCAAATGGAATCAACACACACATCACAAGGAGCGGGAGATGTTTCCAGTGTCACAAACAGAATTATTGCCTGTCGTATCTGAAAATGCTCAGAAGACACAAAAGAATACTGAAAGAGCTCAAAAAGTGCAAGAAATGGAATGTGGGGGGTGGTTTTGCTTTTTTTCTCTCCTTTTTTCTTTTTTTTTTTTTTTTTTTGTTTGTTTTTTTTGCTAAGATACCGAAGGCGGCGCAAAAACACAAAGCAAGCGACTTACACAGTCACCAAACACAGTAGTGCAGTTAAAATCCTAAAGCTTACTACAGTCAGAAAGGTTCAATAACATTTCAATCCTTTATCTAGGATCATAGAAACAGTTGCATTAAGTTTATCAACTCGATTTAAGTAAGGCAGTGAGAACTATACTAGAAAAACAAGAAAAGCAGCTTGCTCTGTGCCAGATGGGTCCAAGTTACACAGTGACCTCATTTAAACTGAAACTTCAGTTGGATGACATCCTTTCCGACAGCATATGCAAACCGTATTCCTTATTAGCCTGAGATTTTTTTTCCAGTCTCAGGGTAGCGCTAAGAATTTTATTTACATTGATTGCAGTTTAGTATTTTTTGTAAACTGCTTTAGGCAGAGCTGAAGTTTTAAGGCCCTGGGGTTTTACTCTGTGCTCCCAGCCTGCAAAGAAATATTGACTTTTTTTTAAACTTTTTTTTTTTTAAGTCTGGATGATTTTGTTTTAGAAGAAGTTAATACTTCTCTACCATCACAATAAACAGCACCAATTTTGCTTTTATCAAAGGAAGTACATTAGAAGGATAAAATTTTATGCCATTCAGAGAATTCCAGAATAAACCTCTATTTTTCTTACTTTTTTTAAGTATGTGGTTTGTTATAGTCTCTCAAAAGCTTCCTATGTGGCAAAGACCTTACTAAATTTGGAGCATCCAATCAGTAAAAAAGCTAAAATCTTCAAAAATATAGAACACATTTGTTTTACAAAACCAAAGAAATATAATCTAAAACACTTCTCTTCATTAGAGACAAAGAGCAGAAAGTTTGGATTCATATTTTAGGTCAAGCTACTTTATAAGGGCTTGCTCCAGAAGAAACTTCTGCACTATGTCTGTAACACTTACAAAAACTAATACATGAAAATTAACCATGACCAGGGAATCCTTCATTCAATTGTAAAAAAAAAAAAAAAAAAAAGAATTTAAAGGAAGTTTGAAAAACCAATAAGAAAAGTAAAGAATGGAAGAAGAAAAAATATTACCAACCTCCTACGTAAAAAAATTCTGTTTCTCACCAGCACCTTCTTTAGATAAGGCTGACTAGTTTCACTAAACAATATTTCTATATATTGTACTTCTACTTTTATAGCAACTTACTTCTTCATCAACAAGGGAAAAAAAAAGAATAAAAGCATTTCCCTTAATACTGCAAGATGATTACAAAAAATGGAATTACATTTCAAATCTGCAGTCACACATCGGGCTGCAGATTTTATTTTTTTCTAACCATTGATTCATTTGGCTGTATATTAAAAAAAAAATAAGAAAATGTAATATCACAATACTTTTCAATATAGGTCAGTACTGACCCCAGCTTATGGGCCGTCTAAGGTTTCTCCTACACTGCAGTTGCAACACCACTTGAATTGATTTTCTCTGCAATGACAGCTCCAGTCAGACTGGCACCATGGCAGTCTACCAAGACATCTCATTACTATGCTAGGCAAATGACAGCAGCTGGTGTCATATTATAAAGGTGTTTTCAACAATGAAAACACAGCCCCTCAATCTTCAAGGCAACACTAAATCATTTAGAGGGTATCATTTTTCTGTTAAGAGCATTATTTTTGGACAAAGACCACTTTTAAGTTTGATATTGCCCTGCTTTTTAAATAACTAATGACCTCCCAACATTTTTATATCACTTTATTATCCCACCTACGTTGTTTGGAAGTACTTGTTGCCAGGTAACTGTTTAGCAGCCATTTTCAAGGGCTTGAAAATTTATTTTGTGTGTGTAATATATATATTTACATACACACACACATATGGAATGTGTGTATTTTGTGTGTGTGTGTGCATGTAGATATATATTCAGGTGTGTGTGACTGAATCTCTCTGTGTGTCTGTAAATATATATATATATATGTGCGTGTACATATACATATACTTAAATGTTCTCAGCATCCTGTACACTTCTGGGAACTTGTCATCCCTTCCCTGGATGGTATTTTAAGCCTTCCCTAGAAGGTATTTTACGCCAGCTCTCACCCAAACACAAATCTAAACCTGGTGTGAAAGGCTACTGCAGGATGGAGAGGGACTCGCCGAGCAGCGTCACTCCTGGGCCTTGCTGCCCTCCTCCGTTAGCTCTGCCGAGCTCCCCGGCTTGACAGCTGCAGGTTCCTCCAAACTCCCAGAAGCTTCGGAGTCAACCCTGGAGCGCTTGAACCTGCGGTCGGGATACTGGCTGTTGTCGAAAGGCATGCGATGGACACAGAGAACGTGGGTCTTCAGGTTTCCCTTCTGAGAGGCACTGTATGGGCAGTATCTGCACTGGAAAGGCCGGTGACCTGCGTGACAGACAAGAGCCCAGTTAGTCTTTGGGTTTTGCCTGTGAACCTGACGTTGCACAGCCTGGACAGACTGGACACTCCGGAGCCCCCCGGCAGATTTCCCTCCCATTGGGTGGGGGCATCGCTGCTTGGCCTCAGCAGGAATAAGAAATCTGTGCTCTTTGCATGATGCCTTGTTATAGAAACTGCATTTTAAAAACTTTCTGCTTTGGATTTTCCAGAGCAGTGCAGCTATGCCGTCTCCCTCCTCAAACCCAGCCATAAATCCGTCAGCCCACGATCCAAACTAAACTCTTGTAAATGCAGCGTGTACGAAGCTGTCTTCTTTTACATTTGTTAATTATCTTTTTTTTTTATTGAAGTGCAATTCAAGGATGACAATGTGCAGACCCTTAGTCTAATAAACACACTTTGTCTTTGGGTGGGTTTCTGAGTAAAGAATCATATGTTTTATTTCAATCGCACAGATTACTTTTTAATGGAAAGAAATAATGGATTGAGATAGCCAAGGCCTCAAACCTGCAAACATTTACTCCAGTGAGATTATTCCTGTGAGTAAAGATACGCAAGCATGTAAGTGTTTGCTGGACCAGGGCCCAAGGTTATCATTGGCTTTAAAATAAAATGTCCAAGCTAGATTAGAAAAGGAATGTTAATGCACAAAATCTGATAGATGCACTTCTTACGGGTAAAACAGCAATCGACTGCGTAACAAAGGCCTGAGTGAAAGATATCACTTCTCAGTTAGGCTATCAATATACTCTCCTATATTTTTCAGATTATTGTGACTTTGAATCTCCGTGCTGTATCTGGTTTTGGAGGTTATGTTTCAACAATCACATTTCAACCTATGCTGGGAAGTTGTTGATGTGTTTTACTGGAACTTTATGAGCTTTGTCTCTCAAATTAACTTAAACCAGGACCATCTGAGGTCAAATGCGCTTAGCTTGCTTTAATTTGCTCAAATAAATGAATAAATAAATGTGCCAGACCATCTACATAAAGCCAGGATAAGTGAAAAACAATACCCTATCTCCACATTTGAAGAGCACATTTTCCCTTGCTCCTGTGGTACTACCTAGCAGGGCATAAAACAGATGCTGGAGCAGCAGAGGACTATGCTTCTCACTATGGGGGAAGGGACGCTGGGACTCTCTTCCCTTGATTTTAGGTGGGAATTTAACAAATAAACAGACACCTGTTGTGCACTGGTCCAGCGTCACCTGTACGGGAGTGGCAATGCTACCACAGTCCTCCCAGCAGAGATGGGAGCCTGGGTAGCTGCTGACACACCAGCATGAGCATCTCTAGCAGAGTAAATTCACCTGAACCAGCATTACTGCTCTGGGTTGCTCAAATAACTTGCCATTTTTACTGCAACATCAAAACCACTGCCTGAAGGCTGAGTCCCCCAGAACTTGCTTACTACCCCAAACCCTTGCCCCAGGACTACAGGCTTGTTTCCCTTTCTCAAGGATTGAAAGCTCCCCATCACCCTTTGCTTTTATAAGTTGAAGACTGCCAGAAGTATGACCACCCTGCAAAACCTCCAACACACAGGTTTATGTCTATATCTTGGGATGGAGTGGTTGGTCCGTCTTCTAGTTCTCTCTGGGAAAAAGAAAGACCTCAACAGCTTCATATGGAAAAAGAAATTACACCTGTAAGCTGCTAATCATTACAAAGTCAAATTTCAGTGAAAAATTTCATAGCAATAGCAATGGAAGAAACCTACATAGACAATGTTAGATAAATTGGATTGGGCTTTTAGAGAAAATTTTCAGCTGGAAGATATGAGGAAATGGGCAAAGAAGAGATTGAGGGTGTCCCTAGTGCCTCCTAGAGTCATTTCTAAAATCAATACAGAAGCACAAATATGCTTGAAAAATTTTGAAAATTCAAAGCACTCTCAAAACTGTCTGGAAATGAATAAGGTCCAGAGAAAGTCTAATTTTCATTGTTTTGGCAAATCTAGAGATATTTGAAAATTCAGAGGGAAAAAAGTAAGAAAACCACTGTATCTCCTTCATTGTTTGTCAGCCTTCCAGTATCTAAAGGGTACCTACAAGAAAGATTTTCACAAGTGCATGTAGTGACAGGACAAGGGGAATGGCTTCAAACTGACAGAGAGTAGATTTGGATTACATATTAGGAAAAAATTCTTCCCTGTGAGGGTGGTGAGACCCTGGCACAGGTTGCCCAGAGAAGCTGTGGCTGCCCCATCCCTGGAAGTGTTCCAGGCCAGGTTAGATGGGGCTTTAAGCAACCTGGTCTAGCGAAAGGTGTTCCCTGTCCACAGCAGGAGGGTTGGAACAAGATGACTTTTAATGTCCCTTCCAACCCAAAGCATTCTATGACTTTATGATACTATGATCTCATCAACCAGCTCTTAATGCTTTTCCCCAAAGTGGCTCTTAATAAATAGCCTTCCTAATTCTTTCCTGCAAAGAACAGATTCTAAACAAGGAATGCACAAGCTACCACCTCACATGCGCCAGATTAAAGGCAAACTCTTTTTGCCCAGCACTGAACCAAGTTCAAACCCGTGCAATTCCATACAGGGAATGCCATTTATTAATTCAACGCACTTTAATAAATCAGACAATATAAAGTGCACCTACAAGGATTCACTTCTGCATTGCCTCCCCCACGACTTACTTTTTCAGGCCATCAAAATTTCACATCACTGCCTTGTGAAAAGTAAGTACACAATAAGTTAATTTGTATTGTCACTATGCAGTACAACTGTGGTAAAGAGCACATTCATTTTTAATCCGATATGAATAATATATAAATATGTATACAGAGTGAGGGTCATAGGAAAGCAAGCGGTACATTGTTTACAGCAGAAGTAGTACAAAAAGTAGAGATTATTCTTGCTTGCAAAGATAACAATATCTGCAATTTGCTTGTAACTAAGGGGTGAAGGAAAATTCCCATTTCTCTTACATATCCCATTCATTAATTTTAGCTCAAAAACTTGTTGTGGGCAGCAGGCTCTTAAAATAACCCTCCCCAGATAAGTTGGCAATAAATTTATAATGTTTTATCTAGCAGTGGTTGGTAGATTCTTTCTTAGCAAGCTATAGTTCATATATATTTTACCCACTATATATCTCCCAATAAAATTATATGAAAGCCCTCCAGAAAAAAAAAAAAAGAAGAAAGAAAGAAAGAAAGAAAGAAAGAAAGAAAGAAAGAAAGAAAGAAAG
>JAWWLV010000021.1:5808289-5827496 GCA_035041135.1 Platyrinchus mystaceus
AAGAAAGAAAGAAAGAAAGAAAGAAAGAAAGAAAGAAAGAAAGAAAGAAAGAAAGAAAGAAAGAAAGAAAGAGAAAAATAAAATAATCTTCCTGATAGCTCAGGAGATGATGTGCAATGCCTTGTATTTGTTAGTAAGGAAAATTAGACAAAAGGTGGGCCAACTGGGGGGGAAATTATGGTTTGCATCTTTCTCTAATCAAAAAGCAAGGCTAGAGGACAATATATTATTTGCAGCTGAAATAATTCTGTTGTGGAGCAGTGTTCTATCAAGTCTGCAACTGAGACATGAAGAGACTTGGTAGTCCTCTGGATGAAAGCTGACAGTCTAAGGGAAAGGGAACAGCAGAAAATAATAATAAAAAGTAGCTAAAATGACAACGATGGCTGGACTGAATGTTTTTAGAATGTATGGATTTCCCTATGAAATTAACTCCAAATTTCCCTATGTGATTAACTCCAGCACCTCCTGCAGCCACTCCTCTGAAAGTGATCTAAACCTCCCAGGATCAGACCCAGCAAGGGCAGCATGCTGTGGTGACCCAGGCTCATCAACTTCTCTAGTGTTGACTGAACCCTGGGGAGAACAAGGAGTGTGCACAGGAGGGACCTTCGGGTCAGGATGGAGGAGTTTTCTGTGGGACCCATATTGAGAAAAACCTCTCAAAGTTTGAAACTAGTCCACCTTTTTAAAAATATATGCTGCTTCATTAATTTAGGCTTTGAGGGGAAAAAAAAAAAAGCAAAGTTTGTTTTCTTTTCTTTCAAGTTTGTGATCTGATATGTTGCTTTGTGACACTTCATGTCAGGCTGCATCAGTCACATCGCGTTAGGTTTCATAACATGGCATGACTGATGCAGCCCAACATGGTGCATCAGCTGAGCAGTCAGAAACTGTTGGTTTTGAGAAAGACATCGATCTCATTCTGGGGTTCAGGACCATTTAAATGAAAGTTTACCTAAAGCAGGGGCCTTGGATTTAAACAAAGCCATTGCCCAAGAGTTATTAAGGATTCAAACACACACCAAACCCTATTTTGCTTTGTCTAATCTTTAAAACTCAAAATGTTTTATTGGAACACATAAAAAGTCAATGTCAATGAAGTGTCATTGGGTTACTTACTGTAATCCAAACACTGCTAATAGTTACTAGTTTATTAACTTTGATATGGATCCATTATTTAAGATTAGCACAAAGGAATACACAAACGAGAGAGAGAGAGAGTGATGAACACTAAAGTCTTTTTCATTAAAAAAATCATTTACATGGTCAAGCTGCATTAATTCTCTACTTCTAAAAATATTTGATCAGCATCCAAATTCTATAAAATTTCTACAAAGAAACATCTTATTTTTGTGGTATTACAGGCACATATGTAGGGGTTTGCACTAAAACGTAAAAATGGGCATTGAACTAGTCACATGAATAAGATCAGGAATTTATTCCAGATTGTTAAAAGTGTACTAATCACAGCAAAATCATGGCTTTCTCCCAAAGCAGCAAGAACACGGTAATTTGAAAGAAAAATGCCAATAATACATCACACACAAGCCGTCTGTTGTCCCCACTACACCACTTTTTATTATATTGCATATGTGTACATATATACACAGACATACACATACAGACACACGATTTAATGCATAAATTTAGGGAAAAGGCAGAAGAGCAATAACATGATGAACAGAAAACAAATGCTGCGCAATGTACTATAAATTATAATTAAGCTCTGAATAAAATGTGTTTCTTGGATATGACATTTGTTCCCTTAAAATGCAAAAATGGCCATGATTATCTGACAGAATGTTTTTCCTTAGATGGCCAATGGCTATAGCACTTACTGAGATGCAATACGGCAAACTCATTTCAGATTTCTTTGCCTAGTTTAAGAATATTCTTTTTGTGAAAATCGAAAATAACAGCAATTACCTCTTTAAAACAAATTATTCCCTCACCAAGAGATATTTCAAAAGCCTCAAAGGCTTGAATTTCTCCGAAACAAATCTCTTTAGCTGGAATGTTGGACCCTGAAGATCTGGACTTGACCTCCCGGGCTGCTGTAGCAATCCCAAATGGCCAGGACCACCTCCAGCCAGGACCAGGCACTACTGCAAGACAGGTTGCAGTGGCTTAGGATGGATGGCCACTGCTTGCTGCACTGAGATGCTCAGTCCCACAGCATTGCTGGTGGAATGGTCCATGTAATCACACATCTGCTGCAGAGCAAAGCCTGCAAGCTGCATTCAAACCTTCAGTGAGCCTGGACTTCCCCAGGAAGAGCTGCTTTAAATCTTTTTTTTTTTTTTCCCCACACAAGCTTCTGTTCGAGGTACAATCATCTTTAAACAGATGAAGTGTGTGCTGCCTCAGAACCAACAGCAGGCAATGATGGCCATGTGCTTTCTTTGTAGGTAGAGAGATTTTTTTGAGCATCTCCAGTTCTCTGGCGGTGACTCCTGGGCTGAGTTCATGGCTTTCTCAGACCACAGTTCTCAGGCCTCTTGGTGAATACTGCCATTTTAAAGTATATTATAGCATAATAACATGCATTTGCAAAGGGAAAACTATTTTAATTTAAATCTTGGCTAGTGTGATTTCCCTTTTTTAACGTATAAATTTTCATAAATACATTTACTATCCACAGCAAACATCCCAAGTACTGTATGCATTACCCAGGAGAGCAGAATGGCTCTATAGCAGCCATTTAGATCTGGAGCATAACAGTATGGATGGGAAAATGCTGAATAAATATATTTGTCCAATAGACAATAATGGCTCTGATTGAGCCATTCCACTTTATTGGTCTCAAAATATGCATTTTATGAAACTCCCAAAATACCAGACAGATTAAAGTACACCCAATCAGGTTCATATATGTAATAGAAGTTTTTATAAAACAATTGAAAAGTATATGTTTATTTACACACAGGTCCAAGACCAACCAAAATGATCTTTGGGGAAAATTTCAATATTCTGTTAAGTTTATGTGTTTATTGGATTACAAAAAAAAAAAAAAAAAAAAATTCAATTTTAAAAACTCTATTTCTTGTTGACCAGGAAAAGCCATAAAACCAAAAAGCCTTGTCTGAGGCTTTTTGATGGTTTTCTGTGGAAGTATATAAAAAAAAAAAAAAAGCAGAAGTATCTGAATTTTAGGAAGGTCTGGAAACATTTTCACCTACCAAAGCTAAGGCTTTGGGATACATGTTTCCCATGGGACACCTAAAGATAGGACAGCCCCCTGATCAAGCGAATTCCTTCATTACCAGGCTCAATCCTGCAAATAGTCCTAAGAGGTAATCAGATGAATTGCTCATGCTAAGTGGCACCAGCCTAGTTACTCAATCCCCCCCTCACTAATATTGAGCAGACACTTCCAGGGGCAGCTCAGGTCCAAACATGGGCACTGCCATCTGGAAGAGCCTTTCTTTTGCTGTGAGTTACTGGAAAGATCTTAATTAGGGAAGGTCAAGTTTGGGGTGAAGACCCAGCTCGAGGCAAAAGTTAGCATCAGCTGGATCCTAAATAAATGCATTAAGGACTCTGATCTTATTTTAGTGTATTATACAGTGTTTGGTGTTTCCAAATAGGTAAATCAACTTGCTGATGAGCACACTAAAGGGTTCGATGATAAGGGAAAGCAAGAGGTGGTGCTATGCTTTGCCTTTAACATATATTACTAAACTATTACATTAATTTTATACATTCCCCTTAAAATAAAAACTGTACTTAAAGTAACCATTCAATTTCTGTCTCAAAAGGTTACAACCACTAACTATCACGCATTGAAGTTTCCTTTAAAAACAAACAAACAAAAAAAGCACCCCACCACCAAACCAACCCTGCTATGTAAAACAGCCAAATGCAGATTGGTCTAACACAGAGGATACCAGTCACTTGGGCACTCCTGACAGAGAAAAATTCCACTGTTGTCCTTCACAGATATGCTTTTAACTTACTGAACAAACCAGTCACAAAATTATGGAAAACATCACAAATTCAACACTTGTCACCTTTGCTATATAGAGCATGGAAAAGATAATTATTTGGAGGTAGAGTGAGGAACTTGCCAGCAGTCTGCAGTGCACTAAATACAAGTGAATTAGGAAATGGCCAGTGAAGTCACCGGTGGTGTAAGGGAGACTTGCAAATCCTGGGAAAACAAACATTTCCCATTTCTTGCAGAGCTGATAAAACAACAGGATTACTCCACTCCAGACACATAGCACAGAATTTGTTTCTTTTTCAGAAGACTAAGCTTTTCACACAGGAACTTCTGATTTAGAAGGGAAATGGCTCTTTTCTTGGAAGAAAGGAAAAGCATCAGGAGAATAGATGAAAAGGTCCTCCTAAACAAACATTAAGCTTTATGGGAACCTTGTAAAGCTAAAGTTCTAAAATAAAGGCTGAAGACCATGCTTTCTAAGGACCTGAGTATCTCAGACCACTGCTGGTGGGTGTACACACCTGTCATGGCACAGCCCCCTGTGCACAATGGCAAACCAGGTTGGGTTTGGACATGACAACGTGAGTTACGAGCCCAGAGCCTCAGCAGGCTCCAAACGAGGTTAGTGGGAATGTTGTCATTGATTGAGCTCGAAATGCCAGACTATCATTGTCCCATGCTTCGGGAAATTTAATTACATTTAATTTTTCATATTTATTTACTTTGAGTTATACACATAAGTAGAGGACAGAACTTATCAAGGGCGCTAGATACCTGTGGTAAAGAGCAGGCCGACTCTGACTGAGTTTATAATGGCAATGGTTACAGAAATCACAATCCCTTTCATAATCCTAAACTCAGAACATCTTGTATTTTTGCCCAAGCTTTCATGTTCAGCCATGCCCCCCACTCTGGTACCAATTCCTGTTCTGCCGAAACCTGGCACATCCCTTCATCTCTGCAGCTTGGGCCCCTCACATGAGAGGAGAGAGGTACCCAAGCCCAGGGAGCGAGCAGGTTATAATCCTCATAGCCCTCTCTTTCTCTTGTGCTTTGAGGATCCAAGTAGACTGCAGCTAAGGAAACACATTTTGAAGGTAAGTGACAGGCTTTTCTTTAATATTAACTAACCCGAGTTCTTCTGATCATCAAAATTACATGTTCAGAGTCCCACCTTTGCCTTTACTTACATATTTCAATTAATTGTTATGCCTATTCACTCCTTTACTTGTTTTAATCATGTCAATAACATTACATTCCCATTCTAACCCCCTTGAGCAAAATATCTCAGTTTTCCTACTAGGTCATTCACAAGTTTTCTCTCTAATGTTCTGTCATATTTTTTAATTGTCTCAATAAATATTTATTATTTCAGGGAGCATTTAGGACTTCTGGAATTAAGTTTTATTCGAACTTAATGTACCTATGGTTTCCCAGAATAAACGCTATACTGGTGGCACTGGGATTTTAGTAAAGAGAATGTGCAATTCAGAGATGCTAATAGGAAAGGTCTTGTTAGTGAGAGTATTTTGCTACCAAATACCCTTTATTCTGCCTAGCAATTCATAAATACAGTAGCATTTTATCTTTTACTCTAGGCAACTGTCTTGAGCTTATTTATTTTATTTGGTGGAATGGAATTTAAAAAATCTCATACTCAGCTTTCTAAATTTTTTCAGCCCACATCTCAATGTGTCAGATCCTCAGTGGTGTTGAACTGGACAGGCACACAGCCTGCACCATATGAATACCTGCCCCTCTCTGCACAGCCCAGTAAGGATAGGGGTTCTCCCCATCAGTCCCATGGTCCATATATCACCTGAGTGGGAAGGAATGGAATTATCCGTGTGCTATAATGTTTGCTGAAGGGGGGCTCTAAGCTAGAATATTTGTTTTCTGCATGTATGATGTCATTTAGGCTAAGCATGTTCTCCTTTCATTTCCGTTGTTGCTTTACTGCATAACTGGGGTAATTTAGATGGTATTTTGCCACATTATCACTTGTCACGTACCTCATGATTCTCTAACTACAGCAGCGTGTTCGTAGAGAGACTAAAGAAAAACAAAACACTTTAAATAAACATTTTAAATAAATAACACTTTAAATAAATATCTAGCTCTCTAATAGCTAATATTTCAAATTATCCATGAGTAGCTCACAATCCTACTAATCATTACGCTAAGACGTCACTATTACCCCTTTATGGGATTTTTTGACTGTAGTTCGCAGAACAAGTCACAATTATGGGCAGTGCCACCACATTATGTGCCATCACAGCACCAAATTACCACAAGCACAGCCTGAGTGGGGACCTTTATCAACCCACCAGGTGTGTTTCCTGTGTAGGTGTACATGTAGCTAATGTTTCCATAAAAAAAACCCACCATATTTTTATAATATCCCATTCAACAAACCAGGAGCTCAAACAGTAAAAATTAAAAGGCTGAAAAGAGTAAATTGAGCATTAACTTTGCAGGACCTCTCCCTCTGGAAAGTGCTGTTGATGTTGCCACAGAAAAAGTGTCTTTTTTATTAAGTCACAAAGGAAATGCTTTCTCCCCTTCTCCTTTTCTTCTCTATAAAAGGCTCTCTAAAATGAAAGGTGTCAGACTTTGCTTTTTCTTCTTGGCATGATCCAGAATGTATGGCTGAGGAATGACAGATGTCTGCAACCAGCTGCAATGAAGCATGCTAAAGTTTCAGTCTAATCCACTTATTTCACTGCAGTCACGTAAACCAAAACAAATGGGCAGTGCCTTACATTATAAAAACACAGCAGCATTACTTTGTTGCATAATGTAGCTGATACGCCATCTTTTTATCATTTTTCCTACTGCAGAAAGAATTCACCTCTTTATTAAAAACAGCCCCTGAAAGTTCTCCCGTTCTGTTCACCTCTATTTTTTTCTTTTAGTGTCACAGCAGTCCTGCGATGCTCCATGCATTACTCAATATGCTGCTATTATAAAAACACTGTCATATTTTTCTAGGGAAGACTGCTTTTGTTTTTAAAAACGTGATCCAATTCAGAAGCCGCTGGGCCTGATTCTGCTTTCTCAGCCCATGGCTAGAACAGATCCATGCTGCTCTGAGCCAGGTCAGGATTGGACCTGCCCTCAGATCAGTACAGATTTCAGCTGTATAACAAGTGCACCAAGCACTTACCTTAACGTGTAAAAAAAACCCAAGTGTCTGTTTTTTACCGTTGAAACTGTAAATGTCATCAGAGACACAACTAATAGCCTTAATCTACTCGACTAACCTCATTCAAAACCCTCCCATTTTAATGAGGAGGGAGAGTCACTGCCGTTGTGTTTGCTGAAGCCCTGAGCACCCCCCCCTCTATTTCGTTATGCCAGAGGGAGTATAACCTAAGTGAACATGGCATCGCTTCCTGGGAAGGGAGACCCTGCCTCACTCCAACATGTAGTGCAGCAACCTTTTGAACCCTCCCTCCTTTAATCCTTGTATGGAAAGGGAAAGGATGAGGAGTCATGTGGCTCCCTCCCTGCCAGCAGTTCCAACAGCTGGGAAGCACTCTTTCAGCACAATTCATAAAAAAAGATGTGTTGGATTTCGCCGATGGCAGAATGGTGTACAATTTCTGGCCCTTCAGGCTAAAACAATAAATGCAAAGAGGAAAATTTGAGATTTCCCCCCTTAAACTTCCCACAACAACCTCAGCAAAACCACATGACTTGTCTTGTACAATCTCCCTGGTGTTTTCAGTGCTACTTTGGCAGGAAATCAGAATTACTGTTATATAAATTCCATCTGATGCCAGAGCTACCATCTGTGAGTAAAACTGCTTCACCTACGTCTGCCGGCAAAGCCACTCTCCCAGAGACAAGGGAGAAGGGGAAAAAAAATTTGATTAATTTGCAGAATGCTTGTGATTTGCTCATATATTATTATAACTGCTCATCAGCACATGACAAATTCCCAGCACTCCGCACAGGAACCCGTTCAGTTTCAGCAGTTTTTTGCGTCGGCACCTGACAGACTGCAGAGCCACTAATGACTTTCAGATGCTTACAAACAGTAATTCTATCTTCAGAATAAAAAGAAAAATCCGTAGGAAGAAAAGAGTAGAGTTAGTCTATTCCATTTCCTTCCTGTATATCAACATGATTTAACTCTTCGGGGCAGCAGCGGTTCCAGGATCACAACACGGCTGCTCCTTGCCTGTAAAAGACAAAGACTGCCAATCTCAGGGGAAAGGTGGAAGCAAAAGCCGGTCACTGAAGGCTTTCACTACACCAGCTCCGCAGAGAGCCAGATACAAAGCAGGTAGCCTTGGGAAGAGGCACACCTACCCTGCAGTACACCGGGAAAATACATGCTCTCCCAGGTGCTCCCAAATTCCGTGTCTATTTTCCTATATACTTCTGATAACCTTTTACATTTTCAGGGAACACATCTGCTTCCTAACTGCAGCTGAAATGTTTTTTTCCCCCCTTTAAAAGTATGATTATGCTTTCTGAAGCACTGTCTGTGTGCTTGATTGCCTGTTTTAGATTAGAGATTTTAGCAAGGAAACAAAGACTTCAGAGTGCACATCAGTCCTGCATATGAGAAACCACAGAAGGAATAAGCAATAAAATGTGATGCACCATCTGTCCACAAACAATAACCTGGATGTTCTGAAGGCTTACAAATTATTTAGCACACAACCTCGCCGAATTATAGGACCCTTAAATAGAGCAATAGACTAGGAATGAGAACCTCTCTGATGTCCTTTTGTATTTCTCCCCCCCCAACTCAGCCCCCGATTGATTGCTATCAGTTGAGGTATTTCTCAATGACTATTGGAGCAAGTTGATATTTATTAAGTAGCTCTCTGTAGAATATTTTGCCACAGATTTGAACAGTGGGGTATACGCTGCCTCCCTGGCCCTCGCCTGCTGCAAACAGATTGTTAATCAAAAGACAGTCTAAAAGAATAGTCAGTTGGGAAATTCAGTCCTAAGGGCAAAATGCTGCCCTCCGTACTCATGCGCAACTCCTGCTGGCTTCCACAGGAGCTCACGGGAACACTCAGTGAGGAATTTGACTTTATTAAGGACTGGAAGGATTCTGACTGGACTCTTGTAGAACAAATTTCTAACAAAGAATCAGATTTTAATTCCTCTCCCCCCCACCCACCCAAATTGTATCCTGCTGCAATTAAAAATAAAATGACATTTTTTCTAGCTGTCACGCTGAAGCACAGTGATCTCGCATGCAAAACGCATTAGCAACTGAGCTCACTCCAGGTACTGTAAACTAGAGTATGTCAAAGCTACTGGATCCCTAGACAAACCTGGCATCCCTCAGCAATATGCACACATACCAAAATCAAGACATTCAGAGACCTTCCCTGTGCTAGGGATAGAAGATTTTGGCTCACGATATTTAACTGTGAGATCATGTTAAAAAACCCAAAGAAACAAACACAAAAAATACTCTTTTTTAAAAAATAGTGAATTACAGAATTTCTAGATCTACTGTTTTGTTCACCCTCATCTCTACATTATAAATTCCTGAGTTTTTAGTGAACGTTAGCATCTGTTTTTTCCAATTGAAGCATGCCTCTAAACCTGCACTCCAAAATAAATCAGCATCCCTAAAAGCCACCCACTTCATTTTAAAAAGGAAGAGCCTGCCTTAAATATTTCTTTTGCTTTGGTTTCCATAGAATTTTTTCTACAGATTTTCCTAACACAACATTTCCCACGCTGGCTCTCAGCTAACAAACATCCAGACCCACGTACTGAACGTCCTTTCATTGTGGTCTTTACTCTTTTGCCTAGATGGCAGATCAAAATTCAAATAAAAATAGATGTTAGAAGACAGAGGATTTTTTTTTTATCATATTCTTTTTGACAAACAGGGACCAAGAGGGAGGTAACTGTATAATTAACTTTGGATGTGCCTGATGTAACTCCATTATCATTGATGAGTCTTATGGAGAGACACTGAGAGGGAAATGTGCCTTCTAGAGTTTCATAGTGGAGCCAGTACTATTAAAGAATATTTCAGTATTTAGGCCCTGATTCAGCAAATTGCTGAAGGTTATGCATGCTACAAAGCCTGTAAGTCGTCCCACAGGCTAGTGTGGGAATGCACACGCACTTACACAAGACATGAGCCTAAGTTGTCTCTGAGCTGGGGGCTCGTAGCTTGGCCTTTACTTACAAAGATTTGTAAGAGAGACATGAAAATTTGCCTGGGGGTAAAAGCTGGCACATTACATTCTTTCATTCTGAATCTATGCTCCTTTTTGTATTTATTTTTTTGCATTCTATTTTATGTGGTGTTCGCTCCACATGTAAAAGGGACAGAGGGCTCCAAGAACGCAGGTTGGGTGAGGGGTCACCAGCCCATCACCTGTGGAAGGGGACCTGTGGCACCATCCTGGCCAGTGCCTGTCAGCAGCCTGGAGCTCCCTGGGCCAGTACTAATTGGAAGAGTGGTAATTTTATCATCACTGGGGGTCACATGGATCTGACTGATTGCCACACGTATTACATGGAGAACAACAAACACCCAGAGCTGAGGCTGCTCCTCCACCTGTCCCTAAAGCCAAGTGTTGCCACCCAGCAAAGGACATATGATGGACATGCAGCAAAACCCTTAAAGGTCACAGGAAACAAATCCAAAATCCTGTTCCAATAACTTGGAAGTTACAGACACTAAACTGTCTGTACACAGAGGACCAGGCATTACTGAGGGTTTTATTTTAAATAAAATTGGAGTAGTCCAAGATTTTTAGAGACAGTGGGACACAGTGTCCAGTTAGGGTGTTTGGGTATTTTTTGTATATAATTTAGAGTGAAAGAGCTCCCTAACTATCTCTGAAGAACTTAAGCTGATCACAGCAGGTCAGGTAGCAAAGAGGCAAATGTCCCAGCCTTGCTCCAAGCCCTGCTGCCTGTAGGAGAGCCACTCAATCCCACGAAAGCCTCATTGACTTCCACAGTCTTCCAAAGAGAAGGTTTACTTATATGAAATCAATGGCAGGCTCTGGGCTTTCAAGCAAACTGATACCCACTTGGGTTTCTCTGTGTATAAACCAAAATCATTTTGCAACAAAACTAATGCATACAGTGGTTAGAGGGGGCCAAAATATTTTGCCTTCTTGAGAAGGCATGCAGTCTCTCTGATTTCAACAAATAATCTGACCCAGGTAACTTTTTTCTGTCTACCATTATGCTAATCAGAACAGAGAGGTCTATAAATGTACTTAAAGAGACAACTAAAAAAAAATTAATCTGTGGTTTAACTTAAAGGTCAACTCAATACATATTGAGAAGTCAACTGAAATTCTGCCATTAAATATAATCGCTCCTTCTAGGGTGGTAAATACTGTGCAGAAATACCCATCAGGAGCCAAATTCTGATCTCAGATGAGAGCAGGACTGGAGCTGTGCATGGATGGAGGAGAGGAGCGCTGATCTTGTGTACAGACCCCTTCCAGTCTGAGCCTTTGGGTATCAAGACCCAGGCCACTGGAAAAGCTTCTTTAAATTCCATAGGTTGTGATTAATTTAGTGAGATATTAAAAATATATATATATATTTAAAAATTTGGGCCTTTTCTGGACTTTTTCCAGCTTTCTGGATTTACTTTCAGACATTTTCCATAACACAAAAGGCTAGAGAGTTCCTTTCTTATAAAAAGAACAGAGAGATGTTTTTCTGTAATCACCTGGCTACCCTGGTGAAAGCCTTTCAGAAATAGGAAACTGCTCCGACCACCACAGTAAAATAAGGAAAAGCAAGGACAGCCATGTCCCGAGCCCCTGCTCCTCGGCTCTGTGGCAGGAGTCCATCTCGAGTTGATACTGTACACATATTGTTCACAACCTCAAACCAGTTTTCCTATTCTTTAACAGAAAGAAGTAAATTGAATAAGGCTTAACTAGCATTTTATACATGTACAAACTTATTCTTTAAATTTTTATAAATGGAAGCTACATTATAGGCATTTTCTTCTGAAATAATGTTAAAGATTTGGGGAGGGAAGGCACAAAGGTCAGATTTAAATCCTGAAGGTAGCATAAAAAATTTAGCTAACACTGTTTATATATATTTTTGTGTAGCATGTGTCCTGACAGTGTCACCATCAGCATGAGCTCCAGAATTCATAATCCACTGTGCTATTTTTTAAAATAGTTTGATTTGTTTATTAACTGTGCTTTCCTATTTCCATGAGATATAGACATCGACAGTGAATAGACCTTTTCTAATTGAACTGATAGCTTGAAAGTGAACATGTCCTTGAATTTACACTGAAAGATAGACAGTGATTATTTATAATAAGGGATTTAGTCAACTGCCTTTCCATTTGTACAGCAAGGACTTTATCAACAGACCATGTTTAGGTAAATAGTGCCAAATAAGATAAATTTTGTATTAAAGGACGAATGTCTCACAGTGTCAGATGTACAAGGAAGAGACATTTGGCTGATGATATGTCCTGTAAGTATAAAAGAGAGTATTAAGATAACACTTTATGCTAGCATTAATACATCAAAGTTCTGGACTGACCTGTTTCATCCAAAGTGAAAGCGAGGATGCTCTTAATTCCTATCTAAGATTAATTTAATTCAGAAGGCATTCAGCCTTATGTCCTGTTTTGCAGCTTTGTAAGAATTGCTGGATTTGCAAAATAGCACGGCTGTACGTACGTTAATAAATGGTCTGTATTTGTCTAGGCAGAGTTGAAGCCTTTCTTTAAAAACACACACACACACAACTCCAGCTCCGTGAGCTTGCTTTGCCCACAATATTAGAGCTCAGCTATCTCCTTGCTGAAGGGCCTATTTGTCTGCTTTAAGTGAAATCACTCAATTCTCAAAAGTCAGTGGAGGACTTTGGAAGGGGGAGGGCTGGGAGAGGCCACTCCAAATAAGTTCCATTAATCAAAAGACACAGTCTAATGTAACTAATATTTTACAATTAGAGAAGACAAGATGGAACTAAAAGCCATCTATCTCTCTTACACCACATGATCATCGATTCATAATCAGAAGACTGAGAGTCGCACAAAGATGCATTTACAGGGGCTGGGGGAGGGGGCTGGGTCGGAGCCGGAGATAATGAACACGATGAGAAGGAGCGGCGCTGAAGGCTGGGGAAAGATGACAGAGTGGTTCAATGGTGACGGATGACACGAAGATGAGTACTGATACCTGACAGGCAGCGAATGATGACTGCAGTCCTTTCCCACCATTATGATCCTCAATTATCTTGGTAAGGACTAAGAGGGGAAAAAAAAAAAAAAAAAAAAAAGCCAAAGTGGCTCAGCCCATCCGTTTATTTATAAGCTGGGATAATGCTAGAGTGTGCCAGGCTGCTGGGAAAGGCCACCTTTTGCAATTTGATCAGCACTTTATAGGAGCTGTAGTTTTCATTGTCAGCGCTCATGGGCACAAGGGGAAATGGGTAAAATACAGTACTTGTCCATCTGTTTTGTAATAAAATTCCTAAATCTTCAAAGGGAGTTATTTTTTTTCTTTCACTGCCACCTTCAGGAAAAAAAAACCAAAACCCTGAGCTGACCAAAAAAAATAAAGGAAAAAAGAGAAAACTCGCTTTGTATTTGCACATGGAATTAGTGGGTTGCAGCCTATGCTCCCAAAATTCCACACACAGATTTATCCAAATGACTGATATCTGGTGGGGAACAAGCCAGCATGAGCAAGAGCTGGAGCTGAGAGGATTGCAGGAGCAAAGTGAAGGGGAACTTTTAAAGATTCTTCATTGATTTAGGGAATTATTAATAAAAAGGGAAGAAAGTTCGCTCGAGACTGCTTTGTAGTTGCAGAAGATGCCACAGGCTAGCATTTCTGTACCAAAGAATATGCCGTTCTGCTACATTATTTATTTTTAAAGACACAGATCTCCTAGCTATGTTGGAATCATTGCTTTGGAGAAAAAGAAAAACAAATTAAGATTAATGTTCTACACAGCTCCCGATAGCAGTAAATATTTGATCAGAACAATTCACATTTAAATGTTGACATACTAAAAATCATATTTTTTGGAAGAAATATTTCTTCTTCCTTCTTTAACCGAAACTCTCCTTTCCGTTCCCTTCCTCCCCCTGGCCTCTTGGAGAAACAAAGTCACACAGTGTAGCACCCCATTTCCCACCCAGGACAAACAAAATTTAAAAAAAAAAAAACAGATCAAAAACAGCTTTGCTTGCTTAAAAAATATATATATATATATATTAAAAAAAAATCACACACACTGTACAGGTCACATGTGCTCTGCAATCCTAACTGCCTTTTTTCCCCTCTCAGCTTTATCCAAAGGAATGGGCTGCTTGGTTTAGCACAGCACAGTGGTCTGCACCAGCTGAGAAGGGCACAGTGAGCACGGTGGGTGGGCACAGTGAGCTGCCCACAGAGCCCACTGCTCCACTGCTCCTGGGCACAGGCTTACAGCAAAGGTGCCATGCTGCACATTTTAGGGTGGTGACCACCTAGCCCATCACAGAAATGGGTTTACAGGTCTGTCTGCAGCCTTGCCTGCTCACCAGGGGCAGGAACAAACCAGCCAAGAGCCAGCCAGCACCAGCTTCGATAAACCAGGTAGGCAACCTGAGCCCAGCTTGAACATAAAGCAACTTAAACACCAACACACCAGGCTTCACCCTTCTCCACACTAAAACCTCCCATGTACTTTTACTGGCTGCAGGATTGTCAGCAAATTGTATCAGCAAAAAAACCAAACACATCAGAACAGAGCTGTGTCATCTGTGGTGGAAGCAGAGTACCCCCCGTCCTGTTGGCCAAGGGGCCTGTAATAATAAGAGTTAAGAGTGTTAGCAGGTGCCTCTTGTTATCAGAGATGTTTAGAGCAAAGGAGTTCTTGATTTTGGCTACATATATTAAATATATAATAGATGGGTGGGAAAAAAAGTAGTGATAATTAGCCTAAATATATTTGCATGCTTATGTGAGTAATGACTACCTTAAAGCCCTGAGTGTGAGTTGGGCACTGGGGGTGAGAGGTGTTGGACACTTCAATGCCAAGGGAAGGCAGGGATGTATCAGGACATGTGTCCATAGGGCTACATGGGACACCATTGGGTTGACAAACAGCATGTCCCCAAAGGAGTCAAAACATTCTATGTGCCACACTGCAGCTTTTCTGCTCCTTATTTTCGCTCCTTAATTTTGGTGGCTTCCACCCTTTTCCACAGAGAACATGCTTGTTAGACCAGGTTTTAGAGGAACCTATGGAATGGACCACACTGGTATAAGAAACAGAGCTCTCATCTCACAGAGAGTGTATGCACAACGAGAAGCCTTGCTGGAACAAGACTATAAATATTCCAAGAAGCACTTCCCAGATTTCCATTTAGGAATCCTAATTATGAACAAATGTCCTTAATCTGCCCACTTCATACATCTGAGATTTAAGACAGGTTGAATCCATGATCATCATAATAATTAGCCCAAACAAAAGGGCCAGATGTGAGAAGCATGGTTCTGATGTTGGGGTCTTAATAGCAATTGATCAAATATTGTATAGCTATAACTGGTTTTCATAAATAACATATCCTCAGAAGTGATGATAACTGACACACTATAAAATGCATTTTGTCTGGGTTTTTTTGCAAGAGCACGAGCTTCACTTGTGCACAAGTTGGACCCATCTCCCTGTAACACTATTTCAGCATTTGTGGCAAAACAACTCAACTGCCATCGGTGGGATCACAGTTGTGTAAAATTGGACTATCATAGTGATTAATTGGGCTAACTTAATCTGTACATGCAAATTAAGTAACAAATACCTAATTTAACACGTGTGTGCAATAGTTTAATTTGCACATACAATCATACTCTTTGGGTAAATGTGATACATAATCATGAACAATTTTTGTTTTCTGCCCTTGTTCACATGTGTAAATTCTCTCAAAAAAATTCACATTATTTATATAGAATCCGAATAAACAAATATTTCTTTTATCTGCCAATATCACCTCTGTTTTCCAAATGGATACCAGGAGAAGTTATGTATATTTATGAACTAGAAGGCAAACTAATAAAAAGGATAAAAAAGGAAAAGAGAAAAAACCTTACAATTAAAATGTGGTTGTTTGTGCTTCAATACTAACAAGCAAGAGTATTAGAATTTTGCATGAATAAGCACTGCAAAACAGAAGCTTTAAAATAAATTTTTAAAACTCTACAGAAAAGAGTTTTACTTGTATTAGAGTAAAATATTTAGTTATTCGCATAATGCTAAGATTTTTTTATCAACAGAAAATTAAGAAGTTGAGGTTTATTCTGCTGGCAGTTCAGACCACAAGGGCGATGTAACAGCTGCCATTCAACATGCAGCAGCAATATAAGCTAAAGTTTAGCCTTTTTGTCATCCCCGGAGCTTTTAATCAGTGGGAACTGTTCAAGAAACGCCTGGATGTGACACTTAGTGCCGTGGACTAGTTGACAAGATGGTGATCAGTCAAAGGTTGGGCTCGACGATCTTAGAGGTCTTTTCCAACCTAAATGGTTCTGTGAAGTAAGGGATTGAAGCCTGAACGCTGCATTAATAATTTATTACAAAATTAACCGGGAATTATCTTGGAAATGAGACGCAGAGGAAAAAGAAAAAAAAAAAAAAAACAAACCAAAACCACAGGAAAAATAATAAAGAGAAACAGGGGTACAAGCACGGCACGGTAAGGGACGGACCCGGGAACAATTAGTTAGCCGGGCACGCCGCTTAAAACAAACAAACAAACAAACAACAAAACCCCAGAAAAATAAAAAAAAACCAAACAAGAGAAAACATCAAACGGAAACGCGCGGGGCACCGTCCGCGTCCCGGCGCGGTTCGGACCGCAGGGACGCGTCGGTCCCTCCCCGCGCGCGGGGCCGGCCGGGCCGGGCGGTCTGCAGCGCCACCTGCCGCCCGCGCCGCCGCAGCGCAGCCCCGCGGCCGGGCCGGGTCACGGCGCGGTCACGGTCAGCGAGCCCACCGCACCCCAACAACCCCCCGAGCCGCGGCAGGCCGGGAATTGCCCGTGCGGTCTGGCACTGAGAAGAGAGACGGGCAGGGGCGCGGGTTCGCGCTGACAAACCTGCCAAAAAGCCAGGATCTGTGTGCCAGACATACAGAATGACAGGATCAACTATGTTGGAAAAGACCTCTGAGATCACCGAGTCCAGCCTTTGACCCAACACCACCTCGTCTGCCACTAGACCACGGTACTGAATGCCGCATCCAGTCTCTTCTTAAACACCTCCAGGGACGGTGACTCCACCACCTCCCTGGGCAGCCCATTCCAATGTCCGATCACTCTCTCTGTAAAGGACATCTTCCTAACGCCCAGCCTAAACCTCCCCTGGCGCAGCTTAAGGCTGTGCCCTCTTGTCCTACTGCTGATTTCCTGGGAGAAGAGGCTGATACCCACCTGGCTACACACTCCTTTCAGGTAGTTGTAGAGAGTGTGCACTGTGCAGCTCCGCGGGGATGATTTTTAGGTGGTACTGCTGACAGGCTTTGCTCCACACCAACGAGCCACCGCATTGATTTTTTTAATGCTTATGCAGCAAACTGGCTGGTCGGGGGGACCAGCCTAATTTCAGTCTACATTCTACATGAACGTGAGTAGGGGCATGAGAATTACAGCCATACAGTTGTGGCTCTTGCAGCCTTCCCAGCTGTTGGCATGGCCCAAGCACCAAGACTTCTCTGCACCTTTGGGCCCAGAGCACAGTTTTGCTCATCACTCTGTCCCTCAGGAAGCCAGAGCTGCTCACCAGGGTCTCTTCTAGCCCCTGTTCTGGGGTTGGCCCCACACAGCTCCTGGCCATCAGCTGACTGAGGTTCTAGTTCCTTAGAGGACATCATCCACTTCACAAATCAGATATTTAGCAATAAAAATAGTACAGCGTGTTCCCCTGCTGCATGCACAACAGCACTGAAGTGCTGGTGTGAGTCTCCCACACCCTATTTCAGAAGGATGAAACTTTGCTTAGTGCAGGCTTTCTACAGGCTTGGGAAGGGCTCAGAGCCACTGAGGACAGTGTGGGTGGGCAGCAGAGCTGCTGCCCTGGCAGGTGCAGCCTGATCTGCAGCAGAGAGAGCTGAAAATGAGATCAGATTCTGCCTCAAACTATCTGTAGCATCAAAATCCTTTTGTGATCTTATGACTCACGTGAGACCAAATCTTGGCCCCGGTAATAGACAAAAACCACTTCTTAAATTAAACAGGGAGTTCTTTCATCCTGTAAAGAATGAAATTTGCTACAACAAAAATAACTAAGTGAACAGAAAAGAGACAAATGAAGGGAAAGGTAGGGCTGGAATCAAATGGGGAAAAAAAAAAAGGAAATCACATTACTAATTGACTCAATTAATGGAGTTATAAGCCAGAAAGCACCACTCAGATCACTCTTTCTGACCTCCAAACTCATGCAGCCTAGAGGTGTTCCCAGAATTTATCCATGCTTTCAGCCTAAAAGCTCAGGCTGAACTAGATGATAACTTCCAGAAAAGTATCCTGTCTTTATCTATCACAACCTAAGAAGAACCTGCTGAAATCCTCCTTCCTTTGTGCAAACAGCTGACTATCAAGCACGTGGAACTTTTCTGTCAAGTGGCTCTTCAACATAAAGTTTGTGCTTCCAACTGCGTATTAACTAACTCCTTGGATAAATCAAGGAAGAACCCTGAGATCATTTCACTCCAAGGCATGCTTTCTATCCTTGGGGTATTTTTATAGCTCTTCTCTGAACCCTTCCAACTTGCACGTTTCTGTAGGGCCCTGGCAGTGGTGACCACCCCAGTGTCAGCTGCACGGGCAGCACTACCTTCAGTGGTCCCAGGTGGGACCTCCACCTCGTTTGGATTAACCCCATACCCAACAAACTGCATTTTCTTCAGGTGTGTCTTCCCCATGAGCATTAAGTCTCTCTCAGAGATCCTGCTCCTCAGCACAGTAGCACCCACCCATCCATTCTTTAAGCATTATTTATGATCTTACATATAGCTTTTAGTTATTTCTGTCCTTTTGAGCCCAAATTATGGAGTAGCAAATTGCTAGGGAGAGATGTGGATCACTGTCTTCCTGGCTGTATATCTACTTACTATC
Source organism: Platyrinchus mystaceus (assembly GCA_035041135.1). NCBI lineage: Eukaryota > Metazoa > Chordata > Aves > Passeriformes > Tyrannidae > Platyrinchus > Platyrinchus mystaceus. The sequence continues at coordinate 5,827,336 of JAWWLV010000021.1, forward strand.
CACAACATCTGGGCTAGTTGCAAACTATCCAAGTAACCTGCTTTTCCACCATGCAACTGTTTAAAATAAAACAAAGCAAAACAAAACAAAACCCCCAAACTAATAAGCAGTCAGATTTCTTTTCAAGCTACTGGGCAACAGAACAATTGCCATCTTCTGGG
>JAWWLV010000021.1:5827596-5849443 GCA_035041135.1 Platyrinchus mystaceus
GAGATTATGTGATTGCATGATTATCTGTGTGAATACAGGACACGGACATCCTAAGACAGGGGCCGTCAAACTTTCTAAACAGGGGGCCGTTTCACTGCCCGCAAACTGGTCGGGGGCCGGTTTGTGGCTGAGAGGCGCCCCCTGAAGGCAGGTGGAGAACGAGGCGCGGATTAAGTCACTGAGGTGGGGAGGGGGCGCGGGCCGGGTTCGGCAGCTTCGGGGGCCGGTTCTGGCCCCCGGTCCGTAGTTTGGGAACCCCTGTCTGAAGAGCTTGCAAAAGGGGTGTCTAAATACAAGTGATCTAGAAATACTTCTAATTTTAAAAATAAATCTGTTTTTCCTCATCTCCTTTCAAAAACTCTGGTTACTAGAAAAAGGCAAAATTAAATTTAATGAAAAGTGATCTCACTAGCAACAGACGGCACTGTGATCATGGCCACAACGGGCTCACCTCTTACTCAGAATAGCAATACTTTCTTATGGAAAACAAGTTTTTATCAAATTTTCCTTTTTAAAAAAATAGGCTGCTTCAAAGAGGAAGGGAAACAAATGCTGCATCCGTTAGGGAGGAGTAGTAGTGAGCAAAGGCAGTGGGGATGGATTTCTTCTTTCACTAAGTAGCTATCTGGCAGGAATACATACGCAAGATGTGGGTTACTCTCTCCTCAGCAAAGCAGTGAGTTCAGACCAGGCCTCCTGCATACTGGATAAGTTTTCTAACTGCTCAACCAGCAGATAAAAGGACTGTCATCTCCTTCTCTGCTTTTCTGACACTCTGGCCCCTGCATGGCTTTTGTGTTTTGCTTTTTTTCTTATTTACCCCCTCTCTAGAATTTCCTCATTTCATACAAAACACAGTATTTTCTATGTTTCATACTATTAAGCAAACTAGAAAATAAATACTTTTGGGTTGAAATTGATTTTTTTTTTCCTTCCTTTCTTTTTTTCCTCTGCAAGACAGCCAAACCAAAAAGTCAATTGTTAGCACACTCATAATAGGGACAGCAGTCTGCACTCAGCATTGTGGGTTACAGAGCAGAGTGGGCCAATACCACATCCCAGAATTCAATTTCCACTTCCAAATTTGGTGAAAGAAGAGATCCAAAGTGACATGCAACTCTGGATCCACAGACCTCCAAAAATCCTGTTGCCGCTAAATTTGATCTCGGCTTTACACGGCTCAGGTCCCAATCTAGTGCATGCCCACATTTGCTACATGAACTTTTGCTCCCTCCCCAACTTGATTAAGAGCAAAGAAAGTAACAGATGGATCCATGCTGTTCCTTTGTAGCCGAGAGATTAATGTTTGCATTGCATCAGACTGCTCGCACACACCAGGGAATGCTGCCGTTGTCCCTGCCACTGGCACCTGCGCTGCCTCGGCCCAATCACACTAGGGCTATGTAAGGGAATGCAGGCAGTGTTTTCCTTTGGCTTTAAATATATGAAACGTTTTGGTAGCGTGACACGGTGTGACAAATGGCCATGCCTCGAATAGCGAACTTCGCTGTGCTTTGCCAGTCACTGATGGCAGCTCACGCTCTGCTGTGCATCACCCCGCTAACAGGCTGTCACAGAGCATGTCCTAAAGAAGGGTGTCAGTAAACAAACTTGGGGTTTTCTTCAGTGTGCTGAACCCATGGGTAATATCAACACGAAGACAGGATGTGCTCCAAATCTGCACTGGCAGTGCTGGAACTCAGGTTCTGCCACTTGTCAAAAAAAAAAAAAAAAAGAGATTCAGCCCAGCTCTGCTGCTGGCACAGGTACCCTTAGCCACAGGCAGCTCACTGCCACATGCCATCCTCCCCAGGCAGCAGAGAGGAGCTGTGTCTTTGTATTCCGTGGTTAGGGTCTGACAAAGCAACAGCACAATATCAGTGGTGATGAAAAGAGACAGTTTTGTCTGTGGTATCAGGATTAGATGCTGTGGGTGCCAAGCTGCAGGAGCCTGGAAAGCCTCAGCCCCTGGCCCCCACAGATCTGGGCTGAATAGGACTTTGAGTAACTCACAACTTAAAAACTCAGACAGAAAAGTAAAACCAACCCCAACCTCATGTTTAACCAGAAGGTAATGTTACTCCCTGCAGCTTTCACTGATGTACCCAATAGTTAGAACTTACTGTCCTCTGTACAACAGCCACTGTTTCCCCCTGGGCATTATGACAGGGTTTTTTGCCCCATGTCCTGCAACTCCAACATGTATTCAGAGAAACCTCATCCCAGCTGAGCCACGCTGGTCATGATGGCCTGGGAGGCTGGACACTGGGAATGACACCAGGGAGTGCACCAGGAAGGCTCAGGGTGGGCAGTGCTTGAGGAAGAGCCTGCCACAAACACTTATTTCAGCATCTCTCTGTGAAGGAGGATGGACTTCATATGATTTACTGAGAAATCTGTGCATTTTAAGAACACTCCCATTTATCAGGACATCTATCATAGTGTATTTTTTGCAGCTGTTTAAAAACATTGCTTTCAAATGAGTTTCACCATAGCTTCAAAAAAAAAAAAAAAAAGCTTAAACCAAAATTGAAAACCAAAAACCAGCCATATGCCTACTTGACCTAGGATACATAAACCTGTTGTTCAGTCCAGAGGAGGGATTACAGCATTACTTTTTAGTAAGTTGCTTTTCATATGGAAATTTCTTTTCACAGTAAAGCTCTGTATTTAATGGCATCAACATAAAAAACATCCCTATTTTTAGTTCCCTGACCGTGGACATATAGATTTTTATAGTGTCTGCAAGCATACATTAACGTTAATTTCCCCATTCTCCTTTGTACTTTGTTAATGTCACAATCTGCTGTAAAACCTTGCCAAGTTTCTTAACTGTCATGTTAATTCCGAGACCCAGTCTGCACTCTCTGACATTTCAGGACAGAACATGGCAGTAAAAATAGATTAAAAACAGCTTATAAGTATTATAAAATCTAGAACTTTACAGATGGTGGAATTACATCTCCTGAATGGAAATTTTAGCAACTCAGAACACAATAATATTAGAATAGCCTATTGATTTCTAAGACAAATATTTTCAGAAGTAACGTAATGGTATCTGAACAGTGGGCAAAGCCCAAAAAAATGTAGGAAAGTTGAGTGGGTTTTTTCTTCTTTTTTTTTAAAAGCATCACTGTGAATGTGCATATCATGTTGGTGCTAGTATTAAGTTTCAAAGCTTTTCTGTGCCATATAAATAAAGGACATAATAAGATCTTGATTTTATTCATGGTTAGTTCAAAGTTCACACAAATTATTTCACACAGGGGATTTGTCTGAGGGTTCTGGCATTATAGAAATGCATTAATGTACTTTAGATATTAAATGACAATGCCACATGGTAAGAAATTTGCACGAATGAACAGGAAATTAGACACTGTTTCTTTTTTTTAACTGATTGCTAAAGAATGCACTGTTTGAACGTGGACTATCCATTTCAAAGGGAAGCTTTTGCTGATTTCAGGAAGTTTAAAATCAGCTAATCAGAAAGTAATACAAAGTTAGAGTTAAATATTTTTTTAAAGGAAACTGTTTCTTTAAAAAAAATCCTTACCCCTTTTCTTTAAGGAGTACTTATTATTTCCATCATCCTTGTTGAGTTGTTGATGAATAGCTCACATCGTTTGCCAAGCTCCACCCTCTGTCTTTTTTCTAAACCCTTTACTCATTATTTGCTCAGTCTTTTTCCCACAGCCTAGACAGCCTGTCAAGGCAGCTTAAATAAAACACTGTATTAACATTAGGAAATGGCATTCAGTTCCCAATTGATCTCCTAATACTTTATGTTGAAATGATAATTGGTACAGTCTTCATTGAAAAAAAGAGAGAAAAACTACTTTTCAGTCACCACAAGGTATTATCTTAGCTAATGTATTCACAACCAAACAGATACATTTTTAAAATCTCCCCATCTGCTGGAGACTGCAGTTCACAATTCTTTTCAGCTGACATAATCCAGATTGATTCGTTCAGCAGATAAAATTCAGGCCACTTCTGCCCTTTATAGGAGCAACATAATACCACTCTTTATTCAGTAACAATGTAACATAATGGGATCGGAATGTGCAAAATGACTGTTCTTAAATTACTGTGACACACAAGGGTCCAACACAAGCTGTGGTTTAATGTAAAAAATCATTAGGCACAGATTACTAAAGTGGTCCTGCATTAACAAGGTCAAACCAAGACTGTTTATGATATTTTTCAGGAAGGAAAAAAAAAATAAATGTTTGCTAATATCTAGATTATGAATGCATTTTTAAGAGAGGAAAAATCTGCAGGTTTTTGAGTTGTTTTTTTTTTCCATGAAGAAAGCGCTGTTTATTCAATAATGAGTAGCAACAGTTAAGGATTCTATAAAGACCTTTTCTGCAGAGCCAAGTTAATCTATTACACACCGAAGCGCACACACAAAAAATCTAAATATCAAAAGGTTGTCAAGAGAGTCGCCAGAAACGAATATTTTGGTGCATTGCTATATCAAACAAATTTTGAAGACTGTCGGGTTATTATTAACCCGTTACAGCACTTTTCTTCTGATGTAGCCAGAGACCATCAGAAGGAATTTAGCGAGTTTCCACATCCCTGCAGGGGGTTTGCATCTATGTAAATCATTGATACTGAGCAATATGTCTCTCATACACTCACCAATCAATCTGCCTGCACAAAACCAGCAAAAGTGAAGACACACAGTAAATTTTATCCTTAATAGACAGGTCCTTGCACCTTGAGAGTCTGATGACCATTTGAAATCATTTAATTTATGCATTTTCTTTGTACAGCTATTTCTTCCTGCTTGACACAATCTAAAATTTAATGAGTATTACTTAATAAATGCACAATACCTCTCACATTGAAATAAAGGAATACATAAACAACTATTTCCCAAACTATCAGGACTACAGTAAAATCAAAAAGTGCTCTCGAGAAACAGTTTCATTTGAAGAATTCCCACAGTTTCTGTCATTTTCCAACAAAACACTAAAATGTTTCCCAATCAGCTCTACCCAAAGCGGTGCGAAAAGTGAATTTGTGAAAGTTCTCAGCCAGACCATAAAACAAGCTAATGTTTTCTGAATAGCAAATGTATTTAAATGACACGTGTTCCGCTAAGGTGAACTTCATAATCACAAAAGATTGTAGTTTTAAAAAGTAATGAAAACAAACTGCATCACTCCAACAGTCTTGGAAACTCATTACATTCAAATATTTACATATTCTAGTGAACTTATAATGTCAATTTTGACTGCACAAATCCAATAACTGAAACATATGGCCTTGAAACCTGCAATCAATATAAACCTTTTAGAGCCCAAGCTTCAAAAAGTTATATCAAATATATATTTGATGAGAAGAAGGTTAATTGAATAATTGATTACTCAGTTACAATTAAGTGCTCTTCAGATATCTTTGGGAAATACTGAGATATAATAGTGATAGATATTTATTTGTTTATCAGCTGTCCCTGATTTATAGCTATCATTTATTTTTTATTTCCTAAGTCAATTTTTACATTTATATATTTTAACAATATAGTCCTTGGTGAAAATCAATATACATGTTTTTTTCACCACAGGGCTATCAAAAGTTAGCCTAGAAATCCATATCTACCAATTCAGCCAATTTCAGTCCAGACTTCAGCCTGATAAACACCTAGCTAAAATATTCAGACATTTTCTCCAGATGGCAGTTATGGAGAGAGAACATGGAATATTTGTAGCAATAAAGGTTAACCAATACTAACCATGCTGATAAACTCTGAACTTAACAGCAGTTAAGAGAAAAAATGGCCATTGGAAAAAAAAAAAAAAGAAAAAGCAAAATGTGCTGTTTGCATGTTCTAACAAAGTAGTATTTCTTATCAAAATATAAACACGTTCAGAGAAGTTCCACCCTTACAGCAACAGCCAAGAGGATCTTTGGGATCTCTGGGGCATTTTAAAGTTGACTAAAGTATAAATCAGATAGAATCATATCTTCAGAGCTATCTGCACAGAATACTTTTAACTCTTTAGTAGTATTAATGTTATTCAAAATGTATTTAGCAACAGTACCCATGTTCTCAGGAAGGAGGAGAACATGGTTGTGTCACATCCTGTGCATACAGACATTGCTTGTAGATACACACATACACCTACAAGAGGCCCGTCATCTGGTGACTCATGAGCTAAATAAGGCCGGGTAAGATTGATTAAAACATGTTCAATTCCTCTGAAGATGGTAAGATAAATTACCAAAACCTCACTGCTGGATGCGAAGGCTTTCAACTGCATCCCACCTCCAAGATATTAGGATAATTACCATAAAACATGGCTCAAATGGCCACAGACACAAAGCCTTCTATCTTTTAGGGTAAAGCTCTGCATTCACTTCAAGACTTGAGCCTTCTCTCACATCAATGGTAATTCTATACATGGTGTATAATTAAAAAAAAGGTTCTATATAATTGAGGCAGTATTGCAAATATTTTTGATTGGTGCCTCAGATTCTACCATGTAATGATAAGGGTGAGAAAAAGAACTTCACATTCTCACTGAACAGTAAAATCTTATTTTGTGGCTGTCCTTCTGTAATTACAAATGTCCACAGAGGGATGCATTTCAGGGGAAATAACTAATGTGAGTCATGAGGAAGACGGAAAAGAAATAAAAATTCCCACTTTCCTTTTCTTAGTCTAAGTACCTGCTGCACCTAGCCCCTGACATACTCAAAACCTTATAGGTGTTATCCTTTCCAAGAAAGTAGGCCTGCAATTAGATCAGTGCAAGCTTCAAGTAGCTCCACTGGATTCTCCCTTCACTCTCCCTCTACTTAATAGTAGCAGCAACCGATATGGGACAAGATGTGCTTGGGCCTCAGAGTACTAAAATATCAAACTCTGCTCCTTGACCTTATGTTAACACTTCTGAGATGAAATTCATCACTAAATGTTTTGTTCTTTTTAATCTTTCACCCTACTGCAGTCCAAGCAAGGCAGAATTAGGTCCTCCAAGGTCTGTGAAGCTATTGTGGATTTTTGACGGTACAGCTTAGAACAGAATCCAGCCTTACAAGGACATTATTACGAGCTTTCAAAACAACACTTGCACTCCATGGACACCAGGCATAACCCTCTTTACACGCTGCACTTTATAGTATGTCAGGGGTGATGTACGCTTTATGTTGGGCCTCATAACAAAATGACAGGCGCTGCTGTCCGGTGACAAAGCCACATGACAGCGAGGTGTCACAGACAGGGAGTGCAGATGTATTATCGCTCTGCCACTTAGACAGGAATGACATCCTTTGAATCCCAAGAGACAATGTCGTGGGCGAGCTAACCTTAGTGTGCTGGTCTTACACTCAACAGTATTGACAGTCAACAATTGCACGTACATCCATCGTGAGACAACACTGAGCTCTGCAGACAGCAGGCTGCAGATTTCATACGAGAGATAATGCTAATAGACGAAGGACAACCATGAAAAATATACTTCAAAAAAGGAAGTTAATATTCTATATTTATGTTCAAGGCTTCAAATATACTAAAAAATTCTATTTTTTTTTTAAGTGTTCCATATTCACATCCCAAACTATGGAGAGAATTATTCAGAAAGACACGCCATTAAAATTCTTTACAAAGGAATTTATCATATAAAATAAGAACATTTTATATTAATTAGTCCTGATTTGAAAGGCCATAAATTAGCTTTCTATTTGAGTATGACCAAAGATAACATTATAAGCTAAGTCCTGGGGGACGTCACAACACTAACATTATCTACCTCACTTATGAAGCAGGTCACATACTTTCATGGCTAATTTTGCTTATATAACCCGCAATATTTTCCAGACTTTATGGAAGTTTACAGAACATTTTACAAAATCAGCACTATTTCTATAAAAATCTCAAGGAAAGAGAGACACAAACTCCCTGCATTACACAGGTCGCAGCACGTTCATCACTACACAGATGTTATTCATAGTCACTGGTCTCACGTAAGTAGGTCGTTGGACCTACTTGCCCTTTTCAGTGATCCTGAAATATGGTGGTGTACTTGAAAAGCCATATAGAAATGTGGGGCTCTCCTGATAAATCATCCCAGGATCAGCTGCTAACTCTTGCATTCAGATTCAGGGAAATGACAGCTGAGTCCTATTAGTGGAGGTGGGGAACAAGGAGCAGGGGTCGAGGGGGCAATTAGCTCCTGCCTTCCCTTGAAAGGGATTCTCCCTTTGCTGGCAGAATAAGGAAAGGTTGAGGTGGAGACAAACCCCAAAGCAAATGCCTGGAAATAGCAGCACCCTTTTGTGAGAATGGTGTTTGGGTTGGTAAGAAAGGCAAAGCAGAAGAATGGGAGAGGGTTAGGAGCTCACCCAGGAAGGCAGTGGAGACTGACTTTTTGCAAAGGTGGAGGAGTCCCTCCTTCTCCTTCCTCCTGTCCAAGTCAAAGAGCAGAGAGAAAAACACACACACACAAAAAAAAAAAAAAAAAAAAAAAAAAAAAAAGAAAAAAGAAAAAAAAAGGATTTCTTGTGCTACACTGCTCTCTTCCAGGAGTCATATCCACAGCCTACGGGATGTACCCGACCTTTCTTTTATGTCAATCAAGACACCAGCAGTTGGGACGCTGCCTTAGGGCCACGTGCTCTTAATTCAGGGCTCTTTCTCCAAAGCACCACAGCAGAGGGACGGGTATCTGGGCATTATTGATTTAGGGGGCAGGAGCATACTTAGTGCTGGCTAAAATCTCAACCTGTGAGGTCTCATCATGCTATGCTCTTAACTACATACAGCCCCTCTCACCTCTGATGTCATCTCTTGCCTGATACCTAATAAAAGAGAAAAGACTGTTTTAACTTTGTATGGGAGTGGGAAATAATTAAGGGTTTTTTTCTCCAGAAAAAAAACCTCAGTGTCTCAAGACAGCAAAAAAAAGTCGACCATTAGGCATCCAAGATTGAAAAAAAAAAAAAAAAAAGAAAGAAGAGTTAAGCTATCAAAACCTTTTCAGCTGCATGAATTGTGTATGTTAAGAGGCCTGGAAACTGCTTCATGTGCTTCACCTCCTGCTGAGCAGTTTTTATGCTGACAGGACTGAAGATAGCTTTTCTAGTTCATAATATCACAGGGAAAATGCTATATTAAACTAAGACATCTCTGATCATATGCTAAAGCTGCACATGTAATGGGCTCATGATAAATCCATTTATCATTAGAGACAAGTTTAAAATACCATTGTTTTGACTTGTTCCAGGTTCCAAAAAATTTTCTGTTTGTTGAACTACTTCATACATGCCTTGAATTTTCAGTATAGCTGTTCCAAAGCAAAGTGAAACTTGTCTGCAAACATAGATTTCATTTGTTCTTGGTGAAGAATGCATGCATATAAGATGCATACCTCTTATATGACTGCTATTCATACCTGGAGCATGAGCTCAGACTCATGCTACGAGTTTTATAACGAATACTTGGCCTAAACATGTTGAAACTCATTAGCAGTTGGTTTGGTTTCTGTGTTTGTTTGGGTTTTTTTTTCTAAATCTGGGTACTGCATTCCCAGGTCAGGAGCAGAGAGTGAAAAAACTCCATCCCTGGTTAACTCAACCACATGCTTCCCTGTAGAAAACAGTTAAATGAAACTGAGTGTGAACACTCAGCAAATATTACAAGAACAAAAATAGCTTCTCCATTATGGATCTCTCCAGTCCTTTGAACTCCGGAGAGAAAAGGCCTGGAAAAAAAAGCAGAGTGTTTTTCTAAATTTTTGTCTTCAGGAGATCTTCCTTCTGGCTCCTCAAACATGGAGCTTTATTTAGCTATATTCTACTGCATGCAAAGTAAGATCTTTCACAATCTCATTTTGATTTTTTCATGCCTTCCAAAGGCAAGGGAAAATTTAGTTTCCAATGTCAAACAAATAAACTATTGTGACTCTGCCTGAACAAAAACATACCTTAGACAATGATAAAGATGTTTACTAATATGGATTAACTAAAAATCCATAAGTGACAGAAAAGAGATATAACCCTTGAATTTCAAAACTTAAACATTTTCATAAGAAAACTCTGTAGCATAGAACTGTTTCATATTTAAAATTTTACAAAACTAATCTCAAGTATGGAAATGGAGGCTCAGTCTCATTACTGGTCTTTTGCATCTTCTGCATAGATTATACCTCTCATTGTATCATTAGTTATACCACATTTTGCTACTGCTAAACACAACTGGACACATTTTTCAATGCACCAGCATTTCATAATGGCACAAAGACATTTTAATTTCAAAGTAAAGAGAACAGAATGTCCTACAAATATTCCATACAACAGAGAGACTCTCTGAAATAATGAGTTTCTCTCTGTCATCAGGAATGACAGTGTATACTGGATTCATAGCTCTGCTTTACTTTTGCACTTAGTGTCTTGCAGGTTATCCCTGACTCATGAAAACAACATTTCTGTATTCACTTCTCTCTTTTCTTTAACATGTACCTCTCCCTGCACAAAGCCTGAAGTACCAGAAGCAAACAGGATGGTGGGAGTGAAGAGATTTAACCTCTTGAGTGCCCTGGAAGTCCAAGGGGATGTTGTGAAGGCCCTCCATGGTACCACATCAGACCATTTCTGTGGTCTGGGACAGGAAAAACAGAAAAATGTCCCTGAGCTGTGTCAACAGGTCTCAGCTTCCCTGAGCCAGCCCAAGCCCTGCTGCAGACCTCCTCTGTGTGGGTGTCCTCTTCGTTGATCACCTTGCAGGGTCCCTGTCACCCTGCTGCTGTTCCTACCCCAGTGCTGCCATGTGGGGTCTGCCCTCAGCATAGCACAGACCAGTGATGAAAGCACAGCTCCTACCCTCAAGTGTCTGCAAGAGGAAGGATGTCAGACAGGCAAGAGGAGAATTGGGGAAAAAACAATTTATGCTTTTTGAGTCCATTCTTGACAAGATGGTGCTGTTTTGGCCAAAGATTTGTTCTTCTGATGATGTTTATGTAGTCCCACTCAGCTGGAGACCAAAATTCTGTTACTTTACGTTACCAGTTCAAGTTGGTAAATAAAAACAGGATATTTTCCAGTTTGAACACTCACATTCACCCTCCTGCCCTTGCTGACACTGCTCCTCAAGGAAGGAAAGGGGAAAGGTGACCATCCTTCTGTGTGCTATGGACCTCCCTCTGTGCTGTTTTCTCTAGAGGAGCTTATTTCACCCTGTAGTAGCACTAAATGCTCAGTGCATGTGCTGTAGCTCAGAGACACAGCCAGGGCCTCAGACAGGCTTGTGAGTCCATCATCCTGTGAAAGGTACAGCAAAGAGACAAATGTGAAAGGCTTCAAAGCTACCAACTACAAAGTTCAGAGGTTTCTTGTACCCTAAACAGGGCAAAAACCCTTCAAAGGTCCATGAAGTCCCCATCTATGTTTAACAGGAGCTTGGGCTGATCAAACAGCTTCAACAGAGAGTTTAGGTTGTGACAGAATCCATTTTATGTCTACTCTAAATCCAAGAAGATCAGAAGAAGAAGGGGAAATTAAAGGTGAGCTCTGAGTATCAGGCAAGGACCTGGCATTTTTTTTTTAATGTAGCCTTAATGAGTTTTGCCATCCCATATCTACTGACATTTTAATAACTGCTAACCCCAGAAAGTCTCCAGAGAAAGTGCACTGATACTATGATGAGCATAATATAAATGCATAGACAGACAGACAGATATTAATAATTTCTTACTACTGATGTATGTGTGTATATTCGTATAATAATATAAAGCTTTCAGGGTATTTTACCCCTATTCAGCACAACAACATTTACTACTATCAGTCTAATCATAAATACAATTATTCTTGAGTACTCTATTACAAAAACCAATAAACTAGGCCTCAATAGAGACTCTGAAATTACTTAACTTTTCTTTAGAAAAATATTAAAACAGTATTATCACATCAATGAGAGGAAAAGACAGGAAGATAATAAAGTTATGTTAAACCTCCCTGTATTTACTCATGTGTGAAACAGTTATGTCTGGTCACATAATTGCAATGGTTCTGAGAAATATTTCATATTTTATAATGAACATTAAAAGAGTTTGTGGATCATTACTTTATATGAGTTCCAAAGTTATTACATAAAACCCAACAGGAATGGTTATAAATTATTTGATCCTCTAGTCTGGCCTTGGTAAACATAACATGAAGGCTGAACTATCTCAGCAGACAAGATTCATGATAATACGTAAAGTGATTCTACAGTTGAAAAAAATACCAGGGTATTTGTAAGCAAGGCTCTTAACTTTTTTCTTTGCTGTTTCAAAGAAACCCTTTTCTGCAATGAGCTTAAGCTCAAAAAAAGGAAGAAAAAAAAGCTTTGTCAAGAACAAAAGGAAATTTGCTCATGGGCACGGAGTATCGTCTACCAATTTTACATTATCATAACCGTGGCCCTAAAGTCACTGGCAGATTCTTGAACTTACAGCACAGTATGCATTTAAGACACTATACTTAGCCATGAAATAATATCACAAGAAATTATTTGATTTTTCAAAGGATCCTGAAGAGCAACTCATTGAAATATGAAAAATAACAAAAAATTACACACTTTAAACAATTATGAAGAATTTTCATCTTCCGACTCCAATGGGCAGCAGCATTTTAATTAATGAGTGATCATTTGCTCCAGAGATAAGTGTAATACTAAATGAATTCTGGTCCATTTCCCGCTCTCAGCTCATCTTTGTCTCCAGCTCCTGTGCTTTGTGTCAAAACACTTTGTGGATGTTTTTGTTTTGTTCTATAAATGTCTTCTAAGAATATTAAATATGGAAAAATATACAGTTATGCACGCACAGCATTTAGTAGGACTGGAAAACAAGTTTAGATATTCTGGTCAAATTATAAAATATCTTAAATGCAACTCATATCTGAGGCTCAAATCCTGCAAGTTTCTGCTCACTCGTGCTGTGTATTTGCATGTGCAAGAAGAACCGTTCCTTGAAGGAATTACTGGGGTACACTCTTTGGCCCACAAAGGCAGAGGCACACAGGCAGAATTCTGTGCTGGATGATGATGATTGTCTATCCTGGCTCACTGCTCTACTGTGGCTTTCCAAGAGAGGAGCTGAGGGCCACTGACAGAACATCCACTGCAGAGCTGGGAGGGCTCGGTACCCTTCTCCACAGTACCTGCTGGAGCATGACATGGTCAGGGCTCACTGACCACTTCCCCCTGACTCACTCCTTTCCAGAATTCCAGGAGTTGTATTGAAACACTAAACCACGCTGCCAAAGGCACTTAGCCTCTGCAGTCTTTCATCACAAAACACTTAGGCATGAAAATCTCCTGCCTTGCAAGTCATCCAGCTGTCTGATGCCAGGAATGCCTGCTATGCCCTGACACTGCTGGTAGAGCTACTGTGGGGTTGGTCAGGGTCCTCCCCAAAGTTAGATTTTATTTTTAGATTCTACACTACCTCCTGTTTAACAAGTATCCCTTTGGGAAAGCACATGTTGAGCCACCCAAAACACTCTGTGCTTTAAACAGCTTACAGCTATCACTGACCAATTTTTATTAGTGCTACTATTTCTCCATGTTACCCTTTTCAGTTCCTGCATGATGGCTATTCACAGCTATAACTTTTGCAAGCTGAAAGTCTGCTCACCGCCCTCACTTTTGCCTCATTGGACGGGTGTAGCCTGAGAGAAACAGGCAGCAAAACTTCCAGGGCTGTGTTGGTAAAGGCAGCAGTCTGTTTGAAGTACTTTGCTTTTTAAAGAGAATCTATTCCTCCCCGGGTTTTTGTGACCAGCATTTCCAAGCCATCTGTGTCGCATCCTCTAGGTGGTGCTGATACTGCACAGCTCCCGCTTCCCCACACAATGAAAACATTAATTTGCTATGAGATAATTTTTGACGTAAATGTAAAATGGTGCCCATTCGAACTCAGTAATGAAGCATGGTGCATTTCTACAGCTCCTAATTTGACTAGTTAAATGACTCCATTACGTGTCTAACAGACAGAAGCAAATAATTTCTGGTCAGTTGACGCTCACTTATCCGTATCATTTTACCCTGAAAATAAAGTCTCTAATCTACAGTTTCTTTGTCTTAGTTTTTTTTAATATTATTTAAGCAAACATACTTAAATAAGAGAGATTAAACCAACACAAACTAACAATTAAGGCTATGATACAGAAATCAAGTTTATATAATGTGGGAGGATGGATAAAAAATTAAAATTAAATAATAAATTAAATGACTGCTTAGTTCTGTTATTTTTACTATGAGGTTTGACAACATTGCTATTTAGGAAAAAGGAAAATATCTTCCTCAAATTCTGAAAACCACTTTAAATGCTGCCTGCAAATCTGTCTATAAAACTTCCCTGCACAACTTTGAGAATGTTTGGAAAGACTCTTTACAGTACAGAGCAATAAAATAAAAATGTTGCCTTAATAAATATCAGGTGATGAATAATTTTGCCCCGAGGAAAAAAATGGTTAATGCTGAATCTTAATGTTCCTCATCTAAATGCTTTTTTCTTCCTGCTAAAAACAAGTTTAGAATTAAAGCATATCACTTTACACATATTGCATGCATATTAGCGAGACACAGCTGCTTATGCCCTACTCTTAAGAGCCATATGATTAAGTTATGGGATATCAGATAATCCAAAGTCCCTTTCTATTGGCCACCTCTCACAGACAAAGGCTTTTTAGTTTTAAGTCCATTTAATGACAGAATGTCCAATTCTATAAATGTGTGAGTAATTCCAGTGGAACACCTGTGGCTCTCTCTGCTAGAATATAGAAGGAAAGATATAAAATGTCATTACAGTAACATTCAGTGTCTGACTTTAGCAAAAAATATTCACAATCAAGGCTGCCACTCCATCCCTGATGTATTCCATCATGCTCAGGTTTCCATGGTCTCAGAGAAGTAAGTGTGAGCTTACATACCATATGTGGTACCAGCCTTCCTCACAGTGGGGTGAGCTAAGGACAGAGCAGCAGTTTGCTGGTTGAAGTCACGGGTCCTGTGGGCTCATTTCCACGATGGTTTGTGGGGACAGAGGCATGTGACTCTCAGCATTATTTGCAACAGAAAAAGTTTTCACACTACTCTTAAAAACCAAACATTCCCCCAACCCCCAATCCTGTACTCAGCCTAATTTTCATAGATTTTTTTTCTCTTATCATTTAACTGTATCTTTTTTCCCCCAAAAAAACATTTAAACACCATTTGAGCAGTTTTTGTACATCTAAAGTTTCCTAATGACAGGGAAGAATGACAAACAGATTTTGGTGCACCTGGTGCAGCATCCAGAAAACTCAAGTTTTCTATTGATGTTGTTTTTGCAGTTATGACAGTGGAAATGTTATGACCCAAATCTAACCATGGAGAGTTACATTAAAATTAATGGACTTCTTCATAGTAGCCATTCTTCAAACAGAACAAGCATTCAAGGAGTTAGAGTTGGATTTACAACTAAAATATAAAGCTCAATATCGACGTTCAATTTCAGCAGGGTTAATTTTGAGAGCATGCTTAAAGCGTCAGTGAATCGCAGGCTCACTGCTGCTCTCGAGGAAGGCAATGGCAAAACTCCCAGCTGACTTCAATGAGAGGAGGAGCAGACCCTGAATGGAATAAAGGAGTGGAGGAAACAACTCCATACAGAAATGGCAAGTATTCAAAGATGAGTTCATATCAGCAGAAAATACACATGCAGCCTGACAAAAATACATGAAGGGTCAGAGAAGCAATCTCTGTCTTGGGAAATCCAAAATAGCAAAGCAGATGATCTTGGGCTGAAGGGGAAGGATGGTCTGAGGACAGCACGCTGGCCTCAGCCTCTGAACCTCCAGCAGGGTTCCCCAGTTTATCAAGGACTGGGATGCAGAGGGAGAGGAGAGCATGAGGCCACGCCACACTGCACACAAACCCACCAACCAACGGGGGCTGCAAACACCAAGGCACAGAGCAGCTACCAAGGATGAGAAAGATGAACAAATCAAATGAAGCTGAAGATGCAAAAATGCACTTCTTCAAGTAGCTGAAGTCCAAAACAAGCTACTGAAGGTGGGATGCCAGCCAGAATCTGGAAGGAAGAGGCAGAAGCAAGGGGATGCTAACAAATATCTGTGGAACGTCTTGGGAATCAGGACAGGTACCTGTGGATGGGAGGACACCTATATATAACAGCAGCTCTAGGGAAGATCAAGGAAATTAAACACCAGTCAGCCTGATTTCAGAAGTAGGAAAGATATTGGAAACACTAATCAGGGACAAAATAGGGAAAGTTATGATTTAATTAAAGATATTCAGCACGGATTCACAAAAGGGAGATCATACGTAACAAAACTAATAGAATACTTGGAAAAAAAATAATACATCCCCCCCCCAAAAAAAAAAAAAAAAAACCACACACACACAAAAATAATAAAAAAATCAAAGAAGAATTGAAGGAAGTCACAAACATGAGTTATGTGGGCTCTCTGAAAGGTAATGCTGTATGATCTCCTAACAGGCTACAACACTAAGTTCTGGAGAGAGTGTGAGCTAAATAACGCATAATAAACTGGACAGCCTATGTGAGCACAGTGATTTGCATGTTAACAGCATGAGAGAGAGAGAGGGGAGTGTAGGAGAGGGTGGCTGGCCTGTCCCAAAGATCATTAGAGAAGCTGATTTTATTTCACTTCTGTTTCAATAGCATGCAAAAATTGGGTGAAATTTATTCAAAATAGGAAATGGAGAAGTCACAGACAATATGAATGAAGGGGCAATATGTAAATAAAAAAATCCAGCTTGCATTTTAGTGAGCAGGGAAAATGATGGGATTTGATTCAATACAGAAAAAATGTCAAGTGACATGGTGGTAAGAACAAAAGGCAGGTGCCACTCTCTGCTATCCTTAGTGGAGACAGAAAGGGCAGAAGCATAGTAAATAATTAGAAATAAACTATCAAAATCTTAAGCATAGAATCTAATGTTAGCATAAAAAGAACCAAAGATATTCCTGGAATTTCCAAACTGAGGCACTGACTAAACTGTACAAAATCATTCCTGCAGCATGTAACAGGGTAACAAGGAAATATTTGCAGGACTATACCCTAACTTTGGTTATGTTTATAATCAGGATAAAATCATCAGAGCATCCAAAAATCCAAGTGAAAAAGTTATCCCAATGAGTCAAAGTCCAAACCAGCTCAGTATTCCTTAGAAGCCCAGGTAGGGAATACGCAACTGCTGAAGTAGCCTCAAGTTACAGCCCTATCTAACAAGAAGTGAGCACAAGCCAAAGCTAAGAAAAAGCAGGCACTAATGGAATTTAAGTGGATTTTTTTTTTTACACAGAGATGATAGTCAATGTCACACACAACCCAGGGCAGCATTAACAACCTGTGGAAAAATATTACACTATGACTCATTCAGAAGAAAAGCCAAACAGTGCAATTATGTTCCTGACTTTTCATCCTTCAGTACTTTAAAACTATGAGAGCTGCTATTGCAGTGAAATATTATAAAATAGAGACTTAATTTGTATTGTGGGCCAGGAAAGCAACGTAAGCCAGCTCAAGTCTGCAAATTTCCATGCATGTAACATGTGAAAGCAGGTAACTGAGAGGGGTCAGAGGATGCACAAAGAGCCACCCTGCACCACTGGGCTGATAAGAAGCCCTGCTGACCACCAGCCTCTGCAGATCTGCCATCATACCCAACTCACTCGTGGTGATGTCGCTTCCCCCTTATGAATCCAAGCATGAAGTTACTAGAAATGGGAGGCCAGAAACTCTATTGCTCCAACTATCACAGAAACAAATGGGATTTACACGTAACAGTACAGCCACAGGGCAAGTGACAGACTGGTATCTATAGCTGTCTATGAGTAACAGGACAGCCTTTATTGCCAATACCATAATGCATTTTTATTCTTGAATGTTTTCAGGTTACACCTTCAGGGAGTAGCCTTAAAACCAGTGATTTGTAGCGGAAGCCCCAAGAGATGCCCAAAGACAATGTCACCCTCTGCAAGCACAGCATGATAAATACCGGATACACATAGATTGCAGGACTGAGAGGTGGATCAATAGCAAGGAAAGGGAGGGTGGAGGAGGGAGGCAGAGGTAAGTTTGCCACAGTCAAGCAGCAGGATGAGGGCTCTGTGTTACAGGTGTTGTGTCCCTGGCTGTCCCACATCCATCCTTGCCTCTCTTGCTTCTTGGAATGTCACCATCTATTCCTAACTAGAAACACACATTATTGCTTCCCCATTCCACACATAAAAGTCACTATTACGCCACTTCATGCTGGGACATGAGGCAGATTCAGAGGCTCTTGCAGAGAGGAGAGGGAAGATGGGGTTTCCTCTGCCTGCCAGCTCACTCCTTTACTGGTTACCCAAAAACCAGGAGGGGGTGGTTTGGGTAATGACAACAGTATATTTTGTTCAGAGCAAAGCAGACATCTCCATCCACACGCCCACCGCCCATCCAGGAAAAGGTTATCATGAAATTACAGCTATGGGCACTCACATAAATAGCACTAAACTTTAATTCACAACCGAGCCAAGCGCAGAACCCCCTAATTACAACCAGACCCATGAATGCAAGGTGTCTAGAATGAAAACAAAGGGTTAAAATACCTGTCTGGATTTTTTCTTGAAAATCAGTCATTGAGAATCATCTGTCAGTAAGACAAAATTAATTACTACATGTAAAATCAGGAAAAAAAAGCAACATAAATTTAAATATTACATAATATTACAAAAATGTTCATAAAATCCTATTGTTAATGATGCATGTTCACCTTTCTAATACTCAAACTAGCCACGATTATTATACCCAATTTGCAATAATCAGAAAGGAGAGGAAAAGAAAGGATTTATTTTTTTTAATTATTGTATCTGACTTTAGAAGCTTTGGAAAAAGCCTCAAATTACAGTAACTTGCAAAATTCAGTCATCTTTTTGAATACTGTTAGAGAGCTGGTGTTGAAGAAATTGCTGAAGTCTAAATGTTAGACATTTATGCTTAACAAAGCTAGTAAATAGAAGCCTTAACCACTTCATTCACTCAAATCAGGGCAATTATTGCACTTTTCTCCTGCAAGTATTTTACTAATTTATGCAGAGTTAGTCTTACTTAGGCATTAAATCAATTACTGGTAATATATTAAATATGTTTTTAAGTTTAACATGCAAATATAGTTTTGTACTGAAGTTTTAAGGCCTTTTTTGGAGACATTTGTACATGTTTACATAAAAAGGGCTTTAAAAATTTGGCAGCAAACAGATGCATAAGTTTCTTAGAGAAGAGGCACAAACCTCCCGCGCACCCCAGGCCAGTGAGCCACTTCCCCAGGACAGCACCCAGATTCTGCAGGAATCAGAAGAAACACCTCCCACCTCCGAAAAGAGATTAAAAATATATATCCTAGCCAGCATACCATGTGGAGTGCTGCCTCCAGCTGAGATAATTATTAAATTAATAATAATTTTAAAAAAATGAAAAAAAAAAAAAAAGGCAGCATCTTACTGTAATAGAGATGTGGCATTTCCATTTTGCCATTTTTGACACATGGCCCTGCACCCCTCTTTGAGAGCAGCAGCTTGGTTACAAGGGATAAGACATGAGCCTGACTGTGACTCCAGCCTTGCACACGTATTCTGACAAGCACCAATCAACTCTGTACCCTTTTGTTCCTCTTCCAGACTCAGGGCAGAGTATGGCTGACTCCCTTTCCCTTCTCCCCATGCCATCAGCACATGGTGCTCCATCTGACCTGTGTGAGGTCTCACCCTCTCCATTGGGTGAGGATAGGGGCTGGCACAGGGATGTTGAGACTGGGACACTCAAACCTGACCACCTCATGTCAGCTCTCAACATCAGTCCTTGAGATATTCAGTCTGAATACTAAAAGCTAGCAGGATTTTAAGGGGTGAGCTCAGCAGAAGCTGGCCACATTCACCCCTGGGAGACACTGCTGAGTGTCTCACATGAGAGGCTGAACAGCCTTTTTGTTGTGGTTCCAAAGAGGAGTCCTTGGTATTGTGCAGTGCCAGTCTAGCAGGTACCTGCCTCAGGGATAACTCCATCAGAGCCCTGAACATGCAAAGCTCGTATCGGTAGAGAAAAAGGTATAAAAAGAAAAAAAATAAAAATTTGAAGGACTTTAGTAAAAAAGCTTTCTAAAAAAAATAATCAAAGTTTATAAAACTACCAAATACTCCCCTGCACCCAGAGGACATCCTCCAGCTGACAGACATACTGCCACTGATTAGTGCCCTAGACAAAACCAGGCCCATGGAACCTTACAGCTGGAAGGACAAGGCATGGGCACAGCGTCTGCTGTGACAAACAAACAGCACAAAGATCTTCCCTGAGGGTGCAACACCTCCATGTTTTCTTCCATAAAACCTCCATAAAAAAAAAAAATTAATCTTGAAAAGCAACTGCTAAGGCTGTGGGATCAAAAGAAGTCCTGTGTTAACAAGGCAAAAAGTTGGGGGTGCTCACACAGCAGGGTGGTTTCGAGGAAGCTACTCATTCCCAGCTGGACCAGCACCAAGCAAATCACTAGTTCCTTCTTGGACCCAGTTTCCTCAACCAAGAAAGCTGAGACTGCAAATTGCTATTAAGAATTGGAAGGAAAAAGTGTCTTTTTGTTGAAGACATAAAGGGGAGGGGGGAATAATAAAGCAGCAGAAAATGGGGATTGGTTGCCAAACTGGAAAAATCAATTATTCTACTGAACAACAGTAGTGACAAATATAGCTGCCTCTACTCCCTCCTCCTCCTCCTCCATTGAACAAATTGTTAAAAGAACCAACAATCTGTTGAACGACAACCCCCGGCATGGTGTCATCATTTAAAAAGCGAACACAGAAAAGGTCTTGTTAAAAATGAGGCACAAAGCTCCAGACACAGTTTTGGATTCACCCTCAGTGAATTCCTGCGTTCGATTTGTTGAGTTTAAAGCAGCCATTCTGAACTGGGTGTTTGATCATATCAATGCAAATAAATGCTTGAAAAGCACCCAAAACAGCCCAGATCATGACGATAGTGTTTGGACTCATTCCATCTAACAGCAAATTCCCACAGTCACTTAGCCCCCCACCTAAGATCATCTTCACTTTTTAAATTTTTTTAAAACCCCATACAACAGCATTGTCTTTGGTCCAATTATTGCACTTTTAAATGCAAAATGAGGTTTCAAAACCAGCTGATAAATGCTTTTCTTCAAGCAGGATGAATAAAGACCTGGTGGTGACACACCGGGTTGGCAGCGTTGTGGAGTAAGGTCCTGCGGGTTTCTTTGGATGAAACGCTCCTGCCTTAGAGGCGGACAAAGGAAAATAGTGGGAAGTTTTCTTTGGTGCCATGTTGCTGATTAGGGTAGTGCTGAACCAAATGGGAGGTGTCTGTAAGGCAAGGCTGCAGCAGAGGGGGCTGAGGCTTGGCTTGCACAGGATGGGTGCTGGGAGTGGAGTACCTGATGAGCAGCAGCAGGGCTGGGGACCCACAGGCACTTGCAGGAGTGGGGCCCAGACCTTCTCATTTCTTTAAAGAGGCTTTACATCTTCATTGTTAAGGTAGCGATCTGGTCAAGGTAAGGGATGCAATACCGAAAGACACCAAGTCATCATCATCATCATCATCATCATGGCTGGGCTTTGCAAAGGAAGATTTGAGAAGGGCTCTACCCACGCTTGCTACAAGCGCGCTGATGGCTAAAGAGGCCAATGCGAGATAGACAGGACCGGCCACAAAAGGCACAGCAGAAAGACTCCCTGGGAGAGATCGACAAGACGCGATTCTTTCTGCGTTGTCTTTTCCCCTCGAGAGTGATCTGTGTGTGTTCTCAAAAGAAGCAGCAGCG
>JAWWLV010000021.1:5849543-5884543 GCA_035041135.1 Platyrinchus mystaceus
TCACCACAGAGCACAATCTTAGGGAGGCGGCAGTCCTGCATCCTGGAGACGTGCCCTGCCCAGCGCAGCTGTGTTCTGCCACACCAGGAGAAGACCATGGCCAATACACAACTACAACAGCTCCTGGTTTGGCCACCTCAGGCCACCAGGTCACGATATTTTAACATTTCTGGCCCATGGCAGGTGGGTTTGCGTGTCTGCTAACAAAACAGGATCTCATGTCAAGCTTCAAAGCTGTGTTTCCACTTGTACTCTCAGGCACTTACTACAAGGAATGTACCCATGCCAATATATTTCCATTGCCAAACTGATAAAATAAATAATGCTGGACACCATTTTTGCTTTCTTTTCCTTGTCAGATGAATACATTAAAAAAACATGTTAAAAATCTAAAAATCTTAATAGCTGTTAAGCATTCAGCAGATGGTACCATCTAGACCCAGATAATTTGAGGCCAAGCAGTCTAAATCCCAGTTGCAGGCAAGAAATAAAATTTAATAGTGACAAATAGGGGGTGAAAACAATGAGTTGAGAGAATTGAGGGGATCATGCATTCTTTTTGCTTCGAAAATAAAGAACAATTACTATACTATAAGGCAGAAGATTTGACCAATGTGGCAACAAGAAAACTGAACTTGATTCTGGTCTAATATGTAAAAGTGCCCTTTTGGGAGTCATGTCTGATTTACAAAGGGGCAAAAGGATCCAAGTCAGGCTTAATTCTACCTTTGCTCCACAAGAAATACCTTTAAAACATTAAACCTTGGAAATTAAAGCTGTTTCCAAAATATTTATCCTAAGAAAATATGCCACAGCTGAACCATGCACAGAAAACATTATTTTCTGTTAGTACTTTTAAGGCTAACTTTTTAATTTTTTCTAATGAGGAGAGCTACTTTTTGTGGAGGAAAGCGCAGCAAAACTGAAAAAAGAGAATGATTCCTGAGTACAAAGTGCAATGAAAGGCTGTATGTGCTTTTCATGTAAGCATACATTATGCCTTCCATATTGTTTAAACTTGCTCATCACTGAACTACTCTACATGTAACTAAATTAAAAATGGCTCAATGCTAACAAAACATAGCAAATTAAGACAGAATCAGGTCAGACTTCTGTTTGAATTATCTAGCTGAGTCTCTAACCTGGTGCAGTATTTGGCCACAGTCAAAAATACATTAAATACACACAAGCATATATATACATATGCATATGTACGTCTGTGAGTGTGAACAAACACATTAAAAAGAAAACAAAACAAAACAGCAAAATGCACAGGAGCCAAAATCAGTGTGCCAAGGGGATGAGGGGAAAACAGGACATTCAGACCTTAATTTTGGGTACAATCAGACCCACAAAAAAACCCCACCCCAAACAAACCCACACTGAGATGCAAGATGAAACATTTGCATCTTTGGATACCTGATTTGATCCTGTCATCAGATAGGCAGACACCAGCTCAAATACTCAGAGACTATGTGAAATTATAGACAGAAATCACAGTAAAAAATGCTGAAGGCAGTGATCAGACTACAAGGTTCATTGCAAGGAGAAGGTAGTAATACTGCACATTAATGAAAGCCTGGACCTATCACCTGCTGTAATAATTATCATGTTAATATGGGGGGTTGCCTCAGTTTGTGGTTTTTGGCATTCCCATTACTACCAGAAACTGCAGATTCAAACACTGTATGTGTAACATAAATGAAAAAGATTCTCACCTTAATGCTGTGCAGAAGAAATAAATTATGTTTGGTTTTCTTTTTTGTTTTTTTTTTTTTTCATTTTCACTTTTAAATTTCCTTTGACTGGGTGAACCTCGGGCTATAGAAATGCACGCAGGCACTGTACCTACACAGATACCAGCATACAAATCTCTTCTGTACAGGAAACACATAAACACTAATCCATTTTCTGTACAAAATGTAAAACTTCACATGTTCTGTTCAAGCTCATTAATGACTAGTATCTTAAGCTTGTCAAGTGTTTTAAAGGAGCTTTCCAAGAGAAGTTTGTAGTTAAGCATATGGTAAGCTCGTCCAGTCCATATGAGTGGTTGAGCATCGACCACTACTGTTGATACAGTTTCCCTCAATATTATGACAGTATTTGTCAATGAAAATTAAATTGCTGTCAAACTTTTCCCACTAAACTTACAGCATAACACTTGGAGAGAGCCAGCTTCATGATTCAAGCCAATAAGGCCTCTTCTAAACACTCCTCTATTTTACCCATTTGTGGAAAATTCCCTGTGGTTTTATTTCTGACTTTTGCAATAACCTCCAAAGGCTTTCCAGTGCTTTCTGTGAAAAAATTCTGTGAAGCCATATTTAATGTATTTACTATTTTTTTTCTTATATTCTGTGAAAATCACACACAGCAATATCTGGGCAATCAGCAAGGGCAGGTGCTTACAGTCTGTAGAATGGGAAACAATGCTGTGCCAAACTTGAGGAATAACACATGGATGCAACGTCCTGCTCGTGTACACAAATTTCTGCTGAAGTTCATATTTTGAGGGTCAGGTAGGAACCACGTAACAAAAAAGCCTGAAAAAAACCTAGACCCAACAGGTTCAAAACGCACACAGTTTTACTATCTTTGAAATAATTCCAAGGAGTTAGTTGGTGAAATGTTGCATATTTTAAACAAACATGCTGCAGGTTTATTCTTCACCTTTTGATTTTCTTTTTGAATGCTGAAAAACAATCCCCACAATACTTTATAACTTCCCTAAGCAAATACTCCAATGAAGGCTGTTTCTTAATCAATTTTAAATAAAAAAAAAAAAAGGCAGAATTACAGCTATTTCTAGGGTGGTGTTTTGGGTTTTTTTTAATATCACATTAAAAAAAGGTGTAATAGAAGATGCCAACAGTGAATAAGTAGTCTAGGAAGGAAAAAAAATATTGATGGTATACCAAGAATAACATGGCATTAATTGCAGTAAGTAATGAAAGAGAGTTGCCATTTGTAATTGTGTTTTACAATCTCCCTTCCACATGTGATCCCACCTACCAACATAGGAAAAATACTTGTAAGATTTATATATATAGTCATCCTGGAACTGTACTTCTTTGCCACCACTCTCTGTGTCTTTCCAGAGCACACTTCTCTTCGGACAACACAGCCAGCGCTCCAGGGCCATCAAATCCATGCTGTGTGATACTTGCACCACGAAATTTTAGAAACCACACGAGTGTGGGCTGGGCAGACCCAAACAAGGACAGTCCAGGGCACATCCAACACCTGCCAAAGGTGATTTCAGAGGGCAGGAAAAGCCAACCTCCCCTGAGTGGATGGGAAGCACACCAGAACTGCTAGAGTGGGTTCCCAGTGGTTGGGCATGCTGGTCTGCAAGATACTGTTATAGGGAAAAGAGGCTTTTCAAGCCCAGCACCAGAAGGGGCAGCTCCAAACCCAAGGACCACCTTGCCCTGGAACTTTTGTCTTTGGCTCTTACTGCATTATTAAAAAGGTCCTACTCAAACAGATGAGTCCTACTCAAAATTCTTTCCACCCACATAGAGGACATAGCAAATACCTTACATTTCCATGTTCTTCCAGAACCAGGGGCTTCAGTTTGATATTTTTACTCTAACAGATCAAGTATGCATGAAAATTTTGATGCAGTAGACAATCAGAAGTCAAGATGCTTTTCTCTTTTCTAATCTGGGGCTGCAGAAATACCAGTCAGCATCAGTGAAGCTTTTCTCCTTTAGGGATTCTTTTGTAAGGGACAGGGGATAGTGCTCAAGGTCATTGCCTTGGGTGTTTTTGACAAAATTATTTGTCTGCTCTTAAATTCAATGGGCAATTTCAGTTGCAGCCACTTCCAAAAGCCTAAATTTGGCAGTTTGTAATACTTAGTCAGTCTGTTGGGAAGGCAGCAATGTCCCTAAAATACAGATACAGAATTAAAATATGGAGCAGAACAATGACTCTATTTATCTCTTATATGGAGACACATACACAGAGATTACTCAGATGGAAAAAGGGATATAAGAAGAATCCCAGAAATGACAAGTGCACATTAAGCATCATCATGTTTTAGACTGAGATATTTCTTTGAGAAATTATTTGCAACTTGGAGCTGTACCTCCACAGCACACACATGGCTTGGGTATGATGAGAAATTGGAGCAGAGATTAGCTGGAGACTAACAGAGAAAAATGGGAGAAGGCTGATACATATCTATGTTCAAAGGTGATAATGTCACCCTGGCCCATCACAATTTCAGTAGGCTGATGGTGGAATTTAAGCCTCTCTCATATCGAGTACACAAAGAGGTACATCTTGGCAGTATAACAAAAGCCAATGTGGGTGGCAAGGTAGCTGCAAATTTAAGCATGAATGCTCTGGATGTGGGGGCTTGCACCTGATTACCAGATGCTTCAAGCAGATGGCCAGGGAGAGGAGAGAACAAGGCTTTGATAGGGTTACAAAAAGCACCAAAACCAGAAAACAGAAAAAAAGAAAACTTCCCTGACTGCATGAGGTATCAGATCAACAGGGCCACTGAAAGACAGCACGCTCTGCACCAGATCGGTGAGCCCCAGCATCAGGCTGGTGGTTCAACATCAGCAGCAAAGCTCATTGAAAGGAGGTTCGGGCGAGGGGAGAAAAAAAAAAAAAACACAACATATTACCACCATGTGGAATAGAAGGTTGATATTTAAGCACAGGGGTTTTAATCCTTTCAGGAGTTCCTCCCATAGGAGGCGCTGCACTGGTGTAACATTTAGTATGTGTGGAGTTAATATAGGCTTTGTCTTTGGGGCTGTGAATGACACTTGTAGGAATGATTCCCTACAACAGTCAGAAGTGCCAGAGGTTGTGGGAGGGGAAAAAAAAAAGGCATTATAAAGGAAAAACCATTTTGTTCACTTTTCTGGAAGACGGGGCAAGGTTTTGAGAAACAGTATTTCGACTTCACTCAGCAAAGACTACAAATTTGGGAAGTTGACTCTACTTCACTGATGAGTAACCAGACACACTTCAGCTGAGCAATCCCCCTGAATGATCTGAGGAGCACTTGTGCAATGGGATATCTGATCCTGCTTCAGGACCATTTGACCTGACACTGTCAAAACGTGTGTCTAGTTGGTACAGGGGACAGGGCACCTCCAAAGACAGCCGTGAGTCTTCCTGCCCTGACATCCCTAACAGCGCAGTAAGGGAGAAGGTTATGGCACTGGTGTAAACCACGGGTGACCTGAAATCATTAAAAATCTGTGTTCATCACATTTCTCAGGAGGAGGTGGCTTCAGCTGGGCATCTTGGCTAACCTCCCACTCTGATCACTGCACCCTGCCAGCTCCACTGCTCTGTGTCCTTTTGGTTTAGCGTTTTATTCTCCATAACCCCTTCCTGGTATTTCTGGAGAGGACACAGGATGGAGGCACATGCTCTCTGTACACACCACCAGCCTCCAAAATGGTTCTTTCATACCAAGGGCTACAGAAATGCAGCAAAGAGAGAAACATCTCACCAAGCACCCGAATACAGCATCCAGCTGACACAACTCCCATTGACCCTGCAAGACAGTGGGTCCAGCTCCTCATTCAGAAACACATCAGATTCATGCTGTCAGCCTCCACAAAACCTGCATCTACACTAAGATAACAATTTTTGGATTGCTTACTGCAGTTTAAAAATACTTAACATGCTGCAATGGAGAGAGCCGTTGTTAGGAGTGATATAAGGTGGTGGCATATTACCTTCATGACTGCCAAGCCCCAAAGCCCCAACTTTCACCCTTCCAGTGGTGGCAAACCATGGCCAAGAGGTTTGCTGCACCCAGGCAGGGATATGCAGACCTGCTCTGAGGAGACTCCCAGCGGGAACTGCCATCCCCCCAATCACAAAAATGCACAGAGAGAGGGTTCACTAAATTCCTCATCCCACTCCTGACACAGGAATGCTTTATTTGACATCTGACCGCCAAACAGGCATTTTCCAGAGGCCCAAGAGGCACAGTGCACTCTGCCGCCCCACGCTGCCCGCTGGCACTCGGGAGGAGGCAGAAAGGGCGGCACAGAGAGAAGAAAGGAGAATCTCACTCACCATGGCCTCTCCTCGCCAGTGTGTTAATCATTACAGCACATCCGCTCAGCATTACTTTTTCCTTCTGCACAAATAATTAAGAAACACCTGTGTTCTTTTCATTCAATAACGCACATTTCAGAGAAAGCTGCTCTTTTAAGCTTAGATTATTTTCTGCGACCACGATTCAGCTGACAAAATAACAATGACTCACTTTGCCAAGGACTGAGGGGGGGATGGAGGGAGAGGCTATCAACCCCACATGAAAAATAAAAATAGCAAATAAATATTGTTGAAAATAAAAAATAAGCCACCCCAACATTTATCTCCTTCAAAATGGCCGGTGCCCCCGTGCAACTTTGAAATCTGAATAAACTCCTGGAGGTGACTCTTTGCCAACGTTCGCGCCTATGCCAGCTTTCTCACAAACGAACAGCTTGTATCTCCATGAAAACCAATGGATGGAACAAATTGTATTAAATTATGTAAAATGATACTAAAGAGCACAATCTACCAGTAAAAAAAAATAAAAAAATTAAAATTCGGAAAATCTTGGTTTTATAAATTTGAGAAAATTGTAAAAGATAATTAGGAGGAGAAAATGCTACATTTTTATTGTACTTAAAAGGGACATCTCGTGGATTTAAGCAGGAAATTAGATTTATTCTCTCATAGGTCAGATGCACATAATTCTTCAGTGCTGTTGACACCTGTGAGTTATTTAGCCTTCCTCATACTTTAGCATGTAGAGAAATCCCAGCTCTATGAAGCTGAGCATAGCCCTGTGACAGTTTCAAATTGTCCCTCCCCATCACACTGTAGGAGCTGTCAATGCGCATTATGTATCCAAATTTCCTTCTTCTCAGAGACCCTTTCTGGAGGGGGAGGGGGATGCAAATAACAGTAATTAGTACCAAATACCAAATTTGCTATATCCTCAGAAAATGATTAAGGATATTTTCCGCACCTATTGGGGAGTTTTGTAATTTAAATATACTGATATATCCATGCAAAGAACATTCCAGTAACTTTGCCTGAAATGGGTTTTAAATTGATGATTTCTAAGCGTGAGTCAGTTAATCATGAACAAAAAGATCTGACTATTTCTGTATCCAGGGTGGTGGAGAGGTTGAGGGTGTGAGAGCTTTTGGCTGGTTTGAGACTTTAAATGACACTCTATTGGCATACAACAGGAAGTCGAAATTCAGGGCTTTGTTCTGACAGCGTGCAGCCCACAGGGCGCCCCATGGCTCCCCAGCCTCCTGCAGGGCTGTGCCCGAGGGTTTGAGGCAGATTTTAGAAGACAAGCTCATCCCCTGTGATGGCAGCAGGACCTGGCCCTGGGCCGGTGGCTCCTGGTGGAGTCCTGCTGCTGCAGGCAGAGACAGAACATCCCCCTGGGCTGCAGGAGCCAGTCAGCAGGTCCCCAAGGCTCCCTCACCTGCCCAAATCTACCAACGGGGCTGAAAAATGGAAAAGGATAAGACAGAGAGATTGTCTTCAGTCAAAGAGATAGGGCACCAATAATCCAGTTTTAAAATAAAGAGGTTTGTCTGCATGTGCATAATTTTTAATTCCACCCCACCCCCTTTTCTTTTCTTTCCCCCTCTCCATTGCAAGACCCTGAAATGCAGACTCATGATTCTTGGCTGCAACAGATAGCTAATTTATTCCACAACTGCATTAACTCAGTGTACATCTAAACCTTCCTAACCTAACTCTGGAAGAGTATTTTTATGCCACATGACTGAGGGTTAGCTTGAACTCTCAGTTCTACCACATTACTCTCCACTGGAGATCTTTGCAATCCTAAAAAAAAAAAAAAAAACCCAAAACAAAAAACCAACTTCTGCAGCCAGTAAAGCACATACAAGAACGGCTCAGCAGGACAAATGAGCATGTAGCTTCCATAGTCACATACACCACAGGGAGCCTCAACTAATTTCCACTCTCAATAGAGTTTATACAGACCTGGAAGCTTAAATTTTTTCTCGTCTTTCCAATGAATAACACTGGGATCCTGTAAAAAAGACACTCCTTTCCTGAAAGGCAAGAGGAATTTTAAGGCCTGGGGGCTGCAGTGGGAGAAGTTGCTCTGCCCCTTCCCTTCATGGTGGCTGACAAAACCAAATAGACCCAATAAACCACAAGAGATTTCCTGTCCAACCGCTGCCTGGAAGCCACCTCTACTGCCAGAAAAAGGGCTCACCTGAGACTGATACAAAGTGTGGGAGCTGAGGCCAGGGCTGCCTTCTGAAACAGGACAGTGTGATTGCTATTTTTGCAAACAGGTAGAGCTTAAAAAGTTTGTCCCGAAGGGATAACGCTTGGACTTGACAAATAAAATTTCCCTGTGTCTGTGATCCAGTCATCACCACAGCCTATCCTCATGAGTCACAACAGCTGGAGTTGCTAAACTGGCAGCATCACAGGGTGGCATCAGGAAATTTAAGATAAAGAACATATACAATACAAAAATAATCCTAATAAATTCTGGAACAATGTAGACACGTAAATCTCTGCACGTTAAAAAAGCATCCTGCTAGAGAAACTATTTTCAAAAAGGCTATTAGGAGGTGCGAAAGCAAAGCTGTCTATGATGTTTCTAAAGAAAGGCACCAAATGCTTATTTTTCATCCCAGTGAATTCTGAGTGACCATTTCTGACAGACAGTTAGCACAAGGTCAGTGCCAGTCAGTGGGCTGCTGGCCAGCAGAGCCTCCCTGGTGCGGGCGGTGGAGCTCCGTTCATCAGAGGGACCAGACACTTGGGGAGAAAATTGAACTTGCTGAAACAACACTGGTTTAGATCATCTGAATGAAACCTGATCTCAGCTGCTGTTTTCCGGCTTTCTCTCCCGTACCTTTTCTTATGCAGTGGGATAATTTGATGTATTTTTTTTTTCATCCTTAAAATCCAGCAGCTCCTCTACTTTCATGGTTCTTTATGTGGTAAATTGAGGGAATAAAGTACAATAATAATAAAAAAAAAAAAAAGGATGGGGAAAATGTTTCCTTCCCTTCTGTGTGACTCCCACCACAGACAATGCAAATCCCACAACACATGTTTGCAGGGAAATCAGAGCACACTCAGGGCTAGAAGTGCAAATTTGTCTCATCTAAATGATTAAACTAGTAATAGTTGTAAACAGAGAGCTTTTTTTCCCCACTGATTTTGGGATGGGTTAGTACTTTTCTCCAAACAGTCTTCAAATAGTTTATGCTAACCGAAATGTCCCTCCAAAAACAGAGCCATGCAGTGACCAAATAAACAAGATTACTCCAAGGGGGAGAAGGCAGCACATGACAGGAATGCAAACTCTGTGATGCTGTGCTGGGACCCTGACAAACCCAGCAATCTCCATGGTCACATTTTTGTCCACGTACGAGTTCTCATTTAATTTTGTGTCCAATCTGCAGCAAAAATGCTGCACCCAGAAACTCCTTTCTTCCGCCTCAGTTCCTGTGATTTCAGCTAAAAGTGCTCTCAGATTTTTTCTTTTTGTATGTTACTATCTAAACTGTCAGGTTTGCAAATTTAATTATTTAGTTTAAAAAAAAAACAACCCAAAACAGTTCTAGAAGAAAACAGCTATCAAAGAAGATGGAGAAGTCTGAGGTCAAATTTCATCTTTATCAGTTGTCCATAATCACCTGATGGTAAGAGACCAGTAATCCTATTTCCTCATGCCTTTTCCTCCCCGAAAGTATGGGCACACCTAGACCTCTGCTGACTCTCCAATACACAGTTCCCCAGACACCAGAAGTTTTCCTGTCCCATGTCCAAAGCTGCACACAGACTTCAGTAGCCTTCGAATCAGGCCCACAACCTGTAGCAAAACTGCAGAGACATCCTTAATTTGCTTTCACACAAGCTTCTCTCTTTTTTTTTAAATATTAAAAACATATTTCATCATTACAATCTACATTTTCATTCACACATATCTTTTTCATTATTTTTTATCATCTAATCTAAAATGATACACCAAGTGCTACCTAAAGAGCCAGTTTAATATTAGCCCTTAGAAGGAAAAGATCTAACTCTGATTTTGCTCAGAACTTGCTTCCATGAAGCCATCACAGTTACACTGGTATAAAAGTGATGTAAATAAGAGCAGGATCAGCTTACAGGTGTTACAGAACAGAGTAAAAGAATACATTCTTATAAATTCTTACATGTATAGCACTCTATGCACCAGTTGGAAGTGCTATTTAAACACACAGCAGTTGAATGAACAAAAGAATGCCTTTTGCAAAAAAACAATGATTTATATGTCATTTCAAAACACCATGGGAGCAATTGCTTTCTCTCCCGAATGTTGCCTGAAAGATCCAAAGGACTTGGACTAATAAGGACCTTTTGCAAACTCAGTGCTTCTAAAAATATGAGGTCTATCATAAAAACACTTATACAGGTGATACACAGTTTTTCCATCAGATTTTTATGCAAGAAATTGGGCTCGCATATTACACATTATTCAAAAAGAATAATTAAAGTCCTATATGGACACATATCTGCCTCAGGGCAGAACCTTTTATGTTGTTTTGCATTCCATGTGTCACTCAAAAGAATTGCAACTGGGAAATGATGTTGAACTAAAATAAGACAAGAACACATTGACTAAAATTATACCCTGTCCAATTTGCTGACACCCCTTTAGACATCTCGCCATGATTGCTCTGGTGCAACCACTGTTCTACATATGGGTGACATTTAAACTAAGCATAGTTGTACATTGAAATCAAATAAGGGATTTGAAGACTTTTTTTTTTTCTCTCCTCCTTTTTGATACTGAAAAGTACATGGGATTTGAAAGCAGAAGAAAAAGGACGTACTTTAGGCAGCAATTTGCTTTTGTTATCCTGTCTAGGAAAAGCATTGTTGGTTTTCTACAATTAATATATTTGGATGAGAATAATCAGATTAGGAGCTTGAACTTCCAGTTCTCATGTGCCCAGAACTCCTACAGAAGTTAATGGAGGGGGTTCAGCTCATGAGGATAACAGGGCTGAGCCTTTATTCTGCAAAGCCAGATTTCTGAGGGCCTGACATGTGAACACATTGGAGTTGCACATTTTTTGTCTGGTTTGCCTGGTTCAACTTGCTGTGGTTCCAGAGGCTGGGGGGTGCATGGCAGCAGTTCATCTCCCAGGGGTCCCCTCATCCCACCCCAACAGCCATTCAGAAAGCCAAGAGCACAGGATGAAAACCCAGGGATTTTTATGATACATTAGAGCCTTTTTTAAACCACTTAGAGCTAAATTTAACACATCCTCTGCATGCTACCCATCCCACCTTTCCTTCCCACCTCTAGCCTTCTCTTTGGCTGTTTTGTTTTCTCTTTCATTTCACTCACTTCCTTAATTAAGTTGATAATGTAATTATGTCACAGCTGTAGCATCCTCCTCTTGCAGAGGTGGCTGGATTTCTGTAACTTCAGCCTGTTTGATGATTAAGTGATAGGCATGGAGATAATTGTAACTTTTCAGAAATCTTATTTATAAGTTGTAAAAGGAAGGTACTGGCTACAGCACAAGGGGGACTTATGTATGGCATCAAGCAGGTCTTGCTGGCTTTCTATGGAAAACCAGAGGTATGCAGAAGGGAAGCAGCAGGGAATGAGGCTTTTTAGCATAGAGTTCTTGAGTGCTGGGAGAGGGAGAGCACTTCAGTTGGGGGAGGGAAAGAGAGACCTTCTCCATCTTTCAGTAATTCAGGACAGAAAGCAGCCAGTTCGGTAAAATCTCAGCATCACACCTCTCCCCCCCTCCCAAAAAATACACAAAAGGTGCTACACTGAGCTACTGTACACTCTCAAATGGAAAAACCTGATAATCATCACAGGGTTCAAGCTAATTTGACAGAATACTTGTAATCAATATATTTGCCTTCCTATTTTGCTAAAGAGTAGAATTTCCTGTGATGTATTTGATATATGACTCTTGGTAATGAAAGAATACTTCCCTGACCTTTTATTACATATGGAAATATTAAAGTGTTTTACATCAACACATCATGGCATATTAATAGGAGAACAGTTAACTGAGAAGAGGAAAAAGCTCCATCAACTACTCCAATTTCCCGAAGAGGATCAGAAGAAGTACTTGCCCCTGTGAACAAACTAAACGTATCTACTGGGAAATGTAAACAGAGTCAGTGTGAATCATGAGACCCATCATGTTTTAGGGCAAATCTGCAAGCACATGCATGTTCCAGAAATAAAACCTATTAGCAGGAGATCAAGGTTGCACTCTGAAGCAACCAAAGAGCTAAAACTTGGCCCATCTTCTTTTGATGTTGGCCTGCTTGCTCCTTCTCTCTTCATATGCTACCATACTGCTGTTCTTGATATCCCTCATCTTTCAGTGTGCACTTAGGAAACTCTTACATGGAAAAGTAAGATCTACTCACCATGCCTACATGTGCAGCACAGCCTGCCTTGCCTTCCAAGTGCTGGGGGGATCGTTACTAAAAATACCACTCTCAAAACATTACCAAGGACACACCAAACTTTGATCTTCTAAGCTTTTTCTACACCAGCTTTAAGGCTACAATTCTTATAGATAGCTATATATGTTCCAGTGAAAGAAGGAGTGGGGTTTCTTTCTCTGGCATGTCTGATATTCTGCACAGCTTTTATCACACACCGCACTTGCACAAAGCTTTGTGAAGCTGTTAACAGAGTGTGCACTCGCAAGAAGTGAGATGCTTCTGGTATTTAGTACCCAGTAGGGCCAGCATTAAAATCCAGCAGGTTTTCCTGACTGGATAGGATACCTCTGCTGGAACCAGGCCTCCACAGGATCAAAGACATCTACCTTAGACATAACTTCAGCCAGCCTTTCATCTGCCTTGGATTTCCCCACCAGGAAAAAAACACTAGGTTTGCACAGCTGCAAGCCAGGTATGCCCATAACTTTTACCAAGATCTTTAACCATCTTGGATCTCACATGCGGTCAAGTCACGAACAGGTTCTGACGTGTGCATGCTCCTAACACAGCTGTCTCTCTCCAAAAAACACAGTCTAAAAGTGGTTTTCTTAAGTCTTCTGATGCAGAAAAAGAGATACTCAGATGCTTTCTAAGAATTCTATGCAGTTTTCTACAGCTTTAGGGAAATAAACAGTGGGAAGAGGGTCACATTTGGTGTTCTTTTGATTTTATGGTGTTTGGAAAGATGATTTCTATCAGGCACCCACAACCAACTGCTAACAGATACTTCAAAACTTCTTTGACACAACTACTTTTGCCCATTTATCTGTTCAGGAACCAAGAGTCAGAGATGGGTGCATCAACTCCATTGCATTTGGTGGATACTGCTTTTAATAATGAAATCACTCCAACAAAGTCAGATGAACAAACAACGTCCAAAATACACCTTGAGACCTTTTAAGCTCTGTTGGGATAATACTGTTGGACAAACATCACAGGTCCAGTCAGCATGGACACTTTATTACCATCTTCACATCACCACAGCTTTAGCCCTGTATTTATCATGCATCATTTATATCTCTCTCTACTTTAGAAAGCAGAAATAAAGAGAGGAAGGGAAAATGCAAACATAAAAGACATAAAATGCCCAAGTTGTGACAACCTACTGTGGTCAACGATAACAGTGAAACCATGGAAAACTTCAGAGAGTTTTCACATGACCACATTGGTTATTAGACAGAGACAGTTCCTGAAAAATGATTGCAAGCTCAATCTTTTTTGTATTTAAGGGAGTCCTGTGTGGGCTGAGATAGAGGCAGTTGTGCACCCCTTTGGAGTGGAGGGGAACTTGTGCTCTCTAGCATGCAGGCAAACCAAAAAGCAAGTGATGCAGTCTTTATGGGAGGACTCCATTACCAACTGCCTAAAGAGACTTCTTGCTATTATGAAATGGAAATTATTTGTAAAGAAGGGTTAAAGGTCACACGCAGGCATTCACTGGGAATTATTGACATAGGTATGACATAGATGATAGCCAATCAAAAAGCAATTTTATAAACATTGTTATTAAATAGTAGGGTAATTGCTTTAAGTACTGGAGGGATGTCAGGGTCATATGAGAGTTTTGTTGGTGTCATACTTTTTTATTTGACACTTAGTGGATCAATGACACTTAGTATATTTATTCTGAAATGTGAGCTGTGTCGCCAGACTAGAAGCTAATTCACATACCACATACCACCCCATACTTATACAGAAATAATTTCTGATTTTTATTTCATTCACTAAGTATCCAGCAATGCAAGCGTCAAAGCTCTCCACACATGAAAGTATGGAAGTAATTAGGGATTATGTGGTAAGTGTACAAACATAGTTTATATTACTGGGTATTAGAAAGGACCCCTTTTATAGCTGCCTTTGTCAATTTGACAGAGCAAAGGGTTTTAATGTACTGTAATAAGAAATGTAAGAGGGGGCAAAGGACAGTGTGGCTGTGATGCCTGTTTGTAAACTGCCTGGCCCTGAGGTCCTCCCTCTCTCCTACTCACCCATGCTCCATGCTATTCTATGGTCATATACATTTTAACCGAGCTAATAGCAGGCTGGTGGGGGGAGAGGCTGGGGGATGTCTCTCAAATGCACATTGTCAGCTGCCTCCAGAGCTTATAGCAGGGCTTCCACCAGGGCAAATGTTCACCAAAGACAGCACAGTACAGATGATTGGAGACAAAACTTCCATGATAAAATGTTTTATAAAAATATTATTTGATTAAAATATTATATTATATTAAATTAAAATATTATAATTATTTTTTTTTTCACCCTAGACCCCAGTTGCACTCAGGATCAGGCGACTGACTGAAATAAATGAATGCCAAAACTGCCTGTGAGGTGAACAGACAGGCAGAGTGACGTCCAGACAAGTCCCTGAACGGACATTTTACAAGCCTGAAATTTGTAATGGGGGTTCCTGTGTGCTCAGAGGTTTTGTGGTGGATTTGTTCCAGACCTGATCCTCATCAGGAATAGAGAGAGCCCTTAGAGGGTGCACAGCCATGCTTGGAACAACTCATCCCAACCAAGCCACCTACCCCACTCCCTCCCTTTAATGAGAAACAGGTCAAGTACAAATGTTTCTGCAGCCTTCTCATGTCCTCCACAGGGGTGGAGGGATATGGAGTGTTATTTACCGTTTAGAAGGCCAACAGCATCCTTTGCTTCACATGTAGCGTAACAGATGACAATGGTGCTTCATTGCAAAGAGTTCAGAATTTAAATTATAACATGAAATATATACTACCCAGTAACGTCCCTGTCACACTCTGTGAACTTTAGCTCAATTAAAAAAGACATCAGCTGGCATTGATAAAATGCTACTTTCAGTATAACTGAAAGGAAAATTGTACCAACATCGGTTTAGTGAAATTTCAAAGCAAAAACCCAAAGGGAACAAAGGAGGAAAAATAAAGGAAACAGGTGGGTACATGTAAAACACAAACTGTCAGTTTTGAAAGATGAGGGATAACTGCAAGGTACCATGTCTGAACCTCTCTGAGCCGTGAGAAATGTGGGCCTCTCTCATCCTCCAGCAGGTGAGGCAGCCACCCCTCTGCCAGCCAGCCCCGCTCTTGCCTCTGGTTTTCACTACACCATGGAGTAAAACATGCCAAAAGCTACTAGTAGGTACCACTAGACAGAGTTCAATAGACAGTCCAATACAGGAGTTGCACAATGTTTTACCAAAATGGCTGGGTATACCAAGAGCTCTTCATTTGCTCTGGCCTTTTACCTATTATACCAGTTCATCCCAAAGATCTACAGTACACAGTCTAAAGCCTGAAATACAAATAAGGCCTCATTGCAAATGTGAAAATCACATTTTACTGTGATTTATTCAGTAGATAATATGTTCTGGCCGCAGATTGACTGAATTGGTGGTCCCACATTAAATCTCTAATCTGAAGCATGAAGAGGGTCCTCAGAAGTTTGCAGTGTGCCATGAGGATTTACTAGGAAAGCAAATAACCCAGAAGGCAACTACATCAGAAACAGCGTTAAAACAATCAGAATTTCCCGATGCTCTGGAAGTGCAATAATTTATTGTTTTTCTAGATGCTTAGCATTTTGGAAAACCAAGAAACACTCTGCAAGGGGGGCAATGGGGTTAACAGCTTTGGTCCTGAGTTCTGATACCCCAGAAGCTATTGCTGAAGTTTTTGTACAGGGATAATAAATCCAGGCCCTGGAAGGGAGCTCACATTCAAAAATAAAGTCACTGATCCCTATTTGGCATGCAGCAGAGATGCAGCAAGCATGATGAGAACTGGAGAAAAGATCAGTCACCAATAAAGACAGAGTACAGGAAACAGGTGATAGCTTCAGTATAATGAATTGCCCTCCTTAAAACTTCAGTTTATTACTTACAGATTGACAAAGGTCTAGGTAGTATGATTTAGATTCTCTATTTAATTCAGCATTAAGAGTTCAGGGATGTTCAGGTTCTGCCACAATTGTGAGAACCTCAGCTCCAAGCCCTGCTGGATCAGGGTTGTTCAGCAGGTTGTTTCTACCAGGTTCACCCCCAGGCTCGAGCCCTGCTGGTTACCTCCCACCCACACCACCCCTTCCTCACAAACTTCATTTCCCTTTCCTCAGGCACATTTTCATCTTTCCAGAGCCCTCAGTCATGTCTCCTGCAGGCTTTCCCCACACACCCCAAGCAGATGCCATAATACCAAAGGCTTCTGCAAGAATCTCACCTTGGATAAAATGGAGACACATTTAATCCAGAACCAAGCTAAAATAAATCAGTTTCAGGTGAGGAAAATTATATAATATCAGTCCATGGTCACAACATCCCCCAGGGTGATGGGAAGTACCTTCATGTTGGGCAAGACAAACCAAGACATTTTTTCAAGTGACAGCACTGTGCTTCTTATCCATCAAATTCCATGCACTCCCAGATGATAAATACTGTGGTTACATAATGACTTAACTACTACTGAACTATAAATACTGACTGATAAGAGTAATAGCCAAGGAACCAGTGAAAAAACTGGGAAGTTGTTAAGGGTGACCACTGCAGAAGTGGAAAAAAAAAATATATATTTTGCATATTAAAAGAATAATTTATCTGAAAGCCTAGTTCTTATCTACTGCACAGTAAAAATGTGAGCCTCAAAGACAAAATTCTCCACTCTCTGTTTCAACATATTCAGCATGTAGAGAGGCATATTCAGGAAGTTTCTATATTTGATGATCTTTTTCCATTCAAAGTTTCTAATTAGTACTATGCCCTATTCTGTGAGTTTTATTTTCAGCACTAGAGCCAGCACACAACACCCAGAATGCCTATCCTTCAACTGGATAAAAATATGTACGTCCACATTCATTCTGCAGCAACAGATCCTTTTTTAACTGCTTGGTGAGGATGTGGGGCTGGATTGACCAAACACCAAAAGCTCAGAATCTGTTCACCCGTTCCCCTTTTATAATAGAAGAACTTTTAACTAGTGACTGTCATTGAATGCAGACATGGTGTAACAGGTTGGTCTGCCACAAGTCCTAACAGCACAGGTATTCTGAGTTTCAAAAGTGGGGAGGGTTTGAAGTATCAGTCCCTCAATGTAGGCTCTGCTGCTAGTGCTACAGGTAAGTCCATCTGCCTGCTCTCCAGGGCCAAGGGAGCTCCATTCAACACTAGTTTTACTGCAGCTGCATATAGTTTTCATAACTAATTGTCTCCTATCTTTGTTCTAGGACAGTCAGCCCTAACTGATACGCAGTTGTCAGTGTTTGGTTAGGACACCAGAGAGCAGCCTGCATGCTTCCTCTGTACCCCACCAGAATATTGCCTCTAGTCTTTTATCAGCCTGAGGACAAGGGACACTGCTCAGTCATTCCACTCCAAAAACTTGCCTTCTCACATTCTGCAGAGAATTCCTAGAAACTTACAGCTAACCAAAAGGGAGACACAACCAACCCTTAAAAGCATCTGAATTTGGATAAACCAACACTGATTTCTTCCTGTCCTTTCCTTTGCAGAAGTTCAACCTCCAAGACGGCAGTGACTCACCAGCCACCACATGGGACTGGGGACAGCCATGTCCTGCCATGTGTCTCCTTCCAAGCACACCTGAAGGGGCAGCTTGGGTTCTGCCAACAACAACTATTCCCAGTATAGATCAAAAAGGTGCCCAGACAAATAGCACAGCTTGTTGGGATTTCCATGTCCCATGCATCAACTGAGATGGGCTCCAATTGCTTTGACTCACACCCCACCACTCAGCTTTTTGATCCTAGCTATTTAGTATTTAAGAATTTTTCCTGACTCCTGAAAATCTGTCAGCAGGCTTACATTTGTATTCAACATTAACAAAGGAAGAGCTGAAAGTACTAAAAAAAAAAAAAATCTTGGGGGTGGGAAAAGCTGAAGGGAGGTGTAATAAAATGAAGTCAAATGAAAATAAAACAAAAGAGGAACACAGTACATAGCAAGAAAATCAAAAGGCAAAATAAAAGATTAAGGAGTGCAGGTAAAGATAAAATTCAAAAACTGCTTTAAATGCTGATTCTCTCCCTACTGTTTTTGTTTCATGCAGTATTTTGATGCTAGCATCTAATTATTCTTTGCAGTGTTTTATCTCCCCCATTATAGTATCACCAGATTTTTTTATTGGCACTTTCCTTATTAATGATTACAACACCTACGTTTAAGGAGCTAAATGAGTTCTCTCTTTTCCTGAGCTGCAGAGAGGGGGGTCAGCAGAGAAATGAGAATTATTCTGTTGTATGCAGATGTGTTATACTCAAAATTATTTTTGGCCATTGAAGTGGCTCCCACAGCTTGCTGAGGCAAAAGAAAGATTCCTCTCCATTCCTAGCTGTGACCTAGGAAAGGCAAGGAGAGCTCCTTCTGCT
This sequence comes from Platyrinchus mystaceus, assembly GCA_035041135.1. Taxonomy (NCBI): domain Eukaryota; kingdom Metazoa; phylum Chordata; class Aves; order Passeriformes; family Tyrannidae; genus Platyrinchus; species Platyrinchus mystaceus. Next base: position 5,868,438 of record JAWWLV010000021.1, read on the forward strand.
CTCCAGTCAATCACAACAGGAATTTAACAAATCTTTCAGCTTCAGTCTAAAAGCATTAACAGTTTCCTTTTAAATACCTCCTCTTAATTAAACTCCGTTTCCTTTCCAGAATCGTACAGCACAGAAACATGTCCACCAACAAAATGTATTTACTTTTCCCTCTCTCTGCCGTGGGTTGGGTCCTGATGCTCGCTGTGGCAAAGTGCATCACAAAGGCACCCCGAGCACACCCCCGGGGACAGTCTCCGTGTTCGCCGGTACTCACATGGCACGTGGGGAGCCTGAGCATCCCTGTCCTCGGCAGCCCCACACGGAGACGGCGCCTGGAGAGCGCCTGGGTGCTGCTGCTCGCTGATGAGCTCCGTCTGGTTGTGTTCCCAGCGGGCCGACCGTGCCAGCTGGGGGAAATTAAGCTGTGCTGGGGAAGGGGTGGCTGCTGCCCCCGCCGATGCCACCACTGGGCTCACGCAGGGAGGGCTGCCCTCCCCAGGGAGCACCAGAGATACAACCTGGCTGGAGCTGGACCTTTATCCTGGCCATGGCCCCAAGGCCAGGTGTAGGGCTTCTGGGGGTAATTGTATAACAGAAACCTGGGCTGGCAGGAAAGCCCAAATGGGAGAAATTAAAACACAGGGAAGAAAAAAAAAAAAAAAAGAAAAAGGAAGAGATATTATTTACACATCAGGCAGAAAAAGCAAACCAGGGTGCAAATATCTGCAAATAAACTTCTGTCAGGAGCCAGGCATTTTCGCACCTATGAAAAGCTGGCAATGTGCTTCAAGCTTACTACTTTATTTTTTTTTTCCTTTGGACTCCAAAATACATCTGCTGTGCTCCCCACAGAGGGCACAAGCTACATTAATATATTGGTTTTGACTGTGGTTTTCATATGCTTTGTCTTCTCAGGTATTACAAGGGTCTTAGTAAGTAATTAGAAGAAATTAATAAATATCTGTATAAATACTGTTCTAAAGAACTGCTGAGTAAACCACTATATATTTATATTACAATAAATAAATGAAATTTGCCATCAAAATTTGATGGCACAACAGTATTATATTGGAGAAGCAGACAGACAGACAGCCTTTTGTGGAGACAAAAGCTAAAGCTTTCTTAACATAGAAAATGTGCCATGAATAGGGTTAAATACTTAATGGTTGCTAGCAAAAGATAAGACAAATATTCTTTGTTAATATTTATAGAAACTCATCAGGAACTCTTCTGTCCTAGCATTGTTTCCAAAATTCAATCCCCTAGTTATATCCATCATTTTTCATGTGATTAAAGGAATCTAAATTTGCTGCCTTGTCTTGTAAAAGAGTAAAAAGTTAGATCTGTATTATTAAAGCCTCTTGGTTAGAGCAGCAAATGTAATATTGATAGTCTATGGTATATAAGTCTAAAAAACCAACTGATCACACGCACTCATGACATATAAAATGCATTCATAGTATTCATGACACTATTGCTAAGAAGTTGGGATCCAGCTAAAGAAGGAGATAATTATGTCCTTCCAAACACAGACAAATAAAATATTTCACACTGATAAAAGGCAAGAAATAAAAGAGTAGAACCACAAGGATAAAAAAAGACAAAGGCTTTGATGATAGGAAAGTGACTCAACTGCACTTCCTGGGGCAGGAGATCTGCCCTGGGAATGAACCCTTTATCCCTGTGCCCAAACAGGGAGCCACAGGGAATAGCTGGAGGCAGCCTTGGGCATCACAGGTGTCCTGGCAAAATCAGAAACATAGTTCAGGGTGCAGGTGGAAACTGCTGCATGACATCCAGCCACGAAACTTCTTTGGCAGTCACCAAGTGGGCTGGATGCCCAACAGTGGGCATAGGGGGATCTGTGCTGAACGGAGTAAAGATAACACCAGGCACAGGTGGGGAGGGCACTGCACTCATCAGCCACATCCAGGGAGGGCTCACCTGCTGCACATGCAGTCACAGCATCATCCCCCAGTGAGGCACACCCAAGATGTGCACCCAGCCCTGCCCACGGCCAGCGTGGTGGGATGGCTGGCTCTGCTTTCCTACACCCGTAAAGTGGGAACCCTGATAGCTTCTGTTATTTTTTAGTGATAAGAATACACACATTATACACATATAGATGTGCATATACATATATATACACACACATCTATACACCAAAGGCGTATCTCCATGTACAGCAGACTGGGCATTCATCAGCACTGTAACTAACACCAGCATGAGAACCACAGTGAACACATCCCCGACACAGATCAAGCACCTGCCCACCCAGGTGTGTGCTGCTCTGCTGAGCCCAGTGCCACCGCAGCAGCCCCTCCACTGAGAGCAGCCAGACCCTCTGGAGCAGCCCACACCTCCAGCCCCGGCTGGGCCACCTGACAACTCTGCCTGGGGATCCTTATGCCGGAAAAAGAGAAGAAAAACTATGTTTATTCTTTCACATTTAGAAAACCAAGACTCAGAGTTGAATTTTTCTCAGCCTACTAAAAGGGTTTTTTTTTTAAAACAGGCGAAAGCCAAGTCCTCATTGATCCAATTTTTTTTTCTTTACCCAGAACTTCTTAACAGCTTTAGAAAAATAGATAATTATTGCAGTTAATTTCAGCAAAACAGTTCAAACTCATCAGGGCTGCACAAGTATAATTTACTACTCCTTCTGACTTATTGTTTTGACTAGATGTAGATTGATGATTAAAGTGATAAACAGTAACATTTTTATAAAATGGCTGACTCTGCCAATGGCAACTGAATAAGAAACATGCTGAAATAGCTGTGCTGTTATTGTGATTGTACTCAAGGCTGTCAACAAAGAATATAAGTATTTGACAAGGTGTTATCTAATTGTGTTTTTAAAAGCCACGATACATACATCTTTTAATGTGTCACTTTAAGCTGCAAAAGAATTTCTTTTATTAAAAAGTACAAAGGAAAAATGAATGCCTTGCATTTTCTTGTTTCTTTTTCCCAAGCTCTGCCCTTTTGCCGTCATTCGACAGAATATATTTGCTCTTTAGTCAAATTGGCTTTTATTTAAATGGTAGCCCAAAATAGCACAGCAACATTAGGTGTATAAGAAGAAAGAACAGTGTGTCCCACAGACAATTTTTATCTCAGCCCTGGTGGGAATTAACTGATCGAAACAGAGGGCTAAGAATAAAATCCTTCTGACGCTTGGAGTTAGTGAAACAGCATTTTGGAGAAAGGAAAAGGTTTAGGTTGTTTTTTTGTTGGTTTTTTGTTTGTTTGTTTGTTTTAAAGTGATGACCAAGAAAAATATCTTAACATATTGCCTTTGGAGCTACCTGTAGTCCTTTCCTGGTTCATGCTACACATAACCATCTTTAAATCCAAAATGCAGTTTTCCTCAGAAAGCCCCTTTGAGCGTTAGAGTCGACTCTCCTCCTCCAGACCATCTCAGCCCACTGTCCTGCTTATGTGTTCTTGCCTTGCAGTATGACAATAGCATTGTGAAATGCTTCAAGGCCTGGAGAGGGACAGGGAATTAACTGTGTGGAAACCCTCTCAGTAGAGTTCAAAATGTGGGGAGGAAAGGAGGACGTGACACAGATTGATGGTGCCTCTGAGCATCTCTCTGGGCTTAGGGAAGGCATAGCATCAAAATGCTTTCCTTTTTAGATAGGTCGGGACCTAACACAACCAAGGAGGTGGGTTCTTGTGAACTGGAAAGTCCTGATGGACCTGCAACACCATCATTCCAAGAGCATTCTTCATTGGGCATCAGCTTGAGAAGGCAAATACCCCAGTCAGAGTCCTTATCTTCACCAGAAACCAGAAACAGACTCCAGCTTTCCATTAGCATTTGTCTAAATGTTGACCACACACGAAAAAGGGAAAACTTTGTGACAAGGAGGATGGCAGGAGTACGGCACTTGCTTAAAAACATGGTGTGTTTTAGGGTAAATAGTTGAGGATCAGGTAGAGCAGTGTGCTAATGCAAAATGCAGGCTCCCAAATTTCACTGAGGTCTACCAATGTCATTCACACACCAATCTCGGCAGCACCACTGAAATATAGAGGTCAACTCAGTCTATTATGGGACAGCAACTTCTAATTTTTAATCCCAGTGGTATTTTAAGCACGGGATAGAAGTTAAAGGAATAAAATGAAATAATGAAAGACGCAGAGAGGTACCAACTGACCTGATTCTGCAAGGTGAGGTACTTCATCCCGGTCCCGGCCTGAGCGCCATGAGTTTGTTTGTCTTTGAAGCCATATTTGCCAAAAGTTGTGGGGAAAGGTCAGAGACTCACTGTCAGAGGTTATGAACATCCTTGCTACCATCTGATGGCCTGGGTTCACAGCACTTCTACAGATCATACCTTAGTGTCTGCCTCAGTATTGAATTGTTGTTTGTTTTTTTTTTTCAGAGGGAACTGAATAAATACTCTAGAGATAATGACTGAGTGGCTTCCAGGTTTTGTGTTTAAAGATGTAGAATAAGAGAGACAAATGCTGGAAAATCCTGCACATTCTTCTGCATACAATTGGTACAGTGCAGGACACGGACCTGTGGCAGCCACAGAAAATAACTGAATACAAAAAATAATTGAAAAATAGCTTGTTGTTAGTATAGGGTCTCCTTCCTAACTGTCAGAACTGTCTCTAGCCAGTTTAAAAGTCAGAAAATTTCCAATTCAAAATCCTGACCTTTATGTAAATGAACCAGGAGCTAAAAAACCCAACTCTGTCTCTGAGAGCAGTGACAACAGTTCAAGAACTGGGGCTTGTTGCCCAGACACCACCTCCTCCAGCTGCGGGGGCAGTGTCCTGATCCCAGGGGATTGAGCAGTGCTTCCCATCAGAAGTAAAGCGTCTGATCCCATGTCTCACTGCTCAGAAACTGCCGACCTGTGGACCCCACTGGTGGTTTCCAAACAGGAGCTGAAGTTGGGTGATCTGAAACAACCTGTGACAGTCCTTTCTCTCTCCCTCATAAACATGAAGAAAAAAAGACAGCACATTCAGGCCCCTCTAAGTGACCAGCGATGCACCTGCCCCTGGAAAGGGCACATCACATATAAGAATATACAACAGCCAAGATCCGCCACATGCACACATACTTGCAGGAAATAAAAAAATAGACTAACCAATGTAAAAGAAAAATATATGAATATATACCTGTGTTTTTACTTTTTCAACTGTACTTGTTGAAAATGATGTACTACTAGCTACTACCTAGGCCTAGGTCCATTCTTCCCACCTGGATTCTCAAGTGTGTTCATAAAGAGGAAAAAAACTGCTCCCTGTGAGATTTTAATTTTTAATAACATTTTGGCTTTAGTTCTCTTTCAGGTGCTGCTATGCCCTTTAGTAGCTGGCTTCAAATAAATTATACTGCTACAAAAGGTTTTACCACCCTTTACATGAGCTAGAAGTATGAGAAGTTACCTGAAGGCAAAGATAAAAGGTAATATAATTAGTTAACTTAATCTGAAGCAGAACATCTGACTCATTTGGGGTGTGGTCCCAGGGAAAGATCCTAATAAGTTACTGTAGATAAAGAGTTTTATATTCAAATGGACAAAACTGTGAAGGAATCTACATACTTGGAGATCCAGAATTATTTTTATCATCATTTGTCTTTTTTTTTTCTTTCTTTTTTTTTTTTTCAATGAACAACTGTGATTCAAAGATGCTGCATTTTGCCATGATTTACAAGATGTAGCCAACGTTTTGTGAACCTTGGGGGAATTACAAAATTTCCTTGACTTTATCTGTATGTCAGAGTGAATCCTGTGAATCTGGAGCTCCTTTGGAAGCAAGGAAGAAAAAGACAGTCATAGGCTCCTGCATTAATTATGATATTTTTAGTTATTTAGCTAGATTTAGGAAAAATAAAGTAAACATACTGTAAATAAATTTGAAAATCCCTAGCTTTGTGGTTTCTCAAACTGAGTCTCAGTGGAAGATCTTCAAAAGCCACATAATTTCTATTACAAAAGCAGTAAAACAAAGATTTGGGCTGTCTTTTGGAATCTTTAAATGCTACATAGCAATGCTACCAATGTCTACATAAAGAAAAAAACTTGTTTACAAGTGTGTCAGTAGGAAGGGATGAGCAGCAACGGCTAAGGAATCACGGCTTCATCTTATGGTCAAACAATTCCAGTGTCATGCAGACAATTAATAAGCAGCAGAGTCTGCAACTGGTGATTATATGAACAAAGGGGTTTGCTTTTGCATTATTTCTCAGGGCCTGGTACAATATGCTGGAGTTTTTAGCTGATGGCTCATTATCGCACTCATTTCCTAAGATCTTGTTTTAACTAAGACACTGTCAAAGTACTGACTTTGTTATACTCTCTGTACACTTTTTTTTACTGAAGTCAGGAGGATTAGATACAAAATATGATCTGGCATTCTGTGATGAGAATATTCTTTCATTTGAAAGGATTCCTTTATTTTTAATATCTGAGCAGATAGAAACAGTGAGATAGGGGTGTTCTTTCCAAGTATCTATTCATCCAAGGGCTCCTACACAACAAATCTACATTTAGGACTTCTGTGTTCTCATCCAGAAAGTCTTGGAGGGAGGGACATGATGTGCATGAGGCATTTGCACAGCACTGGAACTCCGAGCACTGAGGCTGCATGGTCACCTCAGTAGCAGGACTCCTGATTCCCAAACTGAATTTACCCACACAAAAACAAATTTTGGGACCAGAGAGACTACTAAGCTGCTCAGTCACTGCAGAAGATCTAGCACATACCAGTGATGCAACTGGAGTGAAAGCAAGTCCCTGTGCAGGGATCTAACCTGAACAGGTACTCCCAAGGGCACCAGGACTCATAAATAAAAAATAATAGAAATCACTTTAAAAATTATTAATAAAGTGTCATTCCTCCAAGGGTATAATGCAGCCATGTCATCTCTTAGGAAAACATTGTTGTGCTTTGCTTATGTCTTCCAGAGACGTATTAGAAGGGATGAGGACCATATTGTAGGATAACCACCATATGCCATTCACCCTTTGTTCTGGCATTTTTTTTTCTTTTTTGCTAGGCTTGTTACAACTTTCTCTTGGAAGAGTGCCAATGTCAGAAGTATATACATTATCCCTTCTTTTGGCTTCTAGAGATCTGAGATAATCTCTTCATATACAGTACAGGAAGAAGTGTCCAGTTGGGTAATACACGGTCACACTTCTGCTACTCAGCCTTGGAAGTATCTAATAACCCTTAATCCAGAGTGGATTTTTTTTTTCTTTTTAAGTATTAGGACTGATAGTTCAGCCCTTTAGGCTCACAGACAACTCCTCTGTTTCCATATTTATATCAGGACTCTTCAGGTGAGAGAAGAGTTCTTATTTTGCATATATTAATGGTGGGAGTGGGCTGATTTCTTTCTTTTTTTTTTTTAGGAATGCTTTTTTCCTGTTGCTTTGGTAGCCTCAATATTTTCCTTTTATAACCAGCATATTTCTGATTTATTGCAATGTGGGGCCAGCAAATAAGACTGTCAAAATGAGTATGCGCTTGTTATAACCCACTCAAAAAAAAATAAAAAGGATTTTAAAAGAAAACAAATTCAAGTCAGTTTTAATTTTGACACTGATTGATGTTGATATTTCTGACCAGTTTTATGTTGCACAGATTTTGAACAATATCCTCCTCTGATCTTCAGTGCTGTAGTTATAAATACTTGATAGCATTTTCATAAAAGGATCTTTTTACAATATGCTTAATGAGAGCTTCTGCTGCAGATATGCAAGTAAAAAGAAACTCAGCCTAATATGGTGATAGTCAGATACTCAATAAGTGGCATGTGTTCTCAAAAAACTCTGACAAAAAACTTTCAATTATTATACCTGTGCCTTTCACCGTCACTTTACTGTATCAATTATTCATGTAACATCTAAGTGAAAAATGTTATATTTAGTGATCATTTTAAAAATTCTCCAAACGGTAGCACGACAGCTGATATGACCACAAAATTATCATTCATCACCTGCCTGTAATGATGAAACTGTCACAAATTGGGAAGAAAAAAGTTGATTTTTTTCTCTTGGCTTAAAAAAACCCTAAACCACAAAGTTATTTGTGATTATTAAACATTTGCGTTCCATTTCCACAGCCAGTTAGGGTTCACAAACATGAAAATCCATTATGGAATGGTACATAAAGTGTGACCGATTCTTGTTCAGTCAATTAGTAAGCGAAGTCTGAATATGATATTTATCTGATAATCTGCATCTTTTGTACAGACATCAGCAAAGGTGGCATTAACAAAGGATGGGGTTTAACTTCTTGGGAGCAACTGGTTCAACAAATTGTACTTTTGCTGATTATGCACTCACACGAAGCACGCAGCAGCCACTTTCCTGTTTGTAATAAAAATCTAATGACTATATATGGAAGAATATAAGCATGTGACAGAAAATGAAGTTAACACTAAAAATCACAATTTTAGAGCTTTGTTTCTATTCATAAAGCTTGTTATTAATGTAGGACTTTTCAAAAAAACACTGTGTGGTCTCTTTGTACTAAGACACACATTAAATATGGACATATTATTCTTCTGAACACAATGCTATTTTTATTTTACAAGAATTACTTCTGTGACTTCCTTACAGAAATTATCTCACACATCTGTATTCTGATTATGATATTTAGTACAAGGGTCATGAATAATAAAATTGCTAAATATGCTTATTGCCATCTATAAATAAAGGTTATCATACTCAAGGTTTTGTTTTTGGAGTAGTGGAACAAGTAGGGTTAGTTGCAAGACAATAGTGCTTTAATTTTACTATGAAAATAAATACTTAAATTTATAAATATTCAAATGATTTCCAAGGTGCAGTGAGCCTAAAATAATACCTGCAAAACGAATGCAACAGCAGAACTGCAGAAGTTCACATGATCTCAGAAAGTTCACTGATCTGCCAGCAATGCATCTATAAATGTTAGAGTCCTCTTTCTTACTGATCCCATCGTACCCTGTGGTAAAACTCCAGCATAGGTCTGAGGGGGATAGAAAAGCAATTCCTTGTAATGACTATGAAAATGAGAAATGTTCTTCAGCTAACTGCAATTTTTTACAATTGGTATTTATCCACAGCTGTACTTGAGAGGGTCCCCTATTTTTCAGCTGATGTTGCCTGGCTGCAGCAGGGGCTTCCACATACGCTGCCTGCACGGGCCCACAGCCCAGCTGTGGCCAAATGTGCCCAAAACAGGACTTCCCTTGAGGCTGTAGGGGCTGTGGTATGGACACACAGCAAAAGTGTCACAGCAAGGGGCAAAACGACTGCTTGAGTTAAAGAAGAAAATACAGATGGCTATTTTAAAACGAAACTTTACAAAGGCATTATAACTGCCAAAAAACAAGAGGAGGGGAAAAAAATTGTTTCTTACCCAATGTTTTTATATTGAGGGCAGCAGAGCAACGGTACAGGCTGTCCAGGGAGGTCGTGGAGTCTCCCTCTCTGGAGACATTCAAACCCACCTTGACAGGTTCCTGTGTCACCTGTTCTAGAGGACTCTGCCCTGGCAAGGGGTTGGACTGGGGGATCTCCAGAGGTCCCTTCCAACCCTGACTATTCTGTGATTCCATGATTCTGTCTCTGGCTTCCCTAATTCAATCTCATGAATTAGAAACAACATGCAGCCAATAGTCATTCCATCTTTCTTGCACAAATTTTAGGATTAAGACCTGTGCTTTGTGAGGCCTTTGAAGAGATGATGCAAGATAGTTTAGTGGTTCAAAGTTGCTGTTGAGTTTTGGGAGTTTTAGTGGTGTTTTATAAAGACTCATTTTGATGTGTGTGGACAGATATGAGAGTAACTTCTTTGGTTCTTTAAAATCTCTTCTAGAAAAGAACCTACACACTTCTTTAGCTGCTGTACAGGATCTCAGAGCATATGATCCTCACACATTGCCATGCACTAAGGACAGGTCCAGATGCCTGGTTGATGAACATTCTGCCCACCCCAAGCAGTGAGAGGAGCTGCATCCCCAGCCCTGCAGCCTCTCCTGCTGGGAGAGGAACTTGCCCAGCAAGCATCTGTGTCTCTGGGCACTTGGCTACATGTGTGGATGCTAACTCTGCTAATGGTGAGGTTGCAGCACAGTGATGAGAGGAACAATGTTTGTTTTGATCAGTTTGATAATTCATTTAAAAGTATTGTACCAGAGCCATGGAGACAGAAAGCCACACCATTGTTACACGCTGGCACCATCTCGTTATGTGAAGTAATTGAAACCTGTGGGAACAATATATGATTTAAAGCAGACAGTGAGGTTCTTTTCTTAAACAACAATAGCATTGTTTTTCTATGGTCCTCATCTTGCTCATGGGAGCAAACTTCTCTAGGAAAGCAGTTAGTGAAATTTTTGGCTGCTGATTTTTACTGACCAGTGTCGACTTTTCAGAAGGTTGTAGAATTGGACTTTCTTTCAGTAAAAATGTCTTCAGTGGGACGTTTATGATTTGCATATCTGCACACACACACACACACACACACACACACACACACGGGTCTCCAAGTGTTCCATGCATGTTTAAGATCAATAGCTCAACTGGCAGTAAGAGGTGTGCCCTGAATTACACTGTAGGGTGGGTGCATGTTTCTTTAGTGGGGCTTGACGTTTGCTGGGATAGAGGGATACTGAAAACATTGCTCCCTGCTTTGTGTTAGGCTTATGTCCTAAATCATCAAATAACAGCAGAAACATTATAAGTACATTTTAGTATTACACACCCCAGAAGTGCTCAGTAGGTACTGAGGAATTTCTTTGCCATAATTAAGAGGTTTGCAGACCAGATGAACAAATGACAACCGATCTTGATTTACTTGGAAAAATGAGTCATATCACTTATTATTAACTATTAAAGTAATTTAAACCCTTTTGAGAATAGATCTAATGCTGCAATGCTTTGAAGGTTTGATATGTCTTGTAATCCATAGATTATTAAAGTTAATTTCTCTGCTGAGATCCTACTTTCAGTAAAAAATGCATGCACACTAAAATGGTGTTGGTTTTTTTGTTTGTCTCCCTCTTTTTTATAACAAAGATGTACTTTAATTGGCTTTCTATTTATACTGCACTCAATGAAGGTATGGAGGCTGCAAGTGGGAGAAACCTTCCACAATTCTGGCTCACAAAGCATACAGAAAAGCACACCATTCATCCACAAGTACACCCAAACCTTTCATTTGAGTTGGGTTGTGCTTATGGGTGCGTGGAGTTCTTTTCTCTCTATTTGTTCTCCATGTATAATTTAGACTACATTTTGCTTTAGAGACCCTTAACGGATAAGGAAAAGAAGGCAATAACAATATGTTGATTTATATCACCGTGAAACATTTTTCCCCCATACTTCAAAGTAATTTTAATTGAATTTAATCCTCTTGACTTTCATTTACTTATAAATGAGTTTTAGTTGTAATGTTAGAATGAAACAGAATTTAGCAGTTAACAGGTTTTTAGTGTTTTTGATTATAGATTATTATATAATGTTTCTTGGGCTAGAAAATACTGAATGCTAAATACTGTCCCATATCAGATAATTTTAAAACCTTCCACTCTTCTACAAGTAGGAGAAGGCATGCCAATTTAGGTTAAAGTACAGTTCATTTAAAGAGGTAAAAATGTTTGAGGAAATGACTAAGAGTACTGCAAATCATTTACCAGTCTATGTCCACAATCAAGAATATATCTAACCCAAAAATTTAAAAAAACCCAAAACAAACAAGAATACCTTCCAAAGGAACTATGCCATGTATAATCCCATCAGTTGTGTGCTCTCATTTATCATTTTTTAGCTCTTCATTCATAGATCATAGGACACTAAGAGCCCAATTCATTAAAAATTGAATACTCTATTTAAGCTGGATGTTCTTATACTTGGAGAAAAAGCATGGAACCGTTTTTTTCTCTACAAAGTCACAATTTGCCATTCAATATACCCTTGTTTCTCTCAGCTTCTAACTGGACAGCACTCCTCAGTTAATTGCTACACAACTTTAGAGCTTCATAACTGAATGTGCTAAAGAAATTTCAAATGAAAAAATGTCTGCTACATTCTTTGAAAATTACAGAACAATTCCCACCTGCCTGTAACAGGCACACACACATGTACCTCCTCCTGCTGCCCCAGCTTTAAAACTCAGTTTAGCAGTCACGATGCACTTGAACTCATCTTAAAGCCCATCGGTCAGCCCCCTAATCAGTCACATTGTATTAACATTACTGGGTGCAGTATTTGCAATTCCTACAGGATTTTCCCACCCCTGTTTGTGCAAGTCTCTCCTGCACCTCTAGATCACTCATTAGAAAGCACATCGGTTCACAGAACAACTTCCAAGTCCCAAGCAGCCGTGACACAGCCTGGTACTCCCAGCAGCATCGACTTTGAAGACGACGCTTTGAAACAGGAAGTTTGGAAGCACCAGATGATCTAGTCTCCTAATGAATGAGATCATCATAATGAGGATCTAGTCTGCTAATGAATAAGCTGGGTGTGCAGGATGGGCAGGAGCAGCAAACAAGCGTTTTCTGGGTTTCTGAAGAGATGGGGATGTCTTTGAAGCATTTAGCAGGAGACTTTCCTTCTCTTTGGCAGAAACATGGTCATATGTATGATACACAAACAACACAGTACCTGTTATTTCAAAATATACTGCATTCCCTAAGGTTGTTAGCTACCAATATTCAGATTTATGCCTTACATAGTTACAAATCTAATTTGTAGCTAATTTCAAGTTAGCACATCTATATATGCATTTCTTGCTGGGGTCTTCTGCCATCCATACCACTAAGCACAATCCTAAATTTGAAAAGTATACACTGACCTGTCTTCATTGGAGCAGAGAGCAGAGAGGTTTCTTCCCTCTCCCATACGTGATGAAAAAAAAATTCCATACTTGAGACAACTCGGAAAGTGCAAACCACCTCTCTCATTAAACGTACATATTGCTTACATACCAACTCTTTGTTTTTCTGACACAAAAATCACTTATTCAGTAAGTTGTTACTGAAATGTATTTATGCTTATCAAGATAACACAGTAACTCCACTCAACATCTGAAACCCTCCCGCCTACTAGAGAATTTCAGAACGTTATTCGCGTGTACTCTGCAGTCATAACACCTTTACTGACCCTGTTAATGCACCTACTGCCAGCTAAGGTTACACAATATATGGAGTTATGTTTTCCATGGAAAAGCCTATTAAAGCCAAAAGAAATTGCCTGCCTGCATTTGCATCCACTGTTATGGAAGAGCACAAGATGGAAAACACAGACTAAAGGGAGATGCAGAAGTTATTAAAGGTGTACATATAGCAAGCGCCATCCCAAGCTCTCAGTCCCATAACCACTGTATCCTGCTATACAATAACATCCTATTTCCTATTCAAAGTAATTCCTGATGAGGGCAAATCCTGAATTTTTAATGGTGCCCACTGTAGGCAGTACAATGCTCTAAATGAGAAAAAAAATAAAAGGACTTGGTCCTAAGAGATGTATCTGTCTATAGACTTTGCTTAAGAAAATTAAATGGGGCAAATAAAGTACTTAAACACAAAGTTTGAAGGAAATTCTGATTAAATGCCTTGTTCTAAATAGACAAGTGTGGATTGACTGAAGTTTTTCCTCAAAGGAACAATCTTCTATTCATTCCACATGCTATGGAGTCACGAGTGTAAGTAGTTCTCCTCCATCAGCAGCCGCCACCTCCGTCTGATGGACAGACCTCCTCGTTTCCTGCAGAAGGAGATGTCTGAGGGGCAATCAGGCACACAAAGGTGGACAGAACACAATCTTCCTGTGAGTATGCCTCTTCAGAAGGTGAGAGAAATGGTTAAGGAATGCTCCCTGCAAGAGAGGCTTTCAAAGTTTTGCTGTCAGTATTTTTCCACTTCTCCTGGCTGATGTGCATCAGCGGCTCAGCCTGCTCGGTGGCTGTTGTGCCATAGCATGCCTCAGAACATACTCTAATCCTTTCAAGTACTGTCAGTACCAGCTATGGATTCAATAAGTGCAAGATGGGTTAAAGGAACAAAGCAATCTGGTTTTCACTTTTTTTTTTTTTGTTCAAGTTTTTTTCCTAGGAGTACACAAGAATTGGAAGTGGCCCCTTTTCCTCATACATACAGATGCTTGTTTCTAATTACCACAGTTCAGACTGTGACCTGAGAACTTAACTCCAGCAAGAGCTGCAATCTCTACTCTTCTTTCTCCAAGGTTGTGCCACTGATCCTGGAAGTGGGAAAGGCACAGTTTAGCAGGCAGAGTGAGCAAAGTATTTCAAGCTTTATTTTACACAAACTGCTCCTCAATTTTCAGGATCAATTCCAGAAGTTGGGTGTTACTGTAGGTCAAAACCAGAAATTATGATTGAAGAAACATGTGATTCTTTGCAGAGAAGGAAGAGGTGTTCAGGGAAGGCAGGTACCCTGGGGTGGATGCAGACACTTGAGGGAGCTAAAATAGCATCATTGCCGGCAACCCTTAGGAAAACCTACCCCAAACAAAGCCTTCTCCAGTTGGCAGAAGGGCTCTATTTGCTATCCTCTGGTTCCCGGCCTTCAGCCACCCCAAAAAGGCGTGGCTATGAGGGGCCGTGCCCAATTTAGGGTGCCAGTGGGCAATGCAGGAGCGAAGCCTCCTGAGACACCGCCCTGCCCCCCGACTCCTCCGGCAGCGGTGGCTGCTGTGATAAAGCTTTTTAGCACTTCGTAAAGCGGCCCTTAGCAGGCCACAAAGTTTACTCATTTCCATATGAGCTGTAAACGGCAGGACGGGAAAGTCTGTGCTGTACAGAGAGGGAGAAGGAAAGGTTTCATATGCTTTTTCGAAGGCCACAGATGAAAGGGGAGAGCGGGTCTCCCTCGGCAGACACAGCCCTGCGGTGTGTTGGGAGGAGACAGGAGGTGTGAAACCTGGCCAGCACCAAACTTCATCTGCAGCAAACCGCGTGAAGCAGATGAGAAAGCAGCCGACTCTACCTACATACAGAGATAGGTTAGAATGACAATACCTGCTGCTTTCGATAATCTACTGATATTCCCGGTTAATAAAACCATGAATACTCATTATTATCAATACAAATGAAGGAACCTTCACAAACACTGAGGGTAAAACATGATGCAGAAAACATAGTACAACTGACCAGAGCAAGGTCAGAGTACCAGCAATTACAGACTGGTTAGACAAAACACCTTTATCCAATGATTTATGTTTTTTATTAATCAACCAAACCCACTTCTACTTGTGTGTTAAATGAGGTTAAGATTACTATTACCATGGAAAGTCAAAAAATTTCATTCAGTACTGTCTCATTGGACAGAATACAGCTCAGAATATGAGAGCTGAGAATTTCTGGTGGTGTGCAATTCTATGGCAAAAATATGATTGAACTGTGGCTGGCAAAATCTCAGTGCTAAATGGGATATCAGCACAATGCAGGAATATCAGCATAAGCTATTCCATACTCTTGACCTATGTAATAGTTGCTTGTTCTATAGCCCTTGATAACCAGGGACCTCGGAATGGGTTTGTGCTCTTTTACATCACCATAGACATTAAAAACATTATAACTAAAATGTGAGAATGGCCTGCACCTGACTTTATCACATGCTATGCTAATATACCATGTTAATGAGCTATACTAGGAATATTGGAAATACAATAGCATCTTAATGCGATATTGATAAAGGACTGATATTCTTGCTCATTCTGTCTCACTTGCAACAGTGCCTGGCAAATTATAGCTGCAGTTTCATGATCATAAACTTAGAGGAAACATGTTCAGGGTCTGTCAACAGTTGAAAATACTATTTGTCATACATTTGTATCCATCTTCTTCATAAAATGTTTAATGCACTGTGTTTTGCAGCGCAGTTTATATTGCATGTGACCAATATACGGAACTCTTTCTGTGTAATGCGAGATCATGTAATAGCCATAGTAAACCAAATGTGCAATAATATTTATATACATCTGCTTTGCATATAGGGTAGCAGCATGCACATCCATACACACAAGATTCAGCCATGTGTATATATAGCAGTGCAACATTAACTCTTAAAAGGCTTGAAATAACTTTCTCTTTTGTTTGTGGAATTGGAGTTAGGTAAAGCT
>JAWWLV010000021.1:5887043-5910032 GCA_035041135.1 Platyrinchus mystaceus
AGGTAGGCTGTAGCTCCAAGCTGAGGAGCAGTGTCAGAGGTGCAGCAGAACTCAGGCAGAGCTGACTGTGAGCTGCTCCTAGCACAAAACCAGCATGCCACAAAAACCACTGCAGCACACCAGCCACTCTTGGGGCCCAAGGACCACAACCACAGCACCTCCAGGCACCACAGAGGAGCTCCCTCCCACAGCCACTCCTCTCTGATGAATGCCTGAACTGCAGGGATAGTTTCTTGCCGAAACATCCCTGTGCATCCACACAAGATCATCCACTGCCTTGGCCTAAGGCTGCTGAAACAAAACCACTCAAGCTCCAGCACAATCATCACAGATATTCCAGTCCCATCTGCCATGGGAAGTACATGAGAGAAAAATCACTGTGGCACATTCAGGACTTCTTATGTTAAACAATAACAAGGAGAGAAGCGTGTGAGAACAAATGTGCCGTAGCTCACACTGGGTCATGTGTCACCCCTCCAGAGCAGGGAGCAAGCAGGTCCTCCCCCAGCACCAGGAGCCCGTGCGACACAGACAGAGGCTCTGCTGCAGCTGCAGAGCCGCGATGCCCACGTGAAAAGCAAGTCCCCAGTAGAAGCAGGAACATTTGACCGACTGGTGGCTGAAGGCACAGCAGTTGCCAAGAAGAAAAACAGACCAAATGCTATTGACAGCAGAGGGTTGGAGGGGAAACCACAGAAATTCCCTGCATCAAAGCTGCATGGCATTAACATTACCCACTACAAAGCCAAGAGACGGGCTGCACCAATCTAAAATACATATTCTGTTAAATAAGGATGCAAAATGGATTTTTAATTCCTCTCTGGGTCAGTTTCTGATGAGTGTCTATTCCATTGGCAATGATGTCTGACTATCCCAGGCTGCAATATTAATGTATGTTTCTTTTTAAAAAAAATACATAGCATTTGCAATGAAATATAGAGGATATGCCATAGTGTTTCTGATTATTAAGCTAAATAGCCATGTAAAATGAGTATAGCATATTGGCACTGATTCCTGCTGTACTGAGGCTCCTTTGTGAAATTAGTTAATTAGTATCCCCCCATCCCAAACGTCACTTGAATAAATTTCTGGTTAGCACAAGTATGAAGAATTTTGCTTCTCTTGGCTAATTTTTTCTCTCTTCCCCCTTTTTCAAAGGAAACTTCCCTCTCTATTGGGATAGCGGTGTTCTCTTTGGATAAAGATGAGTGGCTGAAGAAGTAACATTAGCAAAAATGTGTTCGGTGTAGCAAAACAGCTGCCCATACTCTCTCTGAAAGTAATTGTCCATCACAGCATACAGGGAACCAACAGATTCTGCAGACTGTTATAAACTTGTTAATTTTTTAATAAATTAGCCACAAAAAACTTGTTAATTAACCAGTAAAAATGCTTAGGGATTCTGTGAGAAAAAAAAATCATATGGACTAGAAAAGTGCATGCTGAATGATATGTAAAAAATACAGGTTTTTAACTCAATTTCTGAGACTTTTACAAAAAAAGTACAGAGAAAGACAGATTAAATTATGTTCTGACTGCATACACTGAATAAGCCCAAAGGGAACCTCTGTATATAGTTATCAGTGGCACTGAAATCTGCTTAGGAAAGCAACAAGTCTTTTGTTCTGTTGACAACAGTTATTACAATTAATTCATTTTGTGATTGGTATTTGCACTGAGTGACAAGGTGTTATTTTACCTCAGTAAAAGTTAAAATGGTAATACCTACATGTGAAATAACACTGAGTTTGCTATCACTCACTCAAGAAAAGAAAAGACTCCCTTCAGAAATGCCTGCTCAGCCACCACTCCTGCAAACCTGAAGTGTTAGCATCAGGCTTCTCCTGCTCTTATTTCCCCAGATTTGCTTTTTTTGCTCTTCTAAAAGTTTCTTTGGAAGAAAAAAAAAGTTTTCTACTTTTTGGTTGGGAGAGAGAACAAAGCATAAGTAAGCAGAGCAAAGGGCCTCACTGCATTTCGGGGTGAGATCCTGGCTGTAGATTCAGGATCTGCAGATGCAGGCTGCCTGACCAGGGTGCCACTGCTGAGGGCAGGGGACACAGCATACCCCAGGCTGAGTCCCCCCAGCCCGACTGCAGCAGGAGCTGGCACAGTCAGGAGTGGCTCCTGGGATCGGGGGGGCTGGGGGGACCGGGGGGGGGGGGCGGAACACACAACGACAGGCTCCGTCTTATCAGGTTAGGAGAGAGCCCAGCCATGAGCAGTGCCAGGGTGCTCTCCATGCCATGAGAGCCATGAGAAGGAGTTTCCTTCTTCCCCACGGCTGCAGTGCCCTGTGCTGGTGGGATGCTCTCTGACCCCTCTGACAACAGCGGACTTGCTGCAGCCCTGCTCCTTGCAGGGACACGGGAGGAGGCAACGAGCCCCGAGCAGTCCCAGGTGGGAGGAGGAGGGTCTGCTGTCACCGGAGGCACGGCGAGGTGCCAGGGCAAGGTGCTAGTGCTGCGTGAGCCGTGGAGTTCAATGCAAAAGCTACGAGTCAAAGGGCTGCGGGGCCACTTCCCATGCTGCTGAGACCTGCCCATCCCAAGTGCCACAAGGAGGGATCTGTGCAGAGGCTGAGGGAAACCTGCAGAGCTGCACGGCACCACCAGGGAAGCTGAGACCCATTGCAGGTGCCCATCTCAGACCCCACACCTGGATCCAGCCCATCTATGGAATACATGTACATGTCAGCAGGCGGAGGGGGCCCCTTAGCAGACCCTCAGCTGCCCACTCTCAGCATAAGAAAAACAAAACAAGGGGCAAGGAGAGTTAGATAACATAAATTTTGCCTTTTGGAGCAGCACCCAGCAAAGCAAGGAAAGTTTGCAGCACTAGCAAAAGGCAAATAACCCATTAGCTATGGATATTTCAGCACGTCTCTACTTTTATTACAAGTTAGCCTCTCTAAACCATTGACTTAACAGAGAATCATTATAAATCCCCATTTTGAATTTTTTTATTAGCAGTATTTATCACCTTCTCAAAATCAATCCTATATTTTTAAATTAAAACAAATGACTACTTGTACTGCAATCAATATGAGTACATTTCCCTTTTTTAAAAGGAGAAAAAATGGAATACAAAGAAATGTCCTCCTTTGGCTGCATCAATCCAATTTCAATATAATTCAATATTTAATAAATATAATCCTCCATGTCTGTGCAGGGAAACATCATAAAAAATGCAAAAGGTTTCCTGGTCTCAAATAACTTGTATGAAACAAAGTGTTTCCTTATTCCTTCCATAAATACTGCAGTCTTGCTGTTTTGTTCTTCCTGCTTAACAGAGTTTGCTCTGATTATGTATGAAAGGTGGTTTACATATTTCATGATTAAAAATCAAAAATGCTACCTACCATCTCCAAAAAAATTATCATTTTTATCTCCTTGTGTTTCTTTGACTTGTCATTTTTAAAAGGGCAAAAAAAAAAAAAAAAGAAAAACCTTATATAATACCTAATTTGGACATCTGTGGTTTCCCTCTGACTTGTGTAGGCACCATATGTTTTTAATTATCATAATAGCCTTAAAGAACCTGTTCAGTGGGAAACACATATGATCCTTTTATTACTGGTTTGTAATTTAAACAGTTTTAACAGAAAAGGTCTGGCTATAAGGGACTGAGAAGCACAAAGGTCTAAAAACCCTGTTATTGACCTCTGAAAGCATGAGTTCAGATCCCACCCACCGAGGTGGGACCTGGTTCTCCTGCCTCTGACAGAGGTAATCAGTCGCATGTGAAACGGCTCTTCAGGACCTTAAAAGACATAATCTCCAATCTCAAATGACTCCACGTTTCAGTCAACCCCTGACACAATGAGACCAGGCTCTATAAACATTATCGGGCGCCCGATCTGAGCTTTCTTCTGCCTGGCAAAAGCTCGCAGAGCGATGGTGCTGTAGGAGAAGCCCTGAGAATGCCAGAAGCCCAGAATTTCAGCAATTCTCATTAGTCATTGCCCTTACAAATTCCCAGTTTTGTACTTTATGCAAACGCAAGACTGGTGAACACGCCAATATCCCAGTCATTCCGAGGTAGGAATTAAATTTAACAAGTTCAATTCACTCCTGATTCTGGACATCTAAACACATAATCAGTCTGATAATGTTATTAATTACCATTCAAGTGACAACCTTTGACACTGGCATGCTCCCACACCCTCCCTACTCCAACAACTCAAACAGAAAATCGTTGGCATGTGAACCCACAGTCTTATGAACCAAAATCGCAAATAACAGGCACTGAACATACAACGGGGAGTGAGCAAAATCCCCCTTTTCAGAGAGAAAGCAGAGGCTCACACAACAGCTCAGTCACTTGACCCAATATGGAATTCTGCACATCTTCATCCCCAAACAGATAATTTTCACCCCAAACAAAGATCTGGGGGAGAAAGACAGTGGGGAAGGGAGCCTGGCTAAAATTATACTGAGGCTGGAAGTCGTTACGGCTCCATCTCAAGAGATGGATGGTGTCCTCATTAGAACAAAGCTTTATTTAGATGGACAGACAGAATCCTTATTAGAATATTAGGCTGAAAAGTTTAAATGTCAAGAAATACAAAATTAGGATTCTGCAAGTAAATGCTGACTTGGAGGAAAAAAATCTTAGAGCTCCCTGTGCAGATCCCACTGGAGATACTTAGGATAAATGCAATCACTCAGGAATGGAAGTCTCCTGTGCCAATCTAGCCCTTCAAAGGTATTCTTGGAAAACTGTTTCACAAAAGGCAGAGGAGATCCCTCTTCTTGAGCAAAGTGGTTTCCACTTGTGATCTATCAGCTCCATCCCTGGCAGGACACTGAGCCCAGAGGGAAGGGGAGGAACTCAGGAGCTGCCACTTCCCACCATCCATTTTAGGGTCCAGAGAAGGACATGCTGATGTTGGAATCCCATTTCCATCTGCACACACCCCAAACCCTGTGAATCAGCTATTCTTTGCCCTTCCCTGTCTCATTTCCCACTCCCAGGCCCTCTGCTTTCTCCAGGGAAACTCAGGTATTTTGCAGTGATGGAAACACAGCTTAATTAACTTGCATACAAAAAAGATGATCATTTTTTTCCGTTTTACCTGAAAGCTAATGGATCTTGGGATACCAGACGTGGATGCTCAAAATCCCCTCTGGAGCCTTTCTGGTGACTTGTCGTCTCTTGGTTGCCTTTGGTGCCCACGGATCTCTGCCGAGGTAATATGTGAGCTATTGCACACTAAAAGCAGATTTTTGAGAGAGGAAGTGCGTGCATACATACACCCAACACCCCCCCAGGCACCCTCCACCCCCTCATCCTGCACCTTGCTCCAGTGATCCAATCCTGAGGAGAATCTTCTCATCTCCCCGGCTTCCATGGGTCAGGTAGCAAAGGCAAGGCAGGATTTGCTCCTGAGGGAGCAGAGCTTTGCATGGAATGATCCTTATCCTTCATCCCAGGGTCATGGGAAAGGGCTGTGGGTGCTGCTGTCCTCCACACTTTGCTGGGACAGACCCAGACAGATGGTGAGATGGACATGCTGATGGAAGAGCCATCTCTGACGGCCTCCCCAAGCTCCCTATTCTTCCCATATGCAGCAATTCCCTCATGGTAGAGGGTCACCCACCTGCACATCTTGGGCCTGTCCCCTTTGCCAGGGTCTAAGGCCTCCACACTGAACTTTCTAATTGGGGCAGAAGGAGATGCTTATGGAAATAGATTTCCTGCTGAAAAATAAATAAAAAAAAAAAAACAACAAAAAAAAACTTGCATTTGATCTTCTAAATAAATAAAGATTTTTTTTCCTTGTATATTTGTGGATTTTTTTTTCCCAGTATGAATCCAATGAAAATTTAGTTTTCTTTTCCCACAGCCTCACTCATAAATCATCAGGATGAAGTTTTCTGGTGAAACAGAAGTGCTCAGCGTTTAGCTTACAGCATGAGGAGAAAGGCAGGGACCATCCTGGTTGCAGTCACACAACAGAGGATGATCTCTGAGCAGGCAAGCCCAACTCTCGCACAGATAGGTTTATGTACCTCTCACACCACCTGCTAAGCAAGTGACTCTGCCAGACCCCAGCAAAGGAGGGAGCACTGCCTCGCCTTTGGAAAGAAACACAGGATCCATCCATCCGTCTGCTGAATGGATGTCTGCCACCACCAAGTACAGTCAGCCCAGGGACCCCTCATGCTACAGGTCTCCAGCAAAGCATTTCCACCTTGTCCTCTTCTTCTCCCATACATTTACATACACCTTAAGAGAAATCCCAGCTCTGGGCCTGAGAAAACTCTTTCTTTTTCTCTTTAAGGACCCTCCTTTCACAGTAAGGATCCTCCAAATTTCCAAAAAGTGGATAACAACAATACCACTGTGATCCCATCTGCACACAGCAATGGCACTGTAATGCATAGAGCATAAACCACCAAATTCCCACAGACAGCATCTGTCTTACTACAAACAATGGACCATTATCTTGTAAATAATTCTGATTAAGCTGCAGCATTTTCCCCAAACAAACAGTAGGGGAGCAGAGGGTGAGGATTTTTCTAGTGGGAGTGCCGGTTTTCTCCTTCCCCAGCACTGACACTCAGTTTTTTATTCAACTGATTGGCCCCCTCCCCTCCCTGCTCTGTCCCCCATGGCTTGGTTTTCATCTTCTGACCTTATCCTGCTGTCAATCATTTTGGCAACTAAGAAGGGAGCCGACATGTTAATGGGATTCCCACCTCTATCCTTTGGGAAAGCTTTTCTGATTTTTTTTCTTTTTCACCCCAGTGTATAGTTATACAACAATTAGTGAATACACCCACAAACCCTCCTGTTATTAAATGGTTCTCATGTCAGGGGATGGAAAAATCAGCCACACCACTGACTGTGTTGGTGCTGGTGAGAGTTTGGGAATGTCTGGTTGTGCTGGTGATGTGTCACGGTGTGTTTGGCACCTGGATGAACATGGCACAGCAGCACACTTTGCTGGGCAAAAGCTGCCACCCTCTTCAGGATCTCAGCAGGGAGAGCAGAGCCATCAGTGCCAGCAGTGGGGAGCGGGGCAGGGGGCTCTCCAGCCCCTGACAGTGGGGCCCCAGCACCCCCACGAGCTCTGCACTTCTCTGCACTCCTGCCACTTGAACCATCAACAGGTTTACCAGGATAATCTGAAAGGATTTCAAAGAAAACCAAGCACACCGACTGATACAGGGTTAGGTGTACAAGGGAAACAAACAAGACACAATTAGGGCTAAGGTGGCCTTTCTCCTAGGGTCCCCAAACTGATCTATGTGGTGGCTGAGAATTGAGGAGAGCACCCAAAAAATCCTGAATTCCATCTTTAACCTGTTCATCTCAATGCACAAACCTTTTCTTGTATGTCTCTCTTGATAAATATCACATCTCTGTATGTCTGAAGTGTTGGTTTTCCTTCCCCACATCCTCTTAACTTGCCTTGTTATACATGTAAGCTGTTTGGGATCAAACACACTTCCTGGCTTGAATAAAAAAATATAGAACAGCAAGGACTAATATAGGATGTGAACACTGAAAAGCAGGCAATAAAAATTTTAACTTTCAGTTGTGAACTGAAGTCACTGCCATTCAAAAAGAAAATCAGAAACACCAGTTCAGCCACCAGACCAGCGAGTGTGAGCAGCAACACCAGGACCTGCTGAACACTGTGGGGACTGGTCACTGAACATCACACTGAACCTGACAAGAGGGACAAACTGTGGAAGAGAGTGTGGCAGGACTGTAGTCTTGCCAGGGACCTGTTCACATAGGCACAGGACAGGAGGACCTGCAGGCTGGCAGTAGGCTGGGGAGTGAGACACATTGCTGAGCCATCACTTGCACTATGGCCAACACCCATCAGCTCAACCCAGCTGGCACTCCATAGCGCCCTGAGATAAAAAACCATGGATTTGGTGAAAAGACATTATGGCCAAAGCATGACAAAGCTGCTGCAGAGAGCCCCAAGCACCAGTCCTGGGTAGAGACAGGGGCTAAGACAGGTTCTGTTGTTGGGTTCAGGCTCACCCACACTGCTGGGGCACAGGAGGGATATACACACCCAACGTGTATTTGCAATGTGTGTTTACTTTCATCAATAAATTTTTATAGCTTAGTGCAGTTATATCAGAGAAGGAAGCATTTGTACACTGAGGACTTATATAATGTTCTTCATCTTCAAAGTGCTTTATAAACATTAATTAATTCATTTATCCTCACAGCACTCCTACCAGGGAGATAAGTACTATTATTTTCCATTTCATAATAGAGAATCCAAAGCAGAAAACTTATTTTTTAACATGGTCAATGAGTGAATCACAGGTAGACTGGCAGGAAGAGTGAGGTTTGTCAGCTTCTAAATGGGATCCCACCCCTCCCCAAATCTTTTTTAAACAACTTGTGTTCAGCCACAGTCATGGCACATATCGGGATATGCCTTGGGTTTTTCCTTCAGTAAGAGATAATTAAGGAACAATTCCCTCTCTGATCCCCAGCAGGGCATGCTATTTTCTACCCCACTGTTGCTCTGCAGCTGAACAATGGCTGTTCTATGCAGGGAACGGCGCTACAGACGCCCCGAATCAGAGGAGATCGGCTTAAAGAAACTGGCTGGGCCCGCGTCTCGCTCCGCGGACAATGGGGCGGCTGAGGCAGCTTGGGTGCAAATGCCTGATGTGGGGAGGGCTTCAAGAACACCTGTTTGTAAATGGCAGTGCTCTGGGCAGGGGCCTCTGCTAGCTGAAGTCACTCACATCCTGCATACCTATCTAGAAATTTCATGTAGTAGGAAAATTGCTGTGGGGTTCCAGTATTTGGTCTCAGTTCTAAGCGCAGTCCTTTTACATTGGCGTGGGAGGGATGCACAGTGCTCCTAGTTCACCTCTGTGGTGCTGCTGTAAATAAACCTCTTTCCTGTCTGTTCCTGCCAGCAAATGTGTGTCTGCTTCAAATGGCATTAACAATTACTGTGAGCTTGGGAGGCTCGATTTCAAAGCATCTCAAAAAACAAAATTGTGACTGGGTCTTCTAAGGAAGTGTTCAGATCAAGGAACTTAAAGCAACATTGGGGATGACAAATTGGGAAAAAACCCCCATAATTTTATAATTTCTGAGAAAGACACCTGTTACAATCCTCGTTAGAGAAAAGCTTGGCCACCCTGATCTTTTTCCCAGTAGTTTATGTTCTGACAATAATAAAAATGCATAAAGCCCCAAAATTTCTAGGTAATTTCCTAGCTCAAGAAAGATACATTCATTAGCAAAGTACGCCATGGTTTATGCAGAAGACATGACCACGTCCTGCTGGGGAAGGGCCTGTACCTAGATGTTTCTTCAGAACAATCAGAACAATTGTTTAGTGATAAATGTTTTTTGCATATGACTCATCAACCCTTGAAAACAGGATTTCTTATATAATACAAGTGCTGACACAGCCTTCACTTGAGTAGTATGACTGCAGCTGTATAATTACAACTTCAGATTTGATGTTATGGACCTTAGGTTATGCCATTCAGACAAATGCTCCATTGTATTACAGAGATATTTTTTCCTTAGTCATATTGCCCACAGGACAATAAGGACTATATTCACAGCTCACTGCATAGAAGTTTAGGCATGTAACAGCCAGCGGTATGACACAAAATGAGATTATGCCCTATGGGGGTTAAATGGATTCATAATTGCCACTTTTTGTCTTCTTTTTTTTTTCTTTGCTCCTAGTTGGTACTTTTTTGGAAGTGCTCTCCAAATAAAAGGAAGAACAATCTCACACTGAGTCTGGATAAATGTTACAGTTGTCTCACAAATGCTGTATTATTTCTAGTCCTTCCAAAATAATATAATTGTCCTACTGCTGAACTACAGATTTTTCTCAGTATGACACAGAACACTAAAATGTCAGGTCCTGACTCATGGTGTTTTGGTGGAATAAATAAAAAGTACCAATATGCTATTCAGAACTGACAGCATTAATGAAGACGTGACACCAGGAGCCCTAGTCATGTTTTCCTTTGGCTCCCATTGTGTGCTCAGTGGTGCACCGAAAAATGGGACACCTGTTATGGGCCCCATCCTGGAAACACTTACCACAGACCTGGGTGATAGTACTGGGACTGGCACGGCTGGTTGCTCGTTATCCTATGCTGGCTTTGCCTCGGGAGAATCGCACATGGGCCTGAGGTGGGAGCCTGGTCCCAGGACGATTATCACATGTTCTTTCCATGAGAGTTCAGGAATACCTGCAGTATCGAGGGCTGTGACTTCACGTAAGGCTGGGCAAGATTAACCAAGAGAGATCACTCCCAGGCTGTATGCTCCTGTATTTCTCCACTGGGATAGACAATGAATCCCCATCACCGACTAAGGCTGTATTTCCAGCTGTAGGGGCTGGACACAAGTATTTAGCTCACCCTGGCCAAGCACCCAGGCACTAATACTTCCACACTTAATCCACCCACATTGCTCATTTTCAACCCAGTGGCATCCACAAAAATTGCTGTTGGATTTTAATAGTGACAGCGGAGAAACAGGTCCACCATTCCCAAGGTATTTTCTTTGACAGTGGAAACAAGTCTCATGCCCCCCCTTATATACCTGCCTAATCATACTTGGCACCATTCTAACGCCTCAGAACATGGCATTTTTAATAAATAGCATTTACAAGGCCAACATGAAGCTTTGGCTCTCAAAGCATCAAGCAACTGTGGATCTCATGAGTGGTCTTTGGTCTACAAAAAGGTACAACAGTTTCTCAGAGAGTTTCTTTGAATGAATTAACAAAATGACTCAAAACTGCACTAATGGTTAACAGCTTTTTTTTTATTAGCAACACTGAGATAAGTTATTGAAGCATTTTAGTATTGTTTTACATTCCATTCAGAAGTGACCTAACTTGTAACTCCATATACATTTAAAGATATAGTTTGACACTTATTCAGAAAGCAACAATTATTAAAACTTACATACCTTCATTACCAGGAAACCTTAATATATTTTCTAATTACTTCCAACAATACTCTATTCCAAAGCACATGATAACCCACTAGAAGTTTACACATTTCACTTCAATCACAGGTTTTAAATTGTGGATGTCAGAGTGCTGTTCATTGAATTTTACTGTCTTTCTTGGTTAATATTGGAAAACCTGGCACAATATATTAAGCTAGAAATATTGCTTAAAGAATATGAAAAAAGATAACTACAGTATTTTTTCCTGCTAAAGCATTACAAAATACAGGACCATTAAAAACTCAAATAGAAATGACAATAAATAACCTTAAAAATGTTAAGAGAATTTTCACTCATACTAAAGTCCATTCCCTAAGCTTGCCAAACACATAAATAACAGAACATATTCAGGACCGCTATTTTTGTACTATTATGATGGTTTGTTATATATTGTGGATGTATTGTGTATACATATATTAATGCTTACACTTAAGGTATATATTTTTTTCTTTGCTGAAACAATTAATAAGCCTCAGGTAATTACTTATCCCTGGCACTACAGGTATCTAGATGGGTGGGAGCAAACCTCAGAAATTCCAGATATGCAATACTGAGCATAACAAGATCATCTCTGCATAAAGATATTCTAAATTCCTTAGATTACAAAGATGAATTTGGTTATTTATTTCTGAAAGCCTGTAACATAAAATTATAATTGCTGTCAAATTAATTGTTTAAAATTGGCCTCATAATAGGTATTAATCGTACACTTAGTTTTAACTTACAAGAATGTCTAAATTGCTCGTGTTTATGAGTAGTTATAGGAAATACTATATCTCAGACACAAGAATGTATATTCCTGAACCAAAACACAAACCAGAGCATTGTCTCACTTTGGAAAGACCTGGAAACATCTCTATGCCTCGGCCTAATCCTAAATTATAATTTAAATTTGACCTGGAAATGACAAAAACAATAAGAGTATACTGTTTAGGAGATGAAACTTAGAGTAAAATCATAGAGCTCTAAGCTTACATCATTATTTTGTCTCTGCAAAGAAAAGAAAAGCCTTTCTGTGCTAGGGATTTGCCTTGGTGCGGCTGGCCACTGATGTCTGAAATCAAGGCACATACCAAGGCCTCCTTTTGCAAACACAATCCCCCTTTCAGATCTGGTGCTGGGAGGGACTGAATGCCTCCAGTCTCACTGGGAATAGAAGGTACTCAGCACTTAGCTGTATCAGATATTTTAGGGGTTAATTTCTAGAAACATAAATGGAATGGGAATGTCACACCACAATATGAAAGATGGTAAGAACTTAAAGTTTTCCACAGTAAACAAAATGGTGATACCAAACTTATCACCTGACCGATTTCTGATACAACAAAATACAATCAAATTAAATTACATGAATATAAGCAATGAAATTTAAAGTCAAATAAACATAGGACCTGATTCTGCAATCCTTAGTCATGTAAGTAGTCCTACTCATCGAGAATGAGGGATGCAAGATTGGGCCCTTAGCTTCTGCTTAGGAAGTCAATGTTGATTCAGACAGTATCTTTTCTAGCCAAAAATATGCAGCAAAAGGAAAGTAACATAAACAAGGCTAAATGTCAACAGTGTTTGCAGACTTACAGACACCATCCATTTGTTTGCACTGAAATGACTAGCGAACCATTTGGCAAATACAATGCTATTCACAGACCAGCCCTTTTATCCAGCAACACAAACTTCACTGGATCACTGGCATTCCCAGTTAATTAAAAAAAGGAAGCAAGCCATATGAGTTTGGTTTGATATTGCCATGCAAATGGCACTGCGACATCCAGAAGTGTGTCTGAAACCCGGGCGGGGGCCGAGGTGCTGATCTCCCGTTCAGCAGAACAGTTCGTACTCTACAAGCAGGCCTTGGACCTCCTAACTGAAACTAAGAAACCTCTTCAAAAGCACGATAATGGGGTAAAGAAAAGTCTGCTGTAAAACTTCCATATCATTTCATTCTGCCTTGAAGGAAAAGAATATTCTGGTTACTCCTCCAACTGCAGATCAGTACGAAGAGTTACTTAAATGCATGTCACACCTTAAATGGGCAGGAGTACTACAATTTGCTGCAGTAGAATGACCTTCCATTGCCTTGTAGATGTCCTAAAGCTTCAATATATCAGGCCTTTTGCTTCTTAATACAGATTTTATAATTTAAAAAAGTTGCAATAAGGATTCAAGTGAAGCCACCACAAATAATTAAAAATCTTTTCCCCTGTTTCACATGTTGGTGGTAGTTCTGAAGGGGTTAGCATTATGATCTTTTTGGTTTTGACACCTGTGGCAATAAGCAATTTACAACAACTAAATTCACTATTTAAACATTGGGGTAGAGCACTATAATTATGTGACAATAAAGCTGTAATAATCTGCCACAATCGATCTTCCCCTTGCCCAGCCCTCTTGTCTGCGCGCTGCAGTTCCACATTTAGAAGGTATTTCAGAAAGTTACAATGCTGAACATTTTAATAATTCTGTGCAATGCTGAACGCTTTCTGCTGCAAAGGAAACTGAAAGTGCTCAGACCTTTGCAGGATCAGAACTCCAAAGCTGCTCCTATGCATCAGAGGGGCCCTGCCCTGTTTACATACATTGAAAGAAGTGATAATGGGGTGGAGCCTGTGCAGGAGAAAACAGCACTAATTGCAGAGGAAAGCAAGCATGAATGGAAGCAAATTAGATTTACAGAGACAACATGGAACTAATACTTTGGATATCATTAAGTGTGGGTTCAATAGCACTAACCCATTAAGCAGCCAGCTAACACCCAGGACTGTCTCTGGCCAATAGTTCTGTAGCCCACAAGCTCTTCCTGGAAAGCCTGACTACTTCTCAAGGAGAAAGTGCAAGTAGGGAAATTTTACCATCTTAGTGACAAAGCAGAAAAATTTAAATGGAAGGAGAGAGAAAGGAAAGGGTCTTGTCATAAAGGGTCCTGTGCACGAATCACACGTAAATTAATGACTTGGAACAGGAGATAGAACGTTATTGTGATACAACCACGTATATGGGAAGACAAGCAGAAAAAGAGATAAGCATAAATAGAAAGGAAAACAGATCTTCCAAAACTTAAATACAAAGTAGGTCTAGAACCTCCAAGCTTAACTTCTCAAATCAGCAAGGGCTGTGAAAGCAGAGTACACAGGTGCTCAAGACAGCTACCGAGCCATCGCCCGGACATCCCCTCCACAGTGTGCTACTGGCTGCCAAGCAGCAAGGAAAGGCATGGCGTCTCCCTAGAAACTCTGTGGTAGCAAAGATTAAAAAGATCAACTCCTAGGTACAGTCACTTGAGACTCCAAAACCAAGTACAGTTCAGGAGTAACTCTAGAATCATTAATGCTCTTTTTTTCTTTCTTTTTGTTCATTCCTACTCTGCTATCTAAGGAGAAATATTACAAAAATTTGTGATTTTTCTCAGCAGCATTTTGACATGAAAATTTCTTTATTATGTAGTAATTATGGTTCTTTCCTAATTGTGTCTTTCATTCCTACAGCCTGAAGCGTGATAGGAGCATAAATGAATTATGTGTACATCATCAATCTCTCTCAATCTACGTGTAGGGAAACTGAGGACTGCTTCCCTATGTGTGGTGATTTTCCAAAACAAAAATGTGAGTTAATTTCCTCTAGAAATTAAACCCTTTTTGCACCAGGATTTTTACTTAAAAACTGACCCACTATCTTAAGGTAAAATCTGCCATCTAAAAAGTATCCACATGGATCGCTGAAAATCCCAGCTTGTTTTTAGACAGCCAGACATTTAACTCAAATTAGCGTGGCCAGTCAAAAGATGCAATCTCAGCTCATTGAAGCTGAAATATTTTATTTCAATTTTATTTCCTCTATATTCTGACTGTGGAAAGAGCACCATGCCTTGCTGTCTGATTGTGCAAGGACTCTTATCACATGTATCAGTGTCCTCTCTTGAGATGTGAACAACATGCATATCACTGTCTGTAAAAGGAAAGGCAAATGCATGGAGTCTCCCCAAATACAAAGGAACACAAGAATCATGCCCTGGAATCAGATGCTGTAGGTGGGTCTCAAGTTTTCTGATCTGCCAGGCAGTATAGGGGACAAAGGGAGCATGACTTTGGTCATGAGCTTCGTGCTGAAGGGAAGGAAGGCTAATAAATGAACAGGGTGCTCCTGATCGCTAATTGGCAAGCGCAGAAACATCAGGTAAGATTCCCGGCACTAACATGCACAGATGGAGTGTGATTTCACAGTATAAAATGTCACTGAGAAAATGAAAACTCCCCAAAAACACTACTTTCACGTGGGTGGTGTCCAAGCCAACCAAACAAAAAAAAAAACTAGTGACATGGGGCTTGTTCATACTCATCCACTTATGTTGTGAAATATTGAGAAAAATGAAATAATGCATTTAAGTGGTCAACCTTAATACTTATATTCTGCAAACACTCAATAGAATGTCAGTTAAGAATTTTCAGAAAGCTATTTTTGGAGGGGGGAGAAAGAAGAACTCACACTGCATTCTTGATTAAAAAAAAGGCTTAAAAAGTAGAACAGAGAAGCTTCTGTTGTTTCTTTTTTTCCTTCATACTTCAAGTCAAATCCATTATCACTGGGCAGAGCTTGTGAAAGGGATATGGTCTTTAAAATCATATAAACTCAAGCCATCATAAAATGTCTGTTGAATTGATTGGAAGATGAAACAAAAAACTAATGGAAGTAACATGACCTCATTTCAATAATAATATTAGAGCGTTTTTTCTGTTGTTGTTTTAAAAATCTTATGTCTGGGAAAAAGCATAAAAATATTTCATACAAAGCAACTAATCTTAGTTTTCCAATTTTTTCACTCATTTGTTTAGAGACTAATTTCTCTGCTGTATTTTTTTCCTTTTTGGAAAAAAAATAGAGAGGATATTTCCAACCAATTAAATTGGTTCTTATAGCACTGAGACAGAGAAGTTTATAGGTAAGGCCATGAAGATACTTGGGCAGATATTGGGCTCGGTTTATGTAATGACAAAGTTGTAAAATCACAATGCTCTAAGGGTACAAGGGAAATAAATTCTGTGTGTAGAAATCAGACTTTTTTTATCAGACCACTTGGAAAAGCAGAGAGGGGCTTGAAGAAGGGCTTATGGCTTTAAGCATCTACACTCTGCTGATGAAGACAACCAAAACTTCCACTAACCAGGGGAACTACACAGAAGTGCTTGCAGATTTAGGGTTTCATTTTAATTTGTCAGTCTTTAAAACTGTTGATAACATTTTCTTTTCTTTTTTTGACTGGAATACATTTTATTATGCATGTTCAGCTCTCACAATGAGTTTTCTGATTAGTTTGAAGGTTAAATGAAACGAGCATTACTGAAGTTTTTGTGTCCTTTGCTGACTCTGCTTTTTAAAGTGATACCATTTTTCAAAGGATTTGCATTCTAAAATCTCTTTCAAACAAGAACTACACTGACAAAATAGGAGACAAATCAAAAAAATCCTCATTCTGATTTTTTCAGATAGATTTAACTTTCAGTTTTGTAAATATGATGTATGTGATATGCGGAAGTAAAACTGCAGTTTTGTAAATCAGAGACTAATAAGGGAAAAAGGTCGTTCTGTTTGTTTGGTGTGTTGTCATTTTAATTACCTGGAGGCATATTCTTAATTAGGCAAATCACAATTTGCACAACTGCTAGTTAGAATAGTAAAAATGGTCAAGGGCAACAACCTGTATGGGTGCCATTGAACAAAACCAGAAAATTATAATTACAAAAAAAAAAAAAAAGGAGGGAAAGAAAAGAAAAAAAAAAGTCTTTTCAACACAGGTGGACACATTCCATGCACTTGGCCTTTGATTTCATTAATGTCATAGTAATTGAACACACCCCAATTCAAAGAAAGAAAGGGAAAAAAAAAAAAAAAAAAGAGAAAGCAAGGTTTGCTTGGCAAAGCATCCAGTGTTTTTCTTGGGTTCTTATATCAAAATACTGAAAAGTTTGCAAGTTACCATGTAAATTTTTTAAAACTTTTTCCTCCTTTGAGTATGCTAAAGCAGTATCCCCTTCAGATGCCACTAGCACAGATAGTCTATATTGCTGCTACTCTAGTTTAAAAAGCAAGTTCTTTCTAAAATCCTGTATAAGTATGCATGCAGCACTGTTGATTTCAATGGAGTAGACCACATATAAGACTAGAATTTGGCCCACAGGGTTTAACATTTAAAAAAAAATGTATTACTAACAAACATGACTAAGTATATTTAAAGAGCAGCTTCATGATTCTGCACATGTGTTTTCTGAAATGGTCTAAAAGAAGGTCTAAAACTTACCACACAAGTCAGGTCTCTTGATACATCCACTAGTTGCTGTGCTACTTGCAAGTCCATTAAAGGCTGCTAAGCCATCAGAGCTGTAAGCTCTTAGGACTGACAACATGTTCATCTGCTTCTCCAGGACCTGCGGACCCTGAACGTGTTCGGGTTTCATCACTCCTTGTGCAGTTTCATGTGAGGAGAGAAGATTCTGACTGTGCCACTGCTTTTCTGAAGCTTGTGGCAGTGATGATACGAGCCCTTGTGTTGGTTGTGAGGTGACTCCACTTTGTATATTGTCGCCTCCTTCACTGCTTTCTTTATTTAGGGCAGACAACTGCTTATTCATAATATCTGGTTCTGTGTCAATGTCCTCATCTTCAATGTTTTCTTCCTTGGAAGATTCCATATCCTCAGATGAAGCTATGTCAGAAAGGTCATCAGTAGCACTTTTATTTACAGAGTCAGAGAGCAGAATATTTGGGTCATCTTCAGATTGTGTTTTGATTTCGGATTCATTACCGGTGCAAGAATTTTGTGTTCCCGTGCCAATAACACCAGGATAAACACCGAACTGCTTATAGAAGTCTGTTGTAAAATTACAAAAAGTGGATTCCATATGGCTGGGCCAGGGAGTGCTCTTTTGCTCTCCCAGGGTCTCTTTATTTTGTCCTTGGGTCATTTTCTCAGAAGCTGAGTCCAGCTGGCTCAGCATGTTTGAAACTCCTGCCTCCTTGCTGGACTGCAAAGAAGAGGGAAGCAAGCTCACTTTATTCACCGAGACTGAAGCCTCCCTAGACTGGTCTTTGTTGTTGCCTGCGATGTTGTCTTTACGTTTAGCCTTGCCCAAATGATTGGCCTGGAGGTGCAGAGCCATTAGTTCCATAGATGAAGTGGTAAAGGAACAAAACAAGCAGCCATGCCAAGCAATATTGTCCTGCACAGTAACAGATGAGCCTGGGAGGGAGGCTGCGTCTGGCCTTACGGACAAGTCCAGAGGTTCGTATTGTGACTTTTCTGTTTTTCGCTGTGAGGACTTGCTGTTTATCTTTTCCTCACTGCCATCTGAGCCCAGAGCTTTTGCTGAAAGCGGATCTGAGAGAGCTTTATCCTTCATTTCTTTTTCTTTCTTCAAAGAACTTAGGACAAAGCTGTCCATGAAAGCTTGCAAAGACCCTTGAAAGTTCACACCGTTCCCAACCATGTTCTGGTAAGCACGGCCAAGTTCAGAGAAGTGTGTTCCTTTGGAAGATATGTCTGAACCTTTCATATTTTCTGAAGATACTTCAGATGACATGCCAGCTGCTTGTCCTTGCTGATCTCCAGAAGACAGCATTCCTGAGGTCCACTGCTGCGAGACCATGCCACTTCGGAAATCGATACCAGGAAGTCCCTTGAAGGCTCCTCTCAAAATATCTGGCCTAATAAACACAGAACTTTTACTTGATGTCTCATCTTTGTGTTCTTGACCTGCACTCTGCCCAGAGAGTGGTCCCGCTCCGTTCTGTCGCTCCCGATGGTGTCGTTCCAAGTGGTATTTGAGGGATGCAGACTGAGTACCAGCATAATCACAATGTGGACACTTGTAAGGCTTCTCACCTATAGGTATGGATAAGGAGAAAAATATAAAGAGAGTTAACTGTGCTTTGGTCTATGGATGAGTGAAGAAAGAAAAAAATCAGCATTAACTGCTTGAAAACAAGAAGATCTTAGAACTAATAATTCATTTTTAAAAAAGAAATCCTTTAATCGAAGACTAATTCATAAACTGAATATTTCTAAAATGGGTTTCCAGAATGTGGGGCTATTCAGGAATGACATGGTATCTACACACAATTAGCCATCCTTTTCTTAATCTAACATGTAGAAAACTGTTGTAGAATTAAAAGCTATGATTATGAAAATGAAGCATAACAATTTCAACCACAGTAATCATTAAAAGTACAAGTTTAAAAAAAAGGGAGACAAAGAATGTAACAAATGGATGGTTGCAATATTTTGTGTATACAATTGCTCTAAAATTTGTTTAAATTATACACATGGAAACCATTTTTAAACCTAAAAATTTTATGGCACTGTTACGCAAGACTGAAATGAATGATTTAAGTCTTGCTCTGCAGTAAATCATGGATATAATTAGCAAATGGCATACTGCACAAGTAATTTATCATTATTTGGAGGGCACCATTCCAGAAGGATTCAAAGATCTGCAGACCTACTGCATTGTTTCTAAATAAAGGACTATAAATACAGATTCTATAAAATATTAATATCATTACACTACATTATGATTGCAGCATGTAAGAACATATAGTTAAAATAAAAAGTAGTCAGTAAAAAAGAAATCGAGTAATAAAAAGTACAAAATATATTTAGTTTCTGTATTTGAAATTAGCATTATCTACTGGGTTTTGCAGTCCTTTAATTTTGTACTAATGGCATTTCTAGTACTCACGTAGTAAAATGTGTAATTTACCTACCATAAGGGATTTTCAAGGTTTAGCTTGAATAGAGTTTTAAAACATATAAGTTGATTTTCATGAATTAAATAAATATTTGAAGCCCACACTAAACTTTTATTGTTCTTCCTATACTTTAAAAGAGGTAGAAGATTTTACACATGTAATAAATATTCCTATATAGTCATAAAGCCATATCCAAAAAGAATGTACATCTAAGCAGAGGTACATCTAAATTTTTGCACAGCACTTTTTAGCAATGCAGAGTTCCTTTTAAAGGAAGAAATATGGAAATCCTCACTAAAAGGGACAGGAATCTGAAAGACCTGCAAGCTGTCAATATTGGCAATTGTTTCTATGAGGGAGCTCCACAAGAAGAATAAACTGTTTTCTCTAGGTAGCTTTTTTTTTCTTCCTAAGTGATACAAAAGACAAAAGCAAGCCTCTCCAAATGGTATAATGGAAATATTTGTATTGAAAACTTCCTCCACAGTGAAAATGCTGTATAATATCGTGTAGCTCACCAAACCAGCTGGAAAGTTATCCATTTTCAAATAACCTCAAAATCTGCTAAAAACAAAACTGAAAGGCTTTCAAACTTCTGCATTTAAGCTACAGGCTCAATTGAAGGGCTGGTAAATACTTGGGAAGCTGCTTCTCTCACTGATTGCAGGAATTCACTAATGAGATGCAAGCCCGGAACACTCCAATGCCTATGGAGCACTGCATGAGCAGGGTTACTGACCATGAACAGGAGCTGGATACGTGCTGCAATTCAGACAGGGCTGAAGTAAATTACAAGCAGAGGAAATTCTAAATCCATAATGTAATCCAAAACCAAAGGGTGAGATATGAGAGCTCTACATCAACCACATTAGTAGACCTTTTTGGAGGAGAAAAGCGCAACACCTCAAACAAGAGGTGCTCAGCAGAGGAAGAGGGAGTAATTAGCATGGTTCATGCTTTAGGCCTGGGTCCACACAGCTTAACAAAAGAAATCAGATTTAAACATTTCAGTGCAACTTCTGAGTCTTTCACAGTCACCTAATTAAGCTCTGGCGCTCCACTGGCAAGGAGTAGGGGCTGAGTTTCAGTAGGAGTTGTGCTAAAGCAAACAGTTCCTACTGACATGCCAGAAACAGAAACCTGAGATGGATCATGCCTGTCTGGGCTTCCCTGGTTACAGGTGGGCACCTGAGCACACACACCCCTATCACAGGTGTTTGAGGGTAGGGACAAGGGGACAGAACACACGGGCTGTCTATTTGTTTGCATTCCTTTGGGGGTGTGCAAACCCTGACAGCTGTGCTGCCAGTCAGAACATGGACAAATATGAATGCTGGTTTTACAGCATCTCCATACTGCAGTATTTTTGAGCCACTTGCAGTTATTCCAATGTTTCTCCCACCAGTTAGTCAGCAGTCACTAGTGATGCAACTTAAGTATTGTAAGTGTTGCCTAAGAAGTAGTAAGACTGGTGAAAAACAAGTAACAGACTTCATAGGGTTAAATATTCTCACTTTTGAATTTTCACTCCTCTTAATTGAAAAGCTCTTCCTCAGCATCCCCTATGCCTTTACGGAAATCTTTAACACAATTATATTGAGCACTTCCTTTTATTCTAATGATAGTTCAGTGTCTGTTTGCATTGCACATCAAGTGGCACCATTTAAAAGTGTGTCCCAGCATTGCAGGCACTGTGTCAACCATTGGAGAACTACTGCAAGGAGGAGAAGCTTGCAATACAGACTGCAGTGATGTTGCTAAAAACATATAGAAGCTTTTCAAAGCAGTAAGAAAATGTAAAAATGGGTTTAAGTGAGTTAAAATATATGCTCACTGGAGTAAGTACTAGTACAGTTTTGTACTTTTGTACTTTTTGTACCTTCAGTCTGAAGCCCTGGGCACAACATACTCTTATTCTGAATTACTAAGCCTTGAAGTCATTCCATTTTCTGCTCAAGGGCCTCTCTACTGAGTAAGCTTCCTTTCAGCAGAGATCTGGACACAGCTCGCCACCAACACCACAAGCATTGGATTGAAAGAAGACTCTGACTGAGACAGTGTGATAAAAAGTTCAGATCTCTCCTAGCCTTGGTGTGCTGCCTCTGTGGTGCTCTCACCCCTTGCATGGCTAGAAATGAGATCTAAAGCTGAAGGTCTGAAATTGCACTCAACATGCAGCAACACACTGTGCCACCTTTACAACACAGGACTGGCCAAATAACATTGTTCAAAGGCAACTATTCAAAACCTCTCTTCTCTTCCAGATCCAAATATTAGCAGTGGGTAGTTTACTTCAAAGCTGTCTTAACTGCTTCTATTTTGAGGGCAGGCATTGGGAGAAGGGGGTAGGATGGAGTCAATCATCTTTGAATCTTTTTAATGTAGTCTGTCAGTATTTCCTAAATTCAGTAATTGTGCAGCTATTTAGATGCTATTTCATCCATTCAGATTAGCAACCAGCTACACCCCGTGTAAGTCGCTGTACAGATGACAAAACAGAGTTATAAGCTGCTATGGGAAAAATCCCAGTCTGACTTCAAACCCAGCTAGTTTCAATGGAAAACCCAAAGGACCCCTAATTTTCAGGACTCTATCAGCAAATGCAATAGTATATGTCCAAAGAATACTGCGGGGGACAAGGGAGGTAGGATATGATTCTTGTTAGGAGACAACCTGTTTGTATCTCATACTTTGAGGAAAGGTTTCAGAGAATTCATCCTCCTGTAATGACTACCCTGGTATTATTGCCAAGAGCAGTGTCTGGATGAGTTATTTAACACTTAATATCAGTTCACATAAATTAATGTTACCATGTAGGAGTGAGGGAACATGACTTTTTCAAAATAATTTTCTGCATTTCATATCCAAGAGTCATTTTTCATTGTTCACAAAGGCAATGGCCATCCTGATCTTGCTAATTCTCTGGCCCTGTTTATATCCCTGCAAACCTTTTCACAATGGAATAGGATGAGAAAATGTTCCAGTGGGTACAATTAAAAAAAAAAGAAGAAAAAAATCTTACAGGGAACAACTTATCTGGGCAACATAATCACAGTTCTGATCTACCTACTGCTCTGGTTTACAAGACAAAACATCTCAGAGGAACTATTTTATATCAGGATAAAGTAAAACAATAAAAATTCAATGCTGCTTGTAAAATCTGCACAAAAGCTTGGTAGATAACTGAAAACAGACATGTTGCCCAGTAGAAACAGGTCTATTTGTATAGCAGGTTGTATAAACAATACAGATGTACAAGCTATGCAG
>JAWWLV010000021.1:5910132-5932632 GCA_035041135.1 Platyrinchus mystaceus
CAGCCCTGCTCAGAACACAATCTGACTGTACTGGTCATAGAAACTGCCTGCTACGGGCTGTGCAAGGAGACCACAGCCACATTATAAAGAGATTTACAGATTTTAAGGCTGAAAGGAACAATTATGGTCATCTTATCTGCTCTACAACACAGGCCAGAGATCTTCACATTCTGGCATCAGAGCATAACTACAATTTGAAACAAAACTTACTAGATTCAGTTTAAACATACTCTGTTTCAACAAAAGCAGTAAGGAAGACTCCAACATTCCGTAGGAAACTGTTTGACTGATAAAGTATTTTCACTGCTCAAAATGTGTGCCTTATTTCTAGCTTGAATTTGTCCAGAGTCTGCTTTCTAGTACTGAACATGACTCCAATTTTCTCTGGTAGATTGACCTGATATTTTTAAATTAAAGAATCTATTTCCTATGGAAGGTACTTGCAGACAGCAAACCAGACACATCTTCACCTTCTCTCATCGTTGAGTGGAACACCCTTCCCGATTTTTCATTGTCCTTTTAAATTATGGGTACCCACTAAAGCTGTGATGAAACTTCAACTTGATAGTAATTATATACAGTCCAAGACTGTGTTTACATCCAAAGCAATCAACTAACAGCTCATATTCTGTTGCTTCTCTACCACAATCCTAAGACCAGTTCATCACCGCCTCTAGTATTTGTTCCTTTACATTTTGCTGATTTAAAATTCATATTGTTGAAAAGAGCCCACTTGACTAAGTGACTAATCAGTGCCTCCCCATGATTTTTAGCATCTTACCATTTTTGTGCCATTGGTAAATTTTATCAACAGTGATTTTATATAGTCTTCCAAATAATGATAAAATACCAAATAGATGGAGCTGCAAGTGCTGTTGTGGAACTGCCAGTTTATGTGCTATTTCATCTCTGTATACTGGTTTTTGGTGGGTTTTTGGGTTTTTTTGGAGGAGGGAATTGTCACATCGAACAAGTTACTTTCATGATAAGAAACTTGATGAAACTTCTTTTTATAATATAAAATTGAAGTAGCTCTGCTACCAACCTTTAATTAGTTAACAAATTTGTTCTGTAATTTTACCCCCAAATTTATGTCAGGGTAGTAATTTATAATTTCAAAGCCTTAATTTTTTTTTTTTATTATTTATTTTTTTTTTTTTTTTTAAAATACTAGAAT
Organism: Platyrinchus mystaceus; assembly: GCA_035041135.1. Lineage (NCBI taxonomy): Eukaryota > Metazoa > Chordata > Aves > Passeriformes > Tyrannidae > Platyrinchus > Platyrinchus mystaceus. The sequence continues at coordinate 5,911,310 of JAWWLV010000021.1, forward strand.
AGCCAGAACTTTTTTCCTACTATGAGTGCTATGGAACTTGCTCTCTGTTCCAAGACATGTTTTTTCATTTTGGGTTTGGTTTTTTTTTTTCAAATGAATTTTAATGATTTGGAGAGCTCTTCAGCTAGGGTTTTTAAGACTTTATCTATAGTTATCCAGTCTCATTCATTCTAAAAAATATTAAAATTCAGTGGTCTACAGCATCACAGCCTAATTACTTAATGGCAGTCTAACTGTATCATTGGAAAATGCTTATAAAAAACGTCATTCTTCTTTCTGAGAACAGAACAGAAGAGCACCGTGGTTGATAATTTCTTATCCATTCTTGTCCAGTGTTAGCAAGATACCAATTGTTTGACCTGCCAGATCTACAAAATGTTACCCCATTCTCCATAACCCTCGTATCCACACACAGATTTTTACTATTGCTTTTAGTTTCCCTCCTCACATTTCTGTACTTCTTAAATACCTATTTATATTTAGTGCTGTGAGCTCCTTTATCCATCTTTCATACTTAACACGCAGCTTCTTAAAAATCTGTCCTGCACCCTTCCCTCCCCTTCCCCACCAAATGCCCCCTTTTCCTTTTCTAATAAAATTTCATGAGGAGGTTGTGGATTATGCCCTTCTACTCCTCGTAGTGCTGCTCCTCAGTACAGTGAGAGCTGTGCATCAGTGCAAGAACCCCAGCACAGAACGCTTGGCAGCCCCACTTGCTGTGGGGTTTTGAAAGTAACTCAGGGACAATGTGGGTTGCAATTCGATCTCACACATTTCTAAACAAGCTACAGTTTGCTTTCATGCAAAGCAAATGAAATCAAACATCTTATAATTCCAGAGAATACTGCTTAATGAAAATACTGAAAACATTTTCCAGCATTTTTTATTTTACCATTGAAACAGTTATTGATAACCTATTTTATCCATTGTGCAGTAGATTTTTTAGAAATGAATTGCTGTATGGTTTAATTAGTTCATTATTATGCCTATTCTTACATGGTAATTTCTTTTATCATTCTAATCATTCACTTCACACTTTTTAAACCAAATGGAATATCAAAGGTTCTGTAGGATTATTTTTGGATCCTGCACATGTTTCACCACACAATTAATCTGTTTGTCAGAAATACTAGTTAACTTCTTCGCTTTACTACTTTCCTTTACTAGTCATTTTTCTCTATTATATAAGATGAAACTACCCTTACTCTGTAAAAGGACAGAATTTGATGCTTTTGACTCATTTCATTAAGGATTTTTCAATTGTGCACTTGGCACCACTATAAAATATTTTAATTTTTATAAAGTTTTATAATTGAATATATTCCTTTATTTATATCTCATCTGCAGTATTTATTTAGTCTTTTTACATGTCTTTACTTAGTTAAAATGCAGAGAGATACGGTTGTTACTTTGCAGGGAAGATTCAGTACATTAATATAAACTGTACACTAATTCCCCCAAAGCATATATATACGTTGTAAACCTGAAGACTTTTTACACAGCTGCTTATTGCTAAACAGTGCCTTGTCCAGAAGGGGACAATCTGTGTCTCTAATTGCTGTCACTGAAGCTGAGATTCATTATGTGACTTTCCCATTAAAATGTGAGCATTAATTTGTATAATGAAATATCACCCACTGCAGTGTTCATTAGCCATGCCCTACTGTATACTGCACATTGTTAGCTACCTAGAAACTGTAGTTAATTTCACTAATGGATATTTCCCTACTTAGTGTTTGGTAGGAAATTTATACTGTAACATTACCTCTTAAACTTTTAAGGAAATTTAAATTCAATCAATTATTTTCAACAAAAGTTTGGGATGTCATTAAGACAGGAGATAAGGCATGCTGTACAATGTTAAGGATGGGAAATCTGGAGAAATCTAGAGAAATGAAAAGTTCTTTTAGTTCATCTTAGAAATGTAAGAATAAAGGATGTTCAATACCAAAATTGTCTCCTCTTGGAGCACACATACCCATTTTCCTTAATTATTCATATTGCTCATCCCACTACAAGCGCCTTCAGAGAATGGCAACAGGCAGTCTTTTTTTAGGAAGGAAATGTGAATTGAACTCATTTAAAACAGCGCCATTTTTACTGTATTTCATCAGTTCATCTAAGCAAGGTTTAAAATTGGCTAGTCACATTTCCAAGGGAAAATGCAGTAACGCTGTAAACGTATATAATACATCTAATGTATGCAAGATATGTGACAAACATATCGTAACAAACTCTCAGTCAAAGGACACTGCCATGCCAAGTTTTCTATTCCTATTCATCTCTTTCTTAGGTTTCTTCCCCTTAGCACAATCCAAAGCATCTTCAGGGCTTTCCTTTGCTCAGACACATCATTCTTTTTTTCCTTACTCAAGGGATTCGACTGTACCTGTCATACTGGGAATATACCTGAGGATCTAATGATGACACAAACCCAAACTGGTCTACATTTGTGGTAGCTTCTGAATGCTAATGCAAGATGCAAAGAGGTGTTAAAGTCAATCTGAAACCAGCCCTTAAATAATGTGTCACCTGTCAAACGTGGAACATAAGAAACTTTAATTTACACTTAACTGTTTCTGTGCAGTCCAAAGGCCTAGACGTGTAAAGTAAACCCCACACCTATTCATTCAATTTCAAGGGGGTTAAGAGTGCTCAAGAACATAAAGATGCTCAGCTTTCTGAATGAAGGAACCTTAAGTTGCTGTCCTCAGAGGAGAAAAATGAAAACTTGGGAAGCATCTACATTTGGCACATTATGAGGCTGAGATACTTGGATGGTTATCTTTTTTACAAAGACTTAGCATCCCTAAAATTTCTGTCATAACCTTCCCAGCTGTATTATATATTATTTTATAGCCAGGAGGCTGAAACACAAAGTGAACAGGCCACCCACATGTCTGTTCTGCACTGCTGGTGCATAGACACGCTTTGCCCTTGTTTCTGCCTCTCCTCCCACAGCGAGTTTGTGTGAGTTGAAGAAGGCAACTCTGAAGAAGCAGGACAACACAGCCCACCTCTGTTCACTAGTCAGCATAAAGAGCTCATCTAAAAGGGCTAAAAGAGTTCTGACTGTCCTCCCTGACCCCTGAGGCTCTGAAGCATTTTGGCCTGAAAGTCCTTCCTCTCTTCTTTCAGGGTCGTCCCAGGGAACTGTCTCATCCATCAACTCTTTTTAGAGCAAGAAAGAGGAGAAACTCATTTCATGTAATTATGCCCTTTTCTTCTTATCATATGGGAACAATCAGAAATCATATCTTACATCTTCCACTTAAAGCTCTTCCTGGCTGAATATCATTGAGTTAGATAAGAAGAAAAATCCTCTACAGTTGTGTGTTGGGACACAACTGAGCATGCTAAATTAAACTTTGATTTGTTCTTTTTTCCTTTAGAAGCTTATTATATGATAGCAAACTACAGAGAAACTGAGACTCAGTTTGGGGGAAGGTTGCAACCATGAAATATCCATCGGAGAAAAGAAGCAACCCAAGCCACTAGCTAATTCTTCAGAAACAGAGCAGAGCTTCCTAATCTTGTGGAGGATTAAGCTGCTTCTCTAGAGTTTTGGGGCCAATTGCCACAGAAGCACCTCCTGGCTGGATCAGACTTTGGGTCTTGTCTTGGCACGTGTACCAAACCAACCTAGTCGTGTGCCTCCAAACACACAGATGTTCGAAGGAACCCGACTTCTGCTGAACTGCTTGAGCTCATCTCTAACAAACAGGTGCTGTGAGAACAAGAACAGTAATTGAGTTAATGTAGTGGAGAAATACAGTAAAGTGTTTTTTATCAGTCAGTTATATGATCCAGGCATGTAATAAAGACAGAGTGTGACATAATAGGCAGGAAACTGTCCCTGCTAAGAATGAGCTAATAAATATTTGTTTAATAACTGGTATCTATTACGTAATTTCCCTTTACTGCAAAGCAACTTGATTTTTATTTAATAACTCTGGTAATTTGCCAATTTACAATTTAATATTTTTTATTAGGATTATTTCTAATATGTAAAACATTGCTTCATTCAAACATACTCTTGTCATTATTTACAAATACTTTGTTCTCAAACTAATGGAAATTGATCTTTTTCTATTTTAAAATTGTAATGATTTTTAAATATATTGCAAATTTGTTTCAATAGTTTCTTTTTTTCTTCTTATTTTGTTCTATTATACACTGTTTATTTTTTTCTTATTTTAATTTTGTTTAGTCAGTTTTAATATGCAACTTTTATGGAATATTTCCATTGTAATTAATTTACCTTCCATTAGTTCTAAGGCAAGAACACCAAATGTGTAATCACTGCCATCTTTAACATAAGAAGAAAGTGATCACTATTTAATAAAACCAAATGAAGAGATGGGTAACGTCAGGTTATTTTAAAAATTTTTCTTTGCATCTCCAACAGTAAAAATATCTAATTCTTTAAACTCCATAGGTATAAGGTTATTTTTCAATAAAATAACCACAATTTCTTTACTTTTACTACATTAGAAAGCACACAAATAGGCTTTTCTTCTTTTTTTCCTCCCACAAAGTCCAACACACAGAATAGAATATTCCTGCACTGAATGGTTTGCAGTCCAATCAGACTAAACTACATTAAGGTGCCAAGTTTTAAAATTCAGATCAAACCAGTGTGGTATTCTCCAAAGTACAAAGAGGGGAAAATAAAAATACAGTGAACAAATTTTCCCATCTCAACAGTGATACGTTTTTCTTTAAATAATTTTCCTTTTTAATTTTTCAAAATCAGGTCTCACCTTCTCAAACCCAACATTAAGTATTAGATTTGTGGAAGCACATCAGAGAAACATGTCTGCTGATTTGGGGAAGAGAGGAAAATTCTGCTTGTCGGGTACTTCAGTGAAATAAGAGTTAAAAATAAGGTTTTTCGAGTAGGAGGTACAACTGGGATGTATTTCTTCATGCAATTATTTTACCTTTCTATTACAAAAGTAGGAGTAAATTTCTGAAATTCCTTTAAAATGGTTTAAAAAGAAAATGTCTCCACAATTATGGGGCCTTCCATGTCTGTTTCCAAAAAGAAGTACCCCAAATGTCCAGTTTTGAATGCTCTTCCGAAGTCTACTAATATAATTAACACTTGGAGAAAACAGTATCGTATTGGCCATACACAGAATTTCAAATCATGTCAACAGGACCTGAGGATTTCAACACTGTACATCAGATTTTAATTATGGATAGAATAAGCCCTAAACACATCCTGTGTCTCTACATGAACCTTACCATGCACACATGTACTTTTAAGCAAACAAGATATTGTAATTTAAATGCAGTGGCTATAGTTCACTCGTATTGAGAGCAGTCGTCCCAGTGAGAGACATACCAAAATAAAGTGAGTACCCAGACCAGTAGCAAATCTCTGTAGAGTAGAAATGATGTGACTGTTACTGAAGTAAAATACGTTAAGTTTTACCACAGTGCAAAGCATGTTAAGGTTTGCTACTTACAAGTGCTTGTCATGTGAGTTCTAGTGGGGGGAAAAAAAAGCAGATCCATGAAGCTGATGTATCCATATGAACAGTGAGAGGTTAAAAATGAGCATGCTAAATGGAACAAAAATAGTAACTGAGAAAAACATACAGAATCCCTAAGCAGATGCTAAGGAAGGCCTTTGAAGCAGTTAGTATAACTAAGTCTGAAACCAATAGGCTTATGCCTATTGAAGGACAAGGGTAATTGAAGGAAACAGTGATGAAGCAGGGAAGGAGACAGAAATAACCTCAACTGGGAAAAGATGATTCTATTAAAGTGGTCTTTATCCAACAACACATTCCTTGTGCTTTTATTTAAGACTGTCATACATCTTTCTCAAAAGACTCTCTCCAGCTAATAAGTCCAAATCTACACTGGGAATTAAGGCTCCTAGCCACATATTATGTTAACCCCCACACACATATGGCATGTGTCAACAGCACTCCGCTCACTTGTTCCTCTCACCTGTATGTATTCTCAAGTGGACCTTTAAGTGATGGGATGTTCTGAAAGTTTTTCCACAATATGGGCAGTCTTTCATGGCAGAACCAAGGCTCCTGTCTCTCAGTAAAGCTGGCTGCTGGACTCCTACAGATCTCCCAGCTTCTTCTCCAATGTCTGCAACACAGAAATGTTCTCACATCACTTCAGCACATGTCAGGAGTTGTTCTCACTAAAACTGCTAACACAACACAAAGTTAAACATGTCAATACTACACCTGTCTATTTCATTCTTTAAATCTGACAGAATGCTGACAATTCATGTATTTTCTTGTTATTGTCTTAAATTATTTCATCTTTCCTATCATCATTTTAAGCAGCATATGGTACCTTTATATTGAACTGAATTATACAAGAAAAGAAACAGCTGTGTCAGCAGCTGGTTTGATTTCTTCTTTTGCTTCGTTCCTATTAATTTTTTCCCCAAAAGTTTGAGGTTGTTGTTATGTTGATTCTATTTAAGCACTGTGAAAATCTGTATGCTTTTACAAGGAAAAAGTTTGCACCAGTGTATTAAAACCTCCTAAAACAACAGGATTGCAGTGACAAGGGGGTCCAACAACAGTGATGATGTCTACACACACTTCCTTCAATATCTAACAAACTTCCTTCTGCAATATTTCAGCACTGGAATTGCAACAGACAACCTAGTGAGTGACCTAATATCATGGGAAAAGCAATGTAAAAAGTCATCAGATGAGGGGGAATTCCTTCTCCCTCTCACCCGCACCTCCTGTGTTTTCTCCTTCAATGTTCACAGCTACACTTATTCTTTGCATCATAATACAATGGGTGAGACTCCAGGACACCTCTTCTCTCTCCTGATATAAAGAAACAGTCATTTTCAGCCATCTTGAATAAGCTGCTTTTATCCAAGCAGGCTACAAACAAAATAACTTACAAAAGACTGACATAAAAATTGCAAAAATGTAGGGCGTTTTAAAAAGTCATTATTCAAACCACACAAGACTCATCTATCATCTTGTAATTACAGGGACATGTAATATCACATATATGTATCAATTTATGATTTCACCAAAAAGTACCATGGCAAATGTTGAAATTCTGGACCAGACTGATGCTACTAGTACGGCAGGAGCAGTACACAGGGACACATCATCACACCCCTGTGCAAGAGGTGAGCTATCTGGGTTATACTGAGGTGGGGAGCATATAGTTAAAACCTGCATGCAGAGTCTCGATTATTTCAACCATAAACTCCTGACTGAAAATGTTCTGTCTCTACCCATTTGATATGTAACTAAAGCTGTCAGGAAACATAGTGCAGTTTACACAGCATTGCCTTTTAAATGGAAGTAATGGGACATAAGAAAGACTTAAACATTTGGCTCTAATAAAATCTATTCTCACAGTAGCAGAGACCCAAATACCAGATTTCTGGGAAAGGTAACACTAACAGGCATTTCAGTATGTATTATAAAATGGTTCCTCTAAACTATTTTGCTTAAAGCTAAAAGAAGGAGATGATAGAGTGATTAACTATATATAAATGCTTATCTTATTCATGTATGTAATCAAGCTATTACTAGTTTTCAAAACGCAAATCTGATAGTTTTCACATCACAATCTTGTTTAACATTTTCTGGCTGTTCTTAGACTGCAGAGTTAAAGCATAATATTTAAGTTAGAAAGCTAGTAAATGCCATTTTGAATTATCTTCACATACATAAAGTAGTGTACTGCAGGAGTTTATTTTGTCTTTGTGAGTCCAGGAAAACATATATAGGTGCTAGTCTGTAATTCCAATATCCTTAAAGAGTTTAGATTTTCTCCCTTCTTACTCCTCAAAAGTTGTATATAATTATGGCTTAAGCTGCTTTGGGAAAAAATGAATTCCTGAGTGCAAAAAGATTTTTCTGAAGAGCAAAATGCAGAATGCATGATAATAAACTGCAGGATTTTATTTTGGTTTTCAATAAATACTATATGAGCATTATAGATAAATATATAGATAAAGTTAACAAGCCACTCAGGAGGAATTCACTGAATAAGTCTACTAGTTATGTTTTGCTATATGTCACTCTAAATGATGGCCTGTTATCCATTTGCCTTTTATCTTTCTATCTAGAATATGTGTGGCCCAATAAAAAAGAATAAATTTGTAAGATGAACAGCTCGCTTTGCAGATTTAAGAGTGTAATTTTCACTTTACACAAAATTGAATTTTTTCAAGCCAGCGAGACGATGGAGTTTACTCTAGCACTAATCCCTCTGAAAAAGCAAACTGAAAACAACAATGAAGCAAAGAAAGATGTGGGTGGTCTGAAGAGTTTTCTTTTAGATTTAAGTAGACATACAGTAGATAGCTCCAAAGGCTTTGCTCCAACAGGGGCCTTACCTTGAAGAATTTTTCTTCCCACAGTGAAAGCATTCCTAAGACTTTAAAGCTGGGTTGAGGGGTTTTCTTTTGAATTCCTCTGCCTACAAAGCCCACCGAAGCGCTGGAGGCCATTGCTACCTGAATGAGCAGCTTTATATCTAAGTTCTTTTATTTCAGACAATGAAAAGATATGTTCAAGGCTGCCGACTCTTCCCATCAAATGCTACCCCAGCTTCTCACTAGGGCCCCATTTTGGCACATTGTACCTATTTGTCGAGGCACTTAAGTTTAAAATGTGCTCAATTTTAAAATGTGTTCAAGTCTCACTGTCTCTGCTACCAAGGTTTCCTTATACCAAGTCTCTTAAAAGCAATCTGTGGAAAATGAAGGGTGAAAAAAGTGACACAGAAAAAGGAGAAGAGATCAGCAAGAAAAAAGTTAAGAAGCAAAGTGGTGAATACAGGCTATGCCAACAACAGACTATGTGGGGAATGAAAAATCTTCAGCTCTAGTAATAATCATGTATCCTACAACTCTGATGTCCCCTTTCTCCTGCTATTGAGAGCCCCTTCACAAGCAGAAAAATCTCAGTTCTGTAGAATTGTGCAAAAATGTAGTAATGTTTTACGGATCTGCAGAACTGGGATTAACCTCCACAAAGTAGTTTAATTTATGATTTACTCAGGATTTGAGCTATGGGTTTTGGGAATAAAAGATCAGGAAGGAAAGAGCACAGTTACTTATCTTACAGCCATTGTGGTTCACTGAGTTATGTGGTCTATATGATGTGCACTCGATGCACATGGGATTAAACTGCTTTTCTCTATTTCCATTATAGGCAGGTCAACGTCCTGAATGTCTTCCTGCCCATCCCAACCTTTCCTGATTCAAATGCAGGAAATACCAGAACAGAGAATAAAGTATGGTATAGACATAAATGCTACATGTAAGTCTTCAGAGCCTTGTCTCTGAACTTAGTCTTGCTGAACTTTCACTTGGAAAGTGTCTGTTCACAGCAAAAGTCATGGACAGAAGTGCAAAAAGCAGTACTCAGTTCTACATACACAACTGGTCTTTGTGCCAGTATAAGGAAAAGGAACAGCTGTGAGTCCTCCAGCTGCTCTGCTGTACCTGCTGGACAGGCAGATACTGCTCCGTGGCACAAGACACTGAGGAATTCAGCCACAAAGCAGCTTCTGGGGTGGTATGACAGGGACATCTCTTGCATACCAGGCCTCAGCTATGCCTAATAACTGACTGTGCACAGGTTCTCATGAGACAAATGCAAGGAAGGAAAGTTCATTTCAACATCCACATCATCTTAAAAGCAATCTGTGGAAAATGAAGGGTGAAAAAAGTGACACAGAAAAAGGAGAAGAGATCAGCAAGAAAAAAGTTAAGAAGCAAGGTGGTGAATACAGGCTATGCCAACAACAGACTATGAGGGGAATGAAAAATCTTCAGCTCTACCAATAATCATTAGCTGCATAACCAAAAAGCCAATCTGGTCAAAATATGGTCAAATCTATTTGTCACGCAGACTGAAATTAAAATTAAGCAATCCTAAGATCGGTATTTGAAGGATTGCCCTTTTTCAGACTGATGCCCACTTCTCAGGAGAGGAGGGACTAAAAGCCATCATTCCCCATCTAGTATGGAGATGGCCCACGTAGTGCTGTTTTCACATCACCACCATACCTGGAAAGGAAATTTCCACAGAGACAAATAATCCCAATCAACAGTTTTGAGTCAGGAGCACTTTAACCATAGAAGATTAAGAGAAAGTGAAAAAGACACCAGTGACTCCTTTTTTTAACAGCAGATCTCTTACTAGGTATCAGAAATGATCTACCCAGAAATGAGCCACGGCAGGCGGTGCCCTCAGCACACACATACAGATGTCACAGAGGCAAAATGCCAACTTCAGTGGATATTGCTAGAAAAGAGAAGACAAACTTAGGCAGAAAGTGAATCTGTGTACTCACAGCAGAAGGTATCTAGGCAGACGTATGAAGAGCAAAAGAAAACAAATTCTTTGACATTTCCATATATATTCTGTACTACTGGTCCACCTGCCTTAGATGAGTCTGTAAAAATGATTATAAAAGGATGGATTGCTTTTGCAAAAAGAAATCTGTTTTGATTTGGTTAGGCAGCAGCACTGACTTCAGTCATGTTAGCAGCCAAATTTTGAAAGGAACATCTACATACATGTCCCACAAATTTTACCAGAGCATTTATTTGCTGTTTGTATGTGAAAGTGCAGAAATTCACAAAGAGGTGCTTTCATGTTTAAAGGAGCTAAATTGCAGTCCTCATGCAGACTAAATCATCAGTGAAGTCAGTTGGAATTTGTCGACACAGGGTTTGCCAAATTAGCCAAAAACAGGCAATCACATGGAAAAGGTAATCAACTCACAAAATAGGTAATCAGACTTACAAGTATGTGTTTGCTCTTGCACAATTTTCGACTATTAAAGAACCCTTTGAAAATGTGGCCAGAAGCCTTTAAAGCTGCACATAATCCCAGGTCTTCATATATTTCTGAAATTCAAAATATTTGTAGTTCTTCAGAACTGCCTGTAAAAGTTAATGAAATATGGTGCAACAAGAAATGGTAGTGACCACAGCTATTTTTTGACAACCTGTTAACCACCCATATTAGCCCATCTTTGGCAGGAAATCTAATGTTAAGAAGGGAGTTAGAAGATACTCAGTGTGTTAATCCTGTCACTGCTGTCACCTTTGTGCAAGTATGCCTGGACTCAACCACTTCTATCCCTGGGAAGCAGCACAGAATATGCAAAGTTTTTGGGAAAACATGCGTTACCTTTCTTGCCTACTCCTTAGAGAAAGCTTTAATAATACTGAAAATAGTGAAAAATAGGAATATAATTAATCATATTTTTCTAGCTACCTGAAGTAGCTTCAATTAGTATTGTTCGATGTAAATGAGAAAAGAATCTGGCCCTGTGCTCATAATTTGAAATTAGGACCCTATTAGCAGATGTCACTACACTTCTTTGCTAGTGAAGTTCACAGCTTAAAATGAAAGCTTCTAATATTACTAAATATTACAGTTATGTTTTAGGCCTCCGGAAAGAGTTACTAATGTCTTAGGTCAATACTTGCTGTCTCTATTGTTTCATCAAGGATTTAGGTTTTATAATGACCATATATGGGAATCTTAAACTGTTACTATGGATTGGCAGGGAATTTGTTTAAACAGAGAGCTATTTTAGAAGAGAATTTGAAAGGAGGCCTACCAGTGAGAAAGCAGCATTCACATTGTTTGTATTATTAGAAATAAATATTATACAAAGGTTCCACTGGTAAATAAAAAGATACCACTTCTGACATAAGAATTCCCCCTTAGCCCTCTGAACCACACAGACAAACAACAGGCACAAACTGCCCTGACTCTGCTAATAATTAGTGCAATGGCAGAGTTAAATTTAAATTACAGTCTAAATTAAACTGAAGTAAAATGCCCGGAGCCATTTATATGAGGGAAGTCTTGCAACATGTAGAAGTGGGTGAATGTCAGTCACAGCCAATACCCTGGGCTGCAGGGGAGTAGCTGGGTGTTATTTCAAGCACAACTGGAAGAGAGAGAAAATATTCCAAGCAATTTCTTAGTAGCTGTTAGGCTGGTGACTTGGGGGCTGCACACACACCTTAAACCCATAAATGACACACCTGAAAACTGGTGGTTTTCGCACCCCATGGGTTCAAGACACTTTGCATAACAATACTGTATGTACACAGTGTTGGTTATATCTTAATGCTTCTCACTGTGGTACATATTCTGAGATGCATGCAAGAGGCTGGATATACAGCACAAAAGATATTAATAGACATTTTACCAAAATTAAGCTTTGGTTCATCACAAAACATTCCTTATCCTCTTTTTTTCATTTCAATCAAATTCCCTACAGAGTTTTTGTCTTGGAGTTCTTAGCTTTTCAAATCGTCTTACTTTAGAAATTGTTCTAAAAATTTAAAACCTTTTAAGATAATCGAAGTTCAAACACAGTTTCTGAGTACATCATTTTAACTGCCTCATTTCTTTGAAGAATTGTGTGACCAAAAGACATAGAAAATCAGATTTAGAACTTAAAAACCAGGGTTGGTTACTTGCCATTAACTGACAGAGCTCAGTTTTGACAGAAAATTAAGCACGTTAAAAAAAATATTTTTCGAGAGAATATTTTTTTGTATGAGACCTTTTTAACTTTTTAACTGTATTTTTTTTTTCAAGAAGAAGACATCTTAAGTACCTTGCAATATCTTTCATTTAACAGTTGGCAGAAGGAAACTCCCAGATGAACATTGGCCTGTGTCTTTCTCTTTAACCAGCTGAGTGATCCAAGCTTTTAATAAAGCTGTTCCAATTATTGTAAAAGTCATCTAGTACCTTATAGCCACAAATATTGACAGTTTATTGCACAACGCATTCATGGCATTTGAAGGTCACATCATACATAATACATACACTTTTATAAAAGTGTCTGCAACAAAGAGATACATGATCAGCAATTACATCTTACCATTCGATGGTATGATTTTATACTTATTTAAAATGAAATACTATATGAAATGCAAATTGTTAATAAAACACAAAATAGTTAATTTTCTGTATTTATTGTTTTATTAATCAGTAAAACCAAGTTCAGTTGTAGAAAATCAATGGAATGCCATTCATGCCCCAAGAAGATTACAGTTAAATATCATTATCCTGCAAACTATCACACGTATTCTTAGCTCAGCATGGAAGGAAGTAAGCTTCAAACTTTAATCTCACTACTGTGTACCTTTTCAGCCTTACTGAACTCAGTGTAACTTTAACACTTAGATTTGAGTCAGGACCTTACCATATTATGAAAATATAAGTTTTGATAAAATTGAATTGAAATGAAACTGAAAGGAGTGCTGCAGACTTTTGTGTTTTATATAGGCACATGCAGTCATGTCAAACTTCTTCACCCTCTTCCTGCTCATGACTTTTAAGGCCATTCTAAAACCACAAGCACATGTACAAATGGTATAATTTAAAGGTACAGGTTTATGCAGTCAGACCTGTGCACAGTCCTTCAATGAATTCAATGAACATCAGAAATTCACAGAGCATTGCCATGAGAGTGCTTGCTTTTGGTTAAACAGTCTGCACTTTAAGGTATCACTACCAGATCCTGGAACCTCCAGCTACCTAATGAGAGCTGAGCTTGCAGCAAATGACCATGAGTCAATACATTGTTCCCTCTAACACCATTTTTGCCAGTTTGTTTCAAAGCTGCAGGATGCAAAATCGTCTTTCCTAGGTTCTTCATATGCAGGACTCTTCCAACACCCAACTCCTTCACTGGCTTTTCAGATCCACCACTCCAAAATCATTGCTTTGAAATCCCACTTTCTTAATTTGACTGTATACATCAAAGCATTTTAGATCCCAAATCACCAAGTTTGCCAGATGAGGTTCATGAAATTGCACTCGATTTGTATAACCTTTCCACAGGAAAAGTGGATGCTTTAGAACTGGATGTACTTTGCCACTTATCAGAATGTCATTTTATGTAGCTTGTGCTAGTTCTTGCTTTCTTCAGAAGAGCACATCTGAGCTGCCAGAACACCTTATTGTACTTCACAGTCCAGAATGTGTATGTTCACAAGCAAAGCTGATATTTTTTGTATCAGAAAGGTTGTGCTTAAATATATACTCATGGATCTCTCCTTGGTATTTTGCCAGTGTTCTTTGCCATCTATCCTTAAATTTTAATTTAGTGTCCATTTATAATTCTGGTAGCAATGCTAGCTCTCAAACCCTCTATACAACATACTTTCCATGGTTTTGTCCTCCCTTTCTTAAAAAAGCTTAGCATATTCTGCAGTTTTACCAAATGCTTGTGCCAAAAGCAGTCTGTGATTCTCAGGTCTCAATAGTTTTCTTACCCAAACCCTTGACTCACCTGTCTTAGCTTTGATCCTGTCACATAAATTTGAAATGGGCACTTGATTAGTGACCAGAGAGGACAATGACTTTCCAAACTTCGTACAGATTGTTTACTGCTTTTAGAGAAAATTCCAGTGGGGAATCTAAGCACAGAGGCTATCCAACTGGACCATCTTTTGGATTTGTATGTGTTATTTGTAGGCAGGTGTTCAGGTACCAGATGGCCTTAAAACCCATACTACTCAGATTATAGCAGCTTCTACAGGCTGTCTGCATCATATTCCCATCTCTGAGATTTGCAGAGTGGTTACATGGAGCTTGATAAACACTTTTACCTAGCATTGCTCTCCTGATGCCAAGGCTAGATCAGATATCCAATTTGGGAGAGTTGCCTTACAGTCCCTCTTTAATTAAGTATTCCTGATCTCCCACTCCTGGGATGGATTGCTACTGCTGATTAAGCTCCAGAAGTAAGGATCTGTGGAGGCAGTTTCATGAGGGAGAAAATGAAGTTGCTAGCTAATCAACTAAAATAACCATTAACTGGACTTCTGTGAATGAATATATTGCCTTCTTCTTGCTTCCATACTTACCCTGTTTCTTCCACATGTTAGAATCTCAACATACCTATAAACCAGCAGGTAAGATGTGTTTCATTATGACCTCTACCTGGTTCCTAACACACACATGGGACAAACAGAACCATTTGGTACAGTGTACAGGCTACACTATGAAGAAAATCCTAGTGTCAGTAAACTGTAGAAAAAGTGATGAATCTGGGTGGAGGAAAGTACTATTGAACTTATTTTCTTTAGGTTCTTCTCATGTGCCCAATAATGCAGTCTGTGAGATTCTAAAAGGCACAAATTAACACCCACCTCCATATAGTTTTCAAAATCCATTAATATCTTTTAAAATATTTTGAGTACTTGTACAGAAATACTTAATAATTACACTAGAAAAGTTTCACCCTGAGTTGCTGGGTTTAAACAAATCCAAACACCAAACAAATCATTCTTTTTCAAGTCAGAACCACAGACCTGCCTACATTCTAAGTAGCTCTCAGGCCATCAGGTATCACTGGATAAGTTCTTGCATACCATTGTTTAAGAAAACCCCTTTTCATTTTTATTATCACAGGGTGGCAAAATCGGCAGAGAAGTGCCAGTAGCAGATCATCAGATTTTATAAAAACTCATTCTAATAAAGAAAAATGTAAATTATTTAAAATGTCACAGGAACATCTCCCTGTAGACACCAGTAAGAAAGAAACCAACAAAAGAATCAGTCACCTAAAAGCATCTGTACAGGTAGCTAAATTACTAATTCTCCCCTCAACAAAATGAGAAAGAATTAAAGATTGTCATTCCATTTAGAGCTTACTGATTACAGAGGTGCTGACAGAGTCTCTAAAGAATGAATAATGTGTGTTACAACTTTTGGACTATGATAGACATTTCCAGTAACTGTATTTTCTTACTTTAAACTTTTCAGTGCTGCCTTTCAACTAAATGACCACTTTGAGCTAATACCAATGCTTCTGTAAACAATTTTTCTCCCATCAACTTCTTTGGTACATGCCACTTGAGTATAACTTCCAACTTCTTTACTATTTGACAAAAAGTGAACTATATTTGAAGAAATATTTACAAGCAACTCTGAACTGCTGAACCTATTTTACTAGCACCCTTTTTTTATAAATAAAATATGTTAATTATATGATTTTTGCTATAACAGAAAAATATTGATTCATTACTTTGAATGTTGAGAAGGGATCCTTAACCTGTTTCAGTATGGGTTTTTTCCTCATTGACTTAACAGTGTATAGTGGACATACTGAGAACACGATATTTTCAGAAGGGGCTCATTAATTGTTTTGTACTAATGATGTATCTCAAACAGTACATTACTAGGTCAACTCATATCCATGTTTTGTAAAATAGCCTTCAAGTACCCTGATACCATAACATGCTATTTGTGGGCTACAAAGATATGAAATGCTGCTTATGGAGCTGATATATCAATAATTCCGTTTTCCTTTTCCACTATGAAAATATAATTTATTTTTTTTTCCATCTGAACTATCCTGGTTAAAAAAAAAAAAAAAAAAAAGATAAAAAATACTATTTTGAATGTTCTCCTCTGATTTAGCTGAGCTTGTGGCAATAACTGGTTTAGGCATAGGCTTCAGTATGCTGGAATGATCCTGAAACTAATTTTGCATGTGTTGGAGTTGGACTGTGGCCATGCACGTCAGTATGCTGGAACAGAGTTATCTAAATCCTGAGCCTTATTTTACATGTGCTGGTGTTGGACTGTGGCCCTGCAATCTTTTAGGTCTCCATCTGTAGCTATCAAAGCCAGGGTGTGCCCAGCCACTCGCTACTGCTCACTGCTTTCCTTCCACAGAAAAGCTCCAGGCTCACAACCACCCTCCCACACACACTGGTGTGACTGGGAGCTTTTCAGAGCCCTGGCAGGTCTCATCAACCTTTCTCTAGAGCCTCTTTGCTGCCATGGCCGGCCTGTTGCAGTGCATCACACTTCTTAGATCACTACGACCCTACACATTATCAAGTACCACATCAGTGATGAGAAATATCAACCTCTTGGACTAATGTTCCCTGAGATTCAATGAGTTAATTCCTTTTTCAATACCAGGTAAAACAGCCCACTAACTTTTAAGCAAGCTATGAGAAGACCACAGCTCCCCAGCTGATGGAAGACCCCTCTGAGTTTCCCAGCATAACAGTGTTTTCCCTGTCAGCCAAAGGAATTTGAGGTCCAGACAGTCTAGTCTAAAGCTAGTGGTTCTTTACTTCTGGGGAAGTGGACAAGAAAAGATCAGGAACTCAGAAGCTAACAATACAAGCTCCTTCAACAATATAAGAAACTCTGTCTGTGCACCAGTCTGGAACACCAACACAGAGGCTGTAATGGGGACTGAGCAAAGCAAAGGTCACTGTACAAAGTGCTTATCACCCCAAGATGAACTGCTAACCTCCAGGGACATACAGGCTGATGGTAATGTGATACAAAGTTTTTGCAAGCCTCCTTCTACTTATTTACAGTTCCTCCACTTTAATCCACCAGTAAATACAAATTTTAACCCATCAGGAGCATCTATAAAATGAGGAGATAATCCAGGCTTGCTTGGTTTCCAAGTACATTTCTCTACCAGAATTTAATAAGTTTTTGTCTCTATGGAGTCTAGAAAATTGAGGAAAAAACTTCATACTAAGGTCAAAATTAGACATTCGAATGAAGATCAGACATTCGAATGAAATCAGACATTCTTCTCTGGCTGGACAGACACAAGTTAGTTTACTGTCTGCCTCAGAGACAGAGAAAGACTTATTTTAGAAGAAGAAGAAGGGTTGTTCATTCTCTTAACTTATTAGCAATGCACTTTCTTCAAACTCCAGCAGCAAAAGAAATTCAAAACCCAGGTAGTCTGCATGCATGGAAGCACCTTTTGTTTAATAAATAATTCAACCATGTATTTCTTTTTAATTTAAAAACGGTCTGACTGAACAGTCAACAGAGTGAACTAAAGTTGGCAAAATACAGTGTTGAAAAATTAAAAAGTGTATTCAAGGCCATATTCATTTGCTTCACTTCTTATATACTGGAGAGACAGGCTGTGCTAAAGTTCTAGCTTTTTTCTTTTTCTTTTAAATTATACACATAAAGTCACATGATGCTCACTTGCCTTTGAAAGCTGCCTTGTCCTGGAATTAGTCTTTCTTTCTGTTACCAGTACAGCAGCTGCTGCTCCTCTACCTCATGAACATCATCAGAAATTCAGCCAAAATGTTCTCACGAGCTCCTCTGCCATGCCTGTGAGGGCCAGGCTGAAACTACCAACCATCTTGGAAAACAGAAATGCCGTAAAACATTCTGGAAATATTCAGATCATCATCTGAATTATGATTCCATATATCAATAAGTGTACAGTAAGGTACAGGAAACACATCTGGCTGCAAAAATCTGCAGACAATGATGCAATGGAATCCATCCCAGGACTGAATTTGTAACACACTATAGCAAATGCATACAAATACTTGGGATCAGTCGAGTGCATTTGGGACTGACTTTTCTTCTGGAAGACAGTCAAAAGCATATAGCACTATCTTAAATATGAATTCACCGGCTCAGTTACTGTAAAATGAAACTCAGCAGTTAGCAGCTAAGGATAAGAAAACAAAGCACTAACAGAGTCAACTCTTACACTTAGCCTTCTGTAGCACAGTGTTTCAAAGAATTTCTTGAATCTTAGAGCAGACAGCAAGTAAAAAGTAATGCTGTGGTGAATCCTCCTTATTTCAGATTCCTGGAGACATACCCATTCCCCCACACATCCCAAAGCAGCAGCAGGTTCTTAATGCCTTCCTAACAAAGCAAAACCATTAGGCCTCCGTCCTTCTGAGTGTTTGGTTCCCATTGCTGTGAATGGCTTTACCACTTTTGCATCCTTTCTGATCAGCAGCTTCTGAAGGAATGACCACTCTGTAACCATCAGACAACATCCACCAACATGAAATTACCAGCTTAATAATGCTCACTTGGCATTAAATGCTGACAAAAGGAAACCTTATCTCAGAAGGGTCAGATATGCAGGAAAGAAGATCTTTACTGGGAAGGAGAATAGGGGAAACCTAACCCTCACAAAGTAACACTGCCTTTATAGAAAATGACTTGGCAATAGCATATCTTTGAAAGTGGACATATTTAAAACACATCTTAGAGCCACTGGATGACAGACACGAGCCACATTTAGAACAGACAGAAGCTTCACACGTACGTCTTAAATAATTACACATCATATGGAAGAAGACCAGGTTTTCTTCAAATTTTCACTATTCTGAACAGTAGTAAAATTATCTGCACTACATGGGATAAAACCAGACCAGATAAACATCTTGTACAGATAGGAAACTTTCAACATCAGACTCTGCTGTGACAAAACAGCCTATGAATTATGTGTACAAAATGCATCCCTAAATATGACAAAATATGAACAAATGCATCAGCATAACTATAGAGATTGCTTAGACCAAAACTCCTCCCCTGCAAGTCAGAGAGTCTTCAGATTCTAATTTTGGCCAATTACTAGCTTACATTGAAGACACTGTGCAGTAAGTACCATCTCAGAGAACAGACTAATTTAAACTCTGAGAATGCAGGTTCCTGCATTTGTGGAGACACATGTTTCCATGCCTTTTCAGGATGGTACTTGTGGGAGCCACTCCAATAGCCTGGCAAGCCCACGCAGAATTTGGTACATAACAAACTGGCTTGCAACCGATTCCATTTGAAAGCTGTCTACAGTGGGACTGGCCAACCTATCAAAGTCATGTATGGGGTTGAGAAAAGGTGAATGGCAGCATAAACTGGTCAAATGAAACTTAAATAATTTCAACAATTTTACTGGTACCGATTCTTTTCTGGCTACAAATTCTGTGATATCTCACTACAGATACATGCCCGGTCATGAGGGTTGTAAGTATTTGTTTGAAAAAAAGGGATCCTGTTGACTGCTGGGCACTGGAGCTTGCTGATACATGCTGAAATATTATAATAAAGGGTGGACAAACAAATCCTGTCACTGCTTAACAGTCAGTAACTCCCTACTGTTGTCATTCTTTCATCATAAAACTGCAGGAGAGTAGTGTTGTGTATTTAAAATAAACAATGATGGAAAGATGCAACTTCAGAAAGGCAGCTCAGATACCAGACAGGACACTGATGAGTCTTGCAGATCAGTGGAACTGCATTCCATGAAAGAATTGCTGGATAGTCCATCACCTGCAGCACTGCTCCAGCATGTGCTGTTCACAAAACAGCAACACACTTCCTCTCTGTATTCTAGGGTTCTTTTCAATTAATATTTGTTTTAGTTATGTTGAATCACTGCTCATCTGCTAAGATATTATTTGATTTTTTTTTAAAAGAAATTCCTTTCTTCTTGGATTCATTTTCACACAGGTTTTTGAAGTAGGAGAGTAAACACACAGTCCCTATGATGGCAATTTCCATTTGTGGTTTGACAACTAAATGTTGCAATGTTACTTGAAATTCCTGCCTCTTATCTTTCAATTTTTCTTTAGGGAAAAACAGCACAGAAATATATTCTGCAATCTATTTGAAAAGATGCAGATATAATCCACCTATGATCATGCAAGTTTTGGAATTAAGTCTGATCCAAAACAGCAGTATGATCTACATTTTAACCACAGCTATTACAATAAATAAACCCAAACATAGTATTTCTCCACATATTTATATTTATTCTGATAATGCTTTGCAAGGTTTCTGTCTGAGAATGCTTTACATAAGTAAGCATTATTGAAAATTTTCCCCGAAAAATATGCATCATAAGACTACAGTCAAAGCAGAATTACAGATATGAGGTGATATGCATCCAGACCTTTCTTTGTTTTTCCTCTATGGTGCAGGAGTTGCTAGCCATCAGATGTTTAAACATCTGAGGGTCTTCTGATGGCAGAAAACCAGCAACATAAAATCACTTAGTAGAAGCTGAGTGTCATCATCACAGGCAAACCCATCACCTCTGGCATTATCAGGGACTTTTGTTTGCCATGGTCATTTGAGGGAGTGATGACAAACCAACCTTTCCCACCGAGACAGGGTGCACTAGGGAGGCTGAAGTGGCTGAAGCACACTGACAGCACAGGAACTGATGGCAGTCATGCTGGATTCCCCTGAGGGACCAACCCCTCCTCATCCTCCTATGGAGGGTGCTGTCCTTTCACCTTTTGGCAGTTTTGGTGTGTTTGTCTGCACCCAAACATGTGCAAAGGCACCAAAGCTTTCTCACAAAACAGATTTTTATTAACTTGCACTACCAGGCCCTCCCCTATGCAAAACCAGCAGGTTTTGCAGAAATTCAGTGAAAGATTCTCTTATTCAACAGATTTGCTGCATTTTTAGTGCTCTGACTACCAGTCAAGAGGGTCAAACTTTCAGTCTGGTCACAGAGAGGAAAGGAAATCTCCAAGAGCAATGTTT
>JAWWLV010000021.1:5935132-5965132 GCA_035041135.1 Platyrinchus mystaceus
AAAATATTTAACCACTTCTGCCAAACTCCGCTGGAAATTAACAGGAAACTGGGATTTACAGGTTATAGATGGCCAGTTCCCACATGGCAGGATAGCAGATTTATTGCATTTGCATATCTGGTGCCTTGTAATGGGGCTATAACAAAATTCTGACGCTGGATTCACAATTAGGAGCGTTCAGCCCAAAATGCCTGCCACTAACTTGCTACATCATCTTGAGCATGTCGTTTCATGCTTCTGCATCCCCGTCTCCCATCTATAAAATGGAGTTAATATTTACCACACGGTGGAACCATAAGAATTGCAGTCAATGACTGCAAGGGGCTTTGGAGATGTGGAGTAAGGCACAAGTGAGTGTCAGTAGCCGAGGGGACAGCGAGGAGCCAGGGGGCTGCACGGGTGTCTACATGCAGCTCTGCCAACAGGGCTCGTGCTTAACCAGCAGCACACGCTGCAGCTCCGCACGGCACCTCCTCGACTCACAGACGAAAATTACCTCAACGCCACGGTGATTGCTATCACTCTGCCCTGCTAGGCTGAAACCATTACACCCAGTTTGCATTCTAATTCAAAATGTACACAGGTCTCCAGGTGTAAGGTAAAACCGCCCTGTGTCCCCTCCACCACCAGCCCGCGCAAGGTGCAGGTATCTCCTGGCTGAAAACTTGGAAAGAAACGAGAGGAACAGGAGTTCAGCATTACTGTCAGAGTGTGTTCAGCAACTACAGAGGAAAGAAAGACTTGCAGTACTTCACACAAAGTCTCCATCTCATTCCCCAGCACTCAGGTCAGACACCCAGCAAAAGCCAGCACCACACAGCTGTCTCTGGACAGGCAGTTGGACAACAGAGCACACAAGCCTTGGGAACAGCATCAGAGTGGGAGAATAACTGAAAAGTCAAGGGAGAAAACGCCATAAAATACTAACTCCTACAGTTTACAAATTCCAACTGAACATTTGAATGGTCTGGGTGGGTTAAGGGGAAAAAAAAAAAAAAAAGGTAGGGTATCTGAACTCCGGGGCTCTATTTCCAGTACAACCACCGAGCTGCTGTAAAACTCAGTTTACCTATTTGACAGGCTTAGTTAATTAATGTTTGTAAAGTGCTTTGAGATCCCTGGATGATAGTGCTATATAGGTATAAAGTATTATTATACTAGAAAGTAAAACGTCCCATAAAATAGATATTGCCCTAAATTCTGGTAAAAGTTAGTGCAATAATGTAAAAAGCTGGTTATGTGCCTACATTAAACCCAGATTTAAAAGCATTAGCACATCACCAATGTGCTCCTGTTTGGCATGTGTTTTATGCCCAATACCCTACTCTGGCACATTAACAATCTGTGTATTCATTTATCAGCAGTACGTTTTGAATTGTATATTTATGGCACAGTGCACTTTTCATAGCTGAAAATTAATGAACATGCCTCTCTCGTAACAAACAAGCACCTGTGCTGCATAGTTAGTAATCGGAAACAGATTTATTTTTATTAGTGTATATGTGGGCACAATTTTTATTTTTTTTAAACTATGGTATGCTAAAAGCTTGATTATAAGAACATATTCTGCCAAAGGAGATCTTTGTTTTATAAACTTCTCCTTATAATTTCTGCCTGTAATATTTTCTTTTCAGATTTAGTGATAATGCCTTCATATAGAATGTAATCATTTGTTTGCAGAGCATACTTGTCTTGACAAATCAAATTCTGAGCTGTTGCCGACCACTACTATAACAAAATGAAAATCCACAAGTAATGAGGAACACAGAACTGAGTATTTAACCATTTCAGCTAAGGAGCACTTCCCAAATATCTTTTCATATTACTCAGAGTCCCCATCAAAACCTGCATTGCCTGCATCAGTTTGGACAAATTAATCCCACAGATGAACCCTTTCTATTTCCTAATTCAACAGTTTTCTTTTTTAATATTTAAGCACAGAGTTTATCCCAGGAATCAAGGAAAGAGTCAAAACAACAAAACCTATATACATATTAAAACATGCTCCTGGCCCTTAGTTTAATCTTCATTTAAGTTGCTACTTGCTGCAACTCTTAACAGGTCCAGAATTCCAGCACAACAGAAAAATTACAGTCATTCTATCAAGTCTGCAGTATCTTATTTATTGCTGAGTATAAACATCTCCTGGCACTGGCTTCACATGTCTATGGCCTTGTTCCTCCCTCCATAGCTCCTTCATAGCCTGTGGCCTGAAAAGGCTTTTTGGGGGTTAGAAATTGGAACAGAAAGAACAAAAACAGTTTTTTATCCCCCCCAGCTATAACTGAATTGGACCTGTGTACAACTCAGCACAAGACACTTCAGCTTACGATAATGCCTGTAATATTACTGTCAAATAAAAACCTTGTCATTGATAATGGTGGCAAAAGGGGTAGCTTATCATTTGTACTTCACAGACTATCTGGGTGGAAAACAATCCCAAACTATGAAGATAATCAAATATTTCCTGAGGTGTTAATTTGGGAGCCTCCATTTCATTTTAGTAGACCACAACTTCAAATCCGGACTTGAATATAGACTCTTTCATTGAGCTCTTTAATCAAATTCATTTGTAAATTAAGCTACAAACAACCTGTCAAAGCCCATTAAGACACCTGAACAAAACTCTCCTGGAGTATGCACTGTACACCACTATGCAGTATATCACATCAAGCCTCAGATCTGCACTGCTCTTCTCTGTGGCTTTCCACAGGACTGGTGGATGCAAACATCCCATTTCCATGGCCTACATCAAACAATTTCTTGTTTGTTACCGAGATGGAAATACGAGCACAAGAATGCCAAAACATCTAGCAAAAAATGATTCCACTGCATTCATCCAGCTAATTGCCACATTGATAATTTTCATCTTATATCCCTTAAGAGTTTTACACTCCCTACAACCTTAGGAACATACCCTGAATGGGGGTAAAATCAGCATTATTCCATGTCATCTATCTCACTGCACAAAAATACCTACTTCCAACAAAGAAGTGTTTCTCAGTATTTCAAATATAAACCAACCTATTAACAAACATATTAAGGAAAAACTATGTATTTAAGTAGTACTTAAGTTGCAACAAAAACTTTGTTGAAGTAAAAATCATAGCTGATGCTGAAACCCTGCAGCCCTGATCTCCATCAACAAGCCTGAGATTAATTGTCAAATCAGTTCTCTCTCCTTCCTGGCTGTTGGGAGTTTGACTTCTTGCAGCACCAGGCACAGCTTGTTTGCAACCTGGGCCACCAGACACAGAAAATCCTTCTAATACTTCAAAATCACTATCTCATTTCCACCAGCTCCTCATTTCAAAGCTGTCCAAGCTCAGAAACTCAGCCCATTTCTCAGTGTGGTACCATAATGGGAAGGAACAAAGTTTTCCATCTCTTAACACTGAGAACTGAGTGGTGCTTTTCATGGTCCAGTCACAGCCCAGTGTGTTGTTTGAGCTGTATTTTTGCTTAGAGCTCAGCAAAACCAGGATTTGGTTTTGGGAAACTTATGTGCTTCATGAGTTGTGAAAGAGTCCCTGGGTTAAACACAGTGGGGTTTTCAGAACACAGAAGCTGGGAATGGAAGTAACATGTGGAAATTTTGGACTCTTTGGGGAAACATGTACAAGGCATGCCTCACTAATAACTCACTATGAACAAAGGCAAAATGTTCCTCTGTGTCAGTAATGATATCTTCTCAGTTTGGCCTTTTAATGCTGATGTCAATAGAAGCCTCATCCAATTTTAAAGGTAGAATATGTTTCAGTAATTTTAACTGCAATTCTCTACTATATTTTAGAGCAATAATGCTGTTACAGCTATGATGAACTAAGGACATAAACGCAGCAGAATTTGCAAGAAGTAACGGCTTATATTAAAACTTAACTAATACCAAAACAGTTAACATAACCTGAAAAAGCAGAAATATTTTTCAGGTACAAATTATTTTTCAGGAGCAAAGCAAGCAACAAACCTCAAGCTCAATTACTGAAGCTAAACTCAAAACAATTATTCCCAGTCTATACTTATCTCATATTTAATAGCATTGTTTGGTTTAAGAATTTTTTTTTCTTTTTAAGAAACAAATTCAATATTTATTTTTAGGGAAAAAATAATGTTAAGGAAATAAATTATTTGTTTACTTTTCAAGATATCCATTATAGCAAACAGGGAAGCATGGAACTCAATGTACCTGGGAAGTAATTCTGCCACGGCCAGCACGGTGCTACTGTGGTGAAGAACAGACCTGTAAACCAACACAAGTCTGTCCTGCACTTTACAAATGTTGTGATAAAAGGCAGGTTTATTATAAAGGTCAATGTCAGAGGCTAATAATTTTTTTTGTGGGAATTTAACCATGATGCCACTGATGACTCAACCCCTGACAGTCATCTTTTAAAAACTCCTAACCATACATTTCTAAAGAAATATGAGTTTGTGTGACACACCTTTCAGTGCCGGAGGATACACTTAGTAGCTGAAGAAAATGGACAATTTTATAAGTACAGATAATACTGTGTTTATTTTAGTGGTATTTCTGGGCTTTTGGATAGTTGGGTGCAAAGATATTTTTTACCAAATCTTCTAATTCATAATTAAACTAAGTCCCCTTAATTTTAAAGGAGAGTACATTAGAAATGTTTTAGGTCAGTAAAATTAAAAAAGCTTAACTCTCCTTATCCAAAAGCCAAAAGGAATCCTGAAAGGTTTACATACTCAAGTCTACTGATGACTATCCATAAGGAAAAAACCCACAAAACTGTACAAGACTTCTATTATCTCCAGTATGAATTTACTGTTAATTGAAGTTTTGATAACTAGTGATAAAGTGGGAACTAATTCATCTGCTACAAACTCAGAGAATACTATTTGGATGCAGTTTGAGATGGAAATCACCAACTATCCTGTTTAAATATTAAAAATCAGAGGGGTGGGGCTCAGCTCAGCTTCCCTGAACTCAGCACACCACAAACCACGGCACTGCCACCATTTAGCTTTTGTGCACAAATGTTTATCCACAGATCTCAATGCATTCCACAAAGAAAGCCCATCTGTATTTTAGAACACCAGAAACTATAAAGACTACATAAATACAACATTACTTACCTGGGTTTACAGAAAAGTTTGTGGAAAAAAGAAGCTCATTTTATTTTATTCCCAAACCTATCCCAGCCCCATGACATCAACAACAACCTTGAAGTAAAGTAAACCTAGATATTTAAAGCTATATGTTCAATTCATTTCAGTACATATGACCTGACAGACTAAAGGACAAACATCACAGGTAGAAGCTATCACACAATCAATACTACTGTGTCACTCCATATATAGATTGTTGTAAGAAATGCACATTGCAAGACACTTGCAAAGTTACACTGAATGAAATATTTATAATTGCAGAGTGGACTTGACAAAAATGAACATCTTATTCTAATATTAAAAATACAATCCTTATTCACATGCTGTTATGCAGGCACAAACTGATGGGCCTCTCTATGACCTTGTTTTCTAAGCTTTCTATTTCCTTGCTTTTATCAAGTACCTCTTTGTTCTCAAAAAACTTCTCAAGGAACCTTTATTGCAGCAATTCCCAGTGGTGGGAAGTTCCATCCATTGGCAGTAGTCTTCTGCAATGTTCAATAAGAGCCCCACAGAACATTGCAGTTGCATGTCAGAAAAGACATTTCCAACTATTTCACTGTAAGTCCTGGAAAACAGGAATCCTTAACATAAATTCAGAGAGAACTTTAAAACACAGAAACCACCAGGTAGAACAAGTACAATCTACCAAAAGAGGAAGGATTTTCAGATCCTAAATTTGGGTTGGGATGACAGAAGATGGAGAGCTTTTGAGTCTATCTTCAGATAAATTTCACTAAGAGCTTAATATTTTCATATGAATTTAAACACTTCTATCTTAATAGAATGCAAAGTCCAACAGAGGTTGCAGCAGGTATGTTTACACAGGCTCCTCTTCACCTGTCACAGGGACAGAAAGCAACAATTATTTAAAAGGATCTGAAACAACAAGAGAGTTAGAAAACAGTAAGAAAAATGGTACCAAATTGAAACTGCATGGACAATTTAGGCTTAAAGAATGTAATTACACAAACTAAATTATGGAAAATTCTCCTTCTGAGAAAAGCAGGGCATGGTCTATAGTCTGACAAGTGGCCAAACATGTTTCTTAGCCTGCTCAAAAAAACTCCAGTAGCACCTGAGTCTCATAACTCTGGAGCAATCCAGAGAGAACTGGAATCCAGTCTGTAAATCAGAGCACACCTGAGCACAGTTCCCAGCACCGACACCATATAAGATGGTGCCCTTTGTTTCTTTTATCAAGAGTCAAGACATTTGTTTTAGATCCAACAGTGAGATAAGCCTGTAAGTTTAGGCAAAATGGTTAAAAGCAAGTGATTTTTCAGAAGAGCTCACTACCTGGCAGCTACTGCTTTTTCAACTGAAAATAAGATTCTTAGTTCCTTTGATTTCAGCTGCTCATATGTACAATGAATCTAATAAGATATATACATATAGTGGGAAATATATTATAAATATACAATTAATAAGGTTGAGTAATACTCATCTGTTGAGTAATTCTCTCCACTAAAATTCTTGAACCTCCCCTTCCTATTTAAATAATGAGATAACCCCCTGGATTTTGTAGGGTAACACTACTACGTCTTGAAGTTACACATCATCCAGATGCCTTGATGAATTAAGTTCAGTGTCCCTGGTTCCAGGCGTTCATAGCACACACACTGATGTTATCATCTGTCAGTCAGCCTTACTCAGAGTGATCTCTCACACTGCCCTCACTCATTTGCTGGACCCCCAACTCCTCCTGGGCCTCCTGAGCTGGCCTGAGGGAGAAAGTGCTGCAGCCCCTACTCTGCAGGGCATGATCCTGCTGCCCGGTGCAAGTACATCAGTCCTGGGAAATGAGAAGGCTGAAGGCAGCAGAAGCTTCTCTTTCCAGTTATTTTTGTCAGAGAAACTATACCTGAAAGACCTGAGAGCATAATCTGCTCTCAGAGCAGGGAGCAGAAGCACTCAGGAGAAGTTAAGGAAATTTTCTATCCACCTTGTCTCCCCAAAAATCTGCCAGCTTTCATCTTTGAGTGAACTGGAGCCAGCTCACCAGCTCTGTTTCATCCTCTCAAAAATAGTAGATTTGGGTACTCAGAAGAACTCTCAGATATAAAGCTGGGTGCTATTAAAGTGTTTAATTTTCAACAACTGTGTTGCACAAAAAAGATTCCGAACTTGGTTTTCTCCCATCTGTAAGTCTAATACTGCTGTTCCTGTGCAAGCAAAGCCCTCCATTCAAAATCAGTCATGTTCTCTACTTTTTATGTTTTATTATGATCAAAATGCATATTTATACCATTACATAAAACTCATAGAATATGTAAAAGGACATAACCACAACTGCAGTAAAAAATGGACCAGAAAGGACTTTCAATGATTTAAACTAGCAAGTGGTTTAGCTTTTTTTTTTTTTTTCCCAGAAAAGAGGTCTCACAATGAGTTTTCTTTGTCCCTTAAATGAGACAATTTCAATGTAGTAGTTTGCTGTGCTCTCAGTTTGTGTGTAAATGATGTAACAAAGCATACAATTATTTTTTCTCATGGATTGTAGTGGAAAGCCTGAAGGAAATTTTCTTAAATTTGATGCTTACCTCTTTTCTCAAAAGGTTATTTCTCTTTAAAGTTAAAAAACCCCAACACAAACCAAACCAAAAAAATAAAATAAAAATAAATAGAAAAATTAAAAAAAGGAGCGATATTCCTGGTAACAAAGGTTTTAGCATCCACTAAAATGTCAGCTAAAATTGCCAAATAAATACTTACATGGTGCTGATGATTGTTTGTTTAGGAAAAGGAGATTTAGCTGCTCACATGTTCATTAGCACACATAGAGAAATGGATGAAAAATTCTTTTGGTGCTTAAAACTGATGCCATGGCCGCTGCTTACAAGTATTTCTAATACACAGTGGGTAAAAAGTGAATAATGACCAGATTAAGATATTAAAGGAAAGCAATGATTGAACTTTTTTTTTTTTTTTTAATGAAGCAGCCAACAAAAATGTCCCTTCTTTTTTTTCCTGGTTACTCTATAAACTCAAAATGCTCGAAGCAGATTGCCTGTTATTTTAGCAAATATGGTGAAATCTGAGTGTGCCTGTGCTTTTACATATTTGAGTTTTGCAATGATTCAGGCATTATTGCTCTGTAATAGGTGTGGCTGCCTTTGAAATGTAAGCTCACAGCTTCTGTAGTCAGTGAACCATTGCTGATAGGGCTGACTAGTCAGAAGCAAAACTGGCTAGTTATGAAACTACTATAGTATATTCTTTATCTCATACACATTTAAAGGATTTACCTATCTATCCCACTGCAGACCTACTCATTGAGTAGGAGCCAACAGCATATGATTGTGTTAATTAATCTGCTATTGTGAGTAAAGGAACAGCTGCAGTGGTCTCGTGGATACGTTGTCAAAGGAAAACAATGTAATGTTAAGCTTCTGACTGCATATTCTGTTACAAAGGAGGTTTACGAGAAGTTAAATTCATAAATCACAGATCATTTTTATAATAATAATAAATATCATCTGACCTTTAAAGGAAAGGTTTTAGCATTCTTAATTTCAGTTTGAAATATGTTCTGAAATACGATACTTAAGCTTTAACCCAATTCTTTGTTTTGAAAACAAACATTCCCCAGAAATGATAGGAAATGGTAGTAGCTATAGAAATGACCTCTGACTGTACTAGATACATGCCATTGTAGTTTTAACAAAGATCAGAGCCCAAAATATCAAGTTAAAAGAAAAAATTGTTGGCTTCCATCCAATACCTCTTCTAATAAAAACACAATTTCCAATATTATACAGAAATGCAGAATGAAAGGAACATTCATTACAGGGAAAACACTTACTATTTACATAGGATTTTATCTTTTTTTTTATATGGAAAAGGGTACAAAAAAGACTTTTTCCCAAGTAAAATAACATAATCACTTTTGTGATTCAAATCTACCCCCTACCAAATCCTTTTGGACAGTATATACATCAATCCTTTCATAAACACCCAAGTGGTGACTGACCCAAAAGAGAGAACAAACAGAATTTTTTTTATGGCTGGCACTTAGAATATAACCGTAGAAAATTATGTTAGAAATTCAAGTAGGAAAAGTTTCACAATTCAAAGATGCCTTGATTAAAAAGGAACCTTGTGCTATGGCCAGCATGATTTTATGAAAACACCTTGAGAGCCTTTTAATTCAGAAGTGAATTGCTTTTTGAATGAACAGAGGAACATCTGATACAAACCTTATTTTAAATAACAGGGACCAGATTCTAGTGGGTACAATCAGCAAATCTCCATTGGCATTTATATGCTTATGCCACTTCACACCAGCACAAGTGCTGGTCCAAAAAGTACTATCTGTCAAGCAAACATGTCAAGTCATAGAATTCTTGCTTTGTTTTGTTTGTTGCCTTTGACAGTTGTACTTGGCTTTATTGGCATATATGCTTTTGATTAAATCAGCTGCTATTTTATTTTTCTTAATCATTTATGTCTGTCATCCTTTTCTTTTCTCCTTACTTAAAAAAAAAAAAAAAAATCTGTTAAATTTGTGAAAACTAAGACCTAATCCAGACCTCTGGTACATTGGAATGATTGATGATTTCAGAGGAACTATGCCAGTTTAAGTCTCTACAATGTCCTGGCACCAAAAGAGACGTTTCACTTCAACTGGAGTGGAACATATAAGAAAGTCTGAAGCAGCTTTATTTACAATTTTAAATGTGATTTAAAACAAAGGCAAAGAAAGGAACATAATTTAGATATGAATCACCAGTGTACAACTTGATAACCCAGAAGTGACTGTATGGAACCAACCACAGATTTCAATCCAACAGCAGCCTCCAAGGGAAGAGAATATTGCCAGAAATCAGGACCCCAGTGTTTTAAACCCAGGAAAGTGATATCTTCCAAATTAAAGGATTGTTCAGAATAAGAATCATTTTGTGGCTCACAAAATGCAATATGATCTGTGGATACCCAAATAAATTAATAAATCTAATAATACCAGTGGATATTCTTCTTTTTCAAAGTAAATTCTGGTATTTGTACACGCTGTATCCCCCAGAAATAATATATGAGTTCTTGAGAACTGTCATCTGTATTTGGGCTTGTACACACTATTATTTAACAGATCTGACTATGCTTTATTAAAATATAATCATGTACCTACACCCTGAAATACACACACACACTACTCACCTCAGCTGTGTAGAGTTGCCAGTTGCTTGCATAAGGTCATTAAAACAACACCCTGTAACTTCAATCAGACTCTGTGAATCCATGAGCATCAACAGTAACTGGGTTGATGACTTCAGTGAGGTTGACTGGGATGGGCTTTCATTAGTATTTAGTACTATGTTTCTGTTTCCAAGTCAAAATTGTCAAATAGAACAATTTACTGGACTTTTTAAACCTGGTTAAAACAGTGCTATGGGATAAGACTTATTTTGATGTTACCCACTATTTTCATTTGGCAAAATATGGCATAATTTTTAGGAAAACCATATTTATATTTAAATAGGAAATTACAGCTTTTATTAACAGTACAGTTTCTTTCAGGCTAAGAAGAGAAGAATGCATGGCAAGAAGCAAATTTCTTAAATTTCCATGATGGATACCTAAAAAGTTCCCAGAAAATAATTGAAATTAAAAGGTACATTGGAATAAATATTAAATTCAGTCAAGCTTATGACTGGAAGGCCACCCATGCAGCCTCCGCATGAGATATAATGACATTTTTTACTGATGTTCTCTTTCCTCAGAGATTAAATGAATCTATTCTGCCAATTAACAACTGATTTTTATCTCTGAACCAGTTTCTCCTGGATGTTCAAGTTCATTAAATTGATGTGTGTTCCTCTACAACCAGTCAACCAGTAGGTAGTGAACCTCTAGGTGTGAGAGTATTTTATGGTCCCTTGGATAGCCAGAAAAGCAAGTAAACTGGAGGTGACATTAGGTAATAGCATTTCAACTAACCATTTGGTCGTTAACAATTGTTAAAAGCCTCTCCAAAACACGGAATGTCTTAAATGAAAATAAAGTTAACCCCAACTAATAAGAGAGACATCTACTCTTTAATTAATGGAAATGTGAAGGGTGTTCTAGCAATCTGAAGATTGCTTATAGTTATATATCAGTCAACATATCAAATTAAAACTATTCTAGGAGATTCCATCAGTTGTCAAGTGGAACATCCATCCAGCTCAGCAGCCGCTACTTATTAAAGCTGCCTGGTTAAAAACTCACACTAATTTCTATTGTAATTGCATCTATTTCAATGTACACTTGCCATTGTGTGACAGAAAAAAAAATGGTCTCGGCCAGTTCAAGAAGAATGATGCAAATATAGAATTATCAACCTACTTGATAGCAGATGCAATAATACTTTTACTTTGAACCTACTCATGATGAATACTGGCTGCAGAAAGATCTGCAATTTTCTAAAAAAAGAACTACAGAATCCAACTACAGAAACTCAATATAGGCTAGCATATAAATCACTAGACTGAAACTCAGGAGATGCTCCACTGGCTCTTCTACTGAAATACTGAATGACCTCAGGCGAATTCTTTTGCATTTCTTGCCTAAGTTTTGCAAAATATTGATTAGAATTAGCAATATTTTTACCTCTGCTCCAATCATTTTGAGATTTGTCAATTAAAAAAAAATCAGTGTAAAAGCTGTTTATGTATTAGATATGTAGAAACTGACCAAATTATGCTGTTTAAATATTTTTTATTTTAAGAATAGTTGAAATAATGTGTTACTATAAACAGATCTGTCCATCCTGAAATGAAACACATATCTCTACAGGAAACATCAAAAGAGAAGGCAAAATAGACTCCAAAAACAAAGGAGCATATAGCACCTTGTGACAAGAAGAGGACACCATCTACAAAGAAAAATGCATGCAGAGAAATCTTTAAAGCTTTTGACTACATACTATGCAGACAGTCAAACAGACTTTCCCAAGACATTGTCTTCTAAAACCAGAGACAGCAAAGTACTTGACACACTGTTAGTAGCATAAAGATGCATCAATTTCTAATGGTTGACTTCATACAGGTATTCTGGCATTTGAGCAATTTGACAAGACTTGTTGAACTTTACTGTACTTATTGTACATAGTCCTTACTCATAAACCCTAAGACCAGATCACATCATTAGTTAATACTTCTCCAAGAGTAATTACCAGGAAAAAACTTCCTGCCCAAAGGCCCTCTCAGCAAAAGGACACCTGATTAACTTCATGTGGCTTTTGCCAGTACACTAGGGACAGAAATATATTTAAAAGAAAATCAGAAAGACTTGTGGATCAACACAGCAGGAGACACAACATTTACACAGATAGCAATATCTAGTATAAGCAGTACACAGAAATGCAGAGGTAAACAATAATAATATGCTATAAAATGAAAGGAAGAACAAAGATCTTCACAAATATCATCTTTCCAAAGCTCACCTCAAACCAAATAAGACTGTAGGAACTGCTAATACTATACAGAATATTCCACCTAAAGTTTGATGATTAGAGCTTGCTTACATGTGGTGGAAGACAGCCATCGTCACCTAAGAGTTGGTTAGTAGGTATAAGAATGCACTGGCTTTATGGCACATGAAAACTATGCACTGCCTCTGCTGTGGCAACAAAGCCAGTCTTCAAACTCAATGGCTTTCAATCTGAAATCTCTCCTCAGTACTAAAATAAATAAATAAGCAAAACAAACAAGCAAGAGAGAAAAGTACCAATCAGTTTAGACTCTATTCACCCCTCATCCGAAATGAAGATGACAGCTGTGGACCACCAGCAGAATCATGAAAGGACCAGGATAACCTATCCACAACTCAATGGCATCCCATATACTAGCCCTAGAACAAAACATCTGATTGGGACATTAGGAAGTTGTTGTCACTATTCAGAGTCAACTGGAAACAGATACCAAAGAGATTTCTTCAGCCAATGGAAGCTTTGACTGATTGCTGAATACCACATAATACTAAAAGTAAACAGCAATAGAACTAAGAAAATCTTCTAAGGGAAAGTTAAAAAATTTCCCAGATTTGAAACTGAGCACATGGAAGACAGGAGAAGCATAAATAGTGTTTCCTTCTGAGACTGCAAGCAAGGAGTAACAGAAAGACAGACACTAGGCAGAATGCAGTTTCATTCTTGACAATACAGAATTAAAAACCCCTAGTGTTTTTAACAGTTTTCAGTTAACTCTGGCAATGGAAGTCATCAGTGAAACTGCATTAAATGTGCAGTACATGATCAAAGACTGTCATCATTTCAGAAAGAAACAGATTAGGGGGTTAATGCTGACCAAAGCCTGAGCTCCATAAACCCTGGTAACCTTCCTTAACCAGGTAAACTCTGTTAACCCTGGTTAAGGGCATGTGAGACAAGGTCAATACAGATGAGACAAAAGTTTGAGATATTCAGTATCTGAGGCCCAAAAGAAAAGGAAGGTTATGAAGACTTGTTTGAAAGCTAAAACACGTAGAGGAATACTTTTTTAATCCAATTGTCTAAACCAGTAGTTTGAGATTGATACTGGCACAGATGCCCAAAAGATCTCCAAAACCTTAAAGAAGAGTTGTGAGGCAGAAGAAACCCTTTCCATGTGGTGTTAGGGCAAGATAAACAAAAGCTGCTGGCTTGTCTGCCTTCTGACTTCCTTGAGACAATTCTACCAGCAGATTTTACAACTAAAGCCAATTTTTGGTAGACATCAGATGTTTTTGACAGGAGTGACAGTGCAGGGGACTCAAGTGGGAGCAATCTGCAGTACAGCATGCTTAGAACTGCTTGTCTCCTCCAGACTAGCAGATTGTTATAAAGCAACTGTAGCCCTCAGTATCCTTAAATGTAAATGCATTCTAATGAAGAATGAGAGAGGTGGCATGTCAGAGCTCAGTCTTCAAGGGCTGAGCTTCTCAGACTATGATTTTGGGCAGATAGCAGTGAAGCAACCACAGTGCACATAGATGTCTCCTGAACATGTCATGTGCTATAAGTGGGACACATCAGAACAATGACTTGGTAGCTTTCCATTCAGTTGGAGGTGACTATACTTCATTGCCATTTTTTGCTGTCTGTTTTCCTCTTGTAGCTTAGGTTTAGAGTTACTGTTTTCCAGACACAACAAAATACATAAGGGCAGTCCTCTCAATTATATCCATTTACAGGGAAGACCCTTCCAGAAGGCTATTGCCCACCACTCCAGGTAGCATAACAAAACTCAGAAATGTCAGAAATCCTGGGTATCTGCTCCTACAAAGCACCAATGTTGAGCTGGACTTCCACAGCCAAGACTTCCACTGTTATATGATGCAGCCAGTAACACAGGAAAAAAAAAAAAAGCAAGTATTTTCCACACATAAAAAAACCCCGAGGTATGGTATTTTACATTCTTCACTTACCTCATTGTTTTTGAATATTTTCCCCATTGCATTATTAACTCCTGTAATAATACCATTTTATTGAGGGTATTCTCATCATATGCATTAGAACACTCATCCTCTAGAACTATTATTCATGGGAAAATAAGAAATAAGGGGTAAAAAGCTTCCCTATTTTTTCCAGCTCTTTATTTCCTTGCTTAGTCACTAAGGGAAAAAACTAACTATATTAAAACTAACAAAGCTGTCATCTTGGGTTAGAAGACAAGAAAGGCAGATTCTATCAAGGGGGCATGCGCAGATCTGGAACCTGCAGATACATAACCATACACTTTAGATCACTAGTGAAAACATGGTATTGAAATAAAGTATGGTTCTTTCCATTCTATATCTGTTACTACAGAACAGTCCTTCAGTGTATGGCATTGTCTTGTCCCCTGAAAAAAAGTATTTACAAGATGCTCCCAACTTCACAGTAATTTTATCAGAAAATGTATATATTCTAAATTTTTAATCTATTTATAGAGCAAAATAATTCTTAATGAACTGTGGAGAAAAAAAGATCCAAAAGGAATTCTAAGTGAATAAATTACAACACTGTTATTTAAGATTAATTATTTTTTTAATATTGGTAAGTAGAGGAAGGAATATGCCTATTTTTAATTTCATTTGGTACCATGATAAAGTAGAAGCACTGGAGAGTAGTAATCGCAAGAGTAATTTTAACTGCACACTATAATACGCTGGAAGTGACTTACAATGGCATCATTATGCAAAGTCTATTATATTTGTCAAAGCCTTTTAAGTAACAGCAATGGAAACAGTGAGAAGAATAGCAAGATGGGCCATCAGATGAAAAAGGAATTTTATTCTATGGAAAAATATATTTTTTTTAATCCTCTCATGATAGTTTTAATTTTAGAGCTTCTATAAGGAAACAAACAATTGTACTGATTATATGGGTCAAGGCTTATTTTTTAAGAGATAACACCTCACCATATGAAATTACAAATTTGTAAGACAGTGCAGAACCACTCAAGCAGCTATTCTTAGAATACAAGTTTCTTATCTGATCAAACATTTCTTAGTACCTTATGAAGTGCAAGTCAAAGGACATTAAGAATCACAGAAGAGAGACTGTTTAAAATACAGCAGACCTAACCACTCATCTGGATTATACTACACAGAATCATTACCCAAATGGAAAAAGCATGTCTATTTTTTAAGTAACATTAGTACACAGTGATTTTTTATGGCATCAACCAGAAAAACTGTTCTGGCTTACCAATCACAATACTTTCTATCCCAGCTTAATATCTCTGCAAACCAGTACCCCAAAACAGCTTCATCCAAAACACTCATCCAACTCATCAGAACTTATACAAAAGATGTCTTAAATGGATGGTATCTTACTATGTCTAGATTATCAGTGTTTAATGTAAACAAATACACAGAACATATATACTGTGATCAATTAAGCAGCAAATCAGGAATTAAGGAGTTCTTTGAGATCTATGCTTTAAAAACACTTGGAAGAACTGGGTATTATTCTTTCTGGAAATTGTTTTTAAGTGTATTACAGGGAGACAAAATTAATCATATCCTTAAATCCTTTGGAAATAGAATAGGTTTCAGAGTTAAAAAAAGCACTGTAGTGAGAAGCAACATTAATATGGTTACAATCCCTCTTCAGTTTTTATACACATGCTCCCAACGCTACATACTCAGGTGTGCTCCTACCTTTTACATTTTGGAAAGACACTAACTCTACCAAACAGTGTGTTTGAAATCAATATGTCCATAACCAAAGAAGTGCCAGTCATATGCACACATGAAATGGCAGAAAAAGCTATAAAAATTGGACTTGCTAAATTTGAAAAGTCAAGCCAATTTTTAAAGCTTGACTTTAAACACATATTAGTCTCTCACTTCTCCTCTAACATTTACCTGCCCTCAAAAAGGTGGAGGGGGTTTTAAGACAAAAATCTTTTTTCCCCTTATTTAACTTTATGTTTCTTGTTCAATTTAAAAACAGGAGCAAAATTAAACTTTTTCTTCATGAAAAAACTACTGTCTATATGCACTAAAAACATCAACAGGTACTATAAAGACATCTTCTAGATTTCATGGCCCAGTTGTCTAATCCCGAATGCTAATTTGTATAATGTACAGTATAAGCAAAGTGAAACTGCACTTAGAAATCTGAAATGCAATCTCAACAGTTCTTAATTTACCTTTCAGGACCCAAATCAGGGGCTGAGATGTGCACTCCATGCTCTCTTTTGGGTATAGCAGACTCAAGTCATGGAAACTTCACTGAGACAGAATAAACTATTTCTATACATAATATAAAATAATGTGAATTAAATATATCTGATCTTCTTTTCCCTTATATCTAGTACTCCTGGAAAGCTATGTCAAAATTTGTATTCAAGATGCTGACCAATAATGTACGTTTTAACTTACTGTGGCAAATAAAACTTTGTGCCATATGGCTGATTAGAGATATTCTCTCTCTTTTTCTTCTCCTCTAAACAGCTGGGTGAGTAACAACAAGCAAAAGACAGTCAGCAGCTGCACACTGTTATCATTACTTTGATACTGCTTGAAGGAATCTAAGCCTTCCACAGGTATGCACCTGAGATTAGAGGCAAAGAATTTTCCTCTCTAAATATGAGAGGAAGCAGCTATGGGAGTTATAATTATGTTTTACAGGTGTCATCAGAACAATGCTTCCAAATTTTACCCAGAACAAACATACTCTTTTTCTATTTCGTGATCGAATTTTTCAAAGACCTTCAGGGAAAAGATATTATTGTACAAAGGCAACAACAGTGAGTAAATAAGTATAAAGGCAAACACTTCTATTGCAGACTTCCCAACTTTATCTATTTCACCCATGCAACTTTAGTAGTTATCCAACAGGATCTGCAAACAGAGCATTAACTGTTCAAGCTCTGTGTTTGAATACTGTGTACCAGGGATTCCCAAGCTGGAATGCCACTGCACCCCCCACAGCTGGCAGAGCCCTTGTTGGTAATCAGGGGAGAATTAATGAGCCACGTGGCTCTGGCTCCTCCTAAGTCAAAAGGTACTTGGAAAGGATAATGGCTGTAGGAACTTCACCTAATATTACTTTCTGTGCAACCAGTGTTTTAGTGGCTACACATCTGGAAGAGTATCAGCTGCATCTGGAGCTAAGTGGGAACAGGGAACTTGAAACAACAGGTGGGACATGCTGCATAAGTGAGGAAGACTATGGACACCCTTCTATGGCCACACAGCACAGCCTCACTTCTATCATCCCATCTGAAGGGGAGTGTAATTCATAGCTCTGAGGGGTAATGCATTTTAAGGCTTTCATTGCTGTTTTATTATAAGTAAAAAAACCCCACAAACTACCACGATCAAGATGTTTATGAGACAACTGCAGCCACATTACCCCCTTTGCCTGAGGAAAGTGACCCCTCCTGTTGAGGGAAAGAAAGCAAACACACTTTTTTCAGTTTTCTCCTACAGGGTTTGGGATGTGGAGCTGATTAGGAGAATTTTGTTGGCATCTTCATGTGTTGGTTCTTCCTTCTACATTAAATGAGTGCATGGGAGGAATATCTCCCAGAACAGTACAATTAAGAGAAAAATAAACTATCTGTAAGAAACGCTAATTTTTTTTTTATGGTATGTTTACACTTACAAAGACTTGAAGCTAATTCTCCTCCATTCATCATACTAAAACTCACCACTAGAGCTACATACCCAGTCACATGATTAAGAATTTTGAAAGTTCATAATAAATGATGTGTGAGACAACACAAATCAAAGTAATACTTGTACAAATTTCACAAGGAACTATATTGTGATCTCTTCTGTAACTCATGAATAGGAAAAATAAAATCCATTGGGTATATAAGGTTTCCAACTAATCAGGGAATGACAATTACAGCACTAATTGTGCTCTTTGTGAATATCAAAGGTCTTTTTCTATGCACACACATACATTTTCAGGACAGAAACCACCCTTTTATTGTTGGAAAGCACCTAGAAATCTCTGGACACTACCAGCAGCTGTGTTATTTTTCTTTAAGTTTAAATTATTGCACATGGCTATTGTTGCTAGGTAGGACTTGGCTTCCAGCATTGTAACACTGATGGCTGAAGTCTGGGCTGTACTATGAAACAAGCAAAAATTCAGAGGTGAAAATTACCTCTGTGGGGGTGGTTTGCATTTGTTAATGCCTTTTTAAAATTATCTTGGATATCTGCTTGAGCAAGGTATTGCCAGTCTCTGCTCTCCAGGCATCCTAGCACTTGTACTCTTGTTGCTTTCAAGTTCAGTGTCACTAAGATACTTTCAGGCAACAGATCATCTAATGAAGAACAATATGATGTCAGTGTGTAATGACTTCTTGAGAAAAAGAGTGATGTTATTCAGCAATACAAAGAGACAGTCTCACTTTCTTCTCAGATAAACAACTTGGTAATGAAAGATTGTTTAGAGGTAAAGAACAACTGAAGGAAATTTAAAGGGGCATAGCAGCTTGTGTGTTAAAAAACCCCAACACCCACATTTTAAATATTAATAACAGGCAGAGCCACTGATTCCATTTCTATTGACAGGAAATTAAAAAATAAACACATAAAAATTCAGATGAGGATTTAAAAAAACATTATCCAGTAGCAGACACCGAAGAAGAGAGTATTTCTCAAAACACAACATTTACAGAAAATTTACAAAATTATCACTGCACATCTGATGTAACTGATTAAAACATAGTAGATGGCACTGGTATACCATGCAGAACTAAAAGTTTTAAACTATGAATACTACAAGAGTGTACCTTGATATCTACACAATTCACAACAGTCAGGCAGTATCAGGAAGGCTTGAAGTGTACCTGCCTTACATTTCTTCCTATAATCTAAGTCCACTACACTGCTAAAAAGTGCTAAACATATGTACTGTAAATGCAAATCAGGTCCAAAGCCCTAAAAATCTGTGTATTTTTTAGTTCACAAGCACTCCACGTGTAGCAAAAAGATGGTCATTACAAGAAGATGCCATGAGCAATTTTTAAGTAAAATCCATTTACATTTACAAGAATCTTATTGCTAGTCTAGGTTTGTTGGTTTTTTTGTTTTGTTTCGGTTTTTTTAATAGTGCTAAATAGTCACTTGGGAAAGCCTGTTATGTACAAGCAGTGCACACACAAGCTTAATTCTTCAGCAACTTCAGACAGGAGTGTAAAAATGCAAGCTGGAGTCCAAATGCAAGGAGGTAGAGCTCTAATAAATCTGATGCAAAGCCTAATCTCTCTTTTGTCTGTACAGTCTGTGGAATATTTGAAAGGGAAGCAAATACACCAGCAAACATTGCATATTACTTGTCTCAAGGGAAGTTCTGAATTTCTGTTCACCGACCCAGACACAGATAATCAAAAGGAAGACCTTATAAACCAAAATCTTCAGGGCAGGCCACCTATTTGTCCATCTCTCTCCTCACATATAGGTTGCATTCCAGCTTATCAGCAGGCTATGCTATAAAAGAGTCTAAGAAAATAGCAGATGCAATATTTATGCCAGCCAAAACTATTTCTAATGCTAGTTCTGTGCACGCTCTCTTTCAGTATGCAACAGACTAGACGGACAGTAGTTCATAGTTTCCTATCACTCTGAAGCACAGTGCCTTTTTCCTGGTGCACAATCTCGCAAGTTTTTAAAGAAGTGACATTGCTGTTGTTGGCACTGTCACAGGCCGACAAACCCGGTCAGCTCAGTGCTAAATGTCTACTGAGCTCGATCGCTGCTGTGAGACGGGGTCACACTGACAAAATACCAACCACGAACCTGGAAGACTCCTATTTCACACTCTTGCCCTTCTAATTTATACTTCAAAAGATAATATTAACTGGTATTGGAACAGGAAATGACT
This sequence comes from Platyrinchus mystaceus, assembly GCA_035041135.1. Taxonomy (NCBI): domain Eukaryota; kingdom Metazoa; phylum Chordata; class Aves; order Passeriformes; family Tyrannidae; genus Platyrinchus; species Platyrinchus mystaceus. The sequence continues at coordinate 5,955,558 of JAWWLV010000021.1, forward strand.
CTATTCTTACTTCACAACTGTTTGAAATAACCAGTTAAGGATATGGTAACAGAAAATGAAATAATAAAATAACTATAAAGCTAGACAGCAAAGTAAAATGTATAAAAGAAACATACACAATAACTATTACATGCTCAGCAGCTGTGGCAAATGGTCAGAACTGTACAGTGTTGCTTTAAGACAGTAAAGAGCTGATGAGGTTGGTTGAGAAAAACATGAGCTGGGCCTGTTGCTTATCTTGCACCTGGCTTGAGTAAGACCTCGGAGGTCTCATGGCCTGATGTTGTTTCACTGAGGCACAGGAGAACATCAAGCCTCTGCACCAGCCAATAGCCACACTCCCTTCACTGTGACACTTTATAACACTTGTTATAAATCTGTTTCGTTAAGGAGATAAGGATGTGCACAAAGAGCCTCTGGTGAAGGTCAGTGTGCCTTTACTGCCGCCTCAGTTTGTGGAGGAGGAGGGCCAAAGTGTTTATTCTACCCCTTTTCTCAATTATAAATTCTGACTGAGTAACAGAGACTCTCATTAAGCTCCATTACCATATTAACTTGACATCCCTTGGGATTCAAAAGAAGGAGAACGTGGGACATACAATGCACAAATGACCAAAGTCACCAAACCCCATCCATAACATGAGATTGTTCCATCCCCTTGGAACAGACCAAAACTTACAGTATAAAAGGGGAGCTTCAGGGCAGAACGGGCCGGAAGAGAAAAAAAAACCTTTGGAGGAGGAAAACACCTTTGGAACGGGAAAACACCTCTGGAAGGGGAAAAAACCTCTGAAGGGGAAAACACCTCTGAAGGGGAAAACACCTCAGAAGCTTGGGATCTGTCAACTGTCTGTCTCTCTCTCACGAAGGGACGCCTTTAGGTGAGTTTTGTGCCTCCAACTGTGTTGGAGTATACCCGGAAATATTGATTTTATACATATATATATAGTGCTATTAGAATCTCTCTCACTGTACTTTCTGCTGCAACACACATCAACATGCTGTAGCCAGTGCATTTATCACCAGCAATCCTGAACCTGCTTTCCTGTTGCTTCAATAAACCTTCAATACACATTCATGAATTTGGATCATGCAAAGTCCTTATTGACCAAGATCAGATCTATATTCCTGGATTGGTAACTGCACTGCCTGTGCATCTGTGCTCATGCAAGTTCTTCTTTTGAACTCAACCAGCCCTATAGTGATTATTGACTATAATCAGAAATTAAGTCCAACCACACCCAGCCCCTCTGATCTCTGAGGACCAGCTGGAATCCAAGGGGGTTTGTTTTCTGCTGAATACCTATACTCTTAATGCATCAACACTCATCCTTCCACAGTATAAATGTCAACTGATGTTAATATTATCCTCAGAGAAAAAGTCCACCTGTCCCACAATTTTTTCATGCAGGAGCCAGATTAGAAGGATACTCGTTTTCTGGTGGTATTCTAAAAGAAAAAAGCATTATGCCTTCAAGGTTTGAGTACAGTGACAAACTATTTCCTTTAATCCTCTATCTGCAGTGTGATTCCACATGTGCAACTGAGAACCAGTTTTATGCATTTGATTAAATATACTTAAAGATATGACTAAAGAAGCCACTTTCTCTACTAAATATAAAGAAATTACATAAACAAATCAGCTCAAATGTGGTTTTCTTTGTTTCATTTTCATTCAAGAATTTACAGAATTATTTTAAATTGATGTGATGACTCTCATATTGTTTCTATTATACTACCTACTCATCGATGACTGTTACTGAATAGAACCCAGTGTCTGAAATGGTCACTATTAAAGAGTCTGCCCTACTTAATTTTTTTTTAAAACTGACCTTTGGTATATTTGTTCTCAATACAGTAATGTTAATTTTCTTTTTGGTTTGTCTCCTATGGTCTTTTCTGCAAACACAGCAACAATGAAAACAGTTTTGAAACACTACTTCCTCTACTTGCCAAAATTTACTCTACAGTTTAAGAAAGTCCTGCTACTTAAAGTCTGGTATTTTCTTTGGCTATGGAATCTTTTGAAATTCTGACTAGAGCTGTGAAAACCCCCACGATGAATAAGCACAGTAGTGCAGTGTGTTGAGGATTTAACTTCAAAAAACTTCCCATGTTTTCTAGGTTCACTAGCCTCGTCAAGCTAAATTCAAGTCAGCAGTGCTGTTCAAATATATGTCAGGAAGTAAAAAATACAAAAATGTTTAATCAATCAGATTTCTTTCAACAGAAGGACTGGGAGCTTAATGTCAGTCAAGGGCAGAAAATAGCTAAAAGCCCAGTAAAACAACAACACTGGATCACACACTCACCTACCTTGTAATTGTGGTACCTGAACATAAAGCTGGACATCCTTCTTCCACTGTAAAAAATTATACTTTCTAAACATCATAAACTGCACATTTCATACTGTGAAAAGTTTTAGTTCTGGCCAACTTTGGCTGATAAAAGATCATGTCATATAAATTGGGGGAAAATTAATATAAAACCAGTGCCCTACACAGTCTGATTCTCCATTGCTTTGCACAACCATTTGTATTTTTGCAAAACACACGTAAACTAGCACAGAGTGCTACTATTCTGATCTGTCTTTATTTCCCTCTGTTGGGGGAACAGGTTAAAAGCAGAAGACTGGAGGGAAGGACTGTAAATCGCCCAAGTGACCTTGCAGCTGGGAATAAACCAGTGTGAACAGCAGCCAGTGATCCTCTGGTCTGGACCGAGTTTAATGGTGCCTCCGTCTCTGCTCATGTGCCTCTGCCTGGGCGTTGCTTCAAGGATCCCCCGGTTAGTGAGGTAACAGAAATAAATTTACTCTTTGTGTTCTAGCCAGAGTTTGTGTCTGTCCCAGCTGCCTGCCTGTGCCTGCTTACACATCTGACGTAGATCCAGGAGCAACCATGCCATGGCTAGCCAAAAAGTCAAAAAAGCCAAAAAAGCCGAAAAAGCTGAAAAGGTCGGGGCCTGGGGAGGCTGTGGTGGTGAACCCCCACATTCCAGGATGGCCCAGTACTGAGCGCTGGACCCCCGTGGCCACTTTCCTGGCTACAATGGCCACCCCAGAGACATGGCCTGAAATAGATGACGGGGTGGTGGTGAACCCCCACAGAGTCGAGGTTGCCATGCGCGGATTGCCGTGGAAAGCGGCATCAAAGTCTTCCCGCAAACTAGCAGGGAGACTGGGATGGCTGTTGGCTACTGGTCTCAGAGCTCTAGACCGTGAAGTCATGGCACTGCAGAGTAAAGTGAGTGAGCTGGAATTACTCACCTATGCTAGAGCTCGCGACTGTGAAGCCATAGCCCTGCAGAGCAAAGTGAGGGAGCTGGAATTGGTTACCTACGCTAGAGCTCTCGAACGTGAAGTTACAGCATTGCTGAGTAAAGTGAGAGAGCTTGAAAAGGAAGTTGTGACTTTACAGGCTGCAAAAGTGATCACTCATGAAGTCACTACCACTCAAGCAGAGCAGTGCTATGAGCAGCAATGCACTATACAGCAGCTGGTGTCACCTAGGCATAAATATGTGGAAAATAAGGTTTTGATCTCCCAAGTTTGTGCTCCAACTATGAAATCTTCACAGGATCCCAAGGAATGGGATGGAAATATCTGGAGTGAGTACTCAGACTTTGAGATTGAGATTTAGCCAGATTTAGGAGATAGGGGTGTGGTATAGATCACACATACTTATACTCCAAAAGAGTTTCAATTATACACTCCCAGACAAGGAAATCCTTTTGAATTAGAAGTAATAATTCTAGATTATATAGTCTTGTGGGGTTTGAGGCAGATGACTGGACCAAAAGATAAAAATAGTCTGTAGAATTTTGGTCCAAGGCATTCCAAGGCACTGCTATACATTATACCCCAGTGGGAAAATTAATTCAAGATGTAGCTTGGGCACTGCAAGAAACTGAAAGAAACACAGGCCAAGACAGTGTTGACTGTACACCTTCAGTACGAAACACAGTGAGGACCAAAAATCCTCCAGATGGTGTCTCTCCCAAAATATTAGCCACAAGGGAAATGGAATTTTACACCAATGGATTCTGCAACCTATTAATTTAGATGTGACCATTCATATAATAACCCCTGATGATACAGTATGGTTCTGTACTCTATCTTCTCCCCTTTATTCTCCATCCTCTGTTAATATCATATTCTCAAGTTCTTGTATTTCATGTGCCTTTGATGATTTCCTGTGCCTTATTTAGGGGGGATGCACCGGAACTATGTTATTGGTGTCACAAACCCAACATCCAAACAAAGTTCAATCTGAAAAAGTGCATGCCACACCTCTCCAATCTCTGTGGGCAATTACCCCATCTCAAGTTACCAAGCCTGGAGCAATATTAGCTGAAGGAGCTGGAGCAACAGCATATGTGTTACTGGACAGAGATAAAACTCCTCTTTTCCTCCCTTACCACAGGCTGGCTTGTTGTGCTTTGTAGCCTTGTACCATGAGAGCATATCTTAGATCTATTTCTGCAAAATCAATATGTAAATACTTGTGTGTGGTTGTTTTTTACTGTAACTAATGTCTTATTATTCTTTCTGAGAAGTGACTATAGACCAGCTGGTGTGTGCCCTTGTGCAAGGTTTAACTGGGACATCCAAGGCACCTGCTGCCTTAAATTTGGGAGAAACTGCTGTACACCTTACAACAATTACTGATGAGCTATGTCGCCCTTCAACATCACAAATGCTGTTCTGAGTTTGAAGGCATGTGTTGCTTTGACCTGGCTGCAGAACCAGTTGGCATGGAGGATATCATTCAATACCTTCAGAATTACATCTAATCACACAACCTATCTGTGGTGCCTGGCTAACTGGGTGGTTTACTTCCCCGGCAAGAGGGGTGGGACACTTAAAGCATTATATGCTTATATGTTTATTCCTTTTCCCATATGCTTCAAGTGCCTCTGCAAATCTCCTATCCCACATTTCCAGCCCCAGCAGCAGTGGTGTCTTGAGCAAGGGGGTGGAAAGTTGGGAGGAAGGGGTTAAAACACGGAAGACTGGCGAGGAGGACTGTAAGTGGCTCAAGTGACCTTGCAGCTGGGAATAACTGTGTGAGCAGCAAGCCAGGGATCTTCTGGCATGGACTGGGTTTAATGGTGCCTGCATCTCCACGAGTGCACTTCTGCCCGGGTGTTGCTTTGGGGGTCCCCCAGTTAGTGAAGTAATGGAAATAAATTTTCTCTTTGCATTCTAGTCCTGAGTTCGTGGTCATCTTGGTTGCCTGCTCGTGTCAACTCACACACCCACCCACTGTGCAGAGGTGCCAGTGATGACACACCATGCATGGGAGTAGAAAATCAGGCCCCACATTCTCTGAAGATACGTTAGCACAGGCTCCTGTGAAAGGATAAGCAAGGACACTAAAACCACTGAGGAAAAGAACAATAATGTTTTTCATTGATAATGCTATACATGTTCTTAGTAATGAGTCTCTCTCTCAACTCACTCTAAGTAAAGCAATTGGCATGTTCTTTAGATAGAGCAACAGTACAAATACAGCTGTGTATATCTGACACACAGGCGTTTGATTTTGGACTTGCTGAATGTTCAGATAGTTGATGAGATCACTTCAGTGTTGCTGCATATAAAAAGCAAGGTATCTGTAGCATGCCTAATTCTGATACTTATCACTCTCCTCAATAAACTGGGAACCTGCACCAGGGTCACTCCTGTGCACCTTTTCTTGCCCTAAGATACATTTGCAAAAAATTGCTATTCACCACAGGGGAGCTGGGAGGAGAATGCCTGGGAATTCATGGGCATCAATTGTACCCACAGCTGTGAGTTCTTCAGTTTCTGGCTGCTGCAAACGTACTTTCAGGTCTTTTCACAGTTCTTTCAGTGCAAAAGAAATGGAGACTATTCCTTGGTGCTATTTCAGCAGTTTCACTGGCTTAAATTTCTCTCCCCATGTTCAGAGAGCTACTGAACCTGTCACCCATATAAAGACAGAGTAGAACACAAAAGATAGTGCAATCCTACCATCAGACACTCTCTTAAATATAGACAAAGTTGCTGTGTCAAGATTTAATATAAAAGCTAGTGTATATGATGTTTTGGTAGATAGGTAATAGTATTTTCCTACCTTTCCTATATCTGGATTTCACAAATACCATTGTGCTATTGCACTGCCCAAGTCATATGTCCTTATCCTTTTAATGTCAATGAAAGTGAGTTTGACTTTCATTGCAAAGTATCAGTATGTTCAATGATAAGACTTAAAAGAAACTGCCAAAGAGACGGTAATAGAAAGTGTTCTGCATTTGTCCACTACTACTGCTTGTCTTTTCAGTAACATTCACTTTCATTCCTTATTCCTCTTTCAAAGAAAGTTCATTGTAATTATACCATAGTGGTCACCACCAAAAAGTCAGCATTTACACATAGGGACTAAATAGTAGCATCTAAGAAACCACGATATTATTTTCACACAGAGTAGGAAATAACTGTGGTGACCTTGATACCATTGAGTGGTAAATGTGGTTCTATGTTGCCTTAATGTTCTTCACTGTACTGGTACCATAACTGTTTTAAGAAAACAAAAAAAAATTACAGAATTATTGAACACTTGATAAACTCCTCCCTTTCAGAACTCAGTGCTTACTTTTTCAGTGACAGAATAACAAGGAATATATTAATCATAACAGATAGCTACTTGATTAAAGATATATGCAGACATAAAAACCACATATCTAGTTCCACAAGATTAAAATAAAGGCTCTGGAATATACAAGAGAACAGTAACTGTCAACTTCCACTTCTGTAATTTTTCCTCTTTACATATATGGCATCCTTATACGCCCATCCTTTTCCAGTTACTAATCAAAATCAAAGATGTTCTGTTCTTTCCTTGAATTCTCTACAAATTATGAAAAATGGCTGTTTGCATTTCTTTTGTTCACAGAAATCTTTGAATCACCTTTTGGTCTCAGTCAGATCATACTTGGTATTCCATAAATCTCCCAGGAAAGTGTGAAGTATTTAAGATGGATGCTTACGACATTTCAGAAAGCCTTTTTGGATTTGCTTCTGTCCCTCTCTGAATAGTTTTGTTAGATCATTAAAAGGGGAAAATATGCAGTTTTTGATAAATAGACTACTCCCCTACCTCAATGTTAGATAAGATGTGAGTAGACCAGTTTTTAATTACGTTAGCCTATGATATATGTGGTAAGGCATTCCTAAAAATGTAATGAAGAGGTCATCTAAAACGAGACACAAGGAAAACACAGCTAGAACTCAGGAAAGAAATGAGCAGGAAGCACAGCTAACCGAAGTACAACTGTATAAATCCCACTTACAGCCATTCTTATAAAGCATATTTAAAAAATAAATAGCAGTAACTCTACTGCACATTTTGTACATTTTCTAATTAGGGGGATCCCTAACATTAACACTGCAGTGTCTCTGTTGCTCCAGAAAGATCAGAAATGGCCAAGAAGTCCTGCCCTTAACTTCTGCTTCCTATACTTTACTTTAGTATTTAAACAAGGCCCAAAGTAAGGCTGTGTCCTCTCAAGGTCTCTGGTCATGCTAGAAGACAATGAAAGTTCAAGGTACAAAAGAATCCAAAAAGAAGTGGGAAATAGTCTGGAAATAATGAGTGTGTTTCATAGCAGAAGTAAAAAGGTGTATCATTCAGGGATGAATAATGCCATTGAAGAAAAAGCTGTGGTCACCACACCTGGGGGTTGGTAAGACCCCACCACGGCTTTTTTACACCTAGCATGCATGCCATGCCCACCTTCCCGCCTTTCTGGCGTTCAGGAGGCAGGTGGGGAGGCTCTGGGACCTGCCTCTGGGAGCTCTGGGACCTTGCCAATGCCGACACCTACAAATGCCCAGTGCTGGCTGTGCATCTCAGGTGGGCCTGTGCTGTGAGAGGCATTTTGGTTCTTCAGGGACTTAGGCTGTCCATGACTGAGCTCCTAGGAATGTCACACTCCGTGTGATTGCCATGTACAAACAGAAAATACCACACTGGTGTATCAGCCTCTTCTTGGACCTCTGCCTAATGTCTCCTTCCCCCTCACTCACTCATATGCTAGCCTGTGAAACTGCAGCCAAGCTTCTGGGTTTTATTTAAACCCCAAAGTAACTGTCCCATAAACTTTGAGACATCTAAACTGCAGCAAGACTGGATAGTAAAGACTTTGGAAGTACAAGTTAGGAACCTTCATCTAAAATAAGGTAGAAAGAGCATTAAGTTGGTACTGTCAACTAAATCAAGCCATGACTAGAAAAGTTGCCACAAGTCCAGGCTGGATTAGCTAGGGACAAGGATGGAGGGATACTCCACAGAAGGGAACTGAGTTAGCCAAAGTCTTCTTAAATTCCACCTATCACCTGCCGATGCAGGTACAAACCCATGAGCAGCAATGGCCCCGCCATAGATTCTCCAGAAACCCTCATATGCAGCTATCACACAGACATCAAATGGGTCAGAATTCATGCCTCTTATTTTTTGTTCAGGAATTCTCTCTGCACCCCTCACAGAACTGGAAGAGCTACCAACCCAATTCCAAGCCAGCCTGCACAACAGGGGCAGCAGGGAACAAGCTCAGTTCCAGCAACCACCTGTGCTTTCCCTGTATCAGGACATGCTGGTAATGCTCTTTGGTTCCCCCCTGAAAAGACAAGCTTACTTTTGTTACCAGAAAGGTAGGCTGGAGATGTAGCCGTCTCTTATTTTTAAGCCCTAGAGACTTGCTTTTATACAGACCAGTAGTAATGACAAATGTCAGATGGGGGTGACAGCAATGCTTTGGGAAAAAAAGGAGAGTCCTCTTCCTCTGAGCTGCCAAGTGACAGCAATTCAAGCCACAGGGCACAGATTCCTTTATCAATATTCACCTATTATTTCACCAAGAAGATGGGCCATGTAATTCTGCCAGAATGATTCAGGACTTCAGGATCACATACTCTATTCCTTAGCCTCTCAGTATTTCTGAGACTTGTGGAACTTATTCCAGACCTGTGGGCTTGCACTCTATCTTGGGGGTGATACTAAAGCCCAAGGCAGGCTCATAAAAACCCACAGCATTCAGATGCTAAAATCAGCATTAGAGCCCACTGTAATAATTTAATGGTGCCCCATAAGCTGTGAGAGCGGCCTCAACAAATGCCAACAACCAACCTATAAATAACACTGAGATACAACAGCAATACATTGTGGGTTCAATATGCCAGAGACCAGTGAAACCCATTTACCTAGGGATACATGGACACACACAGAGACTACAATCCGAGGGCTAAACACAAAACTGAGATTTAGGCTTTTTTCCCTGGCAGCTGGAAATACTTTTTTTATGTGATCACATTCTCAAGACCAACAGACCACATTACTTGAACGTGTCATGAGAGGCAGGAAAGAGAATCTGTGGCCTTTCCTTTGCGACAGGACTTGGACATTTGCCTCCTACCAATTTACTGTGTACCCCTCTAAAGCTCATACGCATGAGACACGATAGGGAGGTGTTTTCTTATTTGCCTTAGTAGAGTGCCCTTTTGCAGCTGTTACCCATAATGGAGTACAGCCTGACAGTGGCAATGTTGGGGC
>JAWWLV010000021.1:5967632-5974085 GCA_035041135.1 Platyrinchus mystaceus
CTGGAGTCATTTTCACATGTTCACTGATTCAAACATTCTTTTACTCACATAACAAACAGCTGCATACCACATTAGCCCAGCCAGTGACAGTCACACATCTCTGCAATAACTGTTTGATTGCAAACTTGACCCTTTCTTCTTCTCAGCCTGAGCTAGACATTTTTAAACAGGCACTCCATTCCCAATCCTCCTTTGCAAAGAATTACATCAGATAACAAAGACTTCTCTGCCACTCATTGTAAGCCTTCTTCTGGAGATCTGTTCTAAGAGGCACTGTGTAAAAAGGTTTTTATGATGAATTCAGAACTACTATCATGTTAAGAGCACCAATTTATAAAGAAGAATTCATTGGTTAAGATCTGAAAAAATAGTTTCTCAGGCCCTACTGACCCACTTTTCAACAAAAAAGAATCAAGTGATGCAAATTAAGTTTTGAGACATTGTTATGCAGTCTGAGAAATTTGTAAAACTGTGTTTTGCAGTAATTTCTTAATAGAAGATTCAATGACTACTTAATTCTCCACTATGCAAAAAAAAAAAAAAATCTGATTTCTTTATATTCTACAAGGCTATTTTTTCGCAGGTAGTGATAAAATACACACTCTATAATGATGAGAAGTTCCAACAGCAACACAGCAATAAAATTTAATTTTAAAGTACTAAAGAATACTTAGATTTTGTTCTGGTAAAATGCAATACTCTCTTCCCTTCATCTGATTAAGAAGTTATAAAAACGTGCACACTTTCCCTGATAGGATGTATGACACTGAGAGCCTACTTACATTTACTAGTAACTAAAGGAGACATTTAGATATTAATATAAAAGGTCTTGTTTTCTTTAGTAAAAACAAACATGCTTCTAGCAACTCTTACTGCACATATTTTGCTTTCATTTTCACATGCTTTGATATAAATGCATCAGGTGTGAAAAGAAACATTTTAAATAAATTGTACTTCAAGGTAAAAATAATTTTAAATTAGTGGCCAGAGAGAGAAAAACACAGCAGGGTTATCTTTTGCCTGTGAAGACAGGAAAAACTTCCCAAAACAATACATTTAATGAACCAGAACACTTGGAATTAAAGTTTTCAGGGCACTCAAAACACACTAACTTTCACATGCATTGTTTCGAATCCTCTGCAGTCTCTATCAGTTCAACCTCACTCAGAAGACTCTGAGGCTGCTTTTCCCAAAACTTTTCCTGGAAGGCTTTGGACAGAATTTGAATGATTTCAGGATCTCTTTATTTCTAATCGCTCTATGGTGCTGCAAAACAAAAGTGGCACTTTTTATAATAGAGAGGATTGTTTCCAACCCCCACAGATGTGTAGGATTTTTAAAAGTGAAAGTTAGAAAAATAATCTTCTTCATCCTGACATATTTTCAATCCCCTTAAAACAACCTCAACAACTATATATAGTATGAAATTAGCCCTTGCCTATTACCCTTGTTCCTACATAGACTTTTCTAATGTGTCTCACCAGTAATAAATTGTAAACGAGGCTATGACTCTAAGAGTAGACAGTGTGTTTCATGGGTATTTAAACAACAGCATTAAGTACTATAGGAATCTGTGGAATGTGGACTGCAGATTTATGTGTCTTAACAATTTCTTTACTGGTTTGTAATAAGCCAGCAAACCAACATTTTATTTTTATATTAATTTGGCCTCAGAAGTAGAGTATACTGGAGCATGACAAGAACAACAAAAGTAAACTGGCATATACTTAATAACTGTAACAGTGAAGTGCCTCCAATACTAAAATATTTATTGAAACTGGGGGGGGCGGGGGGGGAATAGAAAGAATTACCCTCAACAGCCTGCTACCAGCTCTTTAACAGTGGGCAATGCAATGCCTTAAGGTACCTCAAACTGTCTTTCATTTTCTAGACTTAATGGCTGATTGCAGAAATCAATGTTGCCATTAGTAACAGAGTATTTGTTATGGCATGATTTCCTCTGTTGTTAGGCTTGCAAAATGATTACAGTATTAGTGAGGTGCTTTCTTTATAAAGGGCTAAAGATATAACTTTCAATTTACTATCCATTAGTAAGTGACTTTGGAAATATACATGAGGCCAGAAATCTTACCTGTTATTACTTGGAGATTTTATTTCAGCAGTCATAGGCTAGTAACTTTAAAAATTGTACCAGGAAGCTCAATATTTTATAGACATCTCCAATGAAATATTATCTGCTTTGCTATTTATACACAGCAAGTTAATATGACATACAATGCAATTAAAATGTTTCAGTCCAATTTCTATTTTTCTTGTACTTTCAAACAGATGTGAATTAAGCAGAAGGCTTCATACATGTTAAAATCTGCACATAATTTAAAAGATTGTCAAAAGGTTAGTCATTTGGATTTCTGAACCTCTTTTTAATCAGTCCAGTGGCCAGGTACAAGGACATATCTCAGCTAAGCAAGTGACATGGTTGTCAGAATAAGGGCAATCAGAGAGGTTAGCCAACACGCTGTTTATTAACTACAGCTCAAAGGCATCTTTCCTCACCCTTTTCCGTGGAGGACACGGAAAGATCTGCAAGAGAGACACCGTGAATAGGAGACAAAAAGCACCTTCCAAAACCTGGAGGGAGAGGCCCTGGAAGTAACATTGCCACGGGTGGCTGTACAGACCCTGCATGCTGCTGCCGGTGGGGTGGCAGAGGTGACAGCTGAAAGGCTGGGAAACCTGCCCTTGGAGAGGTCCAAAAAAGGGTGAGGCGAGAATTAACCTCGAAGGCATTGCGGGAACCCAAACACAGATGTTCTGGCAAATAACACCATGTCCCTGTGGACTGCTAGGGAACGACCTAACAAGAGAACGCATAAACTCCTTTGCTGCTGTGATTTCAAATATAGCTATGAAGCTTTCAGTGCAGAGAGGGAAGGAGAAGTTATCATACCTGAAGAGGAGGGTGAGGAAGGATGTGGGCTGTCCTCCTGGGCACTCCCCGTCTGCGAGAGACCCCCACCTACTCCGCTTTCTTCAGTAATGTTGGAGGACCCTGGTGTTGTCGACCTGCTGACAGACTGAGACTCTTGATCACTTCCAGACCCACGTCGCTCATCAAGACTACCTTGAATTATTTCATCTTCTCCTTTCCTGTCTCTTTTGTGGACCCTGGAGTGAACGACCACTTGGTGGTATGTTCTAAAAACCCTTCCGCAGTCCGGGCATTCAGTTGGCTTTTCTTTTATGTTTCCATGACTTTGTAAGTTGTAATCGAGTCCCTGGTTCATACCATGTGACAAAAAATCTCTACTGCCTTCTAAAGGGTCTAGTTTGTTTGGCAAGTCTCTCTGATTGCCCATTTTAGTGCTGTGAACCAAATCAGCAGGCATTTTCTGCTTAGAGCCATCTGCTCCTACTAACACATACTCCCGCTTCTCCTTATCAAACATAACTCCAGCATTTGCCAAAGTGTCTTCGTGGCTGCGCTGTATCTGCTGCTCTTTAGACAAAAAGCCATGTTCCATGGCCATTCCCCTTGCCATAAGCTGCCAGGCCTGATAGCTGTTTACTGGATCCATCTCTGCTGCTTTGGCGGCAGCTTGTAACCTTTCTATACAGCTGGATTTCAGAGGAGGCACCAGATTGAGACAGCCCAATAAAGAATGTTTATCCCCTTCAGCAATACTGTGGCCAATGCCAGAAATGGGCGAAAGGAGCTTCCCCAAGACTTCTTTCTCTTTCATGGGCATGTCTCCTTTGTTATAGATTTGATTTTGTTCACTTAAACTTGCTTTGTCAGGAGGAAGAAACCCACCCTGCAAACATGACAGGTATCTTGAATACAAGTTTGCATGAGCTTCCTGGGACATGCTGCTGATGGAGACAGGTACTTCAGGATCATTAGGAGATTTATTCTTTACAGATAACTTATTCAGGTGAACTTTCATGTGATTTTTAAGAAACCAAGGCTCTTTGAATCGCCTCCCACAGATCTGACAGCAGTGTTCAAAGGAGTCCTTGTGCTTTCTCATGTGGCCTTTAAGGAACCAGGCTTGGCTAAACACTTGGCCACACACCTCACAGCGAAACTCATTGGTGGATTGCTCCCCATTCCCGTTGGAGCCCTGGCCCTGTGCTGACTCTGCAGTTATGTGAGCCTTCTCCACGTGGCTGATGAGCTCCTCCTCCTGTGAGGCGGCAAAGTCACACAGGGTGCACTTGTAAGGCTTGTGCAGGATCCTTATGTGCCTGTCCAACTCTTCTCTCTTCTTAAACTTGCCTTTGCAAAATGTGCATCTGAACCCAGCTGTCTGAGCGACAACTTCTTCCTGGACACTGACTGGCTTTGGAGAGGGCACAGGGTTTGAAATATCAGGTGTGCTGTGATTAGGTGGCACAGACAAGTTACAGTTTGCGAGCGGCATTGGCTGGGTGTGCTGCTGTGCCTTCACATCAGGTCGTGGCTGCAAGAGGCTGCTCTTCATCTGTTTGTCCCGAAGAATTGCTCTCTCCTCCAGCTCGTGTAAAAGTCTGTTTTCTTCTCGGACTCTTCCACGACCTTTGCCGAGGTTTCCAAGCTTATGAGTACGCAGGTGTATCTTCAGGTTGCCTTTTTGAGCTGCTCTGTGGTCACAGTAGGGACACTTAAATGGTTTCTCTCCAGTATGAGTTCGCATGTGCAGTGACAGGATGCTGTTAAATCGAAAGCGTTTCCCACAGAGGGGACACGGGTACTTTCTGTTTTTCCTGGCATCATCCTCTATGTCGCTCATCTGAGACATAATCCCCAGGTTCTGTCCATTTAAGAACTGCTGCAGATCCACACGCCCGTTCAAACTGGTATCCACCTCTCTATTGAGCTGGTTTGCCAACAGGGCCATCTGACTGCTGATGGGCTGGTTTGCTATGGACATGTGGCTTTTGTCTTCTAGCGGCACCGATGCCTTCTCCTCTGGATTCTGCCTGTTCTGGAGCTCCGGGAAGGCATGGCTGAGCTGGGAAGTGATCTGGTGCAGCTTCTGACTCATTGAATATTGCCCATTGAGTATGGTGCTGTTGAGATGGGCGTCAGCTTCTGGCACAGCTGAAGAAACACCAAGGCACAAACTAGCTTCTTCCATCTCTGAAAATCAGAAGATATTTTAGATTCAGACTGTGAAAGAGTTACAAGCATTGAATCACTGACATACAATTTGCATTTTATGTTTCACCTAGTCATAATAATGCAAAGGAATTAGTGTAAAAACAATTAAAAGTGTATTAAATGCCAACTGTGCTACACAATTTTGATCATACATGTACTTTCATCATTCTGCATGTTTACCAAGAACTATTAATTACTATTTTAAAATATGCTACAATTTCAAAACCTAATTATTACAGAAGAGGCAAAGGTTTTTACCACCTCCCTTGTCCTTTTTCTTGTGAAAATGAACCTGTCTGCATTTCTAAATCTATAGAAAAAGAAATCTTATGCATCTCTCCCATTTTCATTAGAAAAGCCAGTAAAAAAAAAAAAAAGAAAAAAAAAAAAAAAAGAAAAAAACCCCCAAAATAGAAATCCACTTGTAACTTTTGGTTCCATTAACCATATTCAATATATTACACATTCTACAATGAGAAAGATAGTTTTATGATTTGACAAAAAACCGATGGTATGATATTTACTGGTGTACAATAAAACAAGATAATGTTTTGGGAAAAAATAAAGGACAAGCTTTAGAACAATAAAAGGGATTTTGCTTTAGTCAACAAAAAGTGCAGTAATATCTCATTAAGCTGATTAGTATGCTGCTTAGAAACAGTACTAGGTGCTGTAACACATGATTATAATCATAAAAATCCTTCAGTGTTTGCAAGTAAGCATTAACGAGGTATATTAAATTTTAAGGAGACTGCGACTAGCAGCTTTGTAAACCTCTGAGATTAAGATTTAACCCTTCTGTTACAAAACATTGTTATTTTGTCATTTTGAAACTGAGCCCATCAAAAGGCACATAAATTATCTTCTGCCAAGTCTTTTAATTCGTTGTTGAGAACCTTCAGATTTCTGTTCTTAGGAAAACTTGCCAGATTATAGAATGAATATCTCTGTCCTTCGGTGGGTAAAACATGTGATTTAAGACACTTTGATTTGTTTTAAAGAGCTCTCATATGGAACTAGATAAAACCAATTAAAATCTGGGGAAGGTGTTGTGGAAAGCCTCAACAAGTTTAAGAATTTTAATAACTTTCCAAATGCACAGTAATGACTGCAAACGGTACCTACACTACGTATAGTGCAGAAAATTAGAATTCAAAGCTGTTTGTTAAACACAAGTGCTCTGTTCTGGTCTGCATAATTGTCCACAATAATCTATCCTTGCCACTTCTCTACTCCATACAGATATAATGTATCTGTAAAATTCTGTTTAAATTAAGTGGCCAGTCTTCGCGAACGAAGATCTGGGAAAGGTCTTTTTACCTTTCAAGCCTGCGCAATGGATTTTTTAG
>JAWWLV010000021.1:5974185-6009711 GCA_035041135.1 Platyrinchus mystaceus
TTGTCCACAATAATCTATCCTTGCCACTTCTCTACTCCATACAGATATAATGTATCTGTAAAATTCTGTTTAAATTATAAAGTTTCACATAACTAACTCTCAAACTATATGATGCTATAAGGTTATATTAGAACATAATTAAGATTTTTGTTGTTCAGTGGAGTGATTTGACACTTAATTCACTCACAAAACTATTGAATTTTACATGTTATTAAAAAATTAATTTGGTCAACCTTCTGTTTGGCTTTAGCCAAAAGCATTTATTCACTACTCCTTCTACAAAGGCTACAGGCACACTCCAGGTGGACACCATTCCTCACACAGATTCATAGTGGCCACTTGATAGACAATTCAAGGTCCAAATCTAGCACATAACTTTAAATGCATGTAATTGTGCTCATGGGAGTAGTCCACAAGGCTTCATAGGGTGACTCTTGAAAGCAAAGTTCCACTCATGATTAAGTATTTGCAGGACCAGGACTCAAAAAAAAAAAAAGCATGGGAGGTCCTTGAGAGGAGACCTATTTGGTCCTGACAGGATGACTGAAACTGTGACACAATGTAGATCTTGTAAGTAGAGGGAAGTGCATATTCCTATGTATTAAAGATGAATATGAGCTACACAATTTTGCTCAGATGTAAAGCAGATCTTTTTCGAACTTTAACAGATTCAGGTCTCCTGTTGGGGACCCATCACTCACATACTGTCAATGTTATTATTTATGAAAATATGAAAGAGATCAAGTATAGAAAAGGACCACACTTAAGTTTAGCTTGCAGTGTCTGATTTCCAAAGGTAGGGAAGCATAATCAAGCCAGGTGTTCAACCAAGGCCATGTAGCAAACAAAGAAAATTCTTAGTTGCTATGCAAGTTTTCTGTGCAGCAGACTACAATCATTCAAAATGTGAGTATACACAAACACTTTTTTTTAATTTTTGAAAATTTGCTTAACTTTCAGAACAAAACAAATTTCATGTTTAAAACGGTTAACTAAACAACTTGAGTTGTTGTGCTTAGGTCTGTCATTGCCTGAAGTTGACTGAGATTTTGAGTATCTGCCTACGCACTTCTTAAAAAAAAATAAACAACAAATAACCTCCCAAAAAGCAGCAGAAAGTTTTTAAGAAAACCCCCCAAACGAGAATCTACTTTCTGTCTGGATTCCACATACCACGGGTGTTATTTCTCCCCACCATGCTTAAACAAGGCATGTTGGCAAACAAGAACACAAAAATTCAAGAAATGCATAGCATGTGCAGACACATACATACATTGAAGAGGGTCTAGAAAAGTCTTTGTGAATTGTCATTATTCTGTAACAGCTTGAAAAATGCAGTCTGAATATAATTTTTTCAGTTGATCTCAGTAGGAACTGGTGCCTTTACATGCTCAGAAAGGTTTGGGTAGTTAATTCTAGCATTTTATGCTCTATCGAAGTTTGGAAATGCTGACAGATCCCAGTGGAATTTATTAATTCTGATGTTTAACCCTAAGCATCAGTTCAAATGTATGGTTATTTGGATTGGGATGGGGAGTTATGGTTGAGATTTTAGTTATTCAGTGCCTCTTTTTCAGAGATAACTTTATTAAAGTAACAGCAGCAGTTGTAGCTGGAACATGATAATTTCTTCCAATTTTTCCTTTTTTCTATTTTCTGTCTTTCAGGAACATACAGACACATATAATGTAGAATATAGATAGAATGAGTAAAAAAAAAAAAAAAAGAGGAATACCAAATCCATAATTTTTCATTTAAAGACTAAGCATTTTGATCAAGTCAGGGGAGCCTGAACTCCACACACTAAACTTTTGGCATGGGAAATTTTATATATTTTTGATTAAATATGCAGAAAGGTCAGCAAAGCCTCTGCTCAGTGAGCAGTAACCGGCTCTGAATCCCGCCTACTCCCATCAGCTGTGCAGTTTCTGGTATCCAGTTACCACAATCTCAAACACTACAGTTCTTCCCTTAAACTGCATTCCCACCCTCACCTGCCCCAGCTCCTTGTAATCCCGTTCCTGCCTCTGGCTCTGAATTGTCTCCTCTTTTCCTCACTCCAACCCAGTTTCATTGCAAAGTATAACAATGGCATTTAGAGTGAAATTTCTCCTCCTGCAATGCCAAGTAACTGCATTTCTGAACACAGGGAAACTGCTGCTATTCAGCTCTCATGTAAATCACTCTTGGTACTCTTCAGGCCTCTCACAGCAAAACCTACCAAAATATCATCTTGTATCCACATGAAGGACAGAAACAAAACTCGTTCTCATCCATTATTCCACTGTGAATTAGGTAACTCAATCTAATTTGCCTAATTTCTCTTAAAAATAATTAGCAATTTCATTCTCCCCCTCTTTATCCATTATCCCTGTCCAGATATATGACTAGACAGGGTTACACCAGGTGGGGTAAGAGGCTTTCATTCCTCAGTGATCCTCCTGCAGTTCATGGTACCCACCTTGGTGTCAAGGTGGTCATTGCACAGCTTCTCCCCACCGGCTAGGACTGCTCCCTGGCTGCTCTCCACAACACCCAGGAGGTGCAAGGGTGCTTCTGCATCACAGACATGTCCACAGCCTGCAGTACTTCTGCCTCCCCATGGACTTCCCTATGGACACAACCATTCTCCTCAGATTGGCCTGAAGTGCCATTTTACTGTATCCATTCTGTCCCAACAACCAAATGCTAAAAACACCAAAAAACCCCCAAACAAAAAAACCCACAACCAAACAAACAAATAAACACCAAACAAAAAAAAAGCAAAAGCCCCACTTGAATGGACTTCACTGAAATTTAGCTTTGACAAAATAAATACTTTTGAACAACACTTTACTTCATTATGACTTGCCCTTCTTGTTTGCCCAAAAATAAAAAATCTGGAAATGTCCATTTACAAGTGCTGCTGTGATGCTCCATAGTAGGAAAAATATCCAGCTTTCAATTTTTAAATATATAGTCTATTATATTATTTTTCATGATTCTGATCTTTCCTATAAGGAAAGCACAGAATGTTTTGCCGTAGCTCACACTGGGAACAGAAGCACAATGTTCTCAGTAGTTAACAAATGTTTACAAAATGAACTGCAGATCAAATTTGAGATCGTTAAGAAATTCAAAATATGTTTGTTGAAGTTTATGTAGTAAATTTCTGACCCCTAATTATCTCAAATGTTTTCTAAAGACAGTGTCCCTCAAGATGTGGCACTGTAAGGAGCATGTTGATCTCAGGACTTGTTACAGGCTGCCCTTCCTAACCTAAACAAACCCTCCGCTCTCACCCAAGCGCGTTCCTCCAGCCAAAACGTCCCGACCTCACCCTGCCACACACACAGGCTGCAACCCAGTTGGTTCACACTGCTCAGGGCGGGGCAGGAGCACCCTCAGGGACCACCACACCCACCATCACCGTGCTGGGCTGGGCACCGTTTCCTGTCCCTGTGAGGAGGGCACTCAGCTTATGAAATTCACAACAGGATACATATATTATAAAAATACTCTCTCATCTCCTACACGAAGATACAGTGAGACGTTCAAGTCCCTTTGATGATACTAATAGTTATTTTGATTTCACTCACATTTTTGCCCTCAAGACTATTTCCTGTGATATCAATAACGAAAGTTCTGACTTTAGCCATTTCAATTGAACACACAGATTTTATTTAACTATTTGAAATGGATTACTGGAAGTTAAAACCAATTATGACACCAGAAATGCCTGTCATCACAACTACATTAATGTAATACGAGAAGCTCAGCTTCCTCTTGCTGGAAACAGAGGGAAAAAATATGGCAAATAGAATGAAAGAGTTTAAAGATAAATCTATGCCTACACACACATGTAAACATATACAGACACACATATATCTGTATACAGACACATGTGCAGACACACACACCTGCTATCTTTGGAAACAGATGGACCAAATTCAGCTCTTATTTACACCTGTTCATTCCTGCTGGACACACACACTAAAGCTTTTCCCTCTTCACTGCTGTAGAGAAAACAGTCATTTTAAAACCACTGTTGTGCTGTTATTATAGCTTAGATTAGGTTAGTTAAAAGATTTACAGTTCAGTAAGCAAAGTAATGCTTTACAAGCTCACGTGTTTAAACGACAAGCTCGCTCTGGCCCTGATCCTCTAAGCAGTTAGAGCTACACACACTGTTACTTATGCTTTCAGAATATAGACCTGGTATTTATCTTTCCAGCTAGAAAAATTCACATATATCTACATTATCTTGTGGTCCACCGACAAATTCTAAATACTCCAATACAGACTGCTTCAGTTCTTAGCCACTTGTAAACAGGTATTGCTGAGAACCTTCAGAATATATATTGAATTTTTATTAAATATTGTTCTTATTGTTGTAGCTGAAACAGTTGAACTAAGGCTGTTATAAGCATAATACACTCCTGTTAAGAAATACAGAACACCAGACTACTGAACCCTTTCAGGGTCATTAAACAGCTGTAAACATTATTACAAAAATAAACCAGAGATTTCATGCTTACATTTTAGCCCAGAGCTTGGTGTGCTGAGCAAGTACATTTTTTTCATCTCTTACAATCAACGCTGGTGACATTTGGGCATCCAAACAAATTACATCACAAATATTACTGAGGTGGGTAGGATACTGAGTGGTTTATTTGCCAGATGATTAATATATAAACAGTAGGGCAGGATAGATGACCTATTCTTCTTTGACTGATTTGTAGGCAATACTAAGAGACATAGATGTAAATAGTTGTATTTTAACAAAAACATGTGTGCATGGAAGGGGAGGCAAGAGATCAGCCGTATTTAATGCCACCAGGACAGCATTATCCAATCTGATAAAATGAAATAAACATTAGATCCTTTTTTTTTTTTTTTTTTTGCTTATGTAGGTGTCCTGTTCCTTGGGGCATAATATAATTACATTAGGGAAATGTATGGTTTCTGGAGTATAACAATGTCTTTAAAACAAAACAAAACAAAAAACCACAAAAACCCCCAAAAAACAACAACAACAACAAAACCAACAAAAATGTTGGCCTACAGGTAATGTGTCCTATCTGTTTTTATTTTAGTATTATTAAGGCCAGCTTGGTAATTTGTTTTTACTATTAGTCACTTTAGCACATTTAAGTTTTGTAGTTACTACAAAGTATATGTACCTTCTAAAAACTAAAAGCTGTGTTGAAGCGCGAGTCGAGCACAGTGTGTACAAAGTCCTGGGTGATGTTGCACTGGGCAGCTCCTCCATTCCCAGCTGGATCCCCGGGGTCGGGGCTGGAGCCTCCCAGGAACACCCATCTTCCAGCACCCGGCCGTGTGGGACCACGCAGGGGGGAGCCGGGAAGGCATTTGACAAAACTATAGCTGCTTTGTAGTGCTGATATTTAAACAAGCTGCTTATTGATTCCAAAACAAAGTACTCCTTTACTAACAACAGAGCCAACTCATTCCACAACAGTTTTTATGTCTTAAAGAAGGGTTAGCAGAGGGATTTTGAAGTTTCAAAAGTCATTAGCAGACAGAAAATTGCTTGCTGAGGCTCTACTGCTTTCACTCCGGGCTGGGAAGACAGTTGCTTTCTAAAATACCTGTTACATCTGCAAGGTACTTTCTAGTTAGCACAGCGTTTGGGGCTGATAACTGATCAGTAGAAGATAAATCCCTAGAACAGACTTTGGTTGGTAGCACCCATGGAGTGAAGGACTGTGAACTATTTGTGATCACAATCTAGGAAGATGAGCAGAGAGGAGAGGAGAGGTCATTTATAAATCTCACTCACAGATTAGAATAGAAAGATTAGAAGAATGCAGACAAGCTGTTTGATTTATTGCTACTTTGCATGTGACTTAGCAAAATCTGTTTTCCTTCTTATTTATTCTATTTCACTTGCATATACTTAAGAAGTCAGATCCAAAGAAAAGAAAGATAAATAATTGGTACCGAAAGTTCAGTAGATTAAAAAAAGAAATACTGATTTTTTTTTTTCCCAGGCACTGGGTGCATCTGTGATCATTATTTTTTAGCTTATAAACATTGATTCTCATTTTATTTTATTTTATTTTTTCCCTAGTAATCTCCTGATGATAAAAGTAAAGATAAGAGCGATACCAAAATTCAAATTGGAGTCTTATTTGTGGAATGCTTCATTAAACTAAAGCTGCTGTTACTTTAGAAACAGCATTTTTAAAAGTAAATTTGTTATTTTCATGTAATTTGGAATGTATACAACTGATTAAACCCTCTCCAATTTGATCAATCTCCTGTAGCTCCTATCTGATCATTCACTTTAATTAATCTAACTGGCATCCACATCAGATTGAAGAAACCTTAAAATTAAGCCTTTAACAATCCACTTTACCATCACACAGTACAAATAAAGTAATAAAATGCCTGGAAGACTTTGCAAAGCATATTTATGATTTCATTTTTTGTCATTTTTACAGCATGAAATGGGGTCTGAATCTCCTATTCTTATCTGAGGACACTGCACTGCACTGGAAGTCTGTAATACTCTAACCCATTATATAATATTAAAAGAAACATAATGTTGACCCTATTAATCCTGCATTCCTCACACAGGCAAGTTCCAAATACAAGGCAGAGCATTTGAGCTGGGTGAGGACAGGAGGATCAGGCCCTCTGAACCAATTACAAAGAGATCAAGCAAGAAGAGTTAAGACCACAGAACTCAAAGCATAGTTTGAAACAATTTAAATCCAAAACTGTAATGCTGGGTTGATGATTTTATTTTCATTTCACAAAGGCTTAGACTTAGATTTTGTGCACAACTAAATATAATGTCAAATGCACATATGTCCCAAAGATCAAAGTATGATTGACTGAAATATTCAAATGTGATAGCCCAGGGAGATTTTGTTCACAAGGGCACCTGTCAGAAGCATAAGCTTGGATACAAATCATCAAATAAGTATGTAAAATCATTACTAAAATCCAGGCATGCAATCAGATAGTCAGTTGTCTGAAACTGTTGGACTGTAGCCAGCACAGTGGCTCAACAGACTAATGCTTTGGTCTCTGCAGATCCTCAGGGCCCTAGTTCAGTTCCTCCTGCTACTGGTCAGGTCAACTGTCTGTACCTAGTGTTGACTTTCCTGACACTTAATGCTGGGAGCAAAGAAAAAAAACCCGAGTCCATAAGTTCCCTTTGACCTGAGCCACAGAAACATCTGCTGGTTGAGTCATGAACTGCTTGTTGGCCAAGTTTAACAGTAACCGATCCTGTTGCGGATCAGCTCTCTCAGCAGTAGGTGTCACTGCAATAAATAGATGGATTTCAAGGGACAAAGACATACACTTACCAGTGAAAATGCATAAACAGAACATCCCTGAATAAAGAGTTTCAAAAAGAAGTAAATGGTCCAATTAGACTTTTCCTTAAACTTTATGCAAAATGAGAAATTAAATTGCACGAGTGGGATTGCCAACAACAACAACAATGTAATTCTACCCTTTAGTCCTGTATCAGAGATCCTTTAATTCACATTAACCACCTCCTTGCAATCCCAGGTCTATTAGGTAAAGACTGTTACAGTTAAACCTTGGGAAAAAAAAAAAAAAAAGCTCTCTAACAAATAATTTTCTCCAGTGGAACAAAAGACCTAGTTATATGGAAAGACACTGCACACTTCACTGTAGTACCTACAGACCACAAGGTTAGCCTATTTTTTGTTAAATCAGAGTCCATACCCAACCCTATCTGCATACAGAACAAGGAACAAGAGAATACTTATAACAGCTTGAGGGGTGGGGTGAGGGGAAAGATGTCTCAAGTATACATTTAATTAATAGAATGCATATTTTGAAAAAAGCAGTAACCAATTTATATTTGAAACAGAAATATTTGGTGTGCCAAATAATATCACAGAGATGTCAGCCAAGTCTACACCATATTTGGTTTCATTATCACAAAATGGTTTGCAGGATAATTAAGGCTGCTCCAAATTGCATACTATTGAGTTAGACCATAGACAAAACAATGCATCACCAAGCATATGGGCTACCTGTGATGCCATCAACACAGAAACTACGTGCCTATGGAAAAGCTTTAAGAAAAAAGAAAAATTAATACATTAAACCTTGCATAACCTGTTGCACATGAAAGAGAACATATGTGACAGTACATACTCTCAAATATATATATAATAAAACTGCATTTATTTTACTTTCAATGATATTGAAGTGGGAAGAAAGGAGAGGAAAGAATACGGAGATAACTAACAGATAAACTATTCCATTCTTCAACGTCGCTATATTTAAGAGAAACCAACATCAAAAAAGAAGTCCCCCCCCTGAAAAGCATAAAGGGCCACACTACAAATATGGAAAGGTTTAAGTTTCTCCTTCCCCCCAGCATTCAACATCCCTAGCAGTTACTTCCACCAGCTCGTACATGGTATTCTCTAAATGCCCCCAGCATCGTGGATCATCAAAGCATACTGTGATCAATGCAGTCAGAGAAGAGGCTGAGACATTTTCTGAATATTTCTTTGATGGGCACAGAAATAACGAACATCTTATTGTAATGTAAATAGAAACAGGTAGAAACTCAGAAGTAACTTGCCCAATTTCAGTGCTCACAAAGGCCAGAAAGGGACTAAGTTTTCCAGAATTTCAGCACTGTAGAAATGAGTATCCCTAACGGATCATTTCCACATCTCATCTAGGAAAAAAGCTTGCCATGTATCTTGACTTAAATAGATGGCTCATCCTCTGTAAAGAAGCCAGGGACAGCATCCAGAACTCTTGACTCCCATTGCTTAGTCCAGTATGCCAGATAGCTTTCTTTTATCAAACATAATTGCTGAAAAGACTGAGGTTTTTAACTCATGACAAACCTGTCAGCATAAAACTTTTTGGTTAAAATATTACAGAGAGTTATTTTGGTTTTTAATAACTGAGATTCTTGGATCTTAAACCCTTCTACCTTCAATTTCTGTCTTCTCTCTTGCTCAACCCAACTGATTTATTTTTCCTCTCCCTATAAGACATGGACTTGGTGACAAAAAGGAAATACATAATGATCATAATGATTCTTAGACACAAGTGCCTTCAATGAGTTATTTTTAATACTAATTTCCAGGAAAAAAAGGATAATGTTGAGAAAGCCTCAGTTTCAGTTGTATGAGATGGAGTAAAAGATGCAGTTGAAATAGATAGGGATGCTGGGAAGCAGGTGGATGCAGGAAAAATAGAGCAAACATTGCTCAGAACGCTCCTTGTGTTTGTGGCCTCCCAAGAAGTAGAAACTTCTTGCAGAATTAAGTGGAAAAAGACAGATGAGGAAACTCAACACAAAATTAGACTAAGGATAGAAAAAATGTACTTCATTATCACTCAAGAAAAATGAAACACTAGAAAACACAAATCTCTTCTATCCTTTAGTGTTCTGGTCTGTACATACTCTTACTGATATATTACATCTGCTGTCATTTCACTTTATTAATTGATCACTGTCAGGGACACAAGAGCAGAGCTGGTAACTCTAAGACCACCTCATACCTCCTAAAGTGCTTTCCTACTGAGACAAGTGGTTCAGATTTACAAGGGTGTGGTTACCAGTCACTGCACAGCTCAGTCACCCCCAGTTTGATTCTTCAACTGCTACAATCTGACCAACCCCAAGGTCAGAAAATCTTCACAAAACACACTGGTTTTTAGATTTCACTTTAGAGAAGAAAAAAAAAATAAAACCAAACAAGCAAAAAAAAAATCTATGTGCAGTGCTGCTAATCACTCTGCTCTTTTGGATGGAGTAAAACAACCCCAAACAGGAACGTCTATACTAAATGATTTGGGGTATTTCCCTGTTTGAGAACACACACAGATCACTCTCGAGGAGAAAAGACAACGCAGAAAGAATCGCATCTTGTCGATCTCACCCAGGGAGTCTTTCTGCTGTGCCTTTTCTGGCCGGACTTGTCTATCTCGCATTGGCCTTTTCAGCCATCAGTGCGCTTGTAGCAAGCGTGGGTAGAGCCCTTCTCAAATCTTCCTTTGCGAATCCCATGATGATGATGATGATTTCCCTGTATTTTCCCACTTGCTTTTAAAATTCTCTCTACCTGTTGGAATGAGATTGTTCTGCCTCACAATAACCATGCCTTTTCCTCTGAATGGTGCAAAACAGTTGTAACAGTTCTGCAAATATGCCAAGCAAATAAAAATGATGTTAACACAAGTGGCCAGAAAAAAGCCCCATCTTTGCTGTGCTCTCAGATGCAGAGAGGTACAGCCTGTGAAGGGAACAGAAACTCTCTTCTTCCCTTTGCACCGCAGGATCAGGTACAGGAAAGGGAATGGCTACGTAGTGCGCATATCAAAGGAAGCAGAGATGTGAGCACTGATTATGGTAAAACAGGACATACATTTAAGTGCTAGAGCATCATGACCTTCAGGATCCCAACAAGCAGAGCACCAACTACTGTTTGGGCACCCCTGTTTTATCTGGGCACAATAGCTTTGATCATTAATAAAAAAGGGCACTGAAAACTTGGCAGGCACATAGGAGATAGATGAATAGAGGGGAGGAGGAATGCCATAAAAATACAATAACATATTTCAAAGCTATCTGCAGGATAAAAATCCTTTAAATAATTTTGATGTTAATTGCAACATTCCAGGCCCTTGGCTGAATAAGACAATCTATCGTGGTGATAGGAGAGTGGCAACAAAGCTGACAAAGAAAGTCTGATAAATGCAATCACAGGATGACAGACCCTGGCAAGTTCAATTACTGTTGCAAAGTCAGGTGGGAGATGGCCTCTGCTAACTGTAATATATCCTTAGCAGCCAGCTCTGGCCCCGTACAGCTCTGACCAAACTCCTTCGAGTGACTGACAGGATTCCGAGAGGCTTCAGTCCCGTGGCAGGCTGGGAGCAGCTACAGTTGTTAGAAGGAGCAGGGACTAATAGGAAGTGCTTTACTGCAAGAGTTTTTGATGCAACATGCAAATAAACATAAGGAACTCTCAGTGAAACTGTTTCAAGCTTCTAGAGTAGTCTGTGCAAATGAGCAGCTTGTGCTCACTTTCTCCAGCTGATCTAAAACTTCTGTCAATGTTAACTTACACTGCTGCAAACCTGTGTGAATCCAGGCAATTCCAACAGAATAAAAATCCAGGGAAAAGGAGGGGGAAACACTTGGTGGTTCAGTTTCAAGGACCTGGCCATGGGAGACAGTGAGTGGGCTCCTACTACTTGCAATAGGACATGAGAGGGTTCATCATACAGGACCAAACATCAAATGTCCCAAAGCTGAGGGCACCGAGTTCCCACATCAAACCCCTCCTCAGGGAATTATATTGTTTTGTTGCTCAAGCAGAAACTCTCTTGTGTTTCTGGTTTCCAGCACCCTGTCCCTACTCATATGAATACAGAGATTGTTATATCTCTCTTTCTAATTAAAAGGATTTTCATCTCCTTAGTTTTCTGCTTCAGAATAGACCAACTATTCCTATGTGATGTGAGTAAGCAAGAAGTAGATGTATACAGCAAATTGTGGCTTCTCATACTTCAGTGCAAAATTATCTAAGGATTTAAGTCATGTTTAATCCAAGTATCAGGCTTCCTTGCAGTTTCCTTTTCTTTTTTCCTTTTTTCTTTTTTTCTTTTTTTTTAAGTCACAAAAGAAGAAATCTTTCCTCAATTTTTTGGTTGTTTACTTTTAATTTCCTAGCAACTTTTTTAGAAAAAAACACATTCACTGTGTTATTAAACACAGTGCTCTCTTTCTGGATTTTCCAAAAATATTGTAAAATGACAATGGTATAAAAATTATACTGTAAAAAACATAAGTACTGTGAATGAGCAGAGTTATTCATTTATATCCCTAGCTCATGAAATGCCCATATCATGTATCCTTTATCCAACAGCAGACTCTTTTAGCTTCAATCACAAGAGCTAACAATATGTTATTGATATGATTTCAGGAAACTGTCAGCAGGCAGCTTCACTTTCAGCTCCTCAGCTCTGGTAAGCATACGCACAAAACGTACCTGTGCCTCTCCTGCATGAAAGCTGGCAGCACTGTGCACATTCCTGTCAGCTGTCACAGCAGAATAAAGAGAAATGTAAACAGGTCTTCCTCTCTAAATGCAGCCTCATACTCCTTACGCAGCGAAAACCCAGCACTGGTTTCACTGGGAGTTTTAAGCAGCACCAGAAGCCTGTGTCAGAGCACTGAGGTGCAGCTCATCACTCCCTGCAAAAAGCTGGAGGAGGGAGCAGCTGGGCAGGTAACCCAAAGCACTGCTGTGGGCCCTCATCCGTCTTGCCCCATGCCCACCTTCTTCCCAGCAGCCAGACCTCCTCCTTCAGTTGGCCTTTCACGCTGCTGCAAACCCCATTCCACCTGTGCCCTCCAAGTCTATTCAACACAAAATCAATGGGAAGATTAAGGAAGAGGGGGGTACCTGGGTTTCTGCCCTGCCAGGAAGCAGAGTGGGTTAAATGATGCCTGAAGTTTGGTACGCCCCAAGCCAGGTCTCCAGAAGCAGTTGGAGCCTGATTCCTGTAACTGGGGTGAAATTCAGGACTCCCAATGTGCTTGTGCACCTGAACCTTTGGGCTGCCTTGGGAGAAGGGGTACAATCGAAACAAGAGGTGAGGCTCCTCTGTAAAGATACAAACAACTTCTTTTTCAACCACTGCTGCTTGAAGGAAAAATAAAGTTAGCACAGTATTTTCAAGTTTTATATCTATGTCTTGTTATATTTTCAAGAGCTGAAAAATAATCACAAATATCAGAAGCCAGAGCAGGTAAGCTAAAAGTGCAGCTCTTCCTACTCTAGGAAACCAGGGGGGTTAAAACTAGTTTTCATATTGGCTTGTGAGCTTTAATAATAAAGAATAGGTGGTACTATTAAATGGTGGTCATTTTTTTTAGTCTGACAAAGAGCAATAACAGGCTGCTGCAGGAGTTAGCACAGTTTTGGTGGGGTTTTTATCCTCCAAATGATCAGAGAAAGTACCGTACTTTCAGGATGTGCCTCACTTGCTCTTAAAAGGGTAAAACAAAATATTCTTCTAGCTATTCTAAGCCTGCCATATAAGTATTATGCTGTTACAGATTTCAAAAGGTTAGCTTCAATGAACCTGACATCAGTATAACCCAAAATAACCCATTCAAGAGAAAAGTAAGAAATAATTGCTGTTTTCTCTTTTTTTTCTTCAGCTATATTGCTATAATGATTTTGCATAACAGATTGAACAAAGTGCTGTTGTGACAGGTGGTAGAATTCAGCTAGTAAGCACAGAGACAGGGTTCAATTTAGTTTGTGAATCCTTTAATTGTTGTGCAGCTAATTAAAGAAGGTTCTTTACACTCGCAAGTGTTTACCGTTGCTAGTATGCATACATGAAAAATTAAATTGTGCCTTCAAGGGCTGAGAACTATAGAAAAATCATAGCTGATTCTGCAACATGCTTACCAGCTCAAAATAGCTGCTTTTCACAATTGGAATTTGTAAAACTTTTTGCTAAGCAAATATAGAGCTAATTAGAAGTGTTCGTTGGACCAATTAACATTTAAATAAATAAGCCATATTGCACATTTCACAGTCTTTATTTAATGATGCTTCTTAACTCTTTGGAAAGATTCCTTTAAGTACAAATAAGTTGTCATAAAAATAAAAGACAAAAATAACACCATAACAGTATATTCTATGCTTTTTTCTTTTTGCCTTGAAGTCTTTTCTAAAACTCTATACCTGTTACTGGCAAAGGGGGAGGTACACAAATCTGGTTCCTTCTTTCATCTTGTCAAGTTACCTTTCCACCCTTTTGAATGCAAACAGAAAAACATATTTGATTACTATTTAAAGTGTTATGATAGCTCTGTTTGTTTTGCCCCATGGAACAGAATCTGTTTTAGACAAAAATTCTTACTTTTATCTCATAAAATGGCCATTCCAGCCAAAAAAAGAAGGGTGTTCTCAGGAGAAATTGCTCTTGGAGCAAGAAAAACAGCAGTTTGAAAGTTGCAAATACAAACAGCAAAGTGAGAGAAAAAAACATCTGTTTTTCAGGCCTGCTGTGAACATTCCCATAGCAAACCCAGCACTGTTGTTATACCTAACCCCAGGGCCACAATTGCCTGTCTCTTTGGGGTCAAGTGATATTTTGCTTTCAAAACAACTGTCTTTTAATTTAGCAGTCTCTTTCAATCAATAAGACCCCTTCAGTCTGCGTTGAACACACATTTTCTCTCTCTCTGTCAACCTCCAAACCTCTACCTAATACAAAGGTTACGTTAAAAACAGGGGAAGGCTTCTTGCTACTTTTTTCCAAGATGCATGGCACTACCTTGTAATCACACTAAGAGCTAACGTGGAAGGACTCGTTGTTGACCTTGGCTTTCAACACAGAAAACCAAATTAACAAGGACCAATTAACATTTAAACAAATAGGGAAGATTAACAAAGAATACTCTGCATACCAAGAGGGTAAAATAAACTAAAGAGTACAGTATCTCCCTCAACCAGCATGAATGAAATTCTCCTGGAATGACTCAAGCCCATCAGTGCATGGAAGCATGGGCTGCTGTTCCCTGTACTGGCAAGGCTTGCTGAGCTCCAAAGGGGCCATGTGTGAGATGGCAAACCCTTGGAAAAATGATCAAAGACCCCACAGTCCTGAATGATATTCTCATGGAAGGGAAGGTGCTGCCCATCTTTCTGATCTCCACTTTGCCTATTCCTCCTGAGCCTGTTGGTGTTTGGGATCACCTTCCCTGACTGCTGTGCCACAGGGAACACAAGCACATGGCGTTGAGCTCAGGGCTGACCAGCCAGGACACCTCTCACAAGGACTGTGAGCGTAGGATACTTCTGATTACATTTTCAGCCAGAGATGCATGTTTGGTTTTGGGGTTTTTTAGATGCAGTAAATTCGTGTTAAAGGCAAAGAGAAGAAAAAGTGGCTTGGAATGGACATTTTAAAACATGTATTTGGGAAGTCCCTGGAGACCGGAAAATTCATGTTTTAAAATGTCCATTCCATTACACTCAACCTGAAGGCTCCAACCGAAATTTTTATGCTAATCAGGTAATTGTTCTGAGTACTGAGTTGTAAAATACATGCATGAAGTTCTCAAAACTTTCATGGTTTAGAGTCTCTACTCAACTTTATTTTATATACTTTAACCTTTCTTTGGGGGGAGGAATAGGGGCACACAAGTACCTGAAGCTGTAACCTGGAGGTAGTTGTAGGGACTCCCAGTGGCATAAAAACAGATGATGTTACATCAGGCAGGATGAAAATTGATTGAACTCATTACCTTCACCTTCCTTGCCTCTCACTCTTCCTTCAGGTAAATCTCCAAAAACGACTTTAAGTTGGCAAAATTTCTCAGCCATTCTTAGATATCATTACCCCAACAGAACAATTAAATCCCCCACTTACTAATCACCTGCAAAGTCTGTCTCTTAAAAGGAAACTCCTCCTACACAAAGGTTATGAATAATTCTCAGAAGGTTACAGTATGATCTATCATTTTAAGTATTTGGATCTGGAGTACTGGTTCTGGCCTCTAACTGACAGCCACCTTTATGAATAGTTAAGAGTTCACAGAGATGATTATCATGTACTATTTAAATATGTATAAAGGACAAAGATAATAACAATACTTTGCACTTTAATAGAAGCTTCTGTCTGAAATTCTCAAAGGAGAGCCAAGTCCTCACGAATGCACACTCTGACCTGCACAGTTGGTCACTGCTATTATTCTCAGGAATCTGGTAGGCTGTTATTGTTAGATTTCTCAAAAATTATAGTGTCTGGCTTGATTTATGGAGCAACTGAAGCTTTACTGAATGGGCAACCCAAAGTGAATCACCACCGTAGGAGTCTTGACCGGTGCCTTGTGCCGAGGCAGGAAGCAGCGTGGGACACTGCAGGGAGCTCTGCAGATCCCTGGCTCCTGTTCTGCTGGTCGAGGAGGAGAATCCTCCTCATTGCCAGGCTGAACCACCACTGACTGATCAGCGCATTGTCCAACTAGGAGAAAAGCAACTCCTGCTGCTGTTCAGGAATAAGCCTTTCTTTAGCCACGAAAATAATTTTAGATTTTTTCTTCCCAGTACTAAACATAAATAAAGGTGGACTCCACTTGAGAGCCAAACTTTTTTGCATGAAGAAAACTTTTCTGCATTTCTTTAGAAATATAGCAGGTTTTGTATTTAAAATAAATAAATAAATAAATAAATAAATAAATAAATAAAGTCCTCTATTTCTAAATCCTCTGTGTTGATGAAGTTAACCTCTCCTGTCTTCTGATGAAGAGGTGGGATGAAACTGGCTCTCTCTACTATCCCATAAAGTATAGAAGGAAGATTTGATCCTACTAATTTGTACCTGTCACAGAAAATATGAACAAAGCTAATAAATTGAAACAGAAGTGTAAAAAACAGGAAGCCCAAATATCATTACCAATCCCATGCAACTATAAAGTCTCAAATGCTACTAAAAAGTTGGTTGCGTTTGAAATCTGGACCTGGACAATTTGAACTTATGCAAATGGCATTTGTGCAGCAGTAGAACCAAAGGTCCTCCTGACCTTAAGGGCATGTTTACAGAAGAGTCAACTGATCTCGAATAATTCCACTAATGTATTAGGAAAACATGTTTTACTTCCAACATTACTAATATGTTTATTATACAACTTTGTTTCTTAAACAAGTAAATTTCTTAACCAACTATGAAAAAAGCAAAGGGAAAAAAGAGTCAGATATGTCCCAAAGTACCCAAGTTTTCCTGCTTCCTCTTACAATACCTGTTTTGATCCAACATTTTTTAAAAATTCTCACGAGTGTCAGAGAAGCACAAATTACTTCCAGGTCTCTTGCAAAATTGTGACAAATATTAACAAAGAGAGAGAAATGGGGAAAATCTATTTTAATGTGATCGTTTTCAGATACCTTAACTAAGTGGAAATGAGATGAGAAACTTCTTTTGAAACAAAATGCAATGATGGAGGGAACGGGACCAGCTTTGTCCTCTGGACACTTTGTCCTGTAAGACTGTCTGCATTCACTCCCACTTTCATGTCTAAAAACCTGCCCAACACAATTTCCCTACCAGCATTGTAGTCGGTCTTAACTTTTTGTGTTTTTTTTGCTTGTTTGGGGTTTTTTTTGTTGTTTTGGTTTGGGATTGTTTTGTTTTTAATTTTAGCTCAATTCATTAAATCAGAATGATAAAGTTACTGAAATAACACCCCAAGCCTCTGGCTGCACTACTGCTATCACAATGGAGCTCTGATCTCATTCGAGCTCCTATACCTAATAACAAACAGCAAGAGACTGAATTCCCTCTACTCAAATATAACCATCTAAAGTCAAGTTAAATTCAGCATAGCGTTCACAGATTCAGAAGATCAGAAAATTGGTTCACAACAACTTATCACAGAGAAACATGTTAGCACAAGTTAACTGATTCACAGTAATTTTTAGTGTACATGCTCTTGGCAAATGTCATGTAAACTCAGTACAGCTTTCAGTGAAAGACATATTTCACTGGTTTCATTAGGGCTAAACTAATACACTGCTTCTCACGTGCTGGGAGCAAGAACTACTACAGAGACAGATACAACAGCTGATGGTTGGTGATCTGGGTGTGGGATCAGTATTTATTGCGAGGTTCTGTGGTCTTTTGCCAGGGTTAAGAAAATCAGATATTTCAAACTGTAACTTATTTCACCAGATTTTCCTTAAAACACCTGTGTTAAATTTTTGTTAATTATTAATTTCACGAAGCAACTACATGATCACAATCAAAAATAAGTACGCTTTCCCCAAAAAAGTTCTCATAACAATTCCTGTTTATCATCCCCTTTCAACATTATCATCCGGCCTTCTACTTACATGATCTTCTATGGCAATCACTTGATAGCTGCTATGTATTCTGAATAACACTTTTTCTCCTGGGGATCATATACCTTTGGGATACCTAGGAGGCTTTTCCATAGATCAAGGGATATCAATCCACTTGGAAGATCTCCTACACAGTAGTTTTTGGAATAACCAAGCAGAATGCCCACAATGGCCACACTGATGTTGCTGCTGTATCCTCAGTGGTTATTCACTGATTTCCACACCACAGCTTTTCACAAAATTTATGAAATTTGGTCAAACATAAGCATAGGCTGAAAAACCTTCTTAAATTAAGACTGCAAAACATCAGCACTGTGAGAGATGTCCCTGACAAGAAAGGCCATGGGTTTATTTTTCTATCATATTTAATGTTTCTGTATGGCAGAGAATTGGTGGTTGTTGGTACATTATAAACCACTAATTGCAAAAAGTAAGTTTCAACAACTAAAGAGAGTCAAAATGAATTTTCAAGCAGGAAACAAAAGTTTGTTCAATACTGTTGAAATTTCAAGCAGATGCAGAGTCAATTTGCAGGTACAGACCAACAGATAAGGAAAATGTAACTTGTACACAAATACTGCTAGTAGTTGCTGGAGCCATTTCTCTGCCAGACTATGATATGGTCTGGCACATCATATGACTTGCACTTTCTAGTTTTATTCTAGGGATTTTTTAGGATATGATCTATCTCACCTATTTGTAGCTGTTCCAGTATCTTATCCACCTAAATTAGACACCCATCTTTAAAGAAAATTAAGTCTTTTCAAGATCCCTATGCCTTTTCTGTGAGAAGCAAACACAGACAAGCCAACTTTTAGACCATCTTCCCTTACATGGTGCAGGAAAAATAGCATTCCATAATCCAAATTATACTAAGTATTTCACCAAAGGGCAGCTGGCATCTCCACTGCTGCACCATGAGCACTGTCTTCAAAATCATATTTTACAGGAACCAAGACTAAATTGTTA
Organism: Platyrinchus mystaceus; assembly: GCA_035041135.1. Classification (NCBI taxonomy): domain Eukaryota; kingdom Metazoa; phylum Chordata; class Aves; order Passeriformes; family Tyrannidae; genus Platyrinchus; species Platyrinchus mystaceus. Next base: position 5,993,046 of record JAWWLV010000021.1, read on the forward strand.
CTTACGAGGTTCATTTTGTAAAGACATTCATTAATGGACTGCACATGGAAGTGAGTTGGGAAATATTGCGCATTTTGTGCATTATTCTGTTGGCAAGTGCATCATTCTAGTAATTAATGTTGACATCTTTTTAAAATGCATTAAGCAATATAGACAACATATACTCTGTCCAGCTCTTTTTTTTTTTTTTTTTTTTTTTTTTTTTTTTTTTTTTGTGGGGGGGGGGTGTGGAATAGAGAGAGAGTCTCCCATCTCTGAGCACTAATACTGCCGTGGGGTCCTCCAGTGCCTGTCTTGGTAAAAGGTACATTTTAGGTACAGTTCTGGACTTTGAAGACATTTTGGAGAATCTTGCAATCTCACAGACTGCCAGAGCTGTAGAGATTCAACAATTCTTAGTATAGAGATTGAAGTAACATTCTCAGTGAACCGTTCCTTTTAAGAACATCCATTAAAAGAGTCATTTCCTTCCCTATGGATTTCATATAGAAAAGCAACTCACCGTTGTGTTCAGACAGACATCAGTTCCCTTTCTCTTCCTCCCTCCTTCTCATACCTAACCCAATAGCTGCTCTCTCCTGTTTCCCCAAAAAAGTGCATCCCTCTTTCCACAGGAACAGAAAGATGTGAAAAGGGGAGGAGGTAGTAGTTTACCTCAGTAAGGTAAACTCATGAAATTTTTGTCATGACCCTGGCCAGCAGGAACTGAGAAGCTGACAAATACCAGTTATACCTTTGAAAAAGAAATTCCAAACATCTCTTTATCATTCTCAACAAGTCTAAGCACCTTAATTCTTAGGTTCTAGATATGTAGGAAGTTAGTGCCCTTCATGACTCAAAGCTATGGCATTTTTTTAGATGTTTATTGACCTGTTTATTAATATCTGTTTATTGAACTGTTTTCCATGAATCTGTCTAATCCCTTCCTGAGCCTGCTGATGCTGTATGCCTCTACTAATTCCCTTGGCAGCAAGTTCCAGAAGTTCACTACTCACTGTGTCAGGAATTATTTCCTTTTATCTGTTTTAAACGGATCTCCTGCCACTTCTACTGGATGTTCCAGCTATGATTTTGGGAGATTTGGGGGGGGGGGGGGGAAAGAAAGGGCAGTGATGGTTGTGGAAAGGATTTTGATAGAATTTTGTGCTTGCTCTCCATTTTTTTCCCAGGGAAATGTAATAGTGTCCAATAAAAAGCTACAACACAACCCAGAGTGTAAGATCCCACCACAACAGAACAAGATGGGATGAGCACCCTCACTAATGTAGCTTTGCCAACACAGTCTACAGAATTCTATAATCTAGTCCTTGATGATGAAAAGACAATCTACCTTATTAACTCTTCCATGAGTTAATAATCCCACTCTTCTACACAGTCCTTTGGAATAAGACCATTTGAGGATTGATAGGATTGATTGTCACAACCAAAATGGTGCATCTATCATGACTGATATTCATTCAGGTAAAGAAAAAAAACCTCCAAACATTTTTACCATTTTGACTAGGAGGAAGAAAGAGAGGAAACAGTCAGAATTAAGCCTTCACTACAGTTTTTTTCCAGAAATACCCATCCAAATTTGGGGTTGAAGTCTACACAGATCTTCCATCCACAGCCAATTTAACTGAGAGCCCAAGGAAAATACTTCCCCATCTGGCAGGGGCTTTTGTTCCAAGCTGTGACCAGATGATTCCCTCCACCCTCACTCTCCAAAACCAGAATGATTATAAAAAAATAACCATTCTCTTAGGCTAAAAAAAAAAAAAATAAAAAAAAAAATCTCCCAACCATGGTTGAAGCCAAATGGCCCTTCAGGCTACTACTGAAGAATCAATTACATTAGCTGTAAGCCTAAGAGAGTCCTGGGGACAATCAGTCAGAGCCATAATAGCTGTGAGGGAATTGTTAAGCAAATTGAGGGATTCTTTAGGTAATTGGGATTGGACAACCAGGTCATACTTAATTTGAAGCATCCATTCCATACAAGTGCTTCAGAGGTATAGTAGGAACTACAGACAGTAAAGTCTAATTGTGCTGCTACTAACCCAGCGCTTTTAAAGGGACACCCCACACCCCCAGCCCCCCATTCCTGTGCAGAAGGTTTAATAGGATTGTGCTCCCTTTCAGCAGAGGAGAATTCAAGCAGCTACTGCAGGGTCAAATCAGGGAGCTGAGAGCTCCACAGCCTTCTGGGAGAACCCGCAGTGCTTATCCACAGCTGGAGCCAGGGACACTAAATGCTCAGGGTTTTCAACCAAAACTGAGAACAAGAAAAATGGTCAATCCATTGCTTTCTTTAAGACTATCCAAAGATACTAAGGAGGTACATTTTTCTCTTTTCATGGCTGACTGCACATATAGCACATAAAATGTATGCTTAACTACAAACTCTGGTCTTCCAAAGAAACTCTGCAAAAATTCACAGCTCCTGCTTTGAGCTCTTCAAATTTTACAAGCAAGAAAATCCTCAGTTCTGGAAGGTCACTTGAGGGGGCTGTGAGGGGATCTCAGATCAAATTGGATTTTTCACCCAGTTAAACAGGGAATTATTCCAAAAGCAAAAAGCTCTCAATTTCCTTTGTGCACTGAAGCAACTTTCAGAAAAAAAAAAAAAAAAAAGATACGTCCAAAGTCCATCTTCATGTCCAGTTTGCTTTTGAAAAAACCTGTTGCAAACAGCTACTGCTAGCATTTTTTGGCTTCTCCAGAGAGAAGCAAGCCATTTAGGTTAATACAATAGGGATTGCAGTCCCAAGAGAAATTAATTCTTTGTTGGACTGCCCTGAAGTTTCACAAGGTGAACAAAATGAGCCAGCAAACATGGCCCTAAGAGTGCCAGCACCAAAGCTGACAAATCTATCTTCTTGTCTCCCTTTCCTCTGATTCTTTTCTGGAACTAATTTGAGGAAAAACCCTATTTCTGGGTCTTCTGGCAAAGAGTACCTCAGATAATTGCCCAGAATGGAAGATTCTGCTAGTGCCACATTTCTTTGGCAAGCCAAGAGAAAAACTGGGAAAAGAGGGATAAAGAACAGAACCTGGATGGCTGAAGGGTGCCAAAGCGAGAGCTTTGCGCCAGTTGCCATTCTGCTTGAAATCTGCACTGAGGAGCCCAGTGGTCTCTGCTCCCAGCAAGCTGGCCATGGCTTAGGAGAGTTGGCCAGAGCAGACCCTGGCAGCACAGCTGATGACAGAGAAAACTTGGAGTAGCAGACAGGCCAATAGTCCATTGGTAGAGGTCAGGAATATGTGATCATGCCATTCTTCTGCCATTACAGAGCTCTCACAGAGTACAAATCCACCCATTTCATGCTCCTGTTTTGGAGGGTGTTTTTACTGCTTATCAAGTCAGTTAGCATTTTTCTAGCCTTGACAGAACAAGAGCCAACAACAGGTACCGGATGCAATTCTACCTCTAAGGTTTAGAGTTGTGACATGATCTGTTCAGCCAGGCTATGGCTTTCTAAAGTTATCCAGCAGAATGCCAGCAGTCACCCAGCAACAGCAGTTTCAAAACAAAGAAACTATGTAAAACAAACAAACAAACAAACAAGTAAAATCCCTGGTCTGGAACATACTGCTTTAACTGAAGGCAGTCTTTCTACTCCACACACTATACTAACACCAATTTAGGTGAGTGAGAAGGCAAACAGTCTCCCATGAGACTAGTTAAACAGGCTATGGTATACCAGCTCAATTGCCTGGACAACATCAAGAGTCAAAGTCTGGGGAGCACTTGAAGAGCACAGCAAATAACCCATCAACAAAAATAATCATCATCAAAAACAGTCATCCACAAAATTTTTGCCAATCAGGACCTTGAAAAATGAGCCATGACTTCTTGAGAAGATAACAGATGGGAATTCAATCTATGTCACTGCTATGGTAAAAAAAATTGTCCCTGGCTTTAGACTACAGCACACAGAATTTGGACTCAGTGAGTTGCAGTGCAGAAATGGTCATGGTTAGATGGCATCTTTCTGCTGACCAGAGTGCTGCAAAGAAATCTATTTTGCATGCAGGAAGAAAGCCTAGATGAAGAAGTTGTTCCAGATGCATCCCTAAGAGGCTTTACCTGGTACAATCTGCATGAAATTTCAGGAACAATGAAGACAGTCAAATGAGGACCCACAAGTAGAACAAAACATTTATAAGATGAACGATAACAATCTAACTTCTTTCAAATTCCAGATCAACAAAGGAAGCAACTTGATTGTGTTCAAAGATACTTTTGGTAATAGAAACACAATGCACTATACTCTCTACTGCTGCATCCCCACAGTCATTAGTCATGATATTTAAAAAAACCCCAGGTGTATGAGGTAGCTGTGTTTAACAGAGGCTACTTGCAAAAATATAAGGGAAGACTCCAGACCAGAGACTGTGAGGATTATAAACATCATCTATCTCAACACTGCATTTATATGGTCAGTAGTACCAAAAAAGCCTTCAGCCTCTTTTGCTGGACAGAGCTGTGATGGAGAGTATCTGTGTGCAATGGAACACTTCACATCCTTGCAATCTTTGTACAGGCACATAAATTACAGACTAAATTCTAGGTTCTTTGTTCAGGACAGTAGTACTGTTTTAAGCTCTGACTTAACATGCACTGTGGTTTTCAATTTTTTTTTATGAATGCTGCTTTACTTTAGAACAGGGTATGTTCAAAAACTGAAGTGCCATCTGAGAGAAGTTTAACTAAGCCACAAGGTGGGCTCTTTTTGCCCATCAGAAAATCAGAGATGTACCACAAAATATAGCAGTTTCAATCACAACTGATGATATCAGGACACAAGTGGTATTAAGTGGTCTAGACAATGGGAGATCCCAACTGCTTCCATCCTACTGCATTTCTGATACCATCAGACTACTACAATACACTGCTGTACTTAGGGTCAGACTCCAGCTGCCCTCCATTTGGAGACACATTGGACATGGAGAAGACGGAGATTTGCTTTGACACCCAGGAATAACTGGATCATTTTGGGAGACTGCATTTCAAGTTTTGCTTCCGATTATAATTATAATTACTTGGTGATGATCACCTCCCCCTTTAGCTTAATTTAAAATGCTTCTGAGTTGGAGAGATGAATGACTGGAATTATCTGGGAAGAGCTGGAGTGATGGGGGAAGGACATAAAAGAACTTTTGCTCTTTCTTGTTGTTGGCAAAAACCTTAAGAAAATATTGCCAATTAATTTTCCTCACAGTGGTAAGCTTTGTAATTGTAACCTGTAACCAGTTATAACCATAATGTTGGCTTGGTTCATACTAATTGCTGACTGTTGCAACCTAAACGCGATGTTAAAATTCTTACTATAGGAGGGGAGGGGAAATACGGCAGTGTTTGAGCTGACCACGCATCACTGTTCTTCTTATACAATGTTCATACAAGGCAAAACTGCTAAATGATATTGGGACCACCTGTCAGACACATTTAGTCGGGGTTACAATGAGGTACCCAGTGAGAAGAAGGAATCCAAAAAGGTAAAGGAAGTAAATTCTGTTTCGAAGACAACAGCAGGAGACAAGTCAGGAAAACATAAGGATCTCACTTTCCCCTGCTGGCTCTCTCACATAGATTTTCCTCTTTTCATCTCCACAAGCACAACATGATTACTTTTAAGAGCTAGGCATTAGTTAAAACTCCAAAGTAGAAAGAAACTGCACATATTTGTGTGTATGTACACTGCTCACACCATGTACAAAGCCCCTCTCAGGCAGTCTCAGGAATGCTTGGGCTTCCACACTGCCTTCCACTACTGAGGCTGAGAACAGCCTGGATAACCCAGAACCACAGAGGTAAAATGTCTTCTGATTCAATGAATGCATTGAAATTCCACAGCCCAAAACACATTGTCATTGCTGGCTCTTCCCCAGGTGATACTGATATTCCATCTCATGATACTTCATTACTGGTATATCTCTAATGAATATGGTGAAATCTCCCCGATAGCATCTGAACCCTAGTTCAGCCACGCTGGACAGAGAAAACATCTGGCTTGATGTCTTCTTTCATCACTTTCATTTATCCCATTTTACCAGCTTTCAAGAAGGTGGCTGTCTTTGCCTTCCTCTGAATGAGAGAGATTATTTGAGAACAGGAAATAAAACCAACCGGCAAGAAAGGAGCAGCTGCTACAACCAAACTGATGATGACAGTGCAACCATCAAAGAGAACGAAGAGATTCCTATTACCTGCTATCTAGCCGGTGCCTCGGGTATTCAGTGTGTTTTAAGTGCATAAGCTTAATTTGCTCTTGCATACACTAGACCACTATTGCAGATGAATCTTCAAGTGCAATCAACTAGTTGATCTACCAAAAACATGCTAGGCCATAAAACCAGTACAGTGAATTTAATCTAAAAAGATATGTTAGATTCATTTTCCACAGACCCTTAGTCTTAAAAATAGTCTTTATGCATATGAGAAATCCAATGGTGTTTACAAGAATAATGGTTTGCAGCAGTGGGCAATAAAGGCTGAGATTCTCTTTGCAAACAGATAAATATTTGCACACTGGTACTGTGTGACCATCTACCCAAATACTATCTGTGTGCAGGAGAAATAAAGCACATTTTGCCAGTTGCTTCATTTTGCCAGTTGCTGGAACTGTAATCTGTTTCCTTTTCTTCCTTTCTAAGCTCAACTAGTCCATAAGAGCAAAACCCACAGCCTGTACAGATATTGAGCACATATAAGTGATGCATGGGGACTTAATACTACAAAACACTTATACAGCACTTTATACATTCAGAGTGTTGCACAAACATTAACAAATCAATCCTCACACCAACTTGCAGGATACCTAAATATCATTTTCAAAATCCAGGCTAAATCTGTTGCTCATGTCTATACCCTCTCTTTACTTACTCTACCAAATCAAAACTAAACAGTAGCACTATATATCATATTTACCAGAGTGGCAGCACCCACTGTCTCCAAAAAGGACTCAATTAAAAGAATTATTACAGAGGTTAAAAGTGCAGAATGTATGGAGCTGCAAGGATGTATGTGAATAAAAGGATCAGTTAGGAGGGTTTTATAACGGTTTTAACATATAAATCTAAATAATTGCTTGTAGTGTTTGAGGATTCAAATAGAAGTCTGAGATTAATAACCACAAACAATGCAGTTCACAACACAGTGACTGCATACTCTGGACACTCTGCTAGTGCTGCTCATGAAGCCTGTTGGTGGTTTAAAGGCTCCAACTGCAATAGTGGTAAGGCTGCATTACCCTCCTCCAAAAAGCAATGTCAAAATCAGACTAACTTCATGACACACAAACTGGCTGTGTTGGCATACAGCCAGAATGGGGTGATCCTTGATGATAGGTACCATTTGAGCTGTGGGCTGGGCAGAGAAAGAATCCACCCAAACCTAGACAAGGGTGCAATTCGTACCATGAAACTATCATGAAGAGAGAACAGGGCGGTGGCTGCTGAGGTTTGAAATCGGGCCGGCTGCTAAGGCTGGGGTTAGCGGCTCACAGGCTCCATGTGGCCCTGAAGAGGGTGGTGTTTACAGAGCAGCTGGCAGGGTTTATCCACTCAACTTTCTCCGACCCTGAGAAACAGCCTGGCAGCCTTCTAGCTCTCCTTGCTCTCAGATGTACCTTTTTCTTCTTTTATGATCAACAGTCCCAGGAGAGACTTCAGAGAAAATGTTGGCCTCAAGTACTCAAAATACTCAAGAGTTAAGTCTGGCATTTTTAGAATACCTGCGGGTAGTCTGGCAAATCAAGTATCCCACATTCACCCATCTCTAATGATGATTATTATGCACCAACAGCTGTCTACAGTTCAATGGATGAGGATCTAATTGATCTCATTACCTCCCCCCATATAAAGTGAAGAGCATTCCTGCTCCTGGGTTTGGGGATCCTAAGCTGATTGAAGACCTTGGGCTGAAGACCTGGAAACAGACTATTTGGTAGTGCTGTTCATCTGTTTTCAGCGGGTCAAAATCCACAGAAACAAACATCTTGTAATATGCTGTATAATATATTACAATGTGGCTTTTGTCTTACCAGTTTAATACTGAATAACTCTGATAGCATTCATATGAATATTAATTTTGTAATAAAAAGCAAGACTGGTGTATTAGTTATGCGTTCTTTTGTTACTCTTAGTCTTTAATTATTATTATTAATGCTATTATGTCCAATTTCCCCTCACCTCGCTCACCCTCGCAGTCTCTGCTGCGGTGCCCTGTCTCAGGCAGGGAGCTCCTTCTGGAGCCAACAACAATGTTACCCAATTAACCCTCTGGCAGGGTACACTACAGTATATAAACGGTGTTGCTTCCTCTCCTACAAGTCTCTGAATATCATTTCTCCCTCTGATACAGCCAGGGACCCGAACCACTTCCTGCCCGGCTGGCCCTGAACGTGTTTTGCCATGTGGCAAATATTTATGCCGAAATATTTATGCTCGGGAGCTTCTGTGAGACGGATCTGTATTTCAGGTTTTGAAAGTTACATTTCTGGAAAAAAGAAGAGCTGTTTGCAGAAACAAAAGGCCTGAGTCCACCTCTTTTGGGTGGGTGTAAATCCTCTGCCTTTAATAAAGTTGTACCTGATTTATAACTGTATGAGAGGAGATTCTGGCCTGTAATATAAAATAAAATGCTCAGCTTTCTGCACTTTGCTTATTCATAAAGATTACTCCACTGTCACTGTGAAAAAGATGCAATGAAAAATACCTATTACTCTACAGCTTTGCAACTGCCAACTCTCTCTTGTTTTTAAAAGAATACCAGTGTTCATTTGCTACTCTACAGCAGATATATTTTTAACATAAAAACACTATATTTAATTGGTTATGGATCTCAGTTCTTTTAGCACTACTGGAAATCACACAAAAACACATTAGTACAGAGCAATTAGTGCAATGGCAGTAAACAACTAAGGCACTATTAAGCTGTGGGTGATTAAATAGTATTACTTCTTTATTTTTTATGATATTAGACTAAGAGAAGATTTTAAACATATATTCCCGTTAATATTAATAAATAATATGAAGAGCAGGTGTCTTTAAGACTATTTTCATCAGGGCACTTCAGTTTATAAGAAAGATTTTCTTTTAATGGAAGCTTTGTCTCTTTATACGGTGTATCACGCTATTTCTTATCTCACTACATTGGGACATTTACACTGTAATATTATTTAATGAGAGTTATGAAATCACACACTGTTCCTTCAGAAAATAATACCCGTATCTCTACCACCAAGGAACAAAGAGCTACCAAACTCCCAAAATAATATGCAATTATTTATATCTGTGCAAAGAACAACCCGGGTACTATTTGACAAATTTACTACAAGGGGCTGTAGCAAACAGTGTGATAAGTTAGCCCGAATGGCAGTAACCTTCAGGCAACATAAAAGAAGAGAATCTGACCCAAGGACAGAACCCTTGTGGTATACCTTTTTAATCTGCCCAGCCCTCACAATCTCTCTGGACTCTGTACTTGTTTATAGATCATCCTCATGGTCTGGCACATCTTTTCCTCGGCATCTGATTAAGTTAACAATGTGCTGCTATTTGCATGCAGATTTGCCAGGCCTTTCTCTACAGCTGCTCCCAAAGACTTGGTCTTTCTCTGTAATGTGATAGCACAGCAGTCAGTAAATGCAATCTTTGTCAAACCCAGGTGTGCTCTTGATTTGGTTCTCATTCGTTCCAAGCAATTTTTCTTTCTGTAGCATTTATAAGGCTCTATTATAGTATAGCCACATCTGGAGCTAAAATTCCTTTATTAATTATATACTTTTACCACTATAAAGACAAATTCAGAGACAGCTACTAAGATTTTTGTTGTTGTTCTTATTCTCTTTTTGACAGCCTGTATTTTGTAGAAATTTAATTTTTAAAGCAGCATTCCTGATTTTTATTTCCATAAAAACAGTAATGCAACCATGCAATTTAAATCCTTAGTATCTCTAGTCTAAAATCATGCCATCAATAGCAATACAAAGTATTAAGCTTTAATTTTTTTTTACCTTTCAATACTTCTCATACACATACGATATTATAATAATGTGTCTGTCTCATTATAACAGTTACAATCTACTTTGGAAAGAAAGAGAGTGGTTAAACAAAAACCAAAAAAACTTACTCTGTTCCCTAGTGGACACTGGTTCACATCACAGAATCACCAAACAATTTGTTCCCTCCACAGTCAAAAAGCAGAACCAAATTTGATCAGCATGGTGACTTAAATGCTGTATTTTCTTTGTGCAATGAGGGTAATTTTTCAAGATCAGGTTTGAAGTAGATTAGTGCAGAAATATGAGCTAAGCCTTCACTCTTATCATCTGAGTATGGATAAAGGATGCATTCACCCAAGAGCACTGCAAGTTATTTTCTAAGAAAAATCTTTCCTACCTCTTTTTTTTCCGTGTACTTGAGTACAGAGATGATCACAATGAGGTAACAAATGGAGACCAGCAAACAGGTTTGACGAGGGACTATTCACTGCGCAAATGCACGTTTAAGAGGAAATACTAGAAATATGATTTCTTAATTTTAAATCCAATTTATGATCCAAAAGGTAGGCTTCCTTTCTAGGTAAATACCTGTGTGTTAGAAGAGGTCAGCACGCTTTTAAGTTACAGAAGCACTACAAAGAAATACCAGTCCTCTCAAATGAGGAATGATTTTCAACTCACCAAATCAGGTGGTCTCCTCTAGCCCTTGGCCAACTAAGTTTAACATGGACGTGGTGAGCTGAGATCTTGACTTTAGTATTATCTCTTTTAAAAGTGTGTATAAATGGCAAACTTTTTCTTCCTTAATTATCTTTCTCGTTGTTTGCTTTCACTAATTTTTTGTTTATATATATATGTATACAAATTTTAAAAAATGCAAGTGTTCCATGTCTGTGCAGCTGAATTCACTTAAGCCCTGATGATTTCTGAACTATTTTTCTTTAATAAAATTACAAATAAAAATATCAAACTTGCTTTACCCATGAAAAAGAAAATATAGCTGTAATGTCCTTCATGGTGGACTGTTTAAACTGTTCTACTGAGGAAAAAGCTTTTATTTATTTATAGCAGATTTTATCTTCCTAAATCACTTATTTCAGATGATTAGTTTGGCCACATGTACACACAGTGTTTTGCGCACACACACAGACACAGACTCACAACATACACACACACACACAACCTATACACGTGCAAGATAGCAAAAGAATCAGCAGACAGACAGAAGCTGTGTAGCCAGATTACATCACAGGTTACGATGGGAATAAATAAAAGAAAATCTCTTTTGCTTCTATAGCGTGGCATTTTAGTGGTGCTGGTTTGACTTTTGGCCCACACACATATGCCAATGGCAAGGCTAACTCTAGGGACTAACAAAAAAGAATGTGTGTTCACAGCTGTACAGTACACCAATACAGATTACATGTTTTCAGTGTTGCGGCCACAACAGAATGCTAATTAACATACTGGAGTGATGAGAACGGCTGTAAGGGCCTTATTGTTCCATTATTTCATGCAGCCCAGCTGCCTTTGTTTATGTCACTTATCCTCTCGTGCCACAGGTTTTTACTCCAAAAATACTATCCCAATACAACGTTAATATTTAAAAAACAAAGAGGTGGCAGATTGTCATTTTTGTGTCAGTCTCAAACTGCAGAACTGTTAAGCTGTTCTGGTTCGGTATTTAGAAATAATTTAACAGCCATATTCAGACACTGCCTGCATTCTAACATAATGGCTGAATACTTGAACCAAGCAAATGCATAACTATCCTGACATCACTTATGAGATTTAGATTGGTCAGTTAATGGAAGTCTTTACCAGAATCAATACCATAACAGCTTCTTGAAATGAACGTGATTTTTTACACAGAGTGCTGTGAACAATAAGTACAGAAATATCCTACCTTTGTATACAGCACAAAGGAACTGGGATTTGAAATTAAGAAGCAATTACAGTTTTTTGCAAAGTAATGTTACAGTTGATTATTAGAAATAAACACATACAAAATAAGCACTTTTTAATAAATAGCTGGAGAATATTAAAATTCCACAATCCTATTATTCCTTTTTTTTCCTACATTTTCAACAGCCATTTTATCTGCTAGCTTGGTTATCATGTTGCTGTTAAGGATTAATATTGATGATTGTTGCCAACAATGGTTAAATATTGCAGAGAAACACTTTTTATGAGAGAGATGTAGCCCTTTCTGACTGTAAGCAATATTAGTTATGCCTGCTGCTTTGACTTCTTTGATTGATTAATGAAAAAAGCAAAGTTAAATGCCATTAATATTCTTATTTGTATTACAGTAGTGCCTGAATATCTTAGCTGATATTGGCCAGGTTCAGAGCTGGGACACTGCACTAGAGCTGAGGAGACAACTTCCCAGCACAAACGAAGAGAACAGTTCCTGTCCACAGGAGCTCATGACTGTCAGCTCTGATCCCAAAAGATTTACGTTAATCAACAGAGAAATCCACCAACTTGGTCCCATTGACTTCTGTGAAACCACCCACCAGGCCAACTTCACTTATGGATTTAAAGAAACCAGTAAGGTTTTATTTAGTGAGTAGCAACAAGTGTGAAATTTAATGTGAAAAAGTGAAACAAGAGGGGGAAAGAAAAAGCAGCCCAAGTAAACCAGGACATCAGTGGTAAGAAGTTCAATGTACTGCTACCTGGTTACAACTCAAAAGTTTCTTCCCCTCATTTACTTGGTATAAAGAAATAGGAAACATTAATGATAAAGACTTTTCCAAACAATTTATTCCATCAGTTGCCTGTAATTGCTGTCAGAGCCTGAGCTTGGCTAGAACACAAAGTGTTAATGATGCATTTCTTTCTCAAATTAAAAGGGAAAAAAAAATATTTTAGTTCCAGTTTCAGAAGTTTAGCTTTACCAACAAAGGGTGAGGGAGCTAAAAACATACCTGTCACCTCAGATTTACCCAGTGAACAGAAAAATCAGAAAGGGTAAGTCTTACCAAAAATGTCATCTCCCTAATCAAAGTCATACTGTTGTTAATCACAATGTACACCAATATCCTGAAAACATCCAATTGAGTGAACAAGCCCTAGTTGCTTTTTAATGAGTTTAACTTGGTAATCTCAGATAAACGTGGAACTGCTTGAAGTGTCTGTCTTATGTAAGGCAGTAATGAGGGGATTTAATGTTTTCTACAGCCTACACAGCTTACAATGGTGAACACGCCACAGGTGTGGTACAATCTAATATACAGTAGTTTCTCAGCTATGACCATTCCCCTACTGTGGGCAGAACATAGATTTTTTTAACTGGATCCAGGAGCTAGCTAAATTACCCAGCTGCTCTGTGTTTAAGCCCCCAGCTAGTTTATGCACCAATAACAATAAACTTTCTATAACAGCAGCCCAGTCTATTACAGTTTCTTGCTCAAGCTTAAAGTGGGCCACTATTACTTCAGCTATGTTCATGGGTGACACCTTGGGATTTGTCCCTTCCTAAAACTGTAAAAACAGTATGAAAAGATACAATTAATGGAGTTCTGTTTTGTTTTCCAACAGGATGATCTGTTATTTTTTGATACAGGCACACAGTATCTTAAGCCTATCAGTTGGGAATGCATTGGAAACTTGGCTTTTTATTCATACTTATTTACTACAACAAAGCAACACCTAGTCACAGTCACAAAATTAAGTATTGACAATGGCCTCTTAATAAGTTTTGCGTGCTACTATCATAGGTAATAAAAACTTCTCTCCATATAATCCACTCATGCATTTATTTTTTTTTAAAACATTTAATTCTGACATCAATTAAATAAAATTGTTTACACTATGTAATAGGTGCGTTGTTGGAATTGTGATAGTCTATTCTGAGAATAAGAAGTGTTATACAGAGGTGTAATAGCTTTTACCAGACCAGCCAATATCAATGTGGGGGAGGGGGAGGGTGTGGATAAAAAACCACAAACACACAGAGAAGATTTTGGGACCAGAAAAAGGATTAGTTTCCTCTCAAATATAGCATTTATTTCCCTGCAGAGATGTCTGCTGGTTTACTGTAACATCTCTATAAACCTTGTCTTTCTGGAAACACATTATAAAAAATAATTGTAAAATTAACACTTAACAAAAATAAAATAGAAAAAAAAACCCAACCAAACCAACAAAACACTAGAGCTTACATTGTGACTTCCTTGAATTTAGGAAAAAAACCTGCCATGACTGAACTGTACCCACTGCTTCATAACTTTTGGTGAAATACTTCTTTCAATTTTATTTTATGAAATTCTACTGAAATTAACTTCTTGTGTCTTAGGCTGATACAAATAGCAGCAACAAGGCACTAAAACACTAATAAAGTGATTACAAGGTCACATAAATGGATATGCACATAGCTGCTGGGCATAGTGCATAAGTAACTTCAGGTGCAAACCATAAAATACAGCAGTAAGTATGTAAGGCAAACCACAAAAAAAAAAAAAGCAGTTGTCACTTTTCAAAAAAATATATCCTCTCTGTATTTAATCAGGCATTTAACTTAAAAGTGTTCCCATCCTAATTGTAGGTTTAAATTGCTTTTAGAGACAAATTTACCAAAGCCTAAGGATGTTTAACACTGACTCCAAAGCTGCAAGAAAACCAATGCTAGCTTTTGTAGGAGCTGCAAGACTCTCCTACAGTATTTATCTACATCATATACAGCATCCTCACTCTACAAACACAGTCATATTCAAAATAACCCTCAAAAAAGGCCATTCCTGTTTTCACAGTCAATCCCAGACAATCCTCAGTAAGAAACAGACTTGGCTTGAAAATCCTCACTTGCAGACAAACCAGTCCAGGCACTATATAGCTGTCACAAGGCTGACAGGTTGTTGTATGGAGGAGATCATACCTTGCCCATGGAAAATCCCATGGGAAAGGCTGGAAACAAAAGAAAACCAGATGTGATCCATTCAACTGAGCAGGGCAGCAGTTGTCTTCTGCTGAGAGGACCAACCCAGCAGCCCTATCCAGCCAACCCTAATGAAACCCGCCCCAGCCTGCCTCTCTCCAAAACAGCACCTCCACACCTTGCTCATGCCCAAGCTCCTCATGTGCCCCTGCTCTGTGTCAGCACATGGCTGTGAGTCTGGTCTGGGATGAGCTGGTGACTTCGGCTGTACCTGTGGTCATGGAGCAGGAAACCAGCTCTGATGAGGCACTGACGAGCCCCTCTGGAAAGCGTGCTCTCCAGCTACAGCCTAACACCAGGGCCCTCTCCCCACCAGCAAAATTCCTAGCTGCTCCACTAGGGAAGCAGACAGGAAGTCAAGGACATCTGTACAGGGGCTTTGTGCCTCCACACAAACTCTAATCCAATTACAGCCATGCTTTCATGGATCCTTAAGAGGCTCCAAGAAAAAAAGGTGGCTCAAGACTTGAGCTGCATTCCTTTTTTCTGGTCTTCATGCAAAAGAAGGTGATGATTTGCAGCTTCCCGTAGTTCCCAACCCTCCCATCCCTACCTGCCAGCCTCTACTCCTTCCTCTCACAGTGCTCCATCATCAATCAGTTCTTCATATGCTTGCCAGAGATCTGCTTTGTTCTGCATCCAACTCCAACTGGCTGTACATAATAAGAATTTCATTCCCATGCCTGTGCTGTCCACCTGGGAAATTGAATCCTTCATGCCATTAGCCTTCTATATTGTCCTCAGACTGTATGGAAAAGCTTCCATACAGTAGTCCAGAAAAAGGAAGACTGCAACAGAAGCTGGGCCCTTGATCTGCCAGAAGAAGCTTTCATACATCAGAATTCTCCTTCTCCTGAGAAAAAAAAAAAACAAACCAAACCACAACAACAACAAAAACCAAACCAACCAAACAAACAAAAACAACCCCCCCCAAACCAAACAAACAAAAAACAACTGCAAACAAGCAAACAAACGAGTTGTGTTTCATTAATTTGTACAAAAAGTAGGATTTCCAGGCTTAAAAATTATGTCATATGGAGAATAAGAAATTCCCTTGGTCTTAGGAAATCCCAATGCCAAGAGAATCTTGGAGCTGGATTCTGTAGCTGAGGAAGCATTATTCTAACAGGGTTCACCATCCCCTTGATCATCTTGTAGGCACATGCTTTCCACACCAAATCACAGGGTATGTGATGGTTTCATCTTTTCTTTGATAAGTTCTGCTTAATTTGTTTAGTTTGGGCTTTTTTTTCTTTAAAGTTTTACTTAAATCTGGGATCTGAGAGAACCTAAAAACTCTGCAGAAGTCCAGTGGTTTTGGCACAAACTCAGAAATACCATATTGCTAAACTGACACGCCTGTAGTTCAGCCACTGATGTCCAAAGCCACACTCCCTCTAGCCAATGGAGGTTTTTCCAGTGCTCACAGCACACCCAAAGCACTATTGATCAACTAACATAGACCATGGTTATGCCTTATTCTATTACAGACACTGGATTTTGGTGTTTGGTGGCATGATATAGTTGCTTCAGAAAGAAAACACTGCTTCAGTTGGGGTGGATTCGTGAATTGCCAAGCATAAAACACAGATCAGCCTTTTAAAGCAACCAACTGGCCTTACCATATTTGTTCATCGTGGCCAGTGTTCACGAACGAAGATTTGGGAAAGGTCTTTTTACCTTTTAAGCCTGCGCAATGGATTTTTTAGGTGAGACACAGCCTGCGCTGAAC
>JAWWLV010000021.1:6009811-6012311 GCA_035041135.1 Platyrinchus mystaceus
TGTTTAGAGTGACCTTCTCTTAGATGGATGGCCTTAGGGGCTGACGAGCTCCATCTGCCCGGGGGATTGTCCCTGAACCCGATCCGGGAATCGAACCAGGGTCGCAGCGGTGAAAGCGCCACATCTTAACCACTAGACCACCAGGAGTCCCCGGCCTTACCATAACACTGCCACTTAATGTATATGAAGTTATACTTTTAAACAGACATAGCTGAGTGCTTAACATCCCTTATTTGAAGAACAACAAAATAATAAGAAATAATAATTATAGCAATAACTGCTTAGTATTTGTATGATAAAAGTGCTGAAAAGACATTAACTAATTAGTGCTCACAACACCCATGTGAGGCAGAAAAGTATCATTATCCACATGCTACAGATGGAAAACTGACAATGTGGAGTTACCTGCCTTTCCAAGACATGCATGAGGGGATAATCACCTAATGCAAATTCATCAAAAATCCTATGGGGAAGGCACCAGTAGAATGGTCACACAGGTTCAGTTTCCTCCCCGTGAGCTCTGATGCAGTGATTGTGCATCATAGAGAGAGCAGCGTGGAGAGATGTGGGGCAGACACACATACCTTGCATCTAATCTAGAAGCTGTGCAGAGAGGAGACAGAGACAGCTGCACAGATCATTAAAGGCAGACTGATTACTTGAGCTTGACACCTCTTTTTCTTTCCTAGAACGTCACTCACAGTGATGGGGTAGTAGAGCCAGGCTGGGAAGCCAAGTGGATTTGCAGGAGGAAGACACCTGGATTGAACCCCACAGAATATACAGCTTTTGCAGCACCACCTTTGACCGCATACTTAAGATTCAAATTAAACACCTGGAGTTTGCTACCCTTTCCATGCATCTCTTTTAGGAGTCAGGTAGGCTGGGTTTCTTGCACATGGTACATTCTGACAATGGCTCACTTACTGGATTTTTTTTTTTCTATAAGACTGTTAGCTCAGTTCTGTATAACCAAGAGGTTTGGGTGACTTGCATAAAGCATGGATAAAACCACTGCTACCAATCACAGTCAGAGGCTGATCAAAGCCAACATTCATTAACTTTGAACACAAAATTGTCTGAATCCATCAGTAACTGCAATGGTGCCTAATTAGAGAAGGCATTGCCTATTTCAAAAGCCATGCTATCTAGCTGGACCATTGAGCAGTAGAGAAAAGTAAAGAGTAGCAAAATCTCATATGAAGGAATTAAAAAAGCACAGTGATTTCACTCTTTATGCATGGCACAAGTTATTATCTCAAACAGTGACATCGATAATAGGGGCCTTTATTTAGATAGTGCTGAGCTTCAGCAATTCCCATTCACTTTAGGTGGAACTGAGGGTGCTCAGCAGGACTGAAAAAAACAGTGACCAGATAAACATTGTAGTGTGTGGTCCAGGAAGCTGGAGAGTGCCTGGAGAAAAAAGGAAGAACCATAATTAAATACAAACCTAATGGAACACGGACAGCCAGGATCCTGTGTTCTCCCCAGTAGCACTTTTACCAGAGTGAAATGGAGCAACAATAATCTAAGCTTTATTCCATCTAGTCCTCCTTCCTCATAAATAGCCTAGGAAAAATAACAGTGAAGCTATCGGTCCCAGGAAAGAAACTGCACTGAGGGAAACCTAAATCTCAAATTGGAAATTAAGAGATAGTCAGAACCATTTCTCACATACATTCATTGATACAAACTTTTTTTGCTATATGTTGCTCCTGCCCTTTTGCCTTTGGTCTTTGACTACTCCAACAAACCAGCTTCCTAGAAGGAACATCTATGAAAGAAAAAAAGGAGCTTCAATGACTTCTCAAAGTAACCCTGAGCTGTATATCAGACTGCAACACTGAAACACGGTAATTGCTAATGGTGTAAGAGACTGGCTGTGACTCCCTGTTACAGCCCACCCGTCAGCAAACAGATCACGTGCTGGAAATGGTTAAGTGGGCTCCTGTGTGGGCCTGGAGCAGGTGGTGCATTATCCCAGCAGGGTCAGGAGACTGCAACGCTTGGGCAGAATTCTCCTCCTCCTAAAGTCACCAGGAGCGCTGACACTGAACTCAACAGGGCCAGGACCTTTTCCAGTGAGTGCACGACGCAACCCTAGGGAGCAACTCAGAAGCACCCAAAGCTGGGCAGAAGGCATGAACTGACTGTTGTAATTCTATTGGTTTTGCTGCTAATAAAACAAAGCCCCAAGGAGGTGCTGAGTTTTTAGTCTATTTAGTATAGGTTTCCTTTTAGAGACTATTAGGACAAGCATCTGCTCCCAGTTACAGCTCTCAGCCAGTGAGGAAACATGAACAGCAGCACCTGACTTCTGCAACTAATCAGATGGTGAATATTTACAACACACTGTTTACAATGCAAACAATCAGCAGCCCAAGCACTGCTCCAAGAAGAACACTGCAAATAATTTCGAGCAACAAAGCAACATGAGAAAATGCCTATCTGCTCTCAGACAATTTATGAATAAAATAAATTACTCCCAAAACTCACA
>JAWWLV010000021.1:6017311-6019811 GCA_035041135.1 Platyrinchus mystaceus
ATACCCATAATGAGTCACCTTCAGCCACAGCTCTGAAATGCAGAGAAGAAAAAGGTGGACGCCCACCATGCAAAGTGAAATCTCATACAGCACATACTTCTGGTGCATCAGTGGGTGCAGAGCCTAAAGGTCCCACTGCCACATGTATTTGCTAGTGCCCATTCTGGGGTCAAGCCACAAAACTTCCTACACTCAAAATGACAACAGCAGCCATGGGGAATGACGCCAGACAGCCTACCCCCCTCCCTGAGGAGGGGCCTACCCCCTCTCCCTGTTCCTGCAGCTCTCCATTCAGCTGCTCTACAATGGACCATGAGAAATTTGTCTTCTGTAGAACGTGAGGAATTTGTCCCCTGTACTGATTTTTCCCCTTCCAAAAGCAGAAACTTCAGAGCATTAGCAGTGCACAGGTGATGGCTCTATTCAGAAGAATACTAGATTTTGCTTGTATTCCTGGGTCTCAGAAAATCTACATTGTTGAGTAGCTTGTTACTGAATCAGGCACTTATTGTATGTACACATTACATAAACAAGAAGGTCAATTTTGTTTCAAACCTATATGAATATAGTTCTGCGACTGAATTAACTACTGATTGAAAAGTTACACATTTTCAGCTAGCTAATCGTATTTTATTTCAATGCGTGCAGACAGAAGTGCAATGAAATTAGCTGTTTGTTTGTACCTCTTGGAAAACGTTTTAACTTCAAGATAATAGGAAAAACCAGAAAAAAATAATGTATGATCAGGTGAGATTGCTAGGGTAAAAGTAATCAGGTGATAATAACTAAGCATAGCTCAATAGACACTGAGTTGATTTCTCCTGATTTTTGACCATGCTTTTCCTTTCCTTAAAGTGTGATCACCCTTCCTCCATCATGAATTTACAGGTTTTAAGTATAGCCTAGCATATCACAGTGTAAAAACAATCCCAGAGAGCTAATGTTGCATTTGCTTACCCAGTACTGAAATACAAATGCAAATGCTTTAGCAAGCTATTTTCACTCCGACTAACTTGTGAGAATATTCATAGTAACAGTACTGCTTTTTATGCAGGGAAGATACTTTACATAATTTTGGTCAAAATACATATTACCAGGTCATATTTGTCCATGACAGTTGAATCCTACTTTAAGATAGGTGCTTAGTATGTATGATGAAAACATCTGATTAATCCAGAACTACTGTTTTCTAAAGACAGACAGAGCTGTAAAAGGGTACCCAGGACTATGAAACATTTGTCTGTGAGAAGGGGGGAGGATAGTGATACTTTCACAATCCCTTATTGTTCTATCATATCTAATCCTCAGTACTAGTGCCCATAATGATTCCCAACTGGTAGATGAACTACTTTGAACATCCCTGAAGCAGAATTGCTACCCACTAATGTATCAGCTAAATGTTAGAAGACTCCTAACTCCCCCATCTGTGTTTTACCTCCCCAGAGGGTAAATACATTGAACAGTGATTCCCTTGCCTGGCACATACTTTCTAAACCTTACTGGCAACTGTTGTGATTTCCAGTCCAAGCAGCTCTGCAGTCAAAATCACCAGTTTTATATGCTGCAGGGAACTAAACACCTACCTTATTAAAATACTGCCCTAAAAACACACTGCAGTTATGTATTGCCACTGTAATTGTTACCAGTGTAGTGCTGATAATATTATGGATTACAGCTAATATCAGGCTATTGAATTAGTATATGAATATCTTTTATAGTTAACTTCAGGAAATGTATTGGAATTAAGACTTTTAATTTTTTTTTAGGAGAAAGAGAGGTCTGTACAAAGTAACTGAAGACACACAGAACAGTGTAGCTTTACTGGGCTAAAGGGAAGAAACTAAAATTAAAGAAAGCCCAACAAACAACCCCCCTCAAAAAAACCCAAAACAAAAAATCCACCAAAATGAAAGCATCAAAATTTTCTAGCTATTCTCTTCAGAACTAGATACGTAGTCTGGACTCATATAAATACAGCTTATTCCCAACTGGTTATGCAGAAGTTAAGAGAACTAAATGTACAGCTAAAGGCCATAGGATCAGGCTTGAAGGACAAATATCACATATTTCTGCTTTTCATGTCATTTGCAGTTTATCCACATCCTTCTTTTTTTTCTCATTACAGACAACTTGCCTTTATTTTTCTTTTGTGTCCACTGTCTAATACTAGGAGAGTGTTATCACCAGCTGCACCCTGATGTTTATTAATAATACCTCAATAAAATAATAATAAAGTCTAATTGAGAATCGCTTTTATCAACTTTGCTATATTGCCATCTATCTGAAGTTCTCAACAGCAAAGATTTAAATGTTTCATTTTATTTTTAACTTTCCCTTTTCCACATTTCAGTAATGTCAGGCAAAGAGGTATGGTTTTACTATCTGAACGAATCATGGTGTAGAATAATTTATGACTTAGGCTTGGGCTTTCAGAAAAGCTATTTCAAATCTTCACTTTGATTTGGTTGTATCAAAACTACTCAAAATAACAGCAGTGGTT
>JAWWLV010000021.1:6029811-6052311 GCA_035041135.1 Platyrinchus mystaceus
CAATCAGAGAACAGAAGAAATAACATGATTTAGGTAACCAGCTATGACTATAAATTTATAAATAATCTAAAAAACCCCTCTACAAATAAAGATTTTTAAAATGCATTATTCACTGAAGAATTTCATAAGTAACTACTGAATACATACTTTCCACATTCACAAGGAAAGAAAAAATCCAAAATGTACCTAAGAAGATACTATGACTTGTTTGTTCAGATCTACCTACCCAGTGATTCCTCCCTCTCTCCCCCTTAAACTACACCTATATAAATGGAAATTCAAAGCCTATATTTTCAAATGCACTTTGGGGATTAGTTAATTTTTGGAAAATTACAGGAGTATCTAACGCAAACATTCACATTTATTAAGGGAAATAAAAAGGGGGGTGGAGAAATATGAAGTTACCACAGTCATTATAGCCATTATGTGAACAGAACATTTCTACCCTGCTGAATGCTTCCATCCTCTCAAATGTGTCCTTCTGGTATCTTTTCCAAATATGTATATACAGATAGCACTGACCAACACAACAGTTGCTAAGTGCATTTCTTCTTTATGATTGCTTGCGTTGCCCCAAAATTTTGCCCTTGCCAAATAATGGTCTGCTTTTCCCAACTTTTTGTCTACTGTAAAAGTTTTAGAAATCCTAATCCTCAGAGAAACTCATTACAGTAAAGAATGAGAAAAGAAAGGCGGAAATACAATTTAAATAAGCTTGTATCCTCTGCTTAAGCTCCAGGAAAGAAACTCAGAAATGCAATTTCCAGGTAAAGATAAAAGTCCCATGTTATGTCTCTGTAAACCAGAAGACAACTGACACTTAGCAAGTTGTCCTGTCCACTGATGGAAATAGCATGGATGAATCTGGTCAGTCCACTTGTACTTCTCTTTCTGAAACCAGTAATAAAGTTTGAGAAGGGTTATTTTTAAAGCAGCTCTTACAGTGTTCCAGCTCACTACTGTCAGCTTCAGATCTCAAATGCAATTTGATTTATAATTACATTTTAAAAACCAGCATTAAAATAACATTAGAGGGGTCATAATCTGAACTTTTTAATAGTTAGGCACGTAGCATACATTTAGAAATGGATCTCCAACAGGATTCATCTGGAACATATTCTGACTGGAATTCCTTCCTTCAACCATTTCAGTACACTGCTGGAGCTGGTGTGCCAAGAAGCCATGGTAGAGCACTGTATTTCAGCATTGTTTCAAATGTAAATGGACTGAAATACACTGATGAACACTTTTTAGCCAAACTCTTTTCTTGCATTATAGTCAGCCCATGTTTGTAAACACCAATGGGTGAGAAAGTGCTGGAGAATCTGGAATTAGGCCTCTGCACTGACAAGATATGTCACATCCCTTGCAAAACCCAGTTTTGCTCCATTGCTTCTGAACTTGAAGCCACTTCAATTTTCTTGGCCTCTGCAGCACACACTGATTCGAGGGCATTGACCAATTTGAGTAGTTCCCAGAGGTCAAGGTGTGCTTGTACGAGCCAAAACACATGTACAGTGAAAAAGTGGTGCCCCAAAAACTGTCAATACTGGGTGTCAGCTGAGAACTACCTGTCCTTCCAGCTGTGCAAACAACTCACACAGGCATGCAGGGAACTTCACGACTCTGTACCTGTAGCTGCAAGCCCGGCACCTCCTGAACACCAGAGGGGGTTCAGAGGAGGGGCACAGGTTCCTTGCAAAATTTGCCTTGTTCTCCAAGTCCAACCTTCTGATAAGAAAACTTCCCAACTAAGCAGTTCTGCAGTGGTACCTAACTACGACTCCAGAGGCAAAGGGCAGACAGTTTCTGAATGCTAGTGCTGAAGTAAATGAACCGGTTGGGAAAAAAAAAAAGAAAGAAAGAAGAAAAAAAAAAAAAAAAAAAGCAGCCTGTGACTTAAAACCAAGTTTGAAATTTTATAGGCTTTTACTCCATAATTTGTACTTGAGCCTTCTGTTATTTTTAAACAAATCTAATTTCTTACAGCTGTGAAATTTACATTTTAAGAGTGTCTAGTGGCCATGTGCATTAATTACTTTATTGTAATATTTTAATGAGTTTGGGGTTCAACTCTGAAAGAATCCTTCTGAATCCCTGCTTCCCCACAGAATTACACTAGAACTGGATTCAATCACAACTTCATACACCCCAATCCAAACCCTGATGGACTTGCACAGTATTTTCAGTTGCCTTATGAAGTCCCCAAATTTTAAAATTGGCTCCAAATTTTAGGACTTCTCACCAAACTAGTCCTTTCCTGAGCCAGAAACAGAGCTAGGCTGAGAGAAAGTTTGTGTTTAGAGATGAACTTCCTAACTAAGGCTAATCTCAGTGAAAAACAGGTAGCAAAATGCAAAATTCAGCTGTAACAGCTAACATTTGGGCCAATCTTGTTCTTAATGATGCACAATGATGCAAATACTTCCATCTTAGCATATATGACAAAAACGTTTAAGGTTAAAAGATTAACCTTCCCAAGGAGTATCTAAATTCACCAGGGCAGATTGAAAATGGACTACTGAAGGCTTCCACCTTTGTAAAATAGCTGAAAAGCATTCCAGTATCCATATTTCTGCCATGGTATTCCCTTTATGGATTTTGGTGGTTTGTGTCATCCTAAATTACTTCTTCTTCATCTATGAGTGTGCATAAGTAGTGGTGGGAGATAAATGAACCTGTTTTTTCAGGCAGTTTTCAGTCAGGACTTAGTGTCTATCCTTGCACTGCTGCAGGTGCCAGTACTCCCCTCTTGGGGACTGAGGCAGAAACCTTCACACCACCAAGGATCTCTACAGTTTGAACTGAGGAGATAAACCTTCTTATAGCCTCTACTGCACTTTAATTCCCTATGAATAAGCTAAAGAAGCTAATCTGCAACACACTGAACAACGGGTTCAAGTACAAATACAGATAAATGCAGGAAAAGTGGGACTGACTGTGTTAGTTGACTGTGATAACAGCAAGAGGTTCATCAGTTGTCAAGTGCCACCACACATGCTGCACCCACACAGTCACACTTGGAAATCTGACCATTTATGTCCCCAACTCTCACCTCTCCTGGCTAGGGCAAATGCAGAATTGCAACTCCAATGAGCTACCCAGCTTTTTAAAAAGCATGTTTTTAAACCACTTACAATAAGAGCAACAGTTATTATTCAGTACATGCTTTTTATCAGATTGAAGATAAACTTTATTATAACTGGAGATGGTATCAATGATTTGTGGTCTATGTGAATTCTGTAATGAGAAATGGTAATCTGTCTTGGGGCAAACAATATTGTTCTGTTTACTATGCAATTAGCAATATTAAGTCATGATTCTATAACTGATAGCTGAAAATAGGGGTGGTAAGAAGAAACTGGAAGCACTGGAAACTGTCACAGGACAAGTATCTGAGGACTATAAACTATTTACGGTGCTTTAGTCTCCAACATTCCCTCTTATCCTCCAAAAATCTTCCTCACTGCTCCAGAGATGTTCACTGTAAAAGTATCAAGCTTGTAAGTGGTTTGGGGTAGAGCCAGAATCTCTCCTTGTTGCAAAGACTGAACATACAGTATAGTGCAGGAATTTCATTTTCAGAAAAGCAGCAATAAAATAAGAAAAAATCCCCCCAAAAAAGTGTTTTACTTTGGAAAAGGTATGATAATGAATCAACAAGTACAACAAAAAGAGGTGAGACCTAATCTCTGACTCCTGGCATATTTGGTGTACAATCAAGACAGAGTACTTCCCTTGCAATTAGTCTCTTCTTTAATTTTACAGACTGAGCCCCATACCTTTGTGTGACCAAAACCCTGTACTTCTTGTTTACTCTTAGATCAGCCTTAAGCTACCACCATATGGAGCTGGGAACACCACAGACAGAGCAGAAACAGTCCTTAACTAATGGTCAGAGTAAATTGCATTGGGAGTCAAGTGGGGCCACTCTCAAGTGGCTAGTTAAGACAAGGGCTGACCTATAATGGAGCTTCTCTGCAAAACAATACATTTTTTACTTTATGTTATAAAGTACAGATCATAAGTATGATCAATGACAGAAATCTCATAGCCTTTTCTAGTCTGTTCCTTAGCTATACACATGTAGTCCAGCCCTTTTGGCAAAGATTTTGAGGTTACCTAAACAGGAACTCAGACCTACAGCACAGAGTGTCATAGTGAACAGGAAAGACCTATAGAGTGCTGGGGTCTTTCCTGCTAAACTGATCTTAAAAAAAAAAAAAAAAAAAAAAATCAAATGATTACACTCTTAAACTAGCCCATTCCATCTGTAGCTCTCTGGAAATGCAATGCTCCATGGAGAGCTCCACTGCACCCAGCAGGCAAAAGCCACATTTAAGGCAGCACGACGCACCAGCGCTGCGCAACTGGGATGCTACAAGGAAGTGACTGCTTCTGGCAGCCTCACAACCCCTCTCCTGCACCTCTTGCCCTTAAGGATCAGTGCCTTAAATTCCCATATACCACTGAATAATGTCTGGCTGATCCAGAAGATTAGCAGCTTATTCCACCTTTGTTCTCTGCCTTCCTTTAGGATGAGCAATGAATGACACCACAGCAGGCATAACCCTCCAGCACAAAAGCTAACAAAATTGTAGAATGTTTGAAGGAATGATGTAAAACTTAACAGAGATATAGAAGGGTATTCCTACACAGAATATCTATATAAAACCTATTGCTACATGGAAGGGCTCTCAAATTCACTTTGCTTCCCCGAACAGTGCAAAGCAAAACCAGCATCAAAAGTCTGCAAAAGCGACCTCTTTAAATCTGATAAAAGTACAGACAGTTTTAATGAAGTGTGCACTAAAATTGAGGGTTTCCTTTGCACAAGATAACACTGAATCACGAGTTTCACAGCAATAAAACAAACCCATAGTGTAAAAATAAATGGGAGGAAAAAAATGATAGGAGTATAAAACTTCATGTTCCTGTATGTAATATGCCAGTGATTGGTGGAAGTTATGCACAAACTTCTCCTTTTTAAAGAACTACTGTTGTTAGGAAAAAAACACTCAATAATTGGTATTTACAGGGCTCACATTTATAGGGTATAATTCCTTTTTCTGAGGAGGTCCTGGGCCTGGTCACTGTTCATCATTTTTGTTCAAAATTTACTCCCAGACTAAGAACTTCTCCCACACTAATAAACAGACACAATAATTTTCTCTAGAAAGCATTTTTTTTCTTTCAGTGATTAACCTACTTAAATGTTTTAATGGAACTCCTGACATACAATAACACAAAAGGTCCTCTGACCATAATATAAAGTGAGAGAGGAGATTCCTAAAAACTTTTGTATGAAGGTGGTCTAGGATTTACAAAAACAGACTGCTCTAAAACTATCTTTAAAGGTCATAAATTAGATACTCTCTTAAATGTAATTCAATCATTCACTGTTATAGGAGCTTGATTCTATTAGTTGTCCTATGCGTTTTACAAAACAGAACTCCATTAACATTATTCACTTATAGCTTCCCACTATAAGTGGATATTCTGCTCAACAGGCTTTAAATAGATTTTTTTTTTCCCCTGAAATTGCTATTAAGCATACTTTTACTCAAAGGGCAAAGTAGGCATAGGATTATGCTTGTACTTCATGCAAAGGATACATTTTCAGCAATCAGAACCACATTCCTATGAAGTAAAAATACTCTATATAAGCCGATTGTTTTTATCCCTCCTAACCTTGCTCAATAAGGACTCTATTCTGATCTTTTGAGTTACACACAAGTTTTCCAATTTGGCTGAATAAAGGTATCTTGTTGGGCAGCTTCATGAGCGTATTCTGTGTCTTGAATTCTGACCTTGGCATGTTCAAGGTGGATCTCAATTATAAGATGCTGCTCAGAAGGGAAAAAATATTTTAATTTTTTTGAAAAATCAGGATTTATTTCACTTTCTTCAGTTAAAGAATACAGTATGGAACTCCTGCTTTTACATACCTTGCTTTACTGAACGACTGAAAAATAAACCTTGATAAAGCGACCACAACACATCTATAGCCACAAGATTTTCAGAGCAATTTACCTGGCCTGTAGTTACATTTCAGCCTCAGAAACATCTACAGTAGATCATTCATCTCTGATTTTATGTTGGTTTCACTGTGAATGATTTTATGCCCTCACCTCTCACAATTTACGTTATTCTGAACAAGATAAACAACACACAAGTGCATGTGGAGGATCATCGTGCTGGGCCAAACCACATATTCCACAGCCAGTCTCAAGGGATTTTAGCCACCCTGTGATGTTGAGCTGCATGCTGCAATAATCTGACACCCAAACAGACCCTGACCCTCTGTGATGGCATAGTTGCAACAGCACAATCTGTACATAAAGAATGTACATGTCAAGAGCCAAATCCTCCGTCTGGTTACCATATCCTATGTTCATGTCTTACTGCTTAAAGCAGGACACATGGCAGAAATCCTACACTGTTGTTCTTCTCATTGGCCACGCCAATCCCAGATAATCAAGTCAGTCAGTCACCAGCAGATACTCTTTTCTCAGAGGAAAGGGTTGAATTTCATCTGACCACTGAATTTCAGCTTGCACTTGAGGTTCTAATTTTCTTCTGGTCTTAGCCCATTTCTGTCTTGCTCTGGCACACACTGCCCTAGTAAGTACATTTATTACCTCAGTAATTCCTCTGAGGCCTGTCTTACTTTCACTTTGTATCTGGATTCACATAAGCATCTCCCCATTTTACAAGGAAACATTTATTAGCCTCTGATAGGAGCTTCCTGTTCCATCATGCTGAATGCCATTGTCTGTTATTCTTCAAAAGCAGGATAACAAGTTGCACACCCCTGGGTGGCTCTTGCTCGTGGCCATGCAGCACAGACACGGAGAAGGCACATCGAGTGGGATGAGCAGGAGTTCCAGATTATCTTCCTATCCTATACGCAAACCTTTATTCAGCTGGCCACACACACACAGTGAATTTACACTGTGGTACTATTCACCAGATACCAGTGGCACTGGGTGACCCTGCAATTTCTAGGCTGCTCTGTTCATGCTCTGTGTTCATGCCCTTGGGAGCAGTGCAGGAAAGGACTGTGCAAGTCTCCTTCACCCAAGGATTCCTCAACTATGAGGTTGATCTTATGACTTTGGGACACTTGAACAGTAGAGAGTAAGCCTATTATTACATAAAAACAGGGATTTCTGCTGTAATTCCTCCAGTTCAGAGCTAATTATCTTACTTGAGAACTGCTCATGGGTTTTTTTCCCAGGTAGTTGTGGATCATCACTGCATATTCCTCTTTCTCCAGGTTCACCCTTGCAAAAACTCCTCAGTGTAGCAACTGTTCAGTAAAACTGCTACTGTCCAAAAACTGTCCAGCATTCCACAGGGTTTACACAGGAAACTTTGGCCATGATCACTCCCAGCCATAGCACAGAAAGATCTTCAGAGGAGGTAAAAAAAGTATAATTGCATGGATTTACCCCAGCTGTAGATCTGGACCCACCCTGGGGACAAGAAAAAGATTTCAATGCACAGAGTATTTTACTAGAAATCATGTGAAGTCTCTCATCCACATCAGCCTGCTATTTTTTACTTCTATGGAAGCAGACAACATTTGTATTCAGCTGCTCACTTATAAATAAAAAACATTTTTACACGGGTGGATTGGAGTGGTCTTGCCCCCCCCGCTTCGGTTCCCATTATTTTATATATTACACACATGTTCTGTCAGCGAAGCTCACTTTGTTATCTGAAACATCTGTGGTACCCTGCTGTGGGGAAGGCCAACACTGCTGCTGCTGTTGCTGCCTGTCTTTATTAGCCACTGATTTGCTGATCTGGTCCTCCAACGGCGCGCGGGGCTCCGGTTCGCCTGCGCAACGCCGGGGCTGCACGGCACAGGCACTGGGATTCTGTGAACCAGCACAGAGGTCCTGTTGGTTCACAGTATGGCAGTTACCATCTCTGTGAAAATATGAAACCCAAGTTTCACGTGTGTGTTCATGCAAGCACTGTTTTTTACATTTCTAAAGCAATGTCTGTGAATTTATCCGTGCAAGAACGCACATCCTCATCAGAATGAAAGGACCTCCCACCTAAGGCTCTCGGGCTGTTGAGCAGCCATAATATTTTTTTATTTATTTTGGCCAACTGAAAAGTAGCCTGGATTGACCTTTTTTAGCCTTATTTTCAGGTACTTTTTACAGTTATAGTCCTGACATACTTCCCAGTCCCATGAAACTCTTGAGGATCTATGGCTACTGTAAAGATTATTACCTAAGGTATATAAGAAGTATGGATTTCTTATGTAGCTGCGACAAGATTTTAAAAGATAACTTAGAGATGAAAAATCTGTCTACATTTCTTAAATAATATTTTTAGAGATAAGATATTCAGGTCACCTGATAGGAAGTGAAGCTGTTTCTATGTATTTTATACATTTACTTTCAGCAAGCAATAGCACCTTGGTAAAATCAGCTTAACCATTTCCCCTCTGAAAAATCAAAACCCTCTTATCTTTATATGGTTTTCTTATGACACAGATGAGTGAAATGTACATTCCATTTAAGAATTTGAGAGATAGCTGTTAAACCACAAAACTTAACAAAAACATTTAGGAGAAGATGCAAGAATGACTCACAAAAAAATTCTCATGGACCAGACTTCCAGCTGATGGCATTCCTTTTAAGGGTCTACTGTTTTAAGAAATTAGTCTCTAATACAAAGACGAGACAATGAAAAGTTAAAGGAACATCCCTTCCTTTTTTTAAAAAAGTAGATTTATCAATGACATAAAAACCTGAGCTGAGTTCTGAGTCCCATAGATAAACTCAAACCAGCTTTTCTGTAGGTTTTCCAGATCTTCCAAGGATTCTGGGCCTGATACAGAGAACAATTATGGTATGGAAACATCATGTGACTGCTGTCATAGATCTTTTACATGCAAGTCAGGGTGCATATGTGGCCAATTCAAGACTCAAAATTGAAGACTGATGTGGAGATAATTATAAATGAAAATAAAACACAGCTTTTGAAAAAACACCCTGTTTTCTTTACAAAATAATTGATCACCTAAGCCCAGTAGGAAGGTTCAAGAGTTACTATATAATGAAGTGCTAGTAGCAAGCAGATTGCTGTATCTTTCAGGATCCAAGATCGTGATGACAAGAATAGAGTCAAGAAAATAAATGCCACAAAGGCATCTCTCCCATCATCACCCCCCTTTTGCTTGAAGCATTACTTACTTTCAAATTTGCTTTATTTATATTACACAGTTTTAGAACCCCCAAAACAGCTAAATTCTGTGCAGAAACAGGAAGGATCTTTCCATATTTCAAATCTGAACCTCATTTCCTATTCCCTGAAAATAACTGAGATGTGATAGCAGAATATCCCTGGTCTCCAAAACAATCTTCTGATTATCTAGCTAACAACCTGGTGTACAGTAGAACAAGCTCCAGAACTGCTCCCTAGTCAATTAATCCTGTTTTACCTGTATTCAACCAGGCACTAATCTGATAGTCACAGACTGTCCTCCCTGCTCCAAGTACATCCTCAAAGAGAAAAAGGGGATGTGACACTGTTGCTACTGGCACCACTAGCTGAGGATTTTCTTAGAGAAGGTGTTTCAAATCCTCTGGAGGCCAGTGAAGTCACAGATGCTTCCCACTACCAGAGGAGTAGAAAGTACCTGAGCAACAGCAAGGATCTGATCCTAAACTTACAAGATAATTCTTATTTGGCAGAAAGTGAAAGGAAGGAATACAATTAATTCCTATGAATAAACAAGTCCAAAACTTGGAAGATGAACTGAAAAGACAATTATCTTTATAAATTTAAAAACTGCAAACAGATCCATGCAGGACAATTTTCCATCTGTCCAGATCCTTCTGCAGGACATATGCACAAGATAGAAAAAAAGCTTCATATAAAGAAATATGTTAACTTGAAGCTAAGATATTTATGGTTGGGGGAGAAAGGGGAAAAAATAGTGCAGTGCTATGCTGGAATGGTAGTAATTCCTCTTTTACCCTTTGTGTATGTCACTGTCTATTGTTACGCAGTTTTTTAACATTCATCTGAATATTTCATCCATGCAAAAATTAGTCCCAGCATCTTTTTTTCTGAATAATGTTTGGCGGTCATTGCTTCACAACTGCAAACAATCCTCTACTGCTATTGAGTGCTACAGTCAGGCTTGTTTCACGCTGGAGGTTAGAATCTGATCCTAAGTCCATTAAATCACAGAGTCTTTTTAAAGTTTAATCTTGAGAGGATTTGAGTTGTAAACAAAGGACACTATACATGGGGAAAGAAACAACAGAAAACTATGAACTTATGACATTATTGCAACCTCAAGTTCAAATTTTGTGTGTGATTTAGCAAGAAAAATCTGAGCTTTCGGCAGCAACGCACACACCCTGGCATGTGGGCAAAGCTAAACTGAGCATTGATGCTCACATCCAAAACACACATATGGATCCCATTTCACTATAGACGTGATTCTTCATGTGCAAAACATGTGTCTGACTGGTTTTCTTTGGCTTTTTAAGATGTGTTTCTTTTTCTTTGGTGGGGGTAGGGAGCAGAGAAGTAAATAAATAATTTGTGTGGTATTTGAATATACATTGTCTATAAAAGATAACAGTCTGGGATTCAGGGGCAGGTAAAAATCCTGGACTTTGGCTAGCCAAAGTATCAATTTCAGCAAACAACCAAATGCAGACAGAGAGAAACTTAGTCCACTATACAGCTTCAGCAACACGTTAATCTATCCCACTCTGTAATTGCTAGATAGGAAAGGGAAAAAGGGCTCCAGATGCTAATAACTTGGAAGTGGTAATTAGAGGAGTCCGCATTACTGCTGCGAGACTCCCATCTTCCCTTGATTACTGGAAAGAAAATTTTGTCCAGTGGGTCTCCTTCTCACTTCAAAAACATGCAGCACTCCTGCGTTCCTAGGCTCCATCTCCTCACCACACACATCAACAGGAGCTAGATTGGGCCTGGATAACTTTTTCTACCTTCTTTAACATTGGAGAATGCTCTATTTCCCAGAGAACATGCAGGAAGATATCCACAAGGTTATAAGGCGACCTAAAAGAGAAGTACCACAAGCCCCAACTTCTAGCTATACAAGATGAAAATTGCCTCCTGCAAACTCAGCCTGAGTGTGACGAGAACAAGAGAATCTGCTTCCCTTGCTGTAAAGGGTAACAAATATCTTTAAGGGCTCCTTGAGCATTTATAATCTCTGGGATCACAGAGACAAAGTAAGTCTGGAAAGGGTCTCAACATTGCATGAGAAAGTAAAAGGAAAAATACACTTATCACGAAGAGGGAATGCATTTGTATTATTATATTGAAATAGCACAAGGCTACAATGACAGGCTATAAATTTTTCTCTTGGACTGTAACCAATATTTTCCATTTCAAGTAACAACAGTGTAAGAAAGAGTGACTCAGAATTAATAGAAATTATGGACATAAATCGGTAGGTACTTAGGTGAAAGAGAACCTCAAATTCAGCTGTTGTTAAAGGAGAAAAGGTTAACTAGCCCTTTGAGCAACCCTTGGACCCATTTACATGGCTGACAAAGTGACCAAAAAGGTATGCTTAGATTTTACCTGTGATGCCCATCTTTATAGTTCTCAGATTCACAGCCCAGAATGTCACTGTAAATTCTTGGCAGTGAAAAGCAACTTGTTTTTGTCCTTGAAATTCAACATTAACCATAATACTAAAGCTAATCTAAGATTCCAAATAATAATAGCAGTGATAGTAACTGTGTGGTTCTGCAGTGATGAGAATTAAGTTACAGAAATTTCTCACTTCTACTTTTTCTGATTTGATGTGTCATTTCATTAAACAATCATGAATTATTAAATATTAATAATTTTAAATCAGTGATATGCCTTAAGATATACATATACATTACTATTAATATTTTTCTTAACTATTCTGTTACTGTAAATGGCTATTGAAACATCAGCTGCTCAGCTAAAAAACAAACAAACAAACAAACAAACCAACCCCACCAAACAAGCAAGGAAACCAGGACTAACTGCAAGGAGCCTGCTAGCCAAAGACAACGTACATTAGCAAAGCTGGGTCTACAAAATGAACAAGCTCTCCTCTGTTTTAAGACCCAATCCTACGTTTGGTTGGTACGTGTCAATCCACATGATTTTCTAACAGCTCCACTGAACCTCAGGAGATAAGTCCCAAAACTGAAACTAAAGCTTTTTTTCCCCCCCCCTACACAGACTTCTAAAAGAGAAGGACTGTGAATATTGTAAAAACCCCAAAATCAATGCAAAGTGTTTTAGCACAGGTGTTCCTGTTATTGTGCTACATTTGGAAAGCCCACACATCATTCAGTGCACCTTCAATTCACACACCCAGCTGTGTGAGGTGGTGGGCTATTGTTAGTTTACAGGTTTGCAATAAAAAGCATGAAGTAATATTGGCAGGCTCAGGAGCTTTTCTTTTTTCCCTTATGATGTCTCCCTGCATCTATTTATCTAGTTCTCCTTGCTTTGTTTCTGCTTTTATATTCAGCATATTCAAAAAAGGGTCAGAGGAGGTTTTAAAGATGTAATGCCATGCTCAAGCCTTTTGAACACTAAGAGAAAACCTCAAAAGGTTCACGCATAAAGGAACAAAGATATAAGGATAGCTTTGAACCTGAGGGGCTCTCTCACTGCAAGCAAGTGCATTGCCAGCATGTCACAGGTGTACACCACATGAGCAAGTGAAAAAATAAAATGCCTTTGTGAAGGGGTGTGATGCTGACGGGTCCGAGTCCAGAATGCATTAATCCCAGGGTGAACGCGTGCATCTGTTAGATATTTATGTAGTTCCTACTAGTAGTTTGTACAGATATCTGAGCAGGTGAACGTCAACAGCTTTGAAACCATATGTTAACGGGAGGCTGTGGGAGGGTAAGGCAAGGCCATCAGGCATTCGGCATCTGACAGGGAGGGCAGACACCCACTGCCTTAACACGGCCCTGGTCAGGCGGCACTCCAGGGCCCTGCATCAGACTCCTGCTGCTTGAGCAGTGGGACACTGGGGCAAATGACTGAGCCTTCCTCTCAGTTTCCCCATCCTTGAACAAGAGATACTAAATGTGACCACACAATGACAATTTTCTTTCATCTTTCTCTAATTTCTGCCTTTTTCTTGAGGGAGGAGGAAAAAAAGTTGCTGAGTTTCGTGTGTCGGAAGAAGACAGAGTCAAGATCTCTGTTGCCTGCTGGTGGTTACAGGAACACGCTACAGGAGAGGAAAACCAAGTCCTGTTCACTTCTCTGATTCAGAAATCGTTTTAGTCTTTTTTTTAATATATTAACTCTGAGTCACTCAGGCTCAGGAGTGGCATTCATTCATCTGAACTTGGGTCATCCCATTTCCCAGGACAGTCTCCTGACCACCAGACTCTACTCCTAGTAGGTACATATAAGCACAGTTGAATCCAACATTTTTTCAGAATGAAAAAAAAAAAAAAATCAGTTTTAAGAAAAACAAATGCCCTTCCCAAAAGTGACATTTTGTCTATAATGTTTACTTTCTCTACTAAATATCCTCACCAAGGAACTGTGAGAATTCATTCATCTTTGAATGAATTTATAAAATGTGCTGAGAGGTCTCTGGCTGAAATGTGTGAAATTTTTTTATGATTAACACAGAGCACTCAAATCCAAAAATTGTCAGTTTACACACCACTTTAACCTAGACCACTCAGTTTCTCCTGCCATACATGACTTTTAGGAAATTAAAGGAAAACTGTTTTTATATTAAATGTGGAGTTTCTAAAGTAGGCCTGCTAGGAAAATCTTCCTTCAAATTAAAATTTTCTGTAAAAAGAAGAAAACAAATCTCTCAAATCCCCTCCACTTCAAACAGCCTAACAACTACCTTGAACCTTCCATGGTTCAAGTTACTCTCAAAGGTAAGGGAATCAAAAACTAGCTTTGGAGTCCTATGAGATCCTATTGCTAGAGGAGTAATTCCACCTTTGAAAATCTTGGTGCGACTAAGTGAATTCGTCAAGAGTTGCAATTTCCTTTTGTCCTCAGTGGTGCATAGACATACATAGTGCTGGAGAAATATGCCTTCCTCACCCTTTTGAAGTATGACAGCTTCACTGAAAACTTTTCAGGGAGGATCCATCCATAGGGCACGACATTGCTAAATTAGCATTGCCCAAACCCTGCTCCCAAACATTACTAGTCCAACAGCTCCACTGTTGCTAAGTGCTTCTGAAAAAAATCTAATCACACCTTCCCATCCTCTTGTTACGTCTACCTTTTACAATACCAGAACATACACTCTATAGTAGCCCTTTTCAATTTATTTCCCACATACTTCCCTTCCCCAGAAGATATTATTCATACCTACTCCTTTCACTGTGTAATTGACTTGTTCCAGTCTTTGGAAAGGAAACATTCACTCCTGCTTTTGCCCCAACCCTCAAGAATCTCTTGCAATAGTCTTCTTTCAGCTCAGCACCCTACGGCGTGGGGAAGGACACATCATAATTACTCTACACTTGATATCTGAGTGAGAAAAGAACTTGTCTTTCATTACTTTGCTTTACCTTAGTGATGCATAGTTAATAAAGCAAGTGTATATGTAAAGCTGGTGGTTTACCAGAGACCCACCACCTTGGCTGTTTGAGGCCCCTTCAAGTGCCCTGCAGGACTCCCAGTACCTGCTCTAATGTGGGCAAATCTAGATCTAGTGTTTTTCCATGGAACAAGAAAAGTCACAAATGACATCTCCACTGTGTATTAGAAAATATTAATTGAGATTTTTAATTTTGGGAGATGTGTGTTGCATGGCATCTGTAAAATATGCCCCAAACATTCTCAGGAGTACGGCTCAAAGAGTTTGATTAAAATTGAGTAAAATCAGTCTCTCATCCTTCTGTTTAAAAAATGAGAATTCATTTATTCAGCTTAATTCAAAGATTTATATATGGTTAAAATTACTATAAGATGTCTAGCTTTTCTGCAATAAACTGCAATGGCCATCAAAATATTGATAGTCATTGGTAAATTACTTCTGGTGTTTAATCAATGTTATTTTTTTATCATCCAATTTTTTCTTCAAGTCAGCTTCTAACACTAAACTACATTTCATCAAGGTTGGTAAAATGTTTAGAAAGGAACAGATGTCAGAATATGGGGATTGCCAATAACACTGATGGAAGCCAGTAATTTCTTTCCTGTCCAAAGGCAAAAGAATGAAGAATAATCTAGACTGTATACAATAATACAAGATTTACTACAACATTAATGGCTATAAAAAGTAAAAGTATACAAAAGCTATCTCCATTTTTTTCCAGCCATCACTAAGGGCAGTGTTTTTCAATTTGAGACAATTTTTACAGGAAAACGAAAGGTCTATCTATTCTTAAGCCTTTAAATATCCATAAAATACAGATGAAGACACAGGCTAGCATTAGTTGCTTCCAAATATACTTGTATATTAGTCTATTGTGCAAGTTAATAATTTTGCCAAATCTCAAAAAATGTGGATGCAATCTTTCCTTTAAGAAAGCGGCTCAGCTTGTTATTTACAGATTGTAACATTTACATAAGAGTTTGGTTTAACAAGAGATATAAATATAGATAAAACCCTTAGGACTTCATTCTTTAAACTGCCCTCTAAAAATCTGCCCTACAATTTGCACACTGAATTTTGCGCAGACTATTCTTGGAAGCCTTTTGTGAATTAGGGAGAACTGACTCGAAACAGGGGCTGGTTAATCACAATTTTGCAAATTGTACGTAGCAATCATCCTCACATTGTGAAATTCAGATCTATAAAATGCTGATGTTTTAAAGCTGAAAAAATAAATAAGCTAAGTAGGACTACTTTGCTAAGGAAAAAGGAAAAAAAAAAAAAAGAGTATAAGACCCCTTGCAAAGAAATCCTTAAAAGAAAAATAATTAGAATAAGAAAAGTGGCATCATAAGTAAGTGCATCTCCATTCCAGATCTCAAAGGTAAGTCCTGCCTGGAAACACAGTTTACTACCAGACTGTTCCTGCCCCAGTCTCATGTCAACACTCACTTGAATACACTAGACAAATTCCTGCACTTCCAAGAATAAACCTGTGGAAGGTTTACTATTTTAGAAGGCTTCTGTATATTCACCTACAACCTGGACAAGTCCTTCAGTTGAGGAATGACTGGTGACCCTTCCCCCTTCCACGTGTCTATCACTGTCTGTCATCTGCGCACCCCCTCAGAGCTGCTCTGATTACTGATCAGGGCTGGCACTTGAGCATCAACTGCAGCCACATGGACACGACACGTTATGATGCATGTTGAATGCAAACACTTGACAATAATAGCTGGCAACTAAACAGTTTGAGGGAGAAGGAGCAGAATTTATGTGGAAAGGATGATGCCTCAAAGACAACGTTTTCTGTTTTGCTTTAAGCTGTAGCTAATGTAACTTCATCATCGGTTAGAACAAAGCTGACTCAAAATTCTTCTTTTCCACACAGGTTTTGCAACTCCTAATGTTTACTATAAATGAAGGTCTTTCTATTTATTTTCCCTTATCTGTTACAGAAGGACCTTGCCAAACTGCCTGTTTTGAGCATATAAGGATATGCTGAAATTCATGCAAAATACTTTCTGCTACCAATATCATTATAATGACAAGAACTTTCCATTGGGGTTCAGCCGTGATACAGTCTGTGTTGGTCGCCTTCCTGCCATTCCAAGCCCTTTCACTATGGACACAAGTCACAAACAGTGGAAACTCTGTTTTCCTGATGTTGATCCTCCCCAAAGGTCAGGTTTCTTACCTCAAACATTCCAGCAGTTGCTTAGACTGCAGTTCAGGAATTTTGTGTAAGATTGCTTCTAGAAAGCAAATATTTATATTAGTAAATACCATTAAAATATTACTGTTACACAGGTATTCTCGTTAGCAGACTGCTAAATAGTAGAAAGAGAACTTTAAACTAAATGGATAGAAACATACTATATTTGTATATTAAACAAACTTTACCATCTTACTTTACCATGCTAAGTGTTTTATCAGACATGAAGTCCAGCTATTAACTACTTTTATGGGAAGTAATGTTTTTAGAATTACTGCAAATTCAGAATTCATGTCTTTGCTACAGAGGGTAGGCAGAGGCAGAAAACCCTACAAATAGAATAGAACAAATAGAACAAGGAATGGAACAAATCAGCATTACCAGGATTTTAAAAAAGTAGTGATCGGGGAAAAAAAAAAAAGAAGAAAAAGGAAAACAAAGGACGTACAGGAACCTTACAGGGGGATGAAATAAGGACATTCCCCTTGAATGGGAGAGGCTTACATTCATTCCTGGCTCTGAATAAGGTAGGTCAGGTATTTAACTTCACATATGATAAGTGAGTATCCTGAGCATGGGGCTTGCTTATCCTCATAGAGCACATTCACTCACCCACTCCTACTGGAGTTCACTCTTTTGTTGTCCTTTTCCCTTTTTTAATTGAAGAAAGCATTTAACCTACAGCTTCATCAGCACAAGTGAATGTCAAAAGGAAAAGAGTTCAGGAATCTCTCTCAAAGTATAGATTATTAATTCAAACAGCTTGAAAAATGTTGGCCAATGAAACAAAATGGTTTTATGCCTGGAATTTGTAAGGGATGCAAAGAAAACTCTCCCCTCTCAGTTCCATTGCACAACTCAGGTTGGAAAGAAGATCTAGAGAGGTAAAGCTGAGCTTCTTCCTTTGTTTCCTCTGCTTCTCACTTTGGAGGCCAAAACTAGGCCAGGAAAAGATTCTATGTTATTTATTAACTCAAAATTGGCATATTTTTGAAAGCCCTAACGGAGGGTCTCTCTTGGGATAAAGGAACACAGGACACTGAAAGCAGAGAAGGCCTCTAAGTGGGAAGAAGTTTTTCAGGGACAAAAAGTTCCCAGAAAAACTTTGGAAGGTTCTTATTTGCTATTTTGAAGACAACCTGCCTGTGAGTCCAGATGTACTCATTCAGACTTTCAAGCACACATTTCAATGTGCTCTGAGTTTAAATGTAGGATGGTAAATGAGCCATTCATCATACACAAAATCATCTTAAATATCACCTAAGCCATTTCACTTATTTGAGAAATGTTGGCAGCACTGAACTTGCAAATACTGAATATTTCAGAGGTAAGATGCCCAAGACTAGATTTTTTTAAAACTAATTTAACATAATGAAGCCAAACAAATGATTTATTCCTTGTTTGTTACATTCACTTATGCTGATAATTAGGCAAATGCTTTTCATCTATGTTTTTGCTACCTTCCTGAGTACCTCTACTGGAGGATTTTATTCTTCCTACAGCCCAGCCTTTTTTCATTATCTGAGAGCATCGTATTTTCTATTTGTTATTGTGTTTCAGGCAAAGAGGTTTCAGAAACATAAAATTAATATGGATTCAAAATTCACAGCAATTTAAAAAAATAGGTATGTATCTAAGAACCCATATAAGACTCCAGCACCAGGTGGTTCACAATCCCAATGCACCGGGATTTTCATTAGCTCTCAGCATTGCCTCCAAAATAGCAGCAGCCAGTGCAGGTAGAGCACAGTGCAGGTAACCAAAGCACAGCAGCTCAGCAGTAATTGATTATGGATGTTGACCCAGACATTAGGATGTTTACTGTCTGCATAGGACTCCTTCACTTTGTGAATAGCTGTACAAAACTGAACCAGCTCACAACGTGTCAGCCTTCGGATGGATACATCAAGCACTGTCTCTTAGCATTACTGCTTGAGAAGATTTGACCTCGTGGCTCTAACAAATCACACAAACTGCCTGGACAGCACAAGGCAACATTCCTTTACAGAAGTCCAAAGGCTTTCAGGGCAACATGAGACATCTACTTGAGAAAACTGTAAGCAGTTGCTTAGGAGCACAGTAGAATGCTGCTTTAAAGTCCTCTGTAATTCTATTATTATTGCTGCTAGTACTTAATAGGAGTACTTTAAAATTACTGAGGTTGTCTGCTCAAATCCAAACTCTTGCCAGATGCTGCTGCCCACAGTTAAGTCTGAGAGCAGCAGGACTTTCTGATGCTGCCTCTGAAGGGGAAGGGGTACATTCCATGAGCCAGAGAGACTCAGAGACACTACTAAAAAAACCAAAATATTCAAATCCTCAGGGGAAAAAAAAATTAAAAATCTACAAATCAGTGTCAGGATATTTTAAATTATCCCATAATTCCCAAAAGAAAAAAAAAGCTTGAAAATCTGTCTCTTTGGAGGAACTTTTAAGTTTGGTGGTTTTGTAGGTTTTTTTTGTTTTGGTTTTTTGGTGTGGTTTTGTGGGTTTTTTTGTGGGGTTTTTTGTTTGTTTGTTTTTTTCTTTTGCTACATCCACACAGGTGAGAGATCCTACCCTCAAAGATACTATAATATAGAATACTATAAGTATACCCAGAGGGACCAGGTCTCATCAAGCCATGTTGAAAAGTTTAAGGAAAGTAAACTTCAGTTTAGAACAATAAAAATAACACTTTCTCACAAAACTTATGAACATCACATAATAGGTGATCATAAGTTTCAAACTGTAAAAAACTGTAATATTTTTAAATAATATAGAGGGAAGTGCAGTGAGAGCAACCAAATCTGTTTTCTCCACTCTGCTTCTCATGACCCAGTGTCTCTGGCATCACTGCCCTTTGTTTGAAGCCTTTGGCTTCTTTGGATGAACACGGGGTGCTGGTCCCCACCAACTGCAGCTGTGCTAACTCGTGTCATTTTAAACTGCCTTTGAATAACTTCCCCTGTTTACCAATATTTTTAGGAAGTTCAAATCTAAAATCTCTGGGGCTAGAAGTATACAACACGAAATGTGTGCTGCATAAGAAAATTTGAGTAGACACTCACAATTTACTTAGTTCCCTTTGAGGGGAACGAGAAAGATGCACAGTACTTTCATTATCTGTCCTTAAGTGTTTTTTGTCAAATTTTGACTCTGCCACCATTCTTCAGTGACAGACACTAGGTATGACATTTTTTGACACAATGTCAATAGTGACATCAGTAATATTTGACACAAGGCACATTGGGATTATTTAACACAGACAATTGGATAGCTCAGGGCACTGGAGATCCAATGCATAAAGAGTTTTACCTCCAAGTCACCAGTGAATATCTAGCCCAATGTTTTCTAACTGCTACCAACTGATGGCTCCTCAGAGTCTTATACAGGAGGAGTTTGGGTGTATGGAACAGATGTCCAGAAAACAAAAATCAACACAATAAATTACATTAATCTGTGCCCTATGTTGAAACACCATGGAATGAATAGCCAGTGACAAAGCTATTCTTCTACTGCTATCTGTAATTCCTTTTAAAAATGGTTGAATCCCAAAGGAGATATGGGAGGATCAAATGAGTCAGAGAGCACTACAGCTCTAGGCTCCTGAATAAGATTTCTGTCTCAACAGCTTTTAGTCCCACGGCTTTCATTAACAGTCAAATATACTTATGGGAAAATACAAATGTGAAATGTTACTTTCAATGATGTGTTTTCCAAATATTTCACAATTGGCTAATATACAGGACTCACAAATGCTGAACAGAAACAAAATGAATTACATATATGATCATTCTAGAATTTCCTAGAGTGCCACAGTCCTGATTAAACAAAGTACTTCTACCTACATCTCAGAGCAGAGTCTTGCAATACCTAATAGACATCTGGCTGAGCTCCCGAATCCTGCATTCGGCCCCAAGACCCGTTACTCAAGACTTGGGAGCTCTGGATGTGAGCAGAAAAAGGCCTTAGATATGGGGGCATATGAAACTGCCTGGACTTATAAGGACAGTCACCTGTGCGAAGTGCTTGGAGAATTTTATATTACTAAGCACTGCTCCCAAAGCTTTAAAAATGTAAATTTCAACAAGTCTGTGTGGTGTGTGAATCCTCGTTTGAAGCAGGTATTTTCATTTTTATCTTATTTTAAGGTTATGCTTACATTCAAACACGTTCAGCACGTACAACTTCACAGGAACAGAACTTCTTTAAGGAACAAGGTAATTTTTTTTAAAAGTTCAGAGCTAAGTGCTTTACTCACAGACTTTTTTCTTTTTTAAATAAGTAAAGCTACCAAATCAGAGTTAACCCATAAGCAAAATGTGCACCTTTTTTTCCAATTTTATATTTAAAGATGATTCACATTAACCTGTTTATCACAGGAAGCCATCAATATGACCATATTACTGCAGAATGATGTTCAATCAATAGCTAGAACCAACAGCTGGGCTACCTACAGATTCCCTGGAACACTTTTTTAATTAATTTTAAATAAGGCTATTCCAACACACCCAAACAGACTCCTCTATTGTTCTGCAAATTGTGGCTTCCCTAAGAAAAAAAAAAAAAAAGAGAGAGAAAAAGCAAAAGCCATCCTAGCTGAGAAAATCAAAATACATGAAGCATATTCGCTGTCCCTTAAGAAATTATCCAAATTATCCCACATTGTTACATATGATAGAAAAAGAGGCAAAGCACATTTTGTTAATCATGTGTTTGGACCCTCTGTTGTACTGCAACTTCTCAAACACGCTAAATTTTTCAAAATGTAAGAACAATATGTATTTTACTGCAACAAAAAAGGGTTTCTGGAGCCAACTGTTGCTCTGAACCACTGAGGAGGCTCACAGTGCTCCACTCTCACTCACATGCTCCACTCTCACTCAGAGTGCTCCACTCTCACGAAGTAAGGATAATGAATTTGCTTGAGACTTCACAGACACCATTCCATGATGCTT
This sequence comes from Platyrinchus mystaceus, assembly GCA_035041135.1. NCBI lineage: Eukaryota > Metazoa > Chordata > Aves > Passeriformes > Tyrannidae > Platyrinchus > Platyrinchus mystaceus. The sequence continues at coordinate 6,051,572 of JAWWLV010000021.1, forward strand.
TGCCACCTCTCTCTCAAAGTCAAAGGGATGTACTTTCACACATGGGCATAAACATCTGGTGTTTTCCCAGCCTCTGTCCCACAATGCAAGTAGTCCAGTACTGATCCACACCTCTCACCAGTCTCACAGGTCAAAATTTCCCCTCTACAAAGCACAAAAGTTGCTGAACACTAATACAGCCTCTTTCTATCATGTTATTTACAAGAGCAGTTTTGTGATCAAGTCTTATTTTGCCAAAAGCTTTACATCACAAGATATATTGCATGCTTCTGGGCCCAGATTTTTGGAGAAGCATTGTTCTAGGCACACATAAACACTCTCATGAGAGGGACAAGTTTATGATATAATTCCACTGTGAGCAGCCACTACATGTTTGTTAATCTGTCTTTTTTCAAATAAAAATACCCAGTGGTTGTACAACCCATGTTTATTAGTGGACACCTCTCCTTTACACAGCACTAACCTAATACAACCTTTCCTTTCCATGGTGAGTGCCATTACAGCCTCACTGCTGGGTGGGAATATTCAAACTAGTCACTAACCATTTTACATCTCAACCATTCACTCTAGGGAGCTTCCTTTTGTATTTTACTATTAAATCTCCAAAGATCACTGCAACCTAATAGTAAATTCATATAAATTGTTCCAGTGCAGAATTTATGCATAACATCAACTGAGACTGCGCATTCTCCTCAGCGTTGTGATGCTGGTTTTAAGGTCAGAATTTAGAGCTTTGCTAG
>JAWWLV010000021.1:6054811-6079811 GCA_035041135.1 Platyrinchus mystaceus
ATTTAGCCACTTGATACCAGTTAGATAACTGATATGTCTTTCAGTCAGTCCTTTTTTCCACCCCCACAAACACCACAGCTAAAATGTGTACTGTATTTTATTTTTTAAAGCCAGACTGAACTAGTGATGCTCCCAGATGTCTGTTTGTTCTCTGGTGGGATGTACCATTTGCACTCTCACAGCTCTTATTCTGATTTTTACCTTTCTTTCCAGAACTTTTCTCCAACTTATTAACCTGCTGATTTCCACTCCCTCTCCTTCAATTTTAATATCTTTACTTATATGTAAATGCTGGTCAAATGCCTAACACTAGTGAAATATTTCCTTTCCTTGAAAACACACAAACATTGCGGGGGGTCGTCATTTTAAGAGAGGATTTAATGATTTCTTGAGCTGAACAGGGGAATGAAAAGAAGCATTACCTTCCTTCCTCTTCTGCTAATTTGAAGAAACTGATAGCCCTCATCCATGGATCCCCTCACTCCTCTTTCCAAACATGAGGTGGATCCCTTCCCTCTGTTTCCATCCATCTCCATAAGATACTCCAAAACCACCTCCTTAGTTTTTACATGGGATGTTGCCCAAACCAGTCTCACTCATAAAAGCACCTCCCACCCAACCCACCCCCAGCAGCAGCAGCAGAGAAATTCCTTCCCTTCCCTGGATGCCCACCTTGGGTTTGCAGCACACCAGGTTCCAGGTCTATATATCCCCAGCCTGTGCTGAGCCTGGCTAGCTTCCCAAAATTTCAGATACACTGGGAGACCCAGTGGCTCCTACCCAAGGCCACAAGCACAGGATGTTAGATGGTACCAAAGGCCATCAGGTATCTTCTCTGGGAGTGCACACAATGCTGAGGGTAAGGCTGAAGAGGGTGTCAATCCCCACTCTGCTATTACTACTCTGATTTTTCCCAGTCAAAGGGCTGGCTGGAAGTGAGGAAGCAAGAGCAAAGTCCCAACTTGGCTATTTTAAAGTACATTTCCCACACCACTCCTCTTACCACTCAGAGGGCCACATTTGAACAAAGAGGGTCTGCTACACACTATGGAAAACTGGGAAAGTATATGGAGATTTCAACTGCTCAGAAAAATTATTTGAAATACTTCAGTTAAGATGATTTTAATCCTAAATTAAGCAGATGCAAACAGAAAATGGTTCTCACAGGGGGAGAAATAGTAGTGTTACTTCCAGGAAGACAGATTACACGGCACGGAGTGTTTGTGCAAAAAATTCGTCTCATATAGTACCACGCATTAAGAAAAAAAAAAAAAAGAAGCTGTCATTAAAAAGTCAGTACTGCCTTAATTAGTAAATGAATTGATATTTTTAGCATTAGTGCCAAGGCTGGAAGGTCAGTCTCTTAAAATAAAATATTTGTCTGATCTGGGAAAGTTCACATTGACAATGCCTGTCAATAAAGAGGACCTTTGATCCAGAAGGCTGAGAAATCCAGCAAGTCTTAACACATTTTATTATTATAATAAATAATATTATTATAAACTAAAAGTCTAGACATAAACAGGATAGTACAAAAATAGAGAAAAAAAATCGCCTCAGATCTCCTTTTCTTTTACTTTTCTGGAGCTTTTCTGCCACAAGTTTTACACAAATTCAAGCACTGCCTACTGCTAAAGTTGATGTAGTAAATAAAGCTGCAAGGTTTCACACGGGACTGCCACGTTATTGAAAGCACACCAGAACAGGGTTAGGAAAACGCAAATCAGTGTTGCAGGGCTGTGACTCCTTCATAAACAGAAGCCAAACTGTGTCAGTTTTCAAATAAGAGAAAAGACTTGCTAAAAGCTTCAAGATGTTGGGAAGAATGTGCCCTACAATGCCAACTTACTGCAATAAACCTAGCTCAGTAACTAGACTGTGGGCTTCTTTGTGTCTCATATTCTGAATGCAGAGAAAAGACCTCTGTGCCTCCTGCTACTGGGGAGGGAGAGGACTGAAAACTGGCAGCTCCGAAAAATAATAAAGCAACAAGTAGAGGCAGACATAGTGATTCTCAGGGAGGACTGAAATGAAAGAGTCATAGCTGCTAAACTCATTAGCATAGGTAAATCTGTTAAAAATGAGACTTTCAGCAGACAATTTGGTTCCAACCCAAACTAGGCCAAAACTGACACTGCGATATGGAAACGTTTACCTTAGAAAAGTCAAAACACTGTCCTTGAATTCTGTCATTTATGTTTTAATATGCTGTATTACAATTTAGCCTACCAATCTAAAAACATCAAATGTAAACCAGGCATTTCAGCTCCATAAAAACATTTGCATACCTCCCCCTGCAAACTCCAGAATATATACCATATGTTAGAAATCATGTCAATCAAATTAAAAAGTTTTCATGACAAAACATACTCTTAACTATTTTTCTCCTTTTTTTTTTTTTTGTGAGATTGTGAGTGGTGACCCGTCTCCACAAATCAAATGAATGATCTTGGGGAATAAAAATAAGCAGTGTAAATGGCTGGATGATTAAGCTGAAGGGTGGGGGTCAGGGAATGAGACTGGTCCATCTAACACCTTCAGCATGGACCTGACCTCCCCAAAACAACTCACACACATCGAGTTCTCCTTGTGCTTCAGGGTTTTGCTCAATTGGGAAACCTCCTCTGACCCTTGTTCTCAGCACAAGGATCAGTGCCCTGTCACTCCCCATGGGATCTCCTGTGGGTTACCCTCACTGCTGTCCCCATGCTCCCCAAAACACTCACCCACCATTTTCTGCTGCATATGACCAGGATTAGAACAATTCTACTCCTGCTCACTTAGTGAAGAAGAGCAGGCTCCAACTGTGAGAATTTTCAACACCTTAAGTTAAACAAATTACCCTAAATTGTGGTCTCCCTGGCCCACTCCTGCATCTCTCCCTCCTTCTGTCTGCACCCTTCAAGGAAAATTTCAGCTTTTACTTGAAAATCAGAAAGTTGTTTTCATTTTGTTTCTATTTTTTTAAGGAAGGTAAAAGCCTTCTTAAACACTGCTAGGATAACTTTGCGGGGAAAAAAAGAGAAAAGAGGGCTCGTGTAACAAAAGTGTCCTGTTAACAACCAACAACAGTTTAAAAATAATTATTAGATCTTACATTTTTCCATGGTACTTTCTACTTTCAAAAGTTCTTTACTATGAATATCAGGTATGTAAAAACAGACCTTACCAACTGTTCATAAATTTATGCAAAGTACATGGGTGAAAAAAGAAATCTATTCAGTGAAAAAATACAAATATTAGAATGTGCATTTCATATACATTTGTTTCTAAGGAATATTTTATTAGGATGATTCAATTATTTCTAAATACCAAACTAATTATTTCCTACTGCAAAGAGAGACTTGATCAGGGTTTTTTTTAAGGTCATGTTTGAGTTCTAATATTTAAGCCAACCCAAGACTGGAAGCAGTAGAGCACTTGTGGAAAATGTGTATACTTTTTCTTTTTTCCATTGCCACAGTACTGTAGCTTTCCTTTTTGCATCATTATTAGTATAAAAAGATTAGTACAAACAAAGGAAAAAAAAGCAAAAAAAAAAAGAAATTTCACTCCTACTTTCGTATTTCTTTAGATCTTAACCTGACATTAATGAGCAAATACACACTAGGATGATGATCACACTGTAGGATAAAATGGCTCATATACTGTGTTGATAAGTTAAGATGAAAGAAATCCAGAACAAAGACACAACAGTATTGCAGAGATATGTTTAGATTCCAAAATATTTGTATCAGTCAAAGATAGAAACACCCAAGACAAAAAAAACCCAACTGATAAATAGAAACATCCACTTTTTCCCCACTTGACTGCATAATAAAGATACTGTATACATTAAAGCCTTACTCCATCACTATGCCTTGCTGCCACATATAATACACAGACACAGTATATACATATTTTCCATCTGATCTCTGATGGGTTTGCAGCTCCCATCGAATATCAGTGCCAACCCTAAGCAAGCCTTTGAGGATTGGGTTTACAATATAGGAGATAAAGAAGATACTTAAATGGGAACAGTACTGGCATTGAAATACTGACCCTGATGATCTAAGGCTGTAGCTGAAGTCCTTCTGAGTAACATCTCTGACACAATTCTTCCCAAATCTCAGAACAAAGCATTACAATTTGCACTGGGCTGGACTATAATAGAGAAGTTTACAGGAACCATGGCTCAAAATCCAGAAAGGGTATCTGAAATGCACTTTACATAATCCCAACCTCCATATAACCACCCTCATTCTAACTACAAATGTGATGCAGATGGCACATTTCTTCATTTATACTCTGCTGGGTAATACCCTTGTTTCAATAAGACTCATTCACCACAGCTTTTCCTCTTATTTTCTTTCCTGCCAGATGAAGGTGTTTTTTTCTCTTCCCATACCAATTGGCTTATTTACCTAAGACATCATGACTCTTTATTCCATCATAACATGGCACTGTTCCCTCAAAGTGAGATTAGATGTATCATTCTGAAACGTGAATATTAATGCCCAAAAGAGATGAACCGTAAGCATCACAGATGGACAAGAAGGGATTAGACATAAATTGGTAACAGGATTGATAACAATTCACAAGTGCGTCAGGCACAATGACACACTGCCTTGATCGACAAGAACTACTATTCACAAATTGGACTTCCACAAGCACCTGCAATTCTCTCACCAATCAAGACTCATAATAAACATTTTAAGACTGATGTTTTTGTTAATGGCATCAGCCTGGTGCCAAGCACAAGTCAATAGGAAAACCATTTTCAAGGAATGGAAAAGCTGAAGGAAATGCAGAAGGTGCACTGGCTGAATGCTGCAGCAATCAACCACTTAGACTTAAGAGGAAAGAGGAGGTTATAATCTAAAAGAGAATTTTACAACAATAAAATACAATGGGTTATATTTAAGGAGTGAATTCCAAACTTCACCAGACAGTTCACAATAAATGTATGTATTTTTAAATATATATATATTTGTATACATATAGGTATTTATATATTTAAATATATATATAAGTATTTTTAAATATATATATATAAAAGGCATGCTCAGAGAAAAATTACAACACCCCACACGTGGATGTTTTTTTGTCTCAATGACTGCAAAAAGTCATTTACCTAAGACCATAAATAACAGTAAAATGTATCATTCCCACTGATACTCCTTCTCTTCTCCAGTTAATCCGAGTTTACCAAAACCAACTGCCTAATGACATTATCTTATGATTTTACAGCTACTGATATTAATGCTGTGCAAAGGACACATGCAGTTGCTCTTCATCACACGTTTAAAAAACCCTGAACTGAATATAATTTAAGAGCTGCTTCTTAGAATTTCTTCTACTAAAGATAGGTACACATGATACTTCACCAAAATATTCAAGATAGATCTAAATTACAAAATATTAGCACCAGCAGAGCACCAGCTTAATACTGCTTTATTCCTTTCACTACACAAGCTAAACCAGGTACTTCTGCCTAATATATTCTGTGCCTGGCAAACTTCCTGCAACACTAAACCAAGTACTTTTCGCTCTAAAAGATGCAAGCTGAAATTAATATAAATAAATAAATGAATAAATAAATAGGACAGCCCAGAGTCTTCCTCCTTTTTGATTAATGCTAATTTTACTTTTCATTTAACTGTTAACCCAGCACAGGAATTCACATCTTCATTTACTTTGTTTGTATTTTTTATATGTGTCATCCCATTCTAAACCAGGCCTGGCTCCAGCATGGCACACAGACCTAAGCACAACCTTCTGAACATGCCAGCTTCTTCTTTTTAACTTGAATTCCATAAGTAGTTCTAGATGGGTGAATTGTGTCATGAAAACAGGAGTCTCTTTATTAGTTAGTTTTTAAAAGCCATATAATTTTTGCCCTGCCTCTAATTGCTTTGTATTAAATATTCACTAGAAATATGTGGGAAATTTGCACATCTTCATAGTAACAATTCTTTTTGTTCTGGAGACAAAATGATTATTTACTTCGTTCATTTTTTTATTTTTTTGTCTTTTCCCAAATGAGAAACTGCAACCTGACTTGGTCACATTGGCCCCAATCCTTCTCATCATACATCTCCTCTGACACAACACTTCTGACTGTCCCTCTCACCCCACCAGATGACTTGAACAGTAAAGCTCCTCAGGAAAAGGACTGGTTCTCCTACTCTCCTATGCAGGCAACTTGAGAGAAAAGAAGGTGGTGAAGAATGGAAGCTTTCAAGAGCAACCCAGCCAAGACAGATGATAAAACCTGAATGCTACCCTGAGGAAACAGGGTGCAAAGTTCAGTCCTATGTTTGTATTTCTAAAAAGCGTAAAATATCAAATATCCTTCCTGAAGAATAATTTTCTCTCTAGTCTCTTACCACATTGCTGTGTAACTATACAATAAATATTATCCTGCCCACATGCTTCTGTTTACTTAGCATACATTACATTTGATGCTATCTGGCAGCATAAGTTTTAGTTCTGTCATCTTACAATACTAATAGTTGTCAATCAAAATAGAAAGTGCATAATAAAAATGTTCTAGAAACTAATAACCCTGTGTTTTTACACCCTCAACTTGGAGCTAAGCATTGCTAAAAATGAGATTAATTATATGTTTGTACAGGGTCCAATACAATCAGACAGTCCTCTAAACAACATCCTTCTAGAAATGAACACAGAGCAGATACATAATCTTATATATAGTGTGTGCTTATATTATGCAATATATGCAACACTAAATTCATAACATCATCTTCATTTGGCCCAGTCTTTTGATCTACAAGAGAGTTTGGGGGGTGGGGGGGCCGGGGGACAAAACCCCACACAATCTGCCCAGTGACAGTGTTTGGTACAGGATGAGAGAAAATGGCATGGTCAATATCAAAGTAATTTATGGAGACTTTTTGCAAATATTTAGAAGCCTGGAAGCACCGAGGAGATACACACAGGACAGGACCCTGAAATTATGACCAACATAACATGGTAAACTGTTCAATTTAAGATAGAGTGTCAGAAAAACATCCTTTGAATTATATCTGTCAAACTTCAGTTGGAACTTCACTGCTTGGGACATTTAAACCTGCTCTGGACAAAGTGTTAGCAACTACCCTGTAGGGAACAATCCTGTAATGTCAAGAAGACGAACTAGATGTATAACAAGTCTTTTGCTGCTCCATTTTTTATTATTCTAATCCATCACCCTTACTGAGGTGAAGTTTTACGCAGACCTTTAAAATTATGACCATTGGAAAATTATGCCTATGTCTGTATAATATATACACACATATGGGTGTAGGGTCTGGTTTTTAAAAACTCCAAGTACAAAAACATATTTTGCACCTAATTTGCCCATGCTACAGCTGTAACTATGCATTAATCTGGCAAATGCAGATAGAAATTTCTAATTATGGTTATGGGAATACACAATTTACAGATATGGTTGTGACGTGAATTTGCAACTTAGGCATGAAGGAACTGAAATATGTGTACTGTGGACAACATAGTAGCATTGGACTATGACATGGTTATGCCACAAAACCAGGATCAGACCATGAGCTTTGCCCCAAAACAGAGAATTAGAAATCCTGTAGGGTAGTTAAGTGGACATCGACACTTGCAGAAGTAGTTAAGGAGAAGTTCCAAAAGGAGCTCTAAACAAAATACTTCCATCGGGGATTCTCAAGGAAAAAGTTAAAGGTTTTATTTTCGCCCTTTCTTCCCAAGACACTGTGGTCTTTCTGATATTTCTTTGCCCCCCCTGTTTTGCAGAGAAGCTACAATTCCCCATCACCCCTCCTAAAACCTAAAATCCACTGAGGATTTTGTACTGACAAACTACTGACAGTAAGAGTCACTCGGAGCAATGGCTGCAGAAAGCACCTCTGTTCCCCAGGCACAGGGTGGCAGAACAGAACTCAATGGATAAGCAAGGTGTGGAAGAGGAGCAGGTTAAAGGCTTCCCTTTGTCTGTGCATGTTATTGCCATTTCTGTTATCCAAGACTGCAAATCCTGTCATTGACTAAGGCACTAGGCAATCACCCCTGTATGAGTGTCATCATCTACACACCTCAGTAGGAGAGAAAAGCAGTAAGAGGGTACAGAGAAGGAAAAGGTGTTTTCCTTTTAATCTTTTAGTCTGCAATAGCCATAATTGGCTTTTCTATATAGTTTGGCTCTAGTTTACAGTGAAAAACATTGGCCTGCACTGATTTTTACACACAAATCTTAATGACTTCAATTGCTGCTAAGGATTCAGAATGGTGGCAGGATATGGCCATTCACCATAAAGACCCTAAAGCCTTCATAATTACTGAGTATACAGAATATTTATTATAGAGACTATGCCAGGCCTCTTTTGTGAGCTGCCCTGGGCCTGTTCTCTAAGCCACATCAAGCACGAAGTTTAAATGAAACTGCTCCCAAGTTTCTGAAATGGTTTAATAAAACATATACTGACTGTAATATTCAGTTTATAGTAGAAAACTATTGCCCCTTGGTTTGAAAAATGACCTCTAGTTGGCAATTTTACTCTCAGCTTCATAGATTATAGTCCGCTGTTGGTCATTTTCTCAATCCACAGGGCAATACTTTTCCATAACAAGCTCAAACTGCAATCAGTATTTGTAGACTGTTACACAAGTTGAGGATAATATGTCTCAACACATTCTATTATATGACTAAACAAAAGAAATAACAACCTGGTGACACAGACATATGGAGAAAAGCAGAGCTAGTCTTCTAATGCTGAGATAGCAGAAAAGCATATTTCTTTGTATTGTGCTAATTTGTATTAAATCTCATGTCTTCAATACACAATAATCTCTAATTTGATTTTTTTGTTAATAGTGTTTTGGTTTATGTTGTCTTATGTCTATTCTTATTTTAATGTAAAATGACAAATACTAAATTCTATTAGTATCAGATTTTAGAAATGACAAATAGTGACAGATAACCTAACATTGTAAAATCACATTAAAATGTATTCACACAGATATGTAAAAGATCATTTGCTCTTGGGCTCACAAAACACACATTCATAAACTTATGAGTTTGATATTAGGAAGTTCCTATACAGTGCAGTAGATGAGTTGCAAGTGATTGCTTCGGCACCCAGCTCTCATACATAAATACAACTGAAATACCACATTTTGGAAAAACAGTTTCCATATTAGATAATCAAACAGGTAAATTCTGTTGAGAAGAAGCCTCAGACCAGGAAGTGAGGGAGATCTGGAGCCTGTTCCAAGATGTGCCCTGCATAGCTCTTCCAGTGCCCCATGTTTAAAAAATAATCCCCCCTTCCCAAACCACAATTGCTCTGACCTGCAGGACTAACACAACTTACCTGGCTGGCCGGAGCGTGGTGAGGTTTAATTCTTTAATCAATGGATGACAAAAGCTCTTGTAGATTCTCTTCTGTAAATGCAAAATATTTATAATTACAACCCTAATATTCATCCCCATCTTAAAATAAAACTCTGAGTTTAAAACGTGACACCCACCCACACTCAGAGCCAAAGAGAACAACCTAAGCTGAGGCCAGAGCATTCAAGCAAAAAGGGGCATTTTGATACCTTTCCTCTAAAAATTATGAGTTTCCTGTCCTTTAAACAAATACGCCAGATTTACCGGAGATCTATGATGGGGCAGAAGGGAGAATCTTGGCTGAAACCTACAGTAACATCCATAAGACAGAAAGGTTCCTCGCAGATCAGTACAGGTGGCTTCAGGAACTATAAGCACCCGTATCACAGCATTTTGGGATATTAAAGGGATAGATAATTCTTTTTTCTTCATTTTCCACTACTGTTCCTATATTGTTGCTCCATCACAGCTTCACCTGCATTCTCTAGCTGAAATTTAAGTCGTCTAGATTAATTTAAACATGTAGGGACTACATCCAGAAGCTTTAAAATATTTGAGCTAAGAATGTATTTGAACAATTACCAGAAGATGATGGCTCTTTATCTTACAAGTCTTCAAGGAATTCAGATGTTTAACTCATTAATAGTGTTTGCTGCATTAGATTTTAGATTTTTATGATTTTAGAAGAAAGATTTTCTATTACAGAAGAAAAACACCACCAGCTTTCTTTTCTTTCCCCAACATTTTTCATTTTAGGGTAATAAAAGTGACACATATGTGCCATAATGTAATGGATTAATTAAGGAATATGATGTTTATCCTAGGTCCTGAGTTGTACATCTTCATAACTCACTCATAAAAATTAATGTATTATACCACGCTCCAGAATGATATATCTATTTTTACCATACCTGTTGAGAATAAATTGTTCTAAATTGGATTATCCTGATACGCAGTGAAAAATGTAAAAATTACATTGTTATTTTAAGAATTTACACTGCTGTGTGTAAGAAAGCATAATCTTCTCACTGTGCTTTTGAACTGTCATGTCATTCATTGTTACAAAATCATAATTGCTGCTGCCACACCTAAAATCAAATGCAGTGCACACTTTATTTCGTCATACACTCTGCATTTCCTGTCTTAATCGCAAAACCATATACAGTATATTTTTGGCCTATTCTTTCACTATTGACTGCTTCTGTATATAAGTAACACACAACTATGCATGCAAGGACTCATAAAGCCCTCATTTCTAAAATCAACAGATGAAAAATCCCTAAATAATAATGTACAGATGTTTCATATTTAAATGAGCTACTGGCATGTAATGCTGCCAATCATGCCAATACATGCAGTAAAATTGGGGAATTTTAAGGTACTCAGCATTTACAACATATTTTTATTTTTTTAAAATCAAAAGATCATTTGGGGATATGAAAATGACAACTCTTCAATAAATATATAAGGATATATTTCTGATATATGTTCTGATGTTCTTAAAATTCCTGTGACTGGTCAACTACACTGTATTGTTCTATACCAACTTCTATTCCTTTTACCTCAGGAAAGTTGATTTTGCTGTCCTTAAACTGCAATACCTCACTAACAGTAAATTATCTGCATGTTATCTGCAGAGTAATCCTCTTCTTGAATACAAGAAAGAACATCAGAGTTTCTAATCCTTCACAGATAGAGTAATTCACATCCACTGTATGTTTTACTGTAAAGACAGAGTAATACAATATATTTGATAAATCATGTATGTGTCTGTGTACAAAGAAAAAGGTTTATCTCCTCTCCTACAAGATGCATCCGTATTAAAGCACGCACACACTCCCCATGCTGGCACTGCAACAATCTTTAGAAGTTCTATAATAGAGACATCTAAGTTTAAAAAATGAAGTAGCTCACAGGTCAAACAAGTTCCTGATGAGAAGTGCTTAACTAGAAATATTATTCCACTGATTGTAAGTTTTCATCCATACATCAAACCCTGGAGTCTATTGATTAAATAAAACTGATCCTTTTTTATTTCAAAGCAAAAGAGAATTAAATCATCCCCATTGTTTTCCCTTTGTTTGGAGCTATCACATTGTGCACACTGGCCATGAGTCCTGCTTATAATTACAACATCCTTCAGGAGAGCTTATTCTGCAATGAGTGATCACAGGTTTCTTGCCTCTTCCTCTAAATTTTCTGCTCCTGGTCATAATCAATGGCATTTGATGGCCCAATATTCTGATCCAATGTGGCAAGCGATATGATCCAAGATCTGCTTAGAATCAATAAATTCATTCGCTCCAGGAAATTTTGGATCAGGACAACTTTAAGTATATGTAAATACAAGAATTTACTGCAATTATGCTGGCACATCTTCCTTTCCTCATACCTCTATTCTACGGCATAATTAACTGCGTCATGCCTTAATTTTGCTTGCAATCCTACATAAAGGAATCCAGGCCAGACAGCCCTTGCAAAGCCTTACCAAAGTCAAGGTCTGCTGGCTTAAAGAACAGAGGGTCTCTTTCAGCAAAACACATCAAAACACTGCAAATCTGTCTATTGCTGAGCCCCACCTGGCATTGCCCGGGCTCTGAAGATACCATCGAATGCTGACATAGCATGAACGTGTAACAGACTGCTTTGAAGAGCACCAACAGGTGGATACAAAGCTCTTCTTGGAGTTTAGTTTTGTCTTTCCTTTTCCTTTGTGCAAAAACGTCCACATTCACTTAACAGCTCCTATGGGCTACTGTTGTGTCCAAGTCAGCCTTCAGCCTGGTCCCAGTCTACCTGTGCAGTGCAATCATGCTCTCACAGTCAGCTCATATTGTAAAGTGGCCAGAAAACCCTGCATCAGGGATGTGGTTTCCATTCTGGAATGTAATCATGCTAGGCTAAAATGACAGCATCCAAGTTCACTTATGTGTTTCACCCCACACTTACAGGTGAAAGGACACATGATAAACTCAATCCTGCTACTGTATATACACATCATTTAGTAAATTGTGCAAAGTATTCTGAATATTTTTTAAAGGTGAGGAATTTTAATGTACTCTGAATCTTCTTTAAATTAGCATGACAGACTGGGTAAATGTAAAAATAGTAATAAAATATTTAAAAAAAAAAAGAAATTTAATCCCTGTTAGTTATTTCATTGTAATCGAGTTACAGAACTGCAGAATGATGAGTAAATATAGACCTCCATACAAGTTAAGAAGGTTGCAGCTTGGGCACATCCTTCAGCTTCTTAGTCCTTTTCCACTGGAAATCAGTAGTTCAGCACCAGCAGAGCAGTGAACCTTGTTTCTGCCAAGTAGCACTAATTTCTGCCCATAGTGACATTCAGAAGAGGATGAATCAAGTCACAGGGGTAAGAAAACTCTTTGCTTGTGATGTGGCTGTCACCAATGAAGATGAGTTTGTAACACCCTCCAAGCATCAAAATGACACACAAAAGAAACATTAAAAAAAAATAAATCCAACAGATAGTCTTGCAAAATATATCAATGCAGTTCTCCAACCTGAAAAAGCAGAAGTCAGAGGATCAAGAACTCACAGTTAGGATTTTCCTATTAGCTAGAGAACATAAGGATTCTCCTGAAGTCTTTGATTGATATATGATCTTTTCTTTCTTTTCAGGCAGAACAGCTGTCCAGTGAACTAGAAGAAATAGCCCTGAAGACAGCTTTGTGTATGATATGACTTTGAGAGGGAAAATTATGCCAATGCTTTACATGAAACATCTAATAAAATAAAATAAGAAAGTATTATCCATGAAAGAATTTTTCTTTCGATTTGAACAAGCCATCCCTGTTATCATCTGTGGTGGGGGTCTTGCAGTGTCTGAGACCAAAGAGAAAAGGTATGTCCTTCAAAACTGGATTTGGAATGAACCTAACTAAAACGATGCAATAAGTATTTTTAATAGAAGGGCAACTGGGCAAATAGAGAGAGAGAAAAAGAATTTTCTGAAGATTGCCAGGACACAGTGACCTGGGGTATATTGTAACTTCCTTCATTTTCCTTTGTAATGTAGTTCTTCAAGTAAGGTGAAACACTCGTATGTGCCACAGTAACCATATGCATAAATAGCTCTACTATGCTCAAAAAAACCCAAAGCAAAAATAACCAACACAAACCTTCTCAGCAGAAGCACCTGGTACAAATTTGTGTAAATTTATTCAACCTAATGGAATTATGTAAATTACACAAATGGAGGCCTACCGCCACTGTGATAATTCACTGAAGTTATATCCAGATTAGAGAAAAGATGGTGTGAAACAGAGCCTTTCTGGAGCTTGCTCTAGAGCTGTGTTTTGGAAGCACGGAAAGGGGTCAAGAAAAGACCCTTAGAGAATGAACAGCCACAATGCTCAGGTGAAATCTGTACGTCTTTCTCATTTTAAAACACATCTCATTGTGACACCTAAGTGTGTGGATGAGCACTGATGGAAGCTGTCATAGATAGACAGGAAGTGTAATTACAACTGTACTTTCCTTGGAGTAACCAAATCCAATATAACACCAGCAGCAGCAACCAGGACATCAGTGGCTCAACTACCTGCCCTCCAAAGCCTTGTTGAATTTGCCACACAGGCTGTGTTCTCCATTAATTTGGCCAAGACCAAACAAGGGCCCCCATACATCTGATACAGGATAGGATAGTTCTTGGCTTAGAAACACTTCACAGAAGAGCATGATAACCTTTCACCCATCCTATCATAGATGCACTTGAATCCTTAACCTAAATCTCCTTGCTCACCCTGCCCAAAACTATACAATGGATCTGTCCTCAGCACTCTTCCAACTTTCACTCCTCTCCAAAACCAGCCCTTCTTTCCTCACCAAAACCTTCCTGAACAGGTCCCTGTGAGTGTACTTACTGCAGAAGCTAATTACAATTAAAGGAGATCTTTAGCACTGAGAAATTAAAGAGAGATAGGCACACATCTCACACATTTGCACAGCCAGAAATAATTTCTTTCCCTTCCCTTGAATAACTTGAATGCCCGTCCTTCCTTTCCCAAACACCCTCCTTTATCCCTAATTCTGGAGCCTTCCTCCTCCCCCCATGTAAACTGGCATTAATCCTGTGCCTCAGTGGTGTTCCCAGTAGCTGTTGACATCTATCTGCTCTTCTGCCACCTCACCTGCCCCCTCCCCTCCCATTACTGAGTGCCAGCCCCTGCTCTCACACAGATTTTAGATCCACAATTTTCAGAAATCCTGCTCCATGGGATTCCACAACAGAAGAACAGGAGATAAGAACATAAAAGCATCCTCAATGTGGTGTCCCATCAGGAAGCCAACTAAATCTGATAGACACTGTCCTCTCTGACCCACAAGCAGGAGAGGACTGAGCATTTAGAGAAAAGCGGTTCAGAAAACAATTTTATATAGTCTGTAACCAGCAAGCACCACCCAACAAACAAAAGGATTTTCCCAGGTTTTGACTTTTGAGGTAATCAAACATAACTTAAAAAAAAATAAAATAAAAAATTTCCACACATACACATCACATATATATTTATATTTCTCTCACATTTAGTTTGCAGTAACAATCAGCAACTATTTTACAGAGAAAGACTCTAACAAGCTTACAGGATGCCTTTAGTAATAAGATAATTATTTGTAACTCTATAAAGAATTATAATTTTTAATTTAAAAAGAAATCAAATAAAAACAGCTTTCATCTTTCCTACCATGTGAAGAAAACATTCTCTGCCTACAACTCAAATTATCATTCTCTCCTTTGTGCAAAATGAATTGACCCAGAAAACTAAAAGGGTAAGAACCCATATTTGCTGGGCTTATTCAGCAGCCAAAAGTTCATGAAAAACACTGTTGTGTATCACATAGCAACCACTTGATGCCTATTGTTAAAATACAGTAGTTATTCAAAAAGTAAAATCTTGCATTCCCAAATAAGAAGCCAGGCTGCAATGTGTGTTTACGGTTTTGGGGAAATAGTCATCTTGCCATTTTCTCTTTTTTCCATGGTCTTGGCATATTTGGTCAGCTATGCAATGTGCAGTTACCCACAGGAAAGAAAAGGAACACGAGAATTTTCCTCCAGTGTTTAGCTCAGAGGACAATGTCCATTCAAAGCAACACTTGACATCACTATTAAGAGAGTTAATATGTGCTCTATTTTTATCCACCCACACTTTCAGTAAAAATGTAATATTCCTGAGGAAGCGCATGAGGGAGAAAGGGAGAGAGGCTTCTGCTTTTTGACTGGGCATTACAGTTGCACACTTTCACCTGTTCTGAAATCAAGCTGCTCTCAGAGAGTCCTTTACACATGTACGGGTGTCCACATGGTTAGTGCACATTTGCACTTCTGCCCAGCACTGTTACCTGTCACTACAGCTGGGCAGAGGCATGAATTTCACAAAGAACTTTACCTTTCCTCCAAACCTTTTGTGGTAGAATATGATTTAAAAAGCAAAACTTATACAGAAGGAAAGAAAGTCAGCTGTAGAGTCAGAAAAAAATATTAACTTCTGTTAAACAGAACTTGTGTTACTCTAAAATACTCAAAAAGCAGTGGCAGATCACTTGTGCTATTCTGGCTTTACCAGATTTCCATAAAAGCTGAGAGTCAGCCCTTAGTTTGTCACAACTGCATGAGACTGTCCTTTTAAACTATCAAAACAAGACCAAAAGGGTTCTCCTGAAACAACTGCTGGAGAAGATGAAGGAAAGAATACAAAAGGTATAAACTCCCTTGTAAGTTTTATTATGTGCTATTAGGCAAATAGTACAACTTAAAACCTCAAGATAATGGCACTTTTGATACCAGAAGGGAATGGCAGCCTTGCTTAGCATAACTTTAAGATATTTCATCGAGACTGTGTACAAACAGGTGTGCCACGCTTTTTGCTAGCGGCAAGACGCTTGTTGAGATTATCTTCTTATTTAAAAGAGTGTTTAAACTCCTTTTGATTTGTTAAAATAAGACAGTGGCAGAAAGTAGATTAAAAGGGGGAAAATGTGTGAACACAGACTTTTTCCCCAAGAACCTTACTTTGAGCCCAGCTGTATCCAGGTATGTGTGTGCTTTTTCCACACCCCCTGAAAAGGAAGTTGAGTGATAGGCAGCAGAGCTCACATGAGTGCATGAAACTGCCCAGGAAAAAGTGTGAGAATGAATTAGTTACCCAGGAACAAAGAGGTGGGCTTTAGGACTTGAGAGAGAGGTCTGGCTGTTTCCAAAACAAGATGGAAAGCATGGATGGGTTGAAGCTGCAGCTCACTTGCTGCAAGTGTTTCTGCTTGCCTTAGCCAAACCTTTATTAGAGGTCAGAGCAGATGCAAAAATCAGCTTAACTGCACATCTTACAAAGTATATATTCAAACAAAATATATATACAATTGAATATTTCAGTCTAAGGTGGATCAGTGTGTACTTACAGACAGCGATCGTCTATATGAAGGAAATAATTGGTTTGGCCACTGGTCAGCAATCTGGCCAGGACAGGATGAGTTAATTACAAATGGCTGTTGAACAGCTGTAGTTACAATAGTACAGTCATGTAATTTATCAACAAGATACTAGCATACTTGATGAAACAAACACCAAGCTATTTCCAGTACACAACTAAACATTTAGAAATCTTTTCCCCAAAACAGTATATATATAAAGGTATATATGAAAGAATAATGCAGAACTTGTCAAGCACAACTCAAATTCTCCTCTGAAAATGTATGCTTCTCTCAGAAACAGATTCCCAGCACAGGGACTGGTAATTTATGATCCACCAAAAATACTCTGTTGAACAAAAAAAAGTAATACCTACACCATGCCTATGCAAATCACTAAGAATAAGTGACTCTAAGGACCAGTAAGAACAAAGCCCAAAACTCCTATCAAACATTATTTGAGGTTTGAAAAAGTCAAGACAAAGTGTAATTTTTTTTAAATGGGGACAAATTGGGATTTCTGTAACAATTGACTCATTTTGCCTGCTTTTATCTAAGGATCTCAAAGAGCACTCCAAGTGTTAATTAAATTACAAAGCATTTTTGAGACAGGTAAATGGTATTATGCCCACTGGGGAACAGAGAGAACATTTATGTTTCATTACTGAAGTCACACAGTAATTCAGTGGCTAGTAATATAACCCAAGAAGTACCAGTTGCCACTTCTACTCATTGACTTGATGGCCTCACAAGAGATAAAATTAGCCTTAAAAGCCAAAAATACTTTCCTCTTGTGCTTTTCTATTTCAAGAATAGGCTAGGATTTAAAAAATTTATTTTATTCTTTTTCTTCTTCTTACTGGGAGGCCTTTCTTTCAGAGTCACACAAAAGAAGCCACTTCCTAACTTACCCAAGTGTGTTAAGGATCACAGCACAGCAATATGGGTAGGAGCTTAAATAAGGGCAGTGAACTGTAATGGTGCTCTTATTAACAGCTCATGCACCTGCCCCAGGGTCCTCCTCTCCCTCCTCTAACCAGCCCTACTCCCAGAGGTGACCCATCAGTGTCTCTATCCCATCAGAATGAAGATGGAAATATGTGTAGATGAAATAATCCTTTGCTGGCCAATTCACTGACTTCAAATCTTACTTTACCAATAAACAGACATAAAACTACCCTGATGAACCTGGTGCCTCATGCACTTCATACAACAACATCTCACTGAAAGGAACATAGTAAGAAACAACCAACCAGGCCCTGAAAATGCTTTAGACCATGGAGAAGTCTATTCTGCAGTCAACCACATCTATTTTGAGTTGCATGTAAAGAGATGAGGGAGAAATATTTCACTGACCATTCTATTCTTAGTCAAAAAAAAAGGAAGGCACCATTTTTCATTTCAGCTTGGTCCAGACTAGTACAACTGCAGGATCCAGGAGTAATAAAGCAGTAAGGTAATGCAATCTGCACAATAGACTGTCCAGTGACTTACAGTGCAACCTAAGGCATCTCTAATTCAAGACCAGTACAGCTGTGTTAGAGCTTTAACAAATTATATCTCCATTAGTAAACTGATTTTGGAGAAATCTTTATAAAAGGCTTTTCTCTTTTGTACATGACCATTTACCACTAAAAACAGGGAAGCATCTCTTTGAACTTTCTCTAAACCTTTTAAATACAATGTTAAACCAAGATTTCAGGCTTTATTTCCCCCCTCATTTCTTGTTATGTCATGAAGAATCAGCTATGTGGAAGAGATGAGAATGTCTTTGATTTAAATGACCAAGACCTAAGATTGTCTTTACTATGGCAGAAAATAAAGCTGCTGCATATATTTCCAGTGGTAGTACTATTGTTATATGGTATGACAATCATCATCTTTTTTTTCCCTAAAACTATGTCTAAAGAACCACACATTTTATAAACTGCATTCAAAATATTTTTCTTCGTTTACAATGATTGCATATTTCAAATCATGTTACAGCTGTATTGCTTAGCCTAAACCAAATAAGGAATCCACATAAATGCATACACACACTTGTTTTTAGACATTGCCAGTATTGACGAGATTAAAATATTTTTCTCGTTATTTATTGTGATATGATGAAACAGTATGTATTTAACAGAACATCACAAAGTAGAGTTAAAATGTGGACACGCTGTTTCATTTTGATTTTACTGCTACAGCGTTAAGTATGTGACTCCCTGACTGCAATAATGACATCTCTGGGTGATGAAGATTTAAGATGCTTTGCGAAGATGCACTGTTACCCCAACTTTTCAGCCATGCTGATTAGGAGCATTATTAAATAGATGAACCCAAGGCTGGAAAGAGTGCCATGACTAAAGTCCTGCCTGTTTCAGAGGACTGGGGGAATCAGTGCTTAGAGCAAGAGCAGCAGCAAATTCCCCCACCGCATCCATCAGGTATGTAACTGGAACGATCAGAAGGCAGTCACACACATACATAACTCCAACATTTTTATAAGCAACAACACTTGTTGTTACCAAAAATGTGTCCCCTGGATAGTCTCTCTGCCTCTCAGGTGAACTGGTACTACCTGACAGCTGGAGTTTGGGGTCAAGCAATGCTTTATCTCAGTGACACTCAAGTACAGGGCAGATACACATGAATTTGGTTGTCAACTGTGTGTACCTTGGGTTGAAAATCACAGACATAGCACTGCACAATCCCAGTTTCCAGCTCACAGTGAAGAAACTTAACCAAAACTGGTACTGCTGGGCAGAGGAGCAGAGAGCTTGCCTTCTGCAGTACGTGGCAGTATCTGGGTTAGAATGCAGAAAGAGACACATTTTAGCCCAAATGCTTATTCTTGCATAATACAATCTAAATATACCCAGTAAAATAAATACAGCAGAATAATCAGAAGGTACTGAATGCTTAAAATGCACCCTTAACAAAGCAAAACAATGTAATGCATATCTCTCTTTACATGTCAAACAATTTGCCTAACAAATCATAATAACGCAGAATGATATAAAATTCACCCATCAAGTCCAAATGCATGCACAAAGATTACCATGGCAAAGAATTCTGAATTTCATTAAATATGTTAAAGGCAAAAAGAAAAAAAAAAATTCCGCTTTGAAAAATAGTAATCCTGTCTTTCAACAAAAATATTATAGGAAGCTATGAATTTGGTAGATCTGAATAGGATGTTGGTACATGTTTTACTAAGGTAATATAATGGCACACTATTATTAGATCACATTAATCATTACTGTGCCAAAGGCACTGACAGCACCACTGAAAAGGATTGAAAGGGCTGGTAATGGATATAAATTACCCATTGTGTGATAAAAGGATTTTTACTAAGAAGGTAAGAATAAAACAGCAAATTTCTAATATAACTGTTGTGTAAAAACCAAAATAAAAGTAATCCAGTCAGTAATATCCACAAAATCAGAAAGTAAGCACTTTTGAAACAAGATAAAGTCACAATAAAAACTGTATACAATGTAAAATTAATTTCGTGGTGCATAATATTACTATCAATTTAAATAGTTTACATGATGACCTCTATGGTCAAGAGAAAGGTAAGCTTTGTTAATTAGAATCGAGTAGGAGCTTCTGCATGTGTTTTTTAAGTTTGTGAGTTTGGAAATTTTTCTTTCTTCCTTTTTTTTTTTTTTTTTTTTAAATATACAGTGGCTTCATAACACCCTCCGAAATTCAAGACATGTGGAGAGTTTTCTGTTTTCTGCATTAACATCACAACAAACTGCACATCTCTCAGATGGTCTTATTTGGATTCCAAATGCTATTACAAAACGAACCATGTCTTTGCTGAGCTATTTAACCATTTGATTGAAACCACTCGTATTACTAATTGTCCAGTTCTGTGCTCCTCCTTTACTCTGGCAAGTATTTCCTGATATTAGTAGGGATCAGTGAAGTGAACTGGTCAAACTACATCCTTATTTACAACATTAAAAAATCCACATATCTTCTCTGAAGTTGATGGAATTATTCTAGAATCAAGTCACTGTAATTCCTTTTGAGTCAATTGTCTAGAATAAAATCCGGTAGCTCACTTTCAATTAGTAAGTTTTAAAAATTGTGAGCCATACCCTTAAATTATATAAATTCATAAGTATGGACATCAATCCTGGAAACACGTCTATACTTAACTTTACTCACGTGAGTAATTCCATTAGCATCAGTAATTCAATACCTGCTTATGCATTTGCATTACTGAAGCTTTAATATGCCTGGATATCCACTCACTTACATCAGCTATAAATCAGCACAACTCCACTGAATCACACAATTTCTACTGATTCCCAACATATAAAAACGAATGGACAATCCAGTATAACAATTATAACAGAGAAATAACATAAGGATTTGATTTGGGAGCAGAAGCTATCAGAAATTTTGATTTAAGAATCAATTAATGCACGTAGAATGTGGAATTAATTATTAGTTATTTCCTAGGAAGCTAGACTTTTATTTCAAACTGAGGGCCAAATAACCCAATTCTGATTTCACACTTATTTCCACACCAATCTGATTTCTCAGACTTTACAGGAGCTTTTCTTCTACTGCACTGGAATAGCTCAGAGGAAAATCACATATATAGTGTAGTACACCCCTCCACCCACTGATTTTCATGGGTGTTCTTCTCATGCTAATATACAACAGAATATGGTTTTTAATAATATGCATGAGATGTTCTATTGAACTTACAGGGGAAAAAAAAAACAAAAACAAAACCAAAAAGTGATAAAATGAATTTAATCAGGAATGTCATGGGGTTTTTTAAATCAGCAGTCTGATGATAAAGTAATAAATGATGATTCATCCCCAACACAATTATTACATATCAACTGCATAAAGATGAATGCTTATGATTTCACAAAGCAGACTTTTTTTCTTGAAAAAAATCTATTTGTAGCTCACTATACCCTGAAAGAACTACAATAAAGTTTTGCAAGACATAAACACTATATTTTTGAAGATGTAAAAAAATATATGAGAAGAGATTTTAAAATCTAATTTAGGTACTCTGTTTTAATATCTTTTTAATATGAAAAAACAAACCTATAGTCAGATCCGTAAGTAGAAAAAAATGTTATGAGAACAAGATAAGTAAGTATTCTTACCAGTTATTCTTAAGCCAACGAATCTGTTCCCTGGATGAGGAAATTCTTAAAAGACACAGGATAGGTACTGAAGGTCACAACTGTAAAAATAAAACCTGTGAGAAATTTAATATGTCAAAACTCAAGTGTTTGAATCAGATATTTATGTTAAAATACTGCAATGCCACCTCAAGCAGACAATCTACAGGACAGCAGAGAGCATTAGGAATTACAATATTAATGGGATTACCACCTTTTATTTTTTAAGCCTTCATAATGTAAGAGTTTGGTGGTCATTTCATATTGGGAACTGAAAACTTCTTTCAGTTCAGGATTGTTTTGAGAGGGAAAACCTCTCCTCAAGATAATGATGAGGAACAGAATGAAATTCTTCTGATCCTTTCCCCTAGACAGTACAGCAAAAGAGGACAAAACAGGATAAAACAAAAGTTGCATAGCATACTCCAGAAACCCAGTTATTCTCTTTGACATTGATATTCTAATCTTTCAAACTGAGTAAAAAGAGAACAGCTACTAATTGTATTTTTACTTTTTTTTAATTCCATTTTATAACAGAAATAAGTCCTTTGTAGATGATCTCATCTAATAAACCCTACTTAAAAGAGATAAGAGCCAGCAGTAAAAGCCAAGCCAGAATACTTCCAAGATATTTGTCAGTAGTGAATTTAGGGCCATTACATTAGTAAGCAAAATAGAAACAAAAACAAAGGGCGTTCTTAGAGCAAAATAAAGTTCACTCGACTGAAGCTATAATCTGAAGAATTTATGACTGAGAATTCTAACTATGTTTATTCCTATGCATGTCTGACAAATGAAATTAAAGGTCACTTCCAAATAATACACTTTGTACATCTACACCAGCCAAACTCTTTCATACAACAGGCTCTGAAAACCCAGTTCAAGCACCACAGCCTTAGGGTTTCACCTTACCAACACTGATTTCCCAGAGAAGCACTGACTTCTCTGCAAAGCCCCCCTGCCAGGCTGTGGTATAGAATTGCATCCTTCATTTCAGTGGGAAATAATTAAGAGCTTGGCCATTTTGCTGCATTTGGTTTAAACTGGTCAGCACCAGCAGGACCACAAGGCCATTTGTTGACTTGAAGGGTAAATAACAGTTTTTAGGGCTTCTATTAATGATGAAAACAATACTAAGTAATTTTGAAAACAGGACTAAGCAGCACAACGCAGTATTAGTGCAATACCAATACAACACTTTTCATGTACCCTCTAAGGTCCCTCCAGTCTCCACCTTGTCCTGATTACACCCAATGCAAATGCTACTGCTGAGTGTCCCACTTTGTCCATGTCACCTTCTCTTTTCACTCCTTTGGTTTCTCCACCACACCAAACACAGGCTACTTATTGTCATTGTCATGGTTTACCACAACACTTCCTAAATTCCACCCTTTGCTTGCAGATTGAATCAGCCTTTGTCACGCTTTGAAATGTTCTCCAAATGATGATTCTGGCATACAGCTTCTTTGACATAGAATTACCAGAGCTGAAGCTTAAACCCCTCCTTTATAACTCACATTTCCACAGCAAACTGCCAACAATTGTGCAGTAGACACCCGGTTTGCCATCCCCACTGTTCCTCACACGTAGGAAGACATTCTTTTTTTGCCTTCTCCTCATGCCTAATTTTCTTTCAAATTCCAATTGTCTCTGGGTTTATACTTGAATTGTAAGCCTCAAAAGGCAAAGCCAATCTTCTCATTAGACACTTTGTATTGAGCTGAAGGGGTGGTAGCCAGGCTCGAAGCATTACTCCCATTTCCTCTGGGTAAATCCAGCTAGAGGAGAAGCAAACCAATGGAAGAGTCAAGCCAAGCATCTGCAATGTTAACTGGAGAGAACAAAAAATCCTTTGTAAATGGTTAAAGAAAACCCTTCTCCTCAGATTAGGTCTTCCCAAATATGAAGTCATGTTTTGACAGGACTCAGGTCCCATTTATAAAGGCCCATACCATTTTTTTTAGAATTTAAATAAGTGTATTTCAGTTACAATATTTGGACACATAAGAAAAGCAAATCCCTGGACTGCTGCAGGTAAATATAGGTCCCATCCAACATTTGCAGTTGCACAGTATCTGAAAGCAGTGACAGCTTGTTTGTCTGGAATTTCTGCTGTTGTTGATGTCTTAAAACCTCAAGATATACCTTTCTAATGTTTCCTTGTGACTTGTTCAATGTAAGAAACCCAAGAAACAGAAACAAAGAGGATAATAAACTGTTAGCTTTCTAAAAGATGTTATCTCCCTAAACAGGTTCTTAGGACTGACATCACAGACTACATTTTTGCTATGCTATTACAAGGCTACTTGTGTTTAAAAAAAAATTTCAGATTTTACATACACGCTCATGACTTGCAAAATTCTAGGAATGATTCTCAAGGGGCTTTCACTAAGATGCTTTATAAATTCTGATGACAGACAGAACAGAGTAAGGCTTCATCTCTTAAAGTCCTGTACTGATTTGTTTGGAGGCTTCATGTCATTGATCAGCATGTCAATGTCTCTTGCAATCTGCTTTCCAGTTCATGACTGAGAGTGAACCCCTCAGGTTTAAAACCTTAAATGATTTAAGGTCTGTGATACATAACCTTACGAACAAATTGGGAAAATCTGTAGCTTTACACATTAAACTGTAGCAGAAATGATTTAAAGCCTTATAAAAAGGTATTTTACTTACCTGTGCTAATATTATTCTAACACATTTGACACTGACTATGTAAAGCAGATATTTTAAAGGTACAGGCAGCAAGCTGCATGGAAACAAATTAAGATAGTTCCACTTAGGTCAAACTGGGCCAGTTTACCAGTGTCTAATACACTCCCTGGCATTAAAAAATGGCACCGTGAACCCTTACAGACCAATTTATCCTGGTAAGCCTCCCAGAGTAACACTCCTGTGCAGTTGTGCTCAGCTCAACTAGTGATTCTGTTTTCCCTGCACACCTCTACCCCCAAAGAAGAAAAAAAAACCCAAAGACCTTCAGAAAGAAGAGGATAAAAAAGGAGTACTATTGAGACATAACTAGGGTATAATGGCACAATTTTTGTTATTCTTAAAACATGCT
>JAWWLV010000021.1:6084811-6128953 GCA_035041135.1 Platyrinchus mystaceus
CAGCAGTGCCAGCGGAGGGGCAGTGCAGGCCCATCTTGCCTGTCCTTCATCCCTCCCCTTACTCCTTCCCCAACGTCAAGGCTGAGAGGGTCTCCTGAGAGCAGCCCCCTCCCAAAACAGCAGCCTCCCAAAGGCCGTTCAAGACAACATTGTGCTGTTCCCAACATCATGCATTTCTTCAAGAGGACTGGCATCTGAAACCCACTTACAATAGGCAGCAAAACAGATAAAACTGAACCTTCTTACTAACATCTACACAAAGACTTGGGGCAGGACAAGCATATATGAGCAACACAGCCTCAACAAAAAACATTCAGTGGGACAGTTCTTCAGCCACCTAATAGCAAACAGCCATGTGAAAGCCCCTAAAAACCCTTAGATTCTTCCAGAGTCTTCCTAGGATCTGCAGGACTATTTCAATTCAGTTCACCTCTGCACTTGTGTGACTTATGTGCAATTAATAGCAAAAGTTAAATGGTTTGCAGGACCAAGCCCACTGCCTTTTAATTCTCGAAAAGATTTCAAGTTTTTCTTTATTTGTGCTCATTTAAAGATGGGTGTTACCTGCAGGATTTTGGTATGGAACAGTAAGGGGGAAAATCAGAATCTCCAGTTCTGGTCCTGGGGTGTCTCAAAAGCACCTCTGTTGGGAATAGGTACGTGTCAAATGAAAAAAGGCAGTTTTGATGTTTATCTAATTCCATGGGAGTGCCTTGTTATAACCATAATTGAAGTTTGTGGCAATTAAAAAAAAAAAAGATACAATAATATGGTCAGGTGTTAAGGGAGTGTTGGAGTGTGGGAGAGTTACTAAGGTGTTGGAGCCTAATTGTCATCAGGAACAACTATCCACTGATTCACAACTCAATTCTATTTCTACTAAACAATCATCAATTTGCAGTTTTTAAAGAAAATAAAATATAAAAAAACTTATGAAATGATAGCTTGGGAAAATGCATTTTTCATTCCTAACTATCTTGTTAGTGTATCAAATTACAAAACACCATCTGAGGCAGTTTTTACCACATCACATCAGAGGGCATTTCATAAGTGATACTGCTCTCATCACAGTCTAGTAGAGAAAAAAAGAGGGAGTTTGTTTATAGATTCTTTCTTGTTTGTTTTACATTTTCTATGCAGAAAAAAAAAATCCAATAACCCACAAAAAGATGTAGGTCAAATGTTCTCATCTCAAATCTTCCTTGATAAGTAGCGATTTAAGAAGTCTATATAAAAATGTGTTATTCCCTTTCAGCTCATAGGAAAAAATGTTTCAGAAATAGCACATAAAAAAATATTCAATGTCACTAAAACTGGAATAGAAAATGTTTTATAGATTAACAAACATTGTAATGAATTTGCACAACCTTAACTGACTGTATACATAGCATAATGAAATGGTCTACATCCTTTCAAAGAAAAATTAGGTATTCCAGCACATAGTTTTAGAAAAGCATTGTTCAGAAAAACCTGCATTTTTTCCCAGCTACCATGTAATTTGTGAGATGCATTTTTAAATGATCTGCAACTGCAGCAGGCTTCATCAGTCAGATGATACAGATAGATAATTCACCAAACTGTCACATGATCTTCCATCAGTCTAAAAGATGTGAATATATTGCCACAAGCTTTGGGAATAATGGGTGCACCTGTTTACAGTGTCACCTCTGTTTGCTAATTGTCTCCTTGAGCTACATTTTACTTCTAATGCATTTATTTTTGACAGGCAGTGTCTATTTAGAAATCACATTACTTCAAGTGCAATTGTTCTTTTGTCTATCAAGTAAATGAAGTGTTGTTATACAGATTTCAGGTTCTGATTAGTGAAGTATCAGCACACCACAAAGGTCAATCAGTTATTTACCTGAAGTAATAGAAGTATGACAGGCCTCCTGGATATCCTCTAGATCATGGTATAGCTCATGTTAGCATTAAATATTTTATATTTCAAATATATATACACACACCTTTGTTCGCATGCATATATCACATAAATGTATTAAATGTTCTAAAACATACAGTATTGTACATTCCCAGAAGAACATAAGGACAAAAGCACTCAAGTGGAAAACAACACAGACCCAACTCTTCTTCCCTAGTATTTCAAGTTAAGCCAAGATGATGGTGATAACCAAGGTGCCAGTCTCACAACCATTTTGCAATTGTTTATGTACATAAGCTGTCACACCAACAAACCTAATGCTTTAAAAACAGGCGCTTTTTTTGTTGTCCTTCCTGCTTTTTATATAACAGTGAAGCAAAATTTAGCTAAGGTTACTTGCATTAGCTTCAACTAATAAGATGCCATAAGAAATTAAGATGAGCCACTTGAGGTCTAAGAAAGACCACAGGGGATTTTTATTCACACCCATACCCTCATGTCCACAATGTTATCAACATTCAGTCAAATAACATGTCTCAGTAAGTACAAAACCATGCCTTTATATATATATAGTAACACATTCAAGTAGAACTATAGTATCAAACAGGAAATTTTGAAAGCCTAAATCAGCACATTGATCACAGCCACTTCACTGCATATATATTGATCCCATACACACACACATAAAGACATTTTAACTGTTTATCACCAAGGAGGAAAATAGTATTCCTGTAGTGATATCAGTGGTTTGCCAAAGCCTCATTATTTCTCTTGTACCTCTGTCCAAGTTTCACATCCCACATTTAGCTCTGCCATGCAAGGACAAAGGGAAAGGAAGCATGAGAAGGGAAGTATGAGAGCAAAAGAATTTCCCATAACAAATGCAAGGTCCAAAAACAACACCTACCCATCCTCGTGAAAGGCTAGGTACAGCCTGGTCTCTGTACACACACAGAGACCTCAGGGGCTTACCAGGGATTTCCAGACACCATTGCTGTTTTACCAGTTTGCCAAAAGAAACGGAGACAAAAAGCCACTCATGCCTTAAGTCACATTCTAAATTGGCTCCCAAGAGCATTCCCCTACCTTGTTCACTAAAGCACAGGGTGTGTTTTCTCAGTGTTTAGCATATGCTATGTAACCTGAGCAGGACTTGTATTGTTTCAGTAGTTGTTTTTCTAAAGTATGTTCCCATCAGGACCATAATTACATGCAAAATACTAGAGTCAGAGTCATTCATAAAGTCATTTAAAATTTTCTCTAACACTTTCTAGCAAGATTAGGGCACATCTTGAAATGGAATATGAAGATATAACAAATCCTGGGCACAGATGCAAACCAATGATAAAAGTTCAAATTACTCCAGGTAACTTCATGTATTCCAAGACCCAAATTCTATAGGGAAATATCCCCTGCTGTATTTTGAAGAGCAGTCCATTTTTCAAATATTTCTGCAAGTGTAAGCACAATTTAGATAGAGCTAATCATTCATGAGCATCTTATATACCTGTATTTATGACTAAAGCTCCTGGAAACTTGAGTCTGAAGTTCTCAAACCATACTTTTCCCACAGCTTCTAAGGTTAAAAATCATACACTTAGCAGCAGCAGGATTGAGTCTGATGCCTGTAAAAGAGGCAATGGACATGGAATTGCCATTTGCTCACTAGTCCAAAGTGTCTCTGTGGGAAGATGAGTCTCCTCCCATAGCTTGATGCTGCAGAAAAGAGATCATTTATGTGGGAAGTGTACAAATTTATTGAATAATTTGACACCTACCCCAAGAATTATTGTTTTCTTTTACACAACAGCAAGCAATCTTTAGAATATTATTTTGCATACAGAGGAGAGGATACTCTAGCAATAAAGCTGCTTGCCTAAGACTAAATCCTGCCAAGTACTTCTTTTGCACAGAAACAGTCTCCTTGAAATCAATGAGATTTCTTGAATGAGCTCTTCACACAAGTAAAAGGATCAGGTCCTTAAACAGCAGAGAGTACAGACGACCATGTTAACATAAAGCATCAAACAGAAGGAGGTCTTGGTAATGGACTGAAGTATAGTCACCTACCACACATGGTTAATGAGAAGTGACAGGCCAAATTCAGATCAAATGTAAAGAGGGGCACTTTCCCTCCTGGAACAAAACCCGTTACAGAGGTCTAAGCTTTGGTTCATGCGTAGTATCAGGTAGCAGCAATGCAATTAACCATCATCCAGTGAATTACCAAAGCTTACCAGCACGGCAATCACCAAAATAACACCCTAGAGACAGAGAAAAAACACGACCATGTACCTTGCAATGCCCACAGCTGGACCATAGGTGACGGTCCAGCCCTAGACAGAAGAGGAGAGGTTCAGCACAATGCCATCGAAAGGGATCCAGGATGCGACACCATCCTGTGATTCTATGTATACATGCCAGAGAGCTTTCCAAAAACACCAAGGCACTGTCTTCCTGAGTACCCTGCATTCCACTCACTTCTAGCACAGTTCACCTGCTTGCCTCCTAGGCAGCTGACAGCAGCCATTGCAACACCAACATCCAGCACTGCATCTCACCCCTCAGACCCTTTCTTCTCCCTGGAAATACTTCACGGCACTGCTGAAGACCAGGCCAGCCCTTGACCCTATTTTACCTCAATTTCTGGACCTCTACATGATTAACGATGGAAACATTTAATTCTGTTTCAGTCACTGCATTTATCTTCTGTTTAATATATATTTTAATACTGGAGGGAAGAGGGGGTGAGGACACAGCTCTCTCCAAGCAGAACTAATCCTCCTTTGAGGACAGACAAGCCCCATACAGCCCTCAAAGCCGAACGGCAAGAAGCTCTGGTTAGCTGAGGAGGCTGCACAATCTCAGCAGGTTGTAAAACAAGGATAAACAACAAATTATAACTTAGTGGCAACTTCCGTTTTCCCCCTGCAGCCCTGGATGTGCGAGACTGGCCACTGAGCGCGTGGGTAAGTGTGGGGAGCACATATGTGCCAGCAGAGTTTATAGTGAAGGAGGGGAGCACGTGGGTGGTAGCAATTTAAAAAGCAGCTGTGTGTATGTTTTTCCCAGTTAGACTGTGAAATCACAAATGGTGGAATCAGCACTGTAAGCTCAAAACCACGTTAACCCACTTGGCTGCATTTTATCGTTAACTTTGCATCTACATTTTTCTTTATTTTTACAAAGAACACAGAATGACTCCTCACCCCAACTACCTCCTTTTATTAATAAAAGGATAAAATTACACTAAATATTTCTAATGTGGTGATAAAATGGTGAAGAATTAGAAAGTATTATAGAACAGGACATTTGTGGCCAGAGCCTTTGGAACATTCATACTGTTACATATATTTTCTCTAAGTAATCAGGAATGTATTGGTATTTTGAAATTACGTATCTCTAATAACACAGAAGTACTTAAGAACAGAAATAGACAGTAATGGAAAATGCAGTCAACTGTTGACAACATATAGAATTTCAGAAAATAATTTACAGAGAACAGCACAGCAGATGAGTCAAAATTTTCTCAAAAATATTTCTTGCCTTCAATAGTCCAATGTAATTCATTTTCTATCTCTGTTCATTAATCATTGTTAAAATTAGTGATCCATTTCTTCCACTCTGCCATCTGCACTCAGCTTCGTAACAAACATGACACCTTCCTGCATAATAAAACCTGACAACTACGAGGATGCATTTCCAAATAGCTTTCTGCATATTTGCACCTCTATAACTGATTCCGTTGTCAGACAAAAGTGGATTATTTAAGCAGAGTTCTTTCTTTATCAATTCAGTACACAGACGTGTGCTTGTGAGGGAGTGCATGTGTGTGTGTATGTATGAAATGATCAAGTGAAAATCACTTAATTTGAATTAAAAACAACATATACCAGTTATCTTTGAATTCTTACCGTAAGTAAAATTGGTCATATATATATGTGTTAGTTTTCATCTTCTACTATGAAGCTTAAGGATGTAACGTTTGGATTGGCTTCATCTTGTAAAGTTTGCATACACTAGAATTATCCTGACACTCCAATTTCCTCCAAAAGAAAAAAAAAAGGAATCATATCCAGCTCGGTTTTGTTTCCTAGCCTTTGATCACTGACAATTTCAAATAAATATTTTTAAGATAAGATGAAATATCCAAGCAATGAGAAGATATAAAAAAGTGCACAGATAAATAATTAAAATTCAGGATGTCATTTCCATCCTGTTCAGGCTAGCCTCTAATCTCCTGGTGACAGACAGGGGACCAGAGAACAAGGTTTTGGTTCTTGGTCTCTTTCCATTCCATCAACAGACTTGGAAAGCCATGGCAGCAGGGCATCTGAGTGGTCCCTTCATAAATGCTAATTGCGCTTAGATCCCACTGATTAACAGAAGCTGCAGTTCTCAGCACACCGAAAATCAGGCTAATGGTGGGAGCATCAGGCCATACACATGCAAGTCAATGTGAACCTGTCCACCGACTGTGAGGAATCTGGTGCCCTGTTCACAGCTCTCAGTTTAGTGAGCAGAGCTGGTCAGCCATGAAAGCCTTCATCTACTTCTGCTCAAAAACTGCAAGACAGCAACACAGTGCAAAGGGGGCACTAAGGAACATGAAGGGGCACACTAGAGTCCTCTAGAGGCTAAAAGTAGTTACCTAAACCTTTAAAATACTCTCTGTCAGGTCTGAGAAGTATACTAATCTTTAACTGAAACTGGGAAAGAACCATCTTTTCCAGTAGAGAAGACTATTGTTCCATAATAACCTCAAAAAACTGTGCCTACAGCAAGTTCTGCAGGTGCCCTGTAACAGCAGAGAGAATGACAAATGCAGTGTTCAGGGTGGGAACTGTTACTCTTTCAGTCAGCTTCCTCCATGTTAGTTTTGGGTCATGGCCACCACAATAACCCCCACCCATGCCGTTGCTTACCTCCTGGCCAAGTGAGCCCGTGGCCACTGAGCATCCCTCCAGGACAGACCCAGCTGCTCCACAAGCTGCTGCACACACGTCTGATGGCTGCCACCTCTGAGGAGCTGCTTGGGAAGAGCACCAAGGGCTGACAGCATGAACTGGTAGATGGTGCTGCGTTCAAGAGACCATGCTCATTTCCCAGCTCTGCCAGCTGACCTACTCACTAAACTTGGACAATCGTCCCAATTCCAAATGTCCCCGTTTTCCCAGTATTAAGGGAGATGCTGACACCTGCCTCCTTTGTGACCCACTGATGAAAAAAGCTAAATGGCTTTCAACAGCATCGGAGACTACAACTCATATAAGGAAACTGTATACACATCTTCTTTCAGTGCCCCAATTTTCAGCTGTGCACTGCTGCTAGTATCATTCCTCTCTCTGATAAATTTGTGACAGAAGCTGTCAGTGGAGAAAAGATCTTCCATTGAATAATAAAAAACGTATAGACATTATAAATTATAGTTATAAATTATATATTTATATATAATAATATATATTGCAATGCTTCTTTTTGAGTAGGAAAATATAAGGGGGAACTTAAGCAAAAGTCCAGAAGGTCAAATCCAAATTCAAGCAACATCTTCAATGTACACTATGAGAAGGAGCAGAACATTTTAGGAACAAAGGGCCCAATTCTGCCTTCAGATGTATGCCAGCTACTTACACATGCACAACAGGCCAGAAGGAGACCCAAAGTTTCTGTAAAAATTATTTCAGAAAGTTAAATAATTTTTATCTTGAAGGAAGCTAAAAAAAAAATAAATTAATCTATTTTTTGATACAACACTCTCTAATACAAGAGCAAATGTATGACACATTTTGGAAGAAAAATCTGTATCTGACTTGAAAGTGTCTGTTCAAAATTTAAACCAGATGTGATATAAAACAGCTGAAATCTAAATTTTGGAAAAAATCGAGATGCAGAAAAGATGCAGCAACTGGCTTCTGCTGGATACTGCAAGGGTAAGAGAGCCCTCTTTTTAAAGTATTAAGACTGGAACCTTTCTAGGTACACAGAAACAACTTAACCTGTTGGTATTATCTTTTTAAAATGTATCTTACTTTGTGGTCTACAGTTTGTAGGAGTGGGGGGTTGTTTTGTTCACTTTTTTTTTATTTTCTTCAATTTTTCAATTTGGAAATTGACTGTCTAGCCTATTTATGAATTTTCTGTACATTCTTGTCTAGCACTCAGTAAGCACTGGAGAACAACTACTAACTATTCCTTTTATTCTTCCCTTAAAAGAAAAAAAATCAAACAGGCATTGTCTCTATAGCTGCCTCTTTTGCCTTTTAGTTTCCTTTTTTCTTCACATGTCTGCATACTGACACATTCAATTTCAGGTTATCAGCACATCTGAATTACAGAATACTGATGGGGATAGAGGGCAGGCCTCTCTGGACTGATTAGCATCATTTAAGAAAGCATTCACTTGCTTGCTTCATTGGCTGCAGGGATTCCATGATGGGTGGCCTTTTAGCATTAGAAGTCAATATGGAGCAATCTCATTTGAATTAAATATGGACAAAAGAAAAGATGTGATTGTGGTTATTCATAGCTAACCTTTTAATTTCACAAAGCTCTGAAATTTGGGAGTTTGTAAGCCCTAAAACTTAAATATACTTAGTTTTTCATTTCTTTTCAACTCAATGCTCTTCTCCTCCTCCAGTTTTTATGTACTTTCTAATTTGTGCAAAACTTAAACCAGAAGCTTATTTCAAAAGAACTGTCTGGATGAATATTCAGGAAAACCTTTTAACCTAGTTAAACCTACACTGACTATAAAAGGAGAAATGCCTGATTCTAATCCATAAATGTATGTAAATCCATACTGAAAAACATATTTGTCTCCATCAGACTCATACTTGTTTCTGAATGGACCATAAATGCAGCCAAGTATTTCATTAACACAAATAATTATGTATGGCCAGTCATATTACGACCTTTGTTAACAAGAGCCTAAATCCGTGGAAAGGTTGCAGTGATTTAAAGAACAAACTCTGAGCAGAGGGAAACAAATTTCTATTCTCTCATTAAAGTAAAATTATTCTAGTAACAAGTTCTACCTAACTAGTAAAATCACAGAAATGTATAACATCAGGCTACAGAAACAACTGGGAGAAAATAAGTAAAGCTTAAGTTTTCCAAGAGATCAAAAGAAGGTAAGTGCGAAATTTGACTTCCAAGTAGATGAAAGAGCTAAAAGTGTAGCCAACCTCTCTGAATATCTGATCCCTCTGCACTTGAAGACAGTGGGAGTTTTGCCATTAACTTCAATGGAAGCAAAAATCAGACATTGAGAAATGAAGTGGAAATGGCTTTTGCTGAGCTGGGCTGACTGCCATGATACGGGATAAGCTCAGCCTATGAGGAACAGAGGATAAATATCTCTCTACTTGTAGCACATGACTTGTCCCTTTGCTACCTATCCCAACAGACCAAGCTTATATTTGAAATATATAGTTAACTCCAGTCCAAACCATTTCATAGATATCCTGATGAAGGAGAAGAGTATTTAAAGTCCCTCAGTGGGTGTCTCATAGAAAAAGATTCCAGCAAATCATTCCTGTACTGCAGACACCATTGAATCTGAAATCAAGGTCTGTTTAAAGCATTTTCATGGATCATGTTAAAGACTAAATCAACCCCTTAAAAAGAAGCAGCAGAACACTACCTGCATTTATCCCTTTTAATTGTTCTGGGGAAGTTAAGCCTGAAACCACCCAAAGTATTCACAGAATGACTCCTGTATTACTCAAGACTTTAGTTTATTCCTGCTGTTGTAATACAGAGAGCACCTAGATGAGAGAGAATGGAAGGTAGGGAATATGTTTCCTAAGGAAATATACACATTCAGCTTTCTTAAATTGTATGATCTCACTGTAATATTCAATAGTTTTATAACTCAGCTCTTGCAAGTTTTCCTCCTGTCCCTACTTTACTAATTGCCAAAAAAAATTCAGGTTTTTTTTCAAGCCAGTATCCCAGACCTCTCCACTCTCACATAGCGTTACATCAACAGCATCCCTAGCATGCATTTTGTCCATTTTTAAATGAAATAAGGCTAAATAAAGAAACAAAAGCGCTTGGGAGCACTTTCACTGCAGCATAAGCATTCTGACAAGGCCCTTCACAAATGTTTCCAATATGCTTTATACTGCAACCCAATGTGCAACTTCTAAACTACACCACCACAAGTAAGAAATTAGAAATGTTGAGGGCTATTGAACACTGAATTTTCACAGTGCATCTGCACAAAGTTATTTAGCACAGATGTTTCTGTAATTGTGATCCACTGGAAAAACTTAAAGTGTTCAATGGCCCTCACACTTCCACCTGCAGAGCAGTACTGGCCTAGTACAACTATGCTGAGCTGTAGTGTATAAAAAGCAGCAGCAGAGGCTGGATCTGGCTTTGTAAGGATTTTCACAAATAGTGTTATTCTGCTTTGTTTGTGAAGGGGTGCCACGATTTTGGTTTTTTTTCTTTTCGTTTACAAAAAAGACCCACATATTAAAAAGGGGTGAAATAGATTTTACATGCCTGGCTTTGAACCTGGGAATCTCCCACAGTGCAACTAATTGCATTGCCAACAAGACACAGGAGTACACCCACAAGCAGCATAAAATGTAACTGTGAGGGGTGTGATGGTAAGTCTTTATAAATAATACATTCATCCCAAGGTGCACTTGTGTCTATGTTGTTAATGTAGGTATTTTTTCATTAGTAGCTGTAAAGATATCTGGGCAGGTGAACATCAATATGCCTCTAAAGACAATAAAATTAGGAAGCAAGAAGAGAACAGCACTTGTTTCTTAAGCAGCATGGTTCAGTATATTCAGCTGGTACAAGAGCAAAAGGAAGTGAAGATCATTACAGTGACCTCAGCTCTATATGAATCCACATGGCCTCAGAAATTCCCAGGAGTGCATCACCCTATTCTGACTGTCCAAAAAAGGGTGTCTCTGAGATGGTAGACACAGGCAATATCTTCCTGCCCGCAGGAACAGCTGAGCAAAGAGCGAGCAGCACAAATCTGGTTAAAGAGCACTGAATAAGGACCAATAACTTCTTTGTCATCCCACTGCCAATGCATAAGAAAGCAAGTGGACCATTCAGTTAACCTCCCTTGCATATCATCAAAAAGGGATTCTAGAGATTCTTTTACCTGAGAAAACAAGAGGGAATTGATTAGAGAAAATACTGTAAGCAAGATAGGGATAAGACAACTTTGATATAAAAAACGTCATCTAATATGGCTATCAGCACACAGTGGACTGTAGAAGTACATATAAATTTAGTGATAGGTTGCTAGTTTTCAAAACACAAATCCATAATGTCGACTCATATTTTGAGCCATAAAAAGTGAGGATAATGGCTAAGTTAGCATTTGAAAATTGGCTGCAGTAACCACTAAATACATTTTTCAGAGGATATGAACAATAATATGACAATTGCTCCCAACTAGATAACCACTTTGTGCTGCTGTCCCACCAGATCTAACAAATGTAACCATGTCAGTGCCTCAGCAGGAGAGCAGCCACTTAATTGCTCCAAGAATCTTTATTTTTATGGTTCTTATTGCTAAGTTGTTCCTTATCTTATTTGCTACAACACTCTTCTACCATCTTTAATTTTATGTGGAGTCCTGCACAGCTATGTTTTACCCTCCTCTCCTTCAGTGCTCTCTGGCTGGGTCACCTATTTTTTGCTCATGTGCTTTCCTCCAAGTTTATGCTGCTGACACCCACATCTACCCTCTGCACCTGTCTCCTATCTGAGCTTGGCACACCTGCCTGCACCTGAGACCACCTCGTCTAATTATGTTGCTGTCAATATAAACTTGGATGAATAAAACCAAGCTACATGCCTTTCCTTTCAGCCTCCTGCCATTCCCTACTTACTTTGTCACTGTTCATCAGCAATGCCATTTCCTTGCCATCTTCAGTGTGACTTTTTATTCTGTCTCAAAAAATTCAAGTAACTCCCAAACCTGCTGTTTTTTCATGTATCCTAGTTTAAGAAACAATCTCCTATTTCTAAATAGTGAACAATCTTCAACTTCTCCATCATGACTGCTACTGCAACTACTTCTACTTACTCATTCCCCAAATACTCAGCTCCACCCCAGCACAGACAGCTGTTCCCTGAGTAGGCCCAAGTGTTCTGCAATAGAAACAATAAATAATTAAATGATAATGAGGAGGCAGCATGCTGATAGAGGAGGTGGCACTACATCCTACAAGACAGCACCGAATCAGTTTGCCAAGATAATAGAGAGAAACCAGGCTGATCTATAAACTGGATTTTCATTTAAGTCTGAAAAGCAGAATTCTGGTTGGCCACACTAAACAAATGACAGTAGTGCATAGATCTTTGATTATATTAAATGTACCACCCTGGGCAGCATTTTAAGAGATGTGCATAATGTCCTTTTGAAAACTGAACACAGGGCCAGAAGCCCAAAGGCATGCAAGCCCTTGACCCTTATTCAGGCACCTAAATCCCACTAGAATGAAGATCAAGCACCTCAAAACCCAAAAGGCCGCACACTTCAGAGGATGTAAGCCACAGGCATGTAGTTTCCTGAGACACTTTTGAAGTTGTAACCCCTGGTCAAATGCTATCTTAAATACTACCATCCCACCACCTCAGCTCTCACAGCAATTTTATCTGGTTGATGTATTTATTTCTGTCCTGTTCTGCTACAAGCTGTAAAAATAGCTTAATTGTTCCACCTTAGGGGTGGCTGCTGCTCGGTAGGAAACCTTCTTAAGCAACTGTTTCACAGCCATTTTATTTAACTTTTTAACTTGCAGCAAAGTTTAAGGCACTTGAGTGAAGGTTCACACAGGTAAGCACATACTCCTCTTCTAACCACAGAGCTAATCAAGAAACACAAAAATAACCTGTGTTGCACAAAACATTCACTCAGTCCTCTTTCATACTAAACCTCATGGTGTTTAAAACCTTGGCACATTTTCGGGTTTCCAGCTATTCTCACTGCACAACAACATGAACAGAAAGTAGCTGCCTTGAAATAACCATTTCTAAAAGCTTTTGGTCTCCAGTTCCTTCTGTATTAAAACACTGACCCTTTTCATGAAGGAAAAGACATTTTAATATCCAAAAGATGAAATTTAGTCCCAAAAATAAATAAATGAAGAAATGTTAACAGTCAAAAGGTAATAGGGAAAACAAGAGAGGAATTAAAGCTGAAATGTCATCCTTAACTCACCCCCACCGTGCCCAACTCTTGCAGGGGTCCTCTAACAATTGGTAATCCTTCATAGTGTACCATATGTGCTGCAATAACAAGGCCCAATGAGGTACATTAAGGATGTCATTTCAACCTTACCTCCTTGCTTCTGTGAGATGAAGGGAGACCCTGAACTCCATTTTAACATAGTCTAATGATTAAATAAAAGTTGCACTTTTCTGGGACAATGCTGCTCAGTTTTGTAGTGTAAATAAAAACGGCTTAAGTTGGTCAGCTGCTAACCACATGGTAATAATAAGTACAACAGACCGAAGTTCACAATTATTTCAGATTTACTCTCTTCCTGATCTTTCATTTTTATCAGCAAAACATCCTCTTGGCAATGGGAAGCTAAGCTGAAACTTAAATGAAAAAAATGCAAGAAGTAAATGACAAAAGACACAATTTTATGAAAGGAAAATATTCAGACCTCAGCCTTGACCTTGACCTTTTACTGTCTTTTAACATTAAACATTTGCCCCACCTTCGAAAAGATAAATGTGGCTTTTGATGACAGCCTATGTTATCTGAGGATTAAAATAGCCCTCTTGCAGTGCTCAACATTAAAGTCTTCCGCATTTGCAAAATTGCAAACAGATGCAACTCAAGTACCTGCAAATAATCTGCCAAGACCAATTTCAAAAGGGAGATTTCAAAATATGTGGAAGTCATTAGGACATGTATTATTTTTGCAATGAATAGGCGCCAGGAGTGTCTCAAGAAGCAGATGGGTGCTACTTTGTTTATAAAAGATCAACAGAATATTTGCCTGTAAATGAAGACGTATAAGCTATATGAAACAATTATGTTAAAATGGTGAATGTTTCAAAGCTAATTGTAATGGTCTTTTAAGATCTGAATTCCTCGTTTCTTACAGCATGCTAAAATATCATTTTAGTTTTGGTCTTGATTGATATAATTACAAAAATGGCAGAAAATTAAAGCAAATGCTGTCAGTTTTGCTGTTGTAAATGTTGTCACTTTATCACTTGTTTACAGTTGCACCCATACTGATAAGTGAATATTTTTCAACATGCATAAAAAAATACGACCTTAATCTCATGGGAAAATACAGAAAGGACAGTAAAAGACGTTAAGCTTGAAAACAAAACAAAAAACATTTCTCAAACTGCACCATGCTACCTTATGACCAGTAGTTTAAAATTCACATCTTTATAAATTTCTAGCTTATTAAAACAGAGAATCACAAAGGAAACTATGACTCTATCTAACACATATAAATTTATAAAGAACTCAATAAACATTAATACATTATCCCTGCAACAGAACAATAAGCTGTAGCACAATATGGCTGGTTAAAATCTCAATGTTGTATTTCTCAAAGTAATATATTTTAAATCAGGCTTCCAAATGATAATGAAAAATTTGTCTGTCCAGATACTAAATCTATCTGGCATTATTTACCACGAGGAGGATGTATAAACTGAAAAAAAAAAAAAACAACAAACCAAAGAAAAACAAAAACAAACCAAAAAAACCCCCAACACATATTTTACTTGCCCATCAAAAAAATTAATTGCTTGGGCAAAGAGAATTTTGCACTGTTGGTTAAGACAGCTATATCCAGAAAATTCCACTGAATAAATATTTTTACATTTGCCTCAGTACTGGTGAAGAGTACTATTACAATCACAGTTTAATATGTGTATTAAAAATAATGGGCGTGTGTTTTGGGAGGGTTTGTCTGTTTGTTGTTTGTCTGGGGGCTTTGTTTTTACACAATTAGACTTAGGTAAATAGAAATTTATAAATGTTTACGTCAAAAGAGTAATTCAAGATTTGCTGACATTGTAACATACCAACTACCAACAACTGCATGGCTCCTTTCATTTATTGCCATTTACAAAAAATTGTGATACAGCAAGCTTAAAATACAGTGGAAGCCCTCAGAGTGCAGGTTAGGAGACCCAGTGAAAGTTAGAGAGCAAATGCAAATACTTTTCACACTCTCCAGGTTTCACTAGGTCCTGTGAACTGCAATCTTCACTTTTTTTTTTTTCACTGTGATGAAGTTTCTGCTAGGACCTAAAAACTCTGTTCTTCACTGATAATCTTCCAACTGGGGCTTCTACTGTTAGTGTATACCTGTAAGATAGAAGGAGAAAGTAAGAAGAAAGAGACAGAAATAGAAAAAAAAAAAAGCTGAAAAAGAGAAATTATGAAAGATAAGCAAGAAGAGATAAGCAAAGGAAAGAAAAAAACCCAAATATCAGAGCAAGCAAAACATTAAAAACTTTGAATTTTAAAAAAAAGTCTTCTACATGTGAATAAAGATCACTAAGGGATTAATGGAATATTTCTTTTTCTATATATAGGTTAGATAAATGTACTAAAGGTAAAGCACATATAAAAAACGAATCTGCAGTTCATGGAAATGTTTGGGGTTTTTTTCAAAACTTGCATTGGCTGTTATATAAATACAGTGAGGAAATATCTGGTGACTTCTAGGAGATACAATTAAAAAGAGAAGTGGGCTTCCGTTCCCTAGAGCTCAGGGTGTCCAGACTCAGCAGTATCAAGAGAATCACAGTTAGGTCAGGAGAGCTGAGCCACAGAAGTCCATGCAGCAGGTCATTCAACACAGGCCATCTTAGGGCAAAAATCTCATCATGGAATGTTTTCTCTGTTAAAAGTACAGCTCTGTCACCAAGTGCTGCACTTCACACCCTTAATTTTGGGGGTGATTCATGACCATCTCCCCTTAGGACATCTGTGGGCATATCTGCTGAGGAGAACACTTGGCGAAGGAGAGCCTAATACTAAAAATTTCCTATCCCCAGAATGAGGAAGCTGGTGATGGTGGTGCAGACTAAGACACACCCACCAGCTCCAAGTGGACAAGTGTCCACTTTTGCTACACCCCAAATGAGGCATAGCAAAAACTGCTTCTGACTAGTGTCCTGGTCCCAATGGTGAAGGGGAAGGACCATCTCATCTCAGATCATACCTTCTCCAATTTATTTCATTTCTCCATTGGAGCTTTTTAAGATTATTTCCATTTTTACTGTAACCAACCCAAGTCAGATAAACAGAGGTATTGCCTTCCGTTCCTATCCCAAACACATTTGGGATCAGTTTCCCCAAATTCAGCAACAGGACAATCCCTTTGCCTCCTTAACCTGGAAGGGACATCTCCCTTCCACTGCCCCCAGCTCTCACTTCAGCCTGGGGAACCCAACAGACAGACGACAGGCTGCAAAATAGCAAGCCACCATAGTAAGTTTTATTTGAAATCAGTTGCCAGATTTCAGAAATGGCAGGATTCCTGTTTGTTTGGAACAGGAGGATGTATTTATACTGCAGATATGGTCTGAGCAAGAGGTTGTCTTGCTGACTGCTCACAACACGTTTGTGGGAGTTAGATTTCAGCTTACGAAGGGGTCTGCACCATCTGGAGACTCCTACAGGCTCTTGTCCACTTCAGGAGCTTTAAAGGGATCCCATAAAGGGGCATATTTGAAACTGAATTTGAGGGTGGCTGGTTGACTCACGCCAGACTATACATTTATGTAAAAAAAAAACAAACCAAAAAACATTTGCAGGCACTGGTACCATAAATCTGCCCTGAAAAACTATGTATTCCAATAAATTCAGTTACAACACATACTGACCCTGTTTGAGCAAACCATACCATTTTAAAATTATGCCAGCCTCTGCAAAACTATGTGGGATCTCTCACACCATGAATTAATATCCACAAGAGACTTAGCTGAGCTCATCAAACTCATTTCACATAAGACAACAAATTAAATCACCCCAGGGACTAAGTACATGAAAAGCCAGAGTGCTATCAAGCAAGCTAGCTCCCTATAAGGTAGATTTCTTTAAACCAAACATTAACTATACTTTCAGAATACACTGTTTCTATTGTTTATATGCACCACATAATGAAATGCTACTCCTGTTTTCACCAGATGGTAGCACATATAATTTTCAGGCCTTCAGTTCATATCATAATACAAACAATTGGTATGGCAAATATTACTGGTCTGTAAACACTTCCACTGTTCCAGAGCTTTTCCACAAAAACAATACAATTTTTCCATTTCACCGTTGTAACAGAAACCATGATAATTTCTGATATTCCAAAATATATGCATATTTGGTCACTTCTTGCTGCCCAAAACAAATGAAACAATCAAACCTCGGACTGTTCGGCTGCTTCTGCTTTTTAAATAAAAATTAAATATTAACAAAACTATGCGAATATCAAAATGCTTAAATGGTACAATGCAAGATGTATCCTTAATACATTTTAACAATAACGCATGCTGTGTTCCTACACTGGAATAACATCATCCATATGAATCCCAGGAATTTAGTATATCTGACAGTTTCTCTCAACCACCCATAACATTCTTTCCTGTCTCATTGTAGCTGGCGAAAGAGAATTCTATAATTGAGTGGTACAGAACATGTGCCCTCCCTGCTAGAAGATGACAGATGGATTATAAAAACTTCAAAGCAGAGCATTTGGAGCACCAGGGGAGAGATAGTGGGTATTTGAACTCTCAGTCTTTACCCAGGAGACAATGGCACTCTGACATGGTGCATATATCAAGGAATGGTGTAACTAGATAGACATAATCTTTCTTTTCAGTAAGTATTTAACATTCTGTTACGAACAAGTTTCAGCCTAGCTAAAGTGCAACTCATCTTAATACTAATCATCGTAGCCTGAAAGGCTACATGCCCCCTTTTTTCAATTTTGGCTCAACTGCTCCTTCATAAAACTGTTTTTTAAAGGACAGAAGCAGTGTTACATACATGCTCAGGTAGCAGAAAGGCTATTTTGAATCTT
The DNA here is from genome assembly GCA_035041135.1 of Platyrinchus mystaceus. Lineage (NCBI taxonomy): Eukaryota > Metazoa > Chordata > Aves > Passeriformes > Tyrannidae > Platyrinchus > Platyrinchus mystaceus. Next base: position 6,102,743 of record JAWWLV010000021.1, read on the forward strand.
ACAATTAAAATGTTCCTGGGATTTAGTATTTGTATATGTGTAGGTGAATCTCGATTTCTGGAATGCTTATTTGCATTGTCTGCATTTAAAGCTCTGCTCTCCATCAGAGTTTACATACCACATGTTGCTGATCATTCACTAGTTACTAAAGTTCCCTTAAATTATTAACATCCCTAAAAAACCCCTTATAATTCTAGGGGTATAAATCCTTTCAAGGAATTGATCCTTTCACTCCTGCTGCTATATCACAATGATGGCTGAATGTCTTATGCCATCTTTATCAAGATAAATTATAATCTGAAAAAAACCCTCATCCTTCTGTATCCTTTAAATACCTGCTAGAAACACATAAAGACAGAAAATCCCATTCACACCAGAGGTGTGTTCAAAATTTCTTAAAGTTAAGAATAATTGCATCAGCATACAGATTTTCTAAATCGTTACCTTCCCATGCAAATATAGGGCCTTGACATATCTTGACATTGTTCATCCATTTTTTTTTTACCACTCCTTTGACAGCCAAAGCCCCTGGTTGATTAAGAAATTACTCGCCGAAATTGTTTTTAAAAATACCTACAACTTAATGTAAGCTCAGAAATAAAAACGGGTTTAGAGATCTCATTTGTCGATATCACAAAAATCACACACACATGATTTGACACAGTTTGCAGCCGCTGCTCAGGCAAGGCCCAGGACTAGAATAGCAAGGGTATTATTGCAGGTCAGAATTGAGGGGTACTGGCAGAGCTGCGTGTGGGAAAGCTTGCATAACAGCCACCCTGTGCCAAGCTTTAGCCTTTGTTATTAGGCCCTTTAATGAACGCCATATTCACACAAATTAAATAAAAAAATATGCTGCATATTTTAAGTAGAGTGAATTCAAAACTAAACAATTGGAAGCTTCAGTGCTACAAGAAAGCCACACAGTAACTATTCCCATTCTCCTACAAACGCATTTAATAAAGTAACATGCGAGCAATTTTAAATATTTGATCCTTTTATTACACAGTCGAAACTAAAAAAAAAAAAAATAGCAAGCAAGAACTCTGGAAGATGATGAGGCTGTAGTTTTTAAGTAGCAAGTAAAAACAATAGCACCAAGATAACACAGAGAAAAACAGAAGCAAGTAACTTTGCAGCTGTGTTAATAAAAAATGTCATAACTCCAGCAGTGGAAGAGGCTCTCGCTCACGCACTGCCCAGTGCTTCATCACAGATGGCTCCCTAGCAAATAGCACTGTGGCAAACTGCAAAGTTGCCTATTAATGTATATTTTTTCCCCTGCACAAAACATTAATCCCAGTCTTTACAAGAGGGGAGGAGGTGGAGGACTGTGATGCTTTGAAGGAGACCTGTTTTGAGAAACCCTTTTTTTAAGTGCATTTTCATCTTTTCTTTTTTCAGTGATCTTCTGCCACACTGGAATGTAAACACCACAGGAATAGACAGAATCTCGAATTAAGGATTTGAATGCCTTTCTTTAGAAGTAATCTTCAAAGAATGTACATCCCAAACATCACAGTGGCTCAACAAGCTGGAAGCCAGCTACTGCATGTAAAACTGCACAGGTCATACCTAGTACCTACTACCAGTTGGGTTCTGAATTGATACAAATATAAACAACACCAGTTTGTATCTCGGTATATTTGACAGGCAGGACTATCAGGGACAGTAATATGGCTTTAATGGAAGAAAGCCATTCTTTCACAATGGCACTAGTGTACTTATACACACTGTGTTGTTGAATTAAAAGTTAGCTCAGCAGGACCCAGCTTTATTTTTGTTAGTAGGCATCCACCATCAGTCGTCGACGCTAGTGGAGAGGAAAGGCATGTCTTATTTACAGATGCTATTGTGCTGACTTTAATAATAGTAAATACACAGAAGACAGACTATTGTGGACGGAAAAAATCTTTGGTTTAATGAACTGTCAACTCGTCCATCATAATGTTACCCAACCTAAAACCGCCAAATCTGGACAAGCTCTTTGATGATATAAAGCAGGCAAGAGGTTTTGTTCACACGCAACAAAATGGAAGAGATTGCTGCCATTAAAAAATATACTAGCCCATGCTAGCACTAACTGCCACACATTTGTTAGATAATAGCTTGATTTTTTTTCTGTGAGAATAGCCTTCTGCAAGAAAGAGACATTTAATCAGAGTGATACATGACATCCAAAAACTGAAACCAAAAATTATGGCATGAGCTAAAAGCAAGTTGTCTTCCTGAAGGCAGAATACTGAAACATCTTTAAGATTAATTCTGGGAGAGAATTCTGAAAGTCAAATGCTGAAAGATATTGAAAATACATTAATTATGCACAACTCAGGATCTAGGAGAGGTTAAACCCCAACTTGGCAGAAAATTGAATCCTTTTATTTGATACAAACTTTGTACATAGTGATGTTGTGTCCTGCATTCCTAATCTCCCTAGATCTACCAACGGAGCAAAAGGGCTGCAAGACAAAGAAATCAGAGATTTAGCCGTTCCAGTGTCATCCTGCAAAGAAATTAAATAGAACAGGGACCGTGGAAAAAGGCTTCTTGCAACCATTTGTGGCAGAGGTCAAACCTCAGACCTACCTGGGGCAATTGTCCATCTTGTTCTATCAAACATTTACAACAACTTTCTCAACTTAAGTGGGATTCAAGGAAAGGAGACTTTTCACAGTTGCATCTGATGACTCTCTCAGGAACAACTGTCATTTATGTGCATTAATTTTCTGTCACCTTAAGCACTAACCAACCTTTGAAGACATGCTACCTACCCTCCACAGTGCATATTTTCCAGTTTTATCAGAGCTGAATATTAATCCCTTAATTTTGTGTGTGTGTGTGTGTGCATGTTCGTGCCCACGTGTGCATTTTAACACTGGGGACCATTTCTTTCTACTCTGGATAGTCTTAATTTTAATACTTTAACCATTTATGTTAGAATGCTCAAAATTTTGGAGGCTAATTTTGAATTATCCACATTTTGATTCCCGGAAGGGCCAAGCACTTATTTTTCATTATGAAGTGCAACAATAGCTGTGCTCAGGAAATCAAGTCCTATGTCTCCGAGGATTATTTTTCCAAGAATCAGACACACCAAATAAATGATGTCTTTGGCAAATGCAATGCGAAATCTGTGTATTAGACACACATTCAATTTCATTTTACACTTAGATACTTAAATGAAGATGAATCTTATACATTTGCTAAAGAGTTGATGGGTCTGTTTGATAACACGATGCTCTCCAAAAGGTCACCAATTTGTCTAACCACAGAAACAACCACTAGAGTTGCTAAGGAAGCAGATTCCCCAAGCACTAAATTTTGAGGAAGTTCTCTGTCTCCAAGGACCCAGATAATTCCAGAACACAGACATGAATTCTGTTCTGGTTCAAGGTATGGGAAATTCCTTAAGGTAACAATTTTTCCTTTTTTTTTATAATACTAAAGGTCACAGACTGACAATTATGACAGGAATGTTCAACAGAGTGGGTAATTCTGATTTCTCAAACTGAGGCTGAACTGAACATCCTCTATGCTAGTCAAATACTGCTACCCCACAACTCCATGCCTCTACTTCCCTAACCCTCAAGAGAAACTTGCTATCTTTCCACCCCTTATCACTGCCCCACCCCCATCAACGAACTCTAAAATTTCTGACTTTCTTCAGCTTTCAACCTTGATCCCTATGTGGAGATGAAGTCAGTGCTCTGGAGTGCTATCAAAGACCCAGAAGGCAGCAGGAGCTGCAATGATAAGAATGATAACTAATCTTTAACTCAGTCAGGCAATCAGGTCTCTCAACCACTGGGTGATGCAAGCACGGTTCTTGGACCAAAATCCTTGGTTACCACTGAATCAGACCAGCTGCTTTAAGAATTTTGTAGCCACACTTCTTCTTTAGATAACAAAGACACTACCAGAAATATTAAATATCAGCACTCTTATAATCATATAGTGCCTATGGCCCAATGGTCTGACCTATTGCCAAAAGTGCCAGAGGACTGCTGAGAGTTTTGTGGATGCTACATGAGCCCTGAAATTTCAGTTCAATTTAGGTAAGGAGAGACTCCTTCACCAACAGTCTTACTCTTTTAAGCAACTACAAGCCCAAATGTCCTTGTCTGGAAAAGAAAAGGACATCTTGAAATAGCATGTGTGGATAAACAATGAAAAAGGGAGCAATTAAAACACCTCTTGTTTCTACAGCAATCTCACCTATTCCTTCTACCGTTTTTCTCAATTTTTAGTATCTAAAAATTCAACAAACATTAACAAAAGCTAAACAACATATTATAGGAATACAGTGAATGGAACTGGACAAGATGCTCCACTTTCAGGAGGGATTATGAATGATTCCTGTGAACTGGTCTTACAAATGACATTTCATCCAGATCATCGTAAACACTTAATTCTGGTTTACTTTAAACAAATCTCTACTTATATTTCTTTGAGCTACTCCTGCAACAGAAACCAGAAAATTATTTTTAAAGGCACAAACAAGGGCTCAAGATCTCCTAGATGTACACAAGCTTAACCCACCGTTCCCTGAATCCCAAGATACAATGTAATAGCTATAACTAGAGCACTTAGTCTTTTTACTCAGTTATATACACTACAGGTTTCAATGCTGGAGGGTGCTATTTCTCTTATCCATGTCAACCAAGGTAACAATTCACAAATAGAAGGTGATGTAACTAGAGCATGTTGTGCTCCACTGGTCCTGGCAGGTAGTATTGACTCTACTCACTCACCACCTCCAAGCATGGGAAATATTGCAAGTGAGCTTTTTTGCCAACAGGCCAGAGACTGCAAAGAACAGCATTAACCACAGAGCAACTCAAACAGAGAAGTATCAAAATTCCCTGTTGGAGTAAATATCTCACTGACTAGTATGCTTTTCCTACAAGACCTTCCCAGCAGCTGTCTCCATCCAAGAGTTTTCAATCCCATGCAGACAACAATGAAACACTCTTTACCTGAAGCAACTGCTTCAATGTGCACCTGCTTATGAATCAAATAGTTGCTAACGGGGTATGAGAGTTCTAAAAGACAAACTGGCCTAAAAGACATACTCAACCTGATTATGGCATTTGGTGATACCATGAAGTTTCACTCCTGTTTTCACTACTGTTTTCTAAGACTAGATAAGAAAAAAATTATTATAGCAATTCAAAGCTGACCTCTTGTCTGAGTCATTTCACTAGGGGCCTTCTGCATCAAACCATCCATGTGGGAAACCTCAAGTGTGTATCTCTAGAAATACAACCAAATGGAAAGTTGCTGTCCATGGCTAATCTTTTTGTGTAAAGCTTGCCCACTTGCTACCAGCTTTTCCACAAGCACAATTTTTAACCAGAGACCAGGGGTGTTTTCAAGAGCAAAACTGCCAAATGCAGAATTATTTGCAAATCCTCTGGGGGATAGTATCAAAGAAGAAACTGCTGCACAGCTTTTGTGAGCTACATGGTTGAAACTCAAAAACTCTCCCAAAAGGTCAAGAAAAAGCGCTTTGGTTCAGGAGCGATTGCTGGCTGAGCCATTCTGTTCAAAGACGAGATTGTGGCTGGAGGGTAAACATGGGGTGAGGAATCTGTGCTTCAGCACAGCCAGAGTGAGTGAGCAAAAATGTGGCAGATGAGTATCAACACAGAAAAATGTGAAGGTTTAACAGCTGGGGAAAGCAATCTAAACAGCCACGTACAATAACACTGAATTTGGAAATGGCATGTAAGCACAGAAAGAGATCTTGGAATTGAAAGTCCTCTGAAATCATTAGTTCAGTAACATACAAAAGAGTAAACTGAGCCTTAGTCATTCAGTTAGAAGGGTATTGAGAACAAGATGGACAGCATCCTTCTGCCACAGCAGAAAGCCTTGGTGAACCCATATCTAGAATATTGTGTGCCATTCTGGCCTTATCTTTCCAACAAAATGTAGCAGACTCAGAGCTACTTAAAAGGTCAAATCAACTTATAAAGGAGGTAGAGTGGCTGCTTCACAGGAAAAATGAAAATACTTCTTTTCATAAACATCAGTAAGCTTGGTGCCATGCTGCCACAGAAGGTGGGGAGACAAACCAATTGCAGACTGGACAAATATGTAGCCAGACATACTATGAGGAGTAGGATGTACCAACATCCCTACAGTGACAGTGGGACAGGGATTTTGTGAGGAAAATGGACGACCAAAAGCCTTGGGGCTCACTTGGCCTCCCTAATCAGCACCTCTCACTGCCAGCATCAGGCAAAAGGGTGAGATGGGCCACTGGTCTTCTGCAAGGGCACTTCCTTCATGCCAGGAAAAGTTACCACTCTGTAAACATTCAAGACCCTGCAAGACACTCTTCCATCTACACTCATTCAGCCAGCCTATTAGTCCTCTTCATTTTTTCCAAGCAAACTATTAAAACAAAAGCTTATTTATATACATTTTATCAGTAAATACCATCATATTTTTTAAATGTTGCAAAAATCCTTTTACCTACTGGGCAGACAGAGATGCAAGCACTGCCTGAGCTTCAGAGGTGATTAGTGCCCCAGTTGCAACCCCAAGACTCATTAGTGGCAAAAGGCCTTCAGCACCTGTAAAAATCACCTTCCAATGAATTTTCCAAAGTCACACTGAAAGTCAGGAAAAGAATTAGGAATGAAGTTGTGTCCAGTGCTTTATCAACAAATTTAATTTTCAGGTGTCATCCATTTTTCTCCTGATATTATGGTCATTCAAGCTCATATTTCACAGATGGACACCTTTTGCTCCAGGCATACACTACTTGATCTATTTTAGAAATCAAGCATGAGATCCTCAGATATGGCCAATCCACACACTCACAATGCAGGATAATGGTATGCAGAGGTCACTTCTGAGCTGTTCATCACCACTTCCTACTGGAAACTATTTCTGTGGGTGCTATTTGCCCCCATATCTAGATTATTTATCTAAAAGGGCACTTCATCATATAAAAACAATTCAATGCTATGATTTTACATACAATATAAAACTTCACTTGCCCACTTACAGAAATACCAGGAGTCAGCTCTTGCTCTGATTTATTGAGGTGAAATTGACGTGGCATAAATGTGGCAAAAATTTAGAAGGTCATGAAGATCCTTAACAAAACACCTGGTCACAGAGGCACATTTAGAAAGAGAATTCCAAGTTCTTTGGCCTCATGATGAATGACAAAGCTTAATTGCAAAACTAATGCAATACAGGCTGAAGGGAAATAGAAGACAGGTACAAAAATATTTTGCAGAACGCATTCGTAGTTCTGCACAATCACTTCAGAATCTCAGGAAAAAAAGAAATCTGAAGGAAAACGGTAAGATTTTGGTGAATAGAGCTGGATGATTCATCTCCTGGGTAGAAACCCAAGTTTCTCCAAGATAACAGGTTTTTACACTGGGAGAAGGAGAAAGTCAACCTGAAAACCATCTCCTTCCTTTGAATGTTCTCAAGCAAATCCACTACAGTAATATGAGGCAGAAAAATAAGGAGTGGAAAGGACATGCAGAGTTTACATTAAATTCTGTCTTTATGTGTTTCACAGCGATACAGGAACACAGGATTCAAACAGGACTGGAAACAAGCAGTCCCTGATGGAGTCCTTATGAGCAACAGGAAAGACCAGCACCCAGAAGACAGTGTTGGCAGAAGTAATGTCAGCAACTGGTCCTTTCACCCTGACAGACACATGAAGAGACCCATATGTCCAAACTGGAGGTTTGCTAAAGGAGAAATCTAAAATGTGCTTCGATCATTCATATATAGAATACTTCAGGCTACAATCATTCTCAGCAAGAGATTTTCCTTAATACTTGTCTACATCTGTCAGTTCATGCTGATACATACTGTAGCTTTATTTTTATTGATTTTAAATTTTAAAAACGTCACAAGTTAATTCACAGGTCTTTAGAAGAGACCAACAGTAACTAAGCAATTCCAACATCTTAATGAACCTACTCCACCAGAAACGAATATCACAATTAGTATATTCATAATGAGATTTTTATAATTTTAAACTGCACACAATGTATACTCTCTTCTACATCCCCTCCTTGCCACTGGAGAGGCAAATAACTTGTATTTTCCCTTTATAGGAACATCTTATATCTTCCAGGCATATAATTTACTATTCCTATAAGCTCTTTTTTTCAGGTAATGGTGGTGGTGCATGGCACTTTGCTTTGGAGCCAATTCCACGCTAAATATTGATGTGTAGCTTAATTAGGGACTAGTAAAGGAAAATTAAGGGTGAGGGAGACTGGATTAACAAAACCAAACAGTGACGATGCTGAAGGTTGACCCAAAAATGCATTTTAAAAATTCTACATGTTTTAATGAGTAATACTTGCGTGCTTTTTAAATCATTTTGTAGCTATGGCTTCCAGTCATGAAAATATATGCAATCTCATAAAACGTCTGATATTAGCATGCCTCTTCAAGTGCAAGTGAGTTGTCAATAAGACAATTAAGACAACATCAATAATACACACTGCATGTTATTATCTGCTATTCGAAATCTCAGCCTATCCAAAGATCTCTGGAAACAAAGGGTACATCTGACATTGGCAAAAACATCTCCCACAAGTGAAATATGCAATTCTGAATGTATGCAACAGCACCGCTACCTGTAAGGGGAAAAATGAATTGCCTTTAAATACAGAATAAATAACTCCTGGTAATGTAAAACCTGGCTCTATAGAAGAAATGGCTACAATAGAAAATTAGCAATCCTGTGCTTAAATCAATCACTTCTATCACATGATCCAAGTCAATAAAAGTACTGAATAAGTGCTATCATTGACCTTAATCAGCCAACAATTGGCACACAGGGATCAGAAATCCTACTGAGGAAATCAGTTGTCCCTAGTAAATTTTAGGGTTTGGGGGAACCGCAGACATGCAGTCTCTCATGATACCTTTCTATCCACACCCCACAATGCTTTTAACAGGAGGAAGGAAGGACTGAAGTTAAATAAGCAAACTTCAGCACACTTTTTTAGGTATAAAACTTAAGAGATGCGCATGCATTCCCATTCCACAACAGAAGAATACTTGTGACTTTTCTTCTTCCCCTCTGTAACACAGGAACTGCAGCTGAGCATACAATGAAAACAGTCTTCAATGATTTTACTTGGTGGAAATTACCTATCTGGAAGTGAGGGTGATGAAAATCGTGCTGCACAGTGATTAATTTGGGCTTTAATCCTGATGTCCCATTTCATCCAAAGTTGCCATTAAGCTCAAAAGGAGAAAGGACTACATAACTGGGACCTAATGTTTTTATTTATCCACCTCATAAGCTGAATGTGATTTCAGATTGAACAGAATAGATTTCCCTGTAACTAATGGACCAGATATATTCATACAATGTCCTTTTATTGATTTTACTTTCTTCTACCTATTGTTTGCATTTTCCTTTGAAAAACACATAACTGTCATTACGCTGTAGATGCCCTTTACAATTATTATATCATTCGCTATTTCGTAACAAAAAAATACATGTTTTGCTACAGTGTGCTTTCTAATGAAAGACTACCCACTAGCCAAACTGGAGCCTAAATTGTTAGAACATACTGTACATTTCGGGAGAAACAGAAGAAAATTAGACCCCTTTGGAATTGGTTTGTTTGGTTTTGAAATATGCGTCTTTAAAAATTTAATAAGAGAAAAAAATGGCTAAAGGACAGACTGCATTTTAGACACATTCTAAACAATAAGCCTATTTATATAACTGATCACATAACAAATTTCTAGGCACTTTATGGAATGAAAAGCCTTTTGCACTGCAAAAGTCATACCACACACAGCTTTCAAGTTTCAGAAAATAAATATTCAAAGGGATGGAGTAATAAAAAGATATTAAGCATTTTTAACCTACACTGTTCTGAAATTTTGCACAGTGTCTTTAATAACCACTAAAATTTTGTCAAATATCTACTAAGAATAAATATGTCAACAAATTTAAGCATGCTTTCTTCATTTGACAATTTTTTTTTCACTCTTCCTTGATTCATATTGCAACATTTTGTTCCTAAGTTATGATTATGCAAAGTACAATTTGTTTTGGATGAATATTTGGAATGTTTACAATTATTTAAATACAATTTACTTAACTATTTTGAAACCAAATGATGTGTTGAATTAAAGAAGGTTCAACACTCAGATTGCCTTAATATGTTCATTTCTCAGCATAGTGCACTGATGGCTGAGGACAGCATGTTTTCATTTGTACAAGGTGCATGGTGCTCCACTAGGTCACACTGATGAAATACATGATTTTAGAACCTCTTTACAAAAGGGCACCTTTCTTTCACAGAATCAACACTCAACTTGTCTGTCAATGGGGTAGCCTCCAGCTGAATGCAAGCAGAGCTAAAAAGAAAAATGTAAAACCATACTGTTATCTACAAAACCTATACAGAACATAAGCTAGAGCTTAATGATTCAGCAATGATTCAGCTATCAGATTCAAAAACATTTTCAAATAACCAAATAAGTTTGCATGCAAGAGCAGCCTTCAGAGATACTCATATTTATGCACAGCCAGCTTTTGCCAAAACAGAGATGATCTCAAGTTTTTCAGTTCCTTAACACAACTAAGCCTAAGGGCACAAGAAAGGGATGAGGTTTATAAAGCAGGAAGCACCCAGACATAAGTATCTTTGACAGAGTAAAGCTTCCAGCAGGATCTCAACCAGGTGCAGCCACTTTCATTAGCCAAGTCTGAGATTACTCCCATGCTGACTATCAAGTCCTATGAAAATATGAATTATCTGCATGCACCACAGCAGTGTTCATCCACATGCTTTGCCACTGCTGGACATCCTTCTCAGGGTTTCAAAACTGTACACAGAATTACCAAAATTCTCTGAGAACTTACACATATAAATACCCAACCACATTTTGTAGATTTTATTCCTTTAACTTGTCTGTGCTGTTTAATTTCCCGCTAAAAGGAAAACGTTTCTTTCAGTTGTACAGATGGGACAAGACAGAAGTCTCAGATTTCTGAGGCATGCAGGAGAGAAGCTGTGTTAGGACTTTCATCTCTCCCTCTTGGCTTCTACTCAAATCTGTTATTTGTGCTTATACAATCAATAACATTCAAACTAGTATTGCTCAGATTCAAAACCCAGTTACCAGCTGGAACCCTCTGCATATTTCCAACTGAAACTCAGGAAGTTCTGGAAGCTCAGCTTTAACTGAACTCCTCAGGATCTGGGTGTGTTTGTTTCAGTAAAAGGAAAAGTTCAGATAAAGAGCTTAAATTCCCTGTCTAAGGTAGCTGTTCTTGGAACACCTTAACTCTTGGTAGTGGAAACTGAGTCACAGTCTCAGAAGCCACTTTCAGGATGGAATATGCAAATGCAGTTTTGGAGACTTCAGTGTCACTGAAGTCAAGGCTATCCCTTTGATACTTAAAGCCTGAAATAAGCTTGAGCTAAATATTGCCTTGTCATGAATAAACCAAGTTCAAATACTTAATCAAATTTTCATTTCTGTGTGATAAAGCATTTATATTATGGCTATCATCATGACAGCAGAGCCTTGAGTCAGTGTGGCTGCTCTGTCTGCTACCATGAAGAGTCAGGAACTGTTCTGTCTGCAGGTGACAACCTGAAGGACTCTGCTTAAATCCCGGTATGGTAAAGCCAGAACTGACATCAGGTCTTCCCAGAAGAGCATTAAAGGCTGTTCTAAAGCTTTCCTGATCACCTGAAATTCAGGGGCATTTTTCTGGTACAGATATCATCACAGGTGTTGCCACTGAAGCAAAATGCATGTCAGTCTACCAGCCTTAAGCTTTTTGAGTAGGGAGAGTTTTCTCAGAATCAGTGGAATGACTGATGCTACATCCATGAGGAGCATGAATCAGCACCCCGTCCACAGGAGGAGCAAAGCTGACAATTATTCTGAGGAGGAAATCTTGGTTCCAGTGAACTCAGTCGTAAAAGTCCCCATGATTCAATGGAGCCAAGATTTCTTGTTATACTGCAAAGCCAATAGGGAAAACAGAGGCAAGAATTTTACTTAATCACTTCTTATGCACTTCAATCATAAGATGGTCTAGTCCTCCCTGTTATTATCAGGGTTCACATGAGGACAGGGACACGATTCTTCTGTTTTATTTCAAATGATCTCATCAGGCACATCTTTCTTTTCTTCCTTTTTTTTAAAGGGAGTCAGAAATCCTGAAATCTGGAGGCTCACTCAGATTCTAGCATCTCTTGGTGGGTCTGTCACACAGATGAAAGCAGGCTGCAATTCGCCACATAACCTATGCTGTGCCCCAAGCTGCAGTAGCACTGCATGGCTTCATGTAAGTGACATGTCACAGTCAATAGCAAGTGTCTGAGCTCACTGACAGGCACACAACGCGCGACACCATCCTCCAACAGCACTCTCCTCTGCAGCCTCCGCCTCTCAGAAACAAGACTTGGTAGCAAGGAGCACAGAACAGGCATTTCATGGGTTTGTCAGTGTTGTGATATGCAGCTGCTTTGGAAAAGTATTACCACAACCGAGTGTCAAATGTCACTCATGTTTCCACTGTGACTGAGAACATGGTATAGTGCATAAAACCCAAGTGTGCTAGCTAAACTGTGTAACTCCTGAGCAGTGCCCTCCATTAAATGTAATTGCATTATCTGACAAATAATCAATGTTCAGATGGCACTCAAGAGTCCTAACTGCTAATCCCGGGCTAAAACTATCTGATATTTGCCTTCTTTCTGAAGTTTTATACTGTGCCTGTGCTTCAATATCAGCCCCAAAGGAGAAGCAGCATCACAAATAAGGTCCTGGCTTCCAATATGAATTTTCTAACAGTGCCATTAGAGAGATGAAGAACATAATCTGGTTTTGAGCAAAAGAGGGCTCAGCCTTGGACAAGCAGAATGACATAGCACCTTGTTTATATCATTACTTAAGATATTTAGCATGTTAATTTTTCATTCTGTTAGGCTTAATTCTTCAATATTTGGTACAGATCTCTTATTTTACCAGGAGTTCCAATGAGAAGGGAAAGAGCAGTGACTTTGATATCAAGGTATGCAAAGAAAATTAAAATAGCAAATATTAGTTCAGAACAACCTGTGAGTGTGTAAGAGCTGTTTTATATGGCTGTGGGCTGCTCTGATCTGAATGCATAGAGGATAGCATTCTCCTGGGACACAATAAAAGGCTTTTTTCACATCTCTTCTTCCCCTTCCTCAGTTGGGCCTCCACGTTGGAGCTCCCACTGTCCACAGCCCCTACGTCCCTGATGTTCCACCTCACCCACATGGGAGTGAGCAGTAGTACTCCAGCTCCTGCCTAAGTCCTGGTCACTCAATATTCATATTTTCTGTCTTCATCACTGGTGTGTGGTGACATGAAACTCCTTGGAATTCTCTGCCTTCTTCATCTGTATCCAGTAAGGGCCCAGCCAGGCCACCCTCACAGGACCTGCTTCAGAGACCCACCCCAGTAGCTTCAGAGCCAAGAGCAGTCATGGGCAAAGGCAACAGTCCCGTCATTTGGGATGTCTGAATTGGTTCTGCTGTGGAAAGGTGATGGCAGAATGGGGCCAGACAAGCCTTGGTGGAAAGAATGAGAAAATGAGAAGAGCTTTCCTGCTCTTCACAAAAAAAGCAAGGTTCTGTGATGTGAGCTTAATTAATGTTTACATGAGCCCTGTATTTGTTTATATTTAATACATCTTTTTCTAAACGTAATTCAAGACCACAGCTATTCTGGAGTATGAAAAGCAACTCTTCCTTTGAACCACATTTTTAAAAGAACTACTATTCCAGCCAATGTAAAAAACAATTACAAGACCACACATGACTTTTTAAATTATGAATTATTGATGGGAGCAACAGTGACAAAAAAAATTTATAAAAATGAAGGTAATATGCCTTATTGCAGGTTTTCGAAACACTGTAACACCTAACTCTTAAAGCAACAGGATTGTGACCTGAATTTTTCACTACTTTGGCTTTTTCTACCTTCAGAGGACCCCATTCAGCACAAACTTAAGTACGTGATTTAACACTTGACATCCTGTTTTAGCAAAACTAAGCACACGTTTCAATACCACTGCTCCTACACTAAGTCAGGATCAAACACTACCACAGAAATGCTCAGTATAAGATCAACTGGAGCAGCACAGGAGGATTCATAATGCTGTGCCAGTAAGGTTTTGCATTGAACAGCTTTAACTGACAGTCTTTACATGTAGGTGAACATGTTGTTTATAAAATCTGAAGGAGGGCTCATGAAACAAATTATAAAGAAGCACAAATTATTCACAGCTGAAGGAACATACAATCCTCCCCACAAACACTATGGAATTCCTGTAAGCTACAGAAACTTGTTAAGATGCAGGTTTCCTTAGAAAATTTAAACATGTAAACCAAGGTAAAAAAAAGTGTTGAACATAATAAAAATATGAGACCATTTTAAAGTAAGTTCTTATTCTTGTCATATTACTTTCTCAAAGACAAACATTTATTCTTCTATAGGTGCCTTCATATCATGCAATTATAAGACAGACATGCAAGAATCCTTAAAAATACTAAATCATTATTCAGTAATTATTATTTACATTCTCCTTGTACACTTGCCAAACTCTGCATTAACCTGCTCAATGAAGGATGGGGTGACTGTGCTAAGGCAATAGGTATTTCTGTATGGACTTTAATCAGAAAGCAGCAAACCTTAATAGCATAATAGGTAACTGTGTTCCCTAATTGAAGAGTTCAAGTGTTGGCAATATCATCGATAATAAACTAATAAGTTAGAAGAGCCTTCTTCACCCAGATGTCCAGCAATGATTGGACAAAATAAGGGCTGAAGATTGTTTAGAATTAATAGTGCTTACATTTAAATACAAATTATCTTAGTAGGCTTTTCTATATTGATTGTACACTGCTGTTAAGTCCTCTTATATTTATAGAAACAAATGATCCTTACTCAACATATAAAATCTGCCCTAGTACTAAATATTGATCTCAACAGGGGGCAAGTCCTAAATGGAAGTAACTGGAGGGGACTAAATTCTACAGTCAGCAAGTAGGCACATGGGAAGCACCCAGGGCACAGAACAAGGTAAAAGTGTCTTCCAAGTCCAGCAGAACTTTTGCTTTATCAAGATAAACTTCCATTTTTCACAGATGCTTTCTGAATAATTCTGTGAAAAAAACACATACCTCTGAACAGAGAATGGAAAGACTTCAAGACACTTCCCCACCCGCCTTTACTGTTTAGATTTCCTGTTTCAAATAAGAAGAGATTACAAAAGGAGGAAAAGTTGTCTTCAAACACAGTTTGAAAAGATATGTGCAATACTCCTCCTTGCTTTATCTGCCAGCCCTGTTTCTCCTGACGCTGTGAAAAATCCATAGAGAGACCCTGATCCAAGAGATCCTGCTCTGCTACACATCTGTGTAGATGGAAGCATACTGAAAGCACTATTTCTCCTTATCTTTGGTTTACTCTATTGTGTTCTCCACCAGCATCAGAGAGAAAGGTGGAAAGATTATTGGCATGTTAGAAAATGGGCTATTCAAGGGTATTTTCATTAACAAATCAGAAATGAGAAAACTGTATCATAGTAATTTTTAAACAACAAAACATTTGCTCCATAATAATTAAAATAAAGGAAAAAAAATACAATTAGCAAAAGATATATGACATGTCATAACAACAAGCAACAATAAGAACTGTCTGAGGACTTACTTGTATTTGTGAAACCAAAACAAACAAAATAAAGAGGGTCTTTTGCTCAGATAGGTAGCATTTTATTCTACTCAAATATATGAAACATATCTTCAAAAGCCCAATCTCCAAACAGAAAACCTTGTCAAAGCAAAGAACACCCAGAAAAACAGTCCTCATCTGTTTAAAAACATCAATGTCTTCTGAAAAAGGTACATGAACAAGTGTCATGCAGTTGAAGAATGTGGACTAGGTAGACTGTTTTTAGAGGGGCATCAAATCTACTTTAGATCTTCATACCAACTACAGAGCACAAAATGAAAACTGTAGTACATTAAAGAATATAAATGTGTAAACCATTTTCAAACCCAGCTGTTTTTATTAAAAATGTAAATCACAAATTTCAATACCTTTCCCAATGTCCCAGAAAAAAAAATCTGCATGATAATTTATTTCTTTTCCTGATAGAAGTTATCAAATGCAAGTTATGACTAACAATGGTGGATGTGACTTCACTGCAGAATTTGTATTCAGTAAGCAAAAGGTTAATAGTCTGAAGTCAGTGATTTAGTGTCAGGATGTGTGAAGTAGCCAATCAACAGTTGGTGTTTGAAAGAGAATGGAATATCATATTTATAAAGCGGGGGGGGGGGTGATTTTTTGTTGTTGTTGTGGTTTGGTTTTTTGCTTGTGTGACAGTGATTTCAGCTAGAAGCAAACTAAATTTGATTCAGCGAGCTCATACCTGAAAACAAGATACTGAATCAGTGACAACAACAGACCTGGTCATTACAACATTCATTAAGCTCTTCAATTAGTGAATTTGATGGTGAATGTTGATCTTAAAAACACTGGAAGAATATCTGCAAGCTGGGGCCATGTGAAAATTTCTCTAAGAGAAAGGCTTTCAACTTTTCAGAGGGTGCCCAAGGGTCCCCATTTCTCATTTATATAATAGGTTCGTGGGGGCTACTGAGGGACACTGGATGAAGGTAGAAAGGCAGTGTAAGAAAGAGAGAGGGAGGAAAGCTCAGGGTGCTTGTCTAACACCCCTCTGTTATTACTGGCAGAAGCCCCTGGAGAGGTGCAATGCCTTCTCAGACTGCCTGAGCCCATACATTTATGAAGCAGTTGTCAATAGCCAGAAATTTAGGCCATCCCCAGAAGAGCCTTTTGCCACTTAAACTGTAAAGCAAAATAAATTAAAATCCAAACTAATTCAACACTTATTACGAGCACCTTTTTTAAAAGAATTCGAGTTTTGATGCAAAGGGTAACTGTCAGCCAATTTTTTACTCCTAGGATTTTATTATCCTTGTGTACACCTTGCAAGTATAGATAAAAATACAGTATAATTTTAAGATCAAATTACAGCAGCACCATTGATGTAGTTTAGGTCTTGTAAAAATCAAAGTTGCACAAAAATTGAAGACCAATAAAAATGTTTCCATGATTCTTTTTTTAATCCCATTGAAAACAATTTTTCGTTGTAAACATTTTTGCCAGCCAAGCACTGCAGCATTGTGCAACTGCATGACAGCCAAAGAGAAACTGATGAAAAGCTGACTAGATTGATTTCATTTTTCCAACCGGAGTGAAATACGTAAAAGGAAATAACAAAATGGTGAAGTTATTTTTATATATAAAAAATGCTCACATTTAATAAACTCACATGGAAACTGCACAGCCAATGGTAATGCTTTTAAAATAGATCTACAGATCCCTTTGGTTCTGCATAGAAACAAAGGCACAAGTGGGTTCCTGCAGCACCTTTCCCCTTCGCTGGGGACCAGAGAAACACTCCCTGCTGGAAAAGTCAGATCCAAGCCTGCCCAAACTCTGTATCACCCATTCCCTCTCCCCCTGTGACCTCCCAGGTTTCTGTGTAGAAGTCTGGCAGGGGGTTACTACTGGAACTCAGAGCTATATTTATTCCCTTGGCTCCCATCCATCACTATTGCAGAGCAGCCAGAAGGGGAACCAACCAATTCAGCATGGGTTCTGCCAGAGTTGTGCTGCCAGAGAAGTTAAGAATGAAAGACAGAGGAAACAGAAGCTATCAAAATGAGTATTTCTATCTCTAAGGAAATAGGGGCTTCCTCCCTCTGCGTATTCCCCTTCTACAGATTAAGATGTTTCTCTCTTTTTTAAGAGATCCTGACAGAGAAACATGCTGGTTTCACAGGTCTTCTACGTCTCCCACGAGTTTCTTCCTGAGAGAAGGAACACTAACAGCACAGTATCCCTTGCAAACCTCAGGCATTTGTGTGCTTTTCTTTCCACCTCACATTACTCACATACCCAGAGCAAGTTCTACCTGTGCACAGGTCCATGGCACTAACAGTAGAAAGGGTTAATGCTGCACCAGTTGCATCTCCTACAGCTACACACTTGATGCTCAGGGGCATGTAAGAATCATTTAACTGGTTCTGTACAAACATTAAATCCACTGAACAAAATAATAACAACAAAATTCCATTTCAAGATGAAAATTATTTGGATTATAAAGATGCACCTCATCATCAACTGACTTTTATAATAGCTGGATTGTGAACTTTATGAGAAAGGTGGAGACCTGAGTAAGAAACAATTTTTCCATATCACAGATACTTTGAAAGTTTTAGAATTTCCTTTTATTCTCCTCTGGGACTAACCTGATACCTTCTGCAACTTCTTAAAAGGCAGAGCCAACAAGACAGCACAAAGAACATGAATGTTCTTACCAGAAATGCAGGCTGCAAGACTCTGCAACAGAAACGACTTAGAGCCAGTCTCTCACATCATACTGGAGTGCCCAAGCCAAGAGTCGGTTCTCTTCTGACCCACTGAATAATTAACTGATTATTTAAATTGGAATAGCCTGAAGCAGGAACTTGAAAAGAAGAGCCAAAGTGTGTTTTTAGAGCACTCACCTGGGATGTGAGAAACTTGATTTGAAGAAGCTGATTCAAATCAGATAGAGAGGAACGATCTGAATTCAGCTCTCCAGTGACCCAGGTGCATTCCATAATCACCAGTCCATAATGAAGTGCAGAGATGCAACTCTTTCATTTTGAGCAGAAATTCAATTGTGGACCTGAGAAATCCTTCAAAGATGCAGCATGTTGATGCAAACTAATGAACTGGCATTTTTCAACTGCAATAAGAAAATGGCAGCTAGTTCTGGCCAGAAACTATACTTCTATATTTGGAAAGCCCTTAGCATGCCAAAGATACTACCAAACAGGCAAAAGATTGAAATTCTAATCCAGAAGTGGCTGTGGATTTCCTATTGCTCATTTATCTCATAGCATGCCTATTTATCGCAAACACATGCATATAGCTTTGTGTTTTTAAAAAAAAAAAATGCTTGAACATTTGACATTTAAAACAGTCAAGAATATTTTAAAATATCTGAGCTATTTTAAGAGAAATTTTATGGTAAAATTCAAAGAAAACTGTTAAAACAGGAGAGGTTTTTTGGTTTGTATTACGGTACTAATAAGGATACTGGGTTTACTTCTACTAGTTATTTTATTAGCCCTGAGAGGAATTACACTCATATGGCAAAATCTCAATGAATCAATGAAGAGCAGTTACCTTAAAAAGGTAATATATAGTCATTTTATTGCATGTTTCTGTTTTAGGTACCCTATAATCTTTACAATTTTTTAACTCAAAAGGTTGGATTCCTTTTTGTACTTGAAATAATGAGATGAAGTTTAATCAGGAAACAGTGGAGTTGCACACTGTACTTACAGTGGAACTAGGAATCACATGAGATTCACCAGGTAAGGCAGTTTTATCTACTGGCTCAGTCCTACCCAAATCAGAGAATCATAGAATCATAGAATTAACTGGGTTGGAAGAGACCTCCAAGATCATCAAGTCCAACCCTTAAGAAGCAGAACTGGATCACAGAAATTCCATCAAAATCAACAAAAATTTTGCTAAACTTTATCACTTTCCTCTGAGAAGAGAGATTCATAAAATGAGGGATATATTCCAACAAAACAAATGTAAAAGCTACTTGGAGCACCAGTTTCAAAACTAGTGCTGCTTTCCAACATCGAGTCAACCCTCAACATTCAAACAGTCTTTGCATGGACTGGAACCTCTAACATTCATGCAAACCCTTGAGAAATAAAAGAGAATTTATGTCTGCATTTTTTTTCCAAAACTGTTCCAGCACTGATATGGTTGAACCACGGCAAACACCTATCAAAAATCCTTGGCCAATAGTAGAAGGGAGTTTCTACTTCTCCTGTCAATTATAAACTAATGCCAGAGAAGATGAGATGTTTCCCTAATTCACTTGATCAACACGTCACTGTCACATCACTCCTTTGAGTAAAACCGTTGTCAAAACCAAAATGTTGCACTGCCCTATGTTTTATTGTTTCTGTGGACCGCTGAAGAAACAACACATGCAGATCTAGAGAGTCAATGTTAGGAAACATATATGAAACTAAAATGTAACCCGTCCATGCAGAGCTATCAAAAGGAATGCTAGGAAATAAACATCCAGCCCACCATGTTAGCCTTTCTTAATAGA
Organism: Platyrinchus mystaceus; assembly: GCA_035041135.1. Classification (NCBI taxonomy): domain Eukaryota; kingdom Metazoa; phylum Chordata; class Aves; order Passeriformes; family Tyrannidae; genus Platyrinchus; species Platyrinchus mystaceus. The sequence continues at coordinate 6,122,982 of JAWWLV010000021.1, forward strand.
AACCTGACTTTACACCTCCTTGCTTTCTTCACCCTAGGTCTCACATGCTCTTTCTCAAGAAACAAACCAAGGCTTCCCTTGAACTCATTTATCCTTTCCTTGCTGATAATTTATTCCATATGCCTTTTGCACTAAGTTATTCTGCCTGATTTTCCTATTTACCCGTGTTTTTTCTAAATTTTAGGTTAAAGAGACCTATCTACATCTATCTGAATCTACCATTGGTATTCCAGCAACAAGATTGATGGTGACAAGGTCTGCACAAACCTATGGAGACGAACTTACAAGAGTGAAACAAAACAACATTAATGCCATATACTATAATTTAGAAAAATAAATGTAAGGCCAGGCTGGCAACCATCACAGTGCTGTCACATGGGTTACCAGAGCTAATTCCCAGATCAGCAGGGGCCAGGACTACGAAGGCAGCACTGCACATAGCCCTGTTGTGACCGAGTAGGCTGTGGTACTTGATAGCAACCCCTTTGTAGCATTGATGAGCTCAACAGGGCATCCCATCACAAGGAACCATAGTGACTGTGGCAGAATATCCCAAAGGCATAAAAAAGCAGGCAAAGTTTCTAACAGGGCTTATCACATAGGAAAAAAAATAAAAAAGGCAATGAAAAAAAAAACTGTAACAAAATTCACATTAAGGCTGAAATCAGCTTATTATAAAAGGAAGAATCAAGACTGCCATGTACCCCCTTTGCACCATGATACCCTGACACATTTAAGGCTGACGGCAAGAAAGGCTCCCAGAACATCCTGGACTGCCCCAAGGCAGAGCTCAGGCCACAGGCAGCCCCCTGTATCCAACCTCCCCTGCATCCCCACACTGGTCATGGGAGTGAAAGTCAGCTCATACTCTTCTTTTTTCCACCCTCTCTTGCTTTTCTTGTTCACAAAACAGAGACAGGGCCAAATTTTCCCAAGCAGCCTTTCCCTGGCACTGTGCTACCCCTGCCTGATCTTCACCGGCTCCCACTCTCCTGGCAAGCACTTGCTCTCTCTGGAAGTCCAAGATGCTACAGCCAGACAGTTTAACACTAATGCATCAAAAACCAGCTGCTGGTTTGAAGCAGCTCTGTTGCTTGTCCCACACTATGGCAGTGAAGCCATCACCATTATTATCAGGCACTGCTACCTGCGGATCTGTCTCCTAATGTCCCACCAGGGTCAACAGCGCTGCTTTTTCCATAACATCACAAATACCTGTAAGGAATTACCTAACTTTGCTTTTGGTTATATGACTCTCAAACACTGCAAAGCACAATGGAGGAAAGATCAGATATTGAGGCTGCTGTGGCTATTTTAGTTCTGTTTTCCTCTTCTGTGTTTAAAAGACAGTCAGATTGTAACAAAATTGTTTGTCTTTAATATAGTTCAACTTGACCTGAGGAACCCATCTCTTTAGAAAACAATCTCACATGAAGTATTTAGATTAAGACCTGTAGAAAACAGTGACTTCAAAATACTTTCAAGGTCCCGTCTTACAATTTTTTTAAAAAAACAGACATCCAGGCTAATTATAATTACTCCTCTATAATTCTTTTGCCTTTTTGATGCATCTGGTTATCTAGTAAGATGCACCTGAAAATCAGAGCAAATTTAAATATAAGGGAAAGGTGCCAAATTCAGAATACTGGAAGAATCCTACCTCTGGTAGCATATTCAGTCACAGCATTGGTGCAGTTGGGCAGAGGCAACCCAAATCCTGCCTCGCTACCCTATTCCCCTGCCTCTTTCCTGATCTGGATCTCTGCTGCCCCTGAAAAGATGCTTCAAATCTCTCAATCAGTGCTTGGCTTCATTACTTAACCTGACAATACGAGTGAAAATGTCACAGCAGTTATTGTGATCCACTCAGATTCAGACAGATGCTACTTGGTTATTTCACATTAAACAACAAACACCCATCGGATCTCTACGATTTTCACTTATTTCTAGCCAAGGTCAGATTCTGATCAGTGACTTGGTCATAGGAAGTTCATACTCCATATTCGGCCACACAACTGGAAGCTGGAACTGCACATCCGTACAATAACCCTGAGATCATCCAATTAAGCGTCAGAATTATTTTACTTTTACATATTTTCTTTCAGTAGCTCATCCTTTTCCCCCCTTTTGTGAACATCTGTGCCCGGAGTGTCTTCACTAGAAAAATTTGGATTTCTATCTACAGTTGCCAGAATAACTTTATTCATGTTTCTATAAAAGAAAGAATATGTATTCTATTTTTTTCATCTGTGTTCTCCTTCCCTGAATCCAAATTGCTTGCAACTCTGGAAATACAAGGTGTGAATGAGAGGACAGAAAATAGTTTTTCAAGATCATACTGTTTTTAGCATTTTAAAGAGCTGATACACATCTATTCAGGTATCTGAGAGAAATTCAGAGATTAAAATATAAATTTACTTACAAATCCTTTTAAAACACACTAAATCAGATGATTTTTTAAAAGCTTTAGTTGTCCACATTCAAACTAGAAAAATAAATCTATTTATGGCTTTAGTTTCCATTTTATTAAGTTCATATAAATTCATGCCTTTTTTTTTTTTTTTTTAAGTCAAGGCACTCTAAAAACACCTGTGCAATTCAAAGTCAACTTTAAGCAAAAATCAACATTTGGAAAAATTACTTCTACTGATTTTCCTACACTTGATGAAACTTGTGTTTCCTAAGGAATAAGCACATCCCATTTTAATGGACTAGTGGATTTTCTACATGTGTTTGAATGCAAATCTCTTTGGTCACCTAAGGCTCCATAGTGGGTAAACAACATAATGTGTCAGCTTTCTGTACTGAAGATCACAATTTCTGATCTCAGCACTGTCTTCATTGCTGCAAGCAAAACAGTGGTACTGATGTTGCAACTTACAGGCTACTCTCTTCTGATAATGAATGGGTTGGGTTATTGGCCTCTGGCATGGACAAAAATATGACTATCAGTCTCCTCATTATATAAAAGTCTACAGTGAAGACATTACCAGACAACTTGCTGAGTATTAGAGCTCAAATATGTTCAGAAGTCAAAAAGCCCGTCGAACAAATCCTTTTTCTTCCTTACAATTGATAAAGTCATAGTCAATTTATTAAAAGTGTTTTAATACAGCGTTTCCATCATAGCAACTTGTGTCTTCAGGAACTCATTTGCAAAACACAGCTTTAGCCTGCAAATATTTTAGGTTCATTCCCTGCACATGTAACAGAGAGGCTGACCTTTCTTACATCTGCAGTTGTTAATTGTCATCATCGTAACAGCAAATGAAAACAAAGTTTAAGTCACTGGCACTTTAAAAAAACCCCATCATATTAAATCTCGTTTACCTGCAGGAATAGAAATTCAAAGTCACGAGCAAAATCTGAAGACAGAGCAGACATGAAAAAGTGCACCCAATCGCAAGGTTTAGTTAGCAACTGTACTGAGACTCTCTTCTAGTGCACGTTTTGAAACAGAAATCGATTCTCTAAGCATTTGGTACCAAACTGGAAACATTTTTCTTCTACAACATTCTGAAAACTTTAAACAACTCATTTATGATTCTTTTCTTCCGAAGATTAACAGCACATCCACTAGAAGATTAATTGAAAATAAAATTTTAAAAAGGATAGCAGAAAGGGCAAAACAGAACAGACTAGGATAAACAACTCAAGCTATTTACAAATATTTTTATAATGACTAGAAATCATAGAGCCCTCTTTAGCTGTCTAACTTAAAAAACAGCAACAAAAAAACCAAAACAAAACCAAAAACAAACAAGCCAAAAAAACGCATCATCTGTTAACTGAACACAGGGCCTGATTTTCAAAGCTGCTGAGCACCCACAACTCCATCTGAAGTCAGTGGAAGTGATGAATGCTCAGAGCAGCTCTGCAAATCAGGCCCAAACTGTCCGGGGTCTGCTAGGAGCCTAGCAGAAGTGGTGTTCAGAGAAGGGGTTTTGTTGCAGAAACGAGGAGGTTCGAAGTAATCTGTCAAAGAAGTGCTGCTACATTCATGAGTCGTAAAGCTAGCTGGCTCTCAGCTATGGGAAAAAAGTTAATTCATAGGGCTCATAGGGCTTGCATTTGTCAAGGAGCAGGACGTCAATGCTATCATTATCAGGCAAATCAGCCAGGCGTTTAATGGTAGAATCAGGAGACATTTGCTCTCCACTATCAGAATGACATCATAACTAAAGCAGCCTTCAGCGAGGGGGGAGAGCCGGAGCAAGGCTTGGGCTGCACGCACACTTTGCACTTCTGCTCGGCTCGCCCCACCGACCGCTGCTCCCCTTCCCCAGGAGGAAACTTCCAGCCTTCAGCTCCTTCACTCCACAACTTCGTCCTCGCAGTATCCGAAACACCAGCATCCCATTTTACAAAATACTTCTAAACCTGTCCGATCCAAAACTGCAATATTGTAACCCAGATATTTCGTTAGGAGGGGTTGGATTTGACATAGAAGCTGCAAATTCACTCTAAAAATTTCTGGTATTTTTAATTACTTCAGTCATCTTCATTCTCCATCAAATGGGGGGGGGAGGTTACACACACATTAAAAAACTAGTTGCCTCTCTGATTTAAGAAGTAACAGTTTAGTTAACTAAGTCAATTTTTAAGCGTACACAAACACATACACAAACAATCTTTGAATATTCTGAAGCATTTAGTGATGATCTATTTGATGACCAGAAATATAACAGCAATACATATTTCCCTTCCACAATAGCTGTAATTATACAAATCAAACAGCACGAATCACAAACTACTAATCTATTTTCTTTAAAAATATCACTACAGGTACACAGGCACAGTACAAAAGCCTCACCTTGTATAACAACTGTGAGGGAAAAAGTTATGAAAGCAGACAGAAAACCTAAAATCCCTGAGGCTACAAAAAAATCCCGCTATTGAGAAATAACCCAAGAGACCACATAGGGAATGTACAGCTTTCAGAAGCACTTCTCATCTTATTTGCACTTAACCTATTGATGTACTTATGCAGGTCACTTACTTTTCGGATATGTTTGAACCCTTTATAATCATGCAGATCGCCGCGATTTTCACTTGGGCTTTTGGTTTTTTTGGTTTTGTTTGTTTTTTTGCAAACAAGTTTCATTTAAAAAAGATCCAATTATGCAAATCTGCTCCCGGATAGGTAGTGAATATTCAATATGATGGTGATACTGTAATAGTTCAATGCAACGCACTGTACTGGACAGATTTATGAGGCAACGTCACTACTACGCTCTGGTCCTCGCTGAAGCATCTTGAAGTTAATTAAAGCTGCAATGTCCACTTTTCCAGCCACCCTCCTCATTCAGGTTTACTATTTCAACATCAAACCAGCGAGGGGGCCTCCCCCCTCTCTCCGTACATTTAAGCAGCCTTCCACAGTCAATGAACAATGAACAAAGATTTGAGCGATAGGAAGGGGGGGGAGAGAAAAAAATCTCCACAGGAATAATCAAATCCGGTTTAAACAAGTAAAAATATAGTTTCTAATATTAAACTAGAAAAGAAAACATTCTTCTCCAAGCGAACGTGCAGAGGCGCTTAGCCAACCCCTTCAGAAAGGGTCTAAAAGCAGCCAGTCCTTTTTATTTCGAGCAGTGAATGAGCCCAAACAAGGCTTCTAAACTTAATTATGACACTTAAAATAGTCTTTTTCCACAGAAGCGGGGCGGCTCGCCGCCGCTATCTGTATCAGCCGGGCACATCAGCTCAGCAAACACGGCCCCTGTTGGATTTATTTTAAACTGCACGGGGGGGCGGGGGGCGGCGGGGGAATGCACAGCCCCGCAGAGCGCTCCCGCCGCGGGCGGCCGGGCAGCCGCGCCCGCCCCTGCCCCGCGCCCGCGGAGCGCCGCGCCCCGCACCGCACAGCCCCGCACCGCACAGCCCCGTACCGGCGGCTCAAGTGCGAAGGGAGACATCTGACAAATCACGTCCCCGCCTCGACACTGTATCAGCCGCGGCCACAGCCG
>JAWWLV010000021.1:6129931-6157431 GCA_035041135.1 Platyrinchus mystaceus
CTAACTTTGATTAAAAAAAAAAAAAAAAAAGAGGGGGGCGTTTACAAATTACACTACGATTAGCCGGGATCCTAACGGGGGAGGGAGGGAAGAAAGGGGGGGGGGCCGCGTTTAAAGTCACTTCAGCAAAGTTTGCTCCGCAGCAACCCTTTAAAACAAAAAGTTTCTGGGCAAGTTAAAGGCAGGGACGGTGCGGGCTGGGGCCGGCGGCGGGCGGCCCCCGGGCAGCGCCGCGGCCGCCGCCGGCACTCGCCTCCCCTCGCCTCGCCCGCTCCTTTTTTGTAAAGTAACGGTTTTAAAAGAAACGAGAGAGAAAGAGGAAAAACGTAGGGTTTTCTTCAGGCTAAGTTCTATAGCGCCATTCAATGGCTTCTCCGCTCCTTTCATTATTTTCTGCTTTTCCCCTGACAGCCCTGCTTGCAAACGTCACTGCTATGGATATTTAATTATACTGTATTTTTTTAATCACGGTGGAAAACGCAGGCCCCATTGCGATGATTAAAAAGAAATAAAAAACAAAAACATACTCCGGACTGACTTTGGAGCCTCTTTGATGGCTCACGGGAGCCTCCCGGATCCTCAAAAACCCCCTTTTTACCTTTGTCTTTCTTACCTTAAAATTTAAAGCAAAGCGTAGAAGAAACTCCCGCACGTAAACGGAGCGTTGTAAAAGATTGTGTTCAATGAATAATGAAGCATGTCCACATGATTGACTTGATCATTTTCTTGTGCGGAGGGGGAAAAGTGCGGCGCGGGGCTGCCGCGGCCGCCCGCTCCGGGTAGCCCTCCCAACTGCTTCCAGCACATCCCGAGCAAAGAGCGCTTTATTTTAATCTGTCTCTTTTCAGAATAACCCCCTTCATTGATACTGATCACCCAACATCACAAGACATCCCCATCTCTCAGCGTGGACTCCCCCTATCTGGTAGGTGAAATGCATTGTACCATTAAAAAAGCACTCCATTGTCGTCTTGGCATAATTCACAGCAACTAGATAGGTCTTGCGGCATTTAGCTTTGATGAGCCAAAAGCTGAACCCTTGATATAATAATCTACAAAGAATGGTCTGTGATCGTCCATTTTTTCTCCCTGTCTAGCAACTAAGAAACCATTTAACACGGCGCAGCTTGGTCGTGACCTTGAGCGCGTGTAAACACCCCGAGGAGCCCGCGCCGCTCCGCAGCCCCCCGGCCAGCGCCGCTGCCCGCGCCCCGCGCAGCCCCCGCGCCCCGCGCAGCCCCCGCGCCCGCGCCCCGCCGCCCCTGCCCGCGCCCCGCAAACCCCGCCGAGCCCCCGGGGGCAGCGCCGGGCTCCACAAAGCGCCCTTCTTACCTGCTCCCGAAACTATGCAAAGTCTGTTTCTCCTAAAAAAAAAAAAAAAAAAAAAAAAAAAGAAGAAAAAAAAACTCCCGGGGAAACCTTGGCGGACAGGGGGACCGGAGCATCAGTCACCGCTCCGGCGTTTAAGAGAAGTAATCAGCGATAAAGTGACGTTGATCTGCACTGTAACCTTGTGGCGTATTTAATGTAAATAAGCCAGTTATGTTGCCAATCGCATGCATACAAACACATAAAGGTCCTCAGCGTTGCATTTTGATTCTTTCCATTAGAGCCGACTTTATTTACATACACTATTTAGGGGATCATGATAATTCTAAAACAATACTAGTGCCAAATGATTATGAAAATATGATTTTAATTAATCACGTAGTAGGCAAGGAAATTAGCATACGGTAATTAAACTTAGAGAAAAACGTCATGGAGGTTCTCTGCCTTATGGGTTCGGAATAATCATTAAACGATGGGTTTTCAGGACTTAATTATCAAACAAATAACTTTTTTAAAGCAACTTTACACGGTTTATCCGCAGGGCAACGATTTAGTAAATAATATATAACCAAGCAAACAAGGTGCAAATGTGACTGGTGAAATAGGTTGTGTCTCTACAAAGCAGAAGGGGGGGGGGGGAAGCTGAATAATGCAATTATGGATTCTGTGTCCCATAGTTGACAAAAGCATGGTGCCTCAATAGACTCTTTGTTATGGGATTATATAATGATTGTGGTGTAATTATGGGAAAAAAGATTTAGTAATAATAAAAAGTATCAAAATACACCAATGAGCAGCTTGTTTTAAAGAAAAGGCTTGCATGTGACATTAGGGGCATGTTAATAACAAAAAGCCAGGATCCGAAAGGGTTGACAAATAAAAAAGACTGTGATGCGCATGATTAAGAAGCGATGGAGACAGATTGATTATTCAAAATGCCGAGCCACAGGGACACTTAAAACATTGATTCAGGTAAGACTAGTTTCATCTTGACTGAAATGAGTTCCCTGAAGATGACTGGCATACATTTTAAATCAGTTTACTACATAAAAAGCATAACATCACAAGCTGAAACCTTCTAGTTAAAATAGGAGTCCATGAGAAAAAAAAAAAAAAGTTTATGTTTGTGGCAATTCCCAGAGGGACTATGGAATTGCAGACGAAGGAGTATAGATTAATTAGCTCTTCCTAAACACTGGACTTAAATGTGCCCATCTTTTATAATCCCTAGCCTCTGTTTCTGGAGTCTGTGGTCCAATCCCACTTCTGCAGGTTAGGGGGGTTATATTAATAACCCTAAAGGTACAATAGGACTTTTTTTTTTTTTCCTGGAACTACAGTGAATTAACTCTCTATAATAACTGAAAAATTAGTGACATTTTTGGAATTGATATTTGAAGTGAAGTTTATAAATAGTTGTTCAGAGCTATTCAATGTTAAAAAAAAAAAAAAAAAAGGAGAGAGAGAAAGAAAGAAAAAAGATTCCCATGCCTATACGAAAAAGTTTAGGAATTCACTCTGCATTTTCCAATTTGATGTGTCTGAAATTCTCTTTGAACAAATTCCAAAATACAAGTTTTTTCTATAGAAATTAGCATAGCAATCACATCAATAATATCACTATCTCTATGGGAATGATAACTGGAGCAGTGGGGGTGTTCTTTATTTCAATTCTTCGTGGATCAACTGATTATATTCTGTCTTCTTTTGAACTTGTTATTGTAAGTCAAGTGATTCTTTATAAGTGACAGCCCTGACAAAGAGACGAGGATGGGAAAGCAGGTCGAAAGGAAGTCGCCATATGGACTTTAAAAAAGGCACTTTTTAAACAAGATAATGGGGAAATGGATGTTGCCTTTTAACCCTGTCAAGGCTGAACATTATTAGCAGTCTCATAAAAGAATGAGCTATACCTTTCTTTAAAAATATCAGATTTCACCTTACAATTTCCATGACCTAGGGCTACATAATACAAACCACATAGGAGGAGATGGCATTTCAGAAGCAGGGGCCAAATCAAGCACCTGGAATCAGTGACAGACAGGAGATTTCAAAGCACTGCACAAAGAGTTACAGACGAATGAGAGCTCAGGAAAAGCCCATGGTTCTTTTTCCTGAGACAAAGATAAGAATATTGACTAAAGATAGGTGAAACAGCAACTGACAGCAGAGGAGCTTGAGACATCTAGCTGGGATTTCCTCTTCCTCTAGAGTAAGTGCACGATGCTTATTGAGAAACAACAGATCGAGTGAAAACAAGCATGAACACGAGGGCTTTGACTCTGATCTTTGCGGAAATTAAAGTATTTCTCCTCCTCTTTCTGTTCTGGAGAGAACAGAAATTTCCCTCCAGAAACTTTCAAGTGGACAGAGATTAAGAACCATCTCCCAGGAAGCTGTAAGTACTAAACCCTCAATGAGATGAGGGCAGAGCTGTGGTCCAGCACCAGTGAATCACCTATGAAGTTTACTTTTTTTTTTGTAGTCAGTTGGATGGTCCAGGTGATCATCCAGCTCAACTCTACAGGAAGAAAATGTCAGCCAAAGCCCTCGCAAAATCTGGAAGAGTGGGCTACTACATGCAGGCAATGGTGCTGTCAGGGGTCAATGCTGTTGACAAGACTGATCAAAACTCTCTTCCCCAGGGCCTCATAGACATGATTACTTGGGCTGGGGTGGCCAAGCCTTCCCAGAATGGATAACGAAGAGATAACGCAGATCCATGAGCTGAGTACATCCTAAAGCCAAGAGACCTCCAAATTTTATTGACTCAATAAAAATGAGCTCCAACACCAAAGCAATGAATACTGGTTAGATGGGATTCAGAAGGTCTCAGTTGTGAGCTCAGGGAGACTTTGCTCAAGCCTCTTTCAGAATTCATCATATTCCCAGACACCATCAACACTTGTCCAGTTCCCTCCAGTATTCCTTTCTATTCCTCCCCCTATTTTCAGCACTGTTCCTTTCTTCTTTTCTTGCATCCAAAGAAAGGACTTTTCTCTTCAAAGCCTTTACATCCTCTCAACTGTCTTCAGCTACCTCTCCAAATTCTTTGGTTGATTTTATTCCCTTCTGTACCTCCTCCATGAGTAGGCAGGAATACACTAGGCAAAAACACTACAGAGGAGAGAGGGAAAGAGCAGAAGAGATGTACATTGTGCGCCTTACTCTGAAAGGCTCTTACACTGTCTTGGAGCCCAGTGGGCACCTTCTCAGGGAGGGGAACCTATCAGCCACAGACTTGTCAAACTTCAAAAAGTAGGAAGAGAGGAAATGAAAGCTGAGTTCTTTAGCCAGGCAACATTACCCTTCCCCATGATTTCTGCCTTTGTGGAATGACAGCCTTCCAGAAGATCTCATTTCAGACAGATGTAAATAACAGGGAAGAAGATCCCAAAGCTCCCAAGTTTGGCGAGTCCAACAAAAGTCCAGGTCGGAGGAACATTTTATGAGGCTTTACACAGGAAAGTAGCAAAAGACAACTGGTCATACAGTAATTCACACAATGGGTGGGGGAGAACATTAGCTTTATATATTTAAATATTTATAAGTTGTTTGCTTTATAAGGAAGGACTGAGGAATAATCCTGCCTTTGTTCTTAAAAAGTGTGATCAGCATTTCCTTCCTAAAGAAAAGTGATAAGCAACTGGGCACTCTTTTAACAAAGACTGCAGAAGCCCATTGAAATCTTAATGCCTTTAGGAGGGGGTCTCTTCTCCAAGGAAGAGCAGAACATCAGGTCTTTAATATTGATAAGGAAAGGCATATAAAAGAAATCTTCCAATAGCAGTGACTTTAAATAAGGAATTTCAGAAAACTTGCAGTGAATGTTTCAGCAAACTCTGGAACAGGTGGTGTGATCTACATGGCAGTCTGAGCCAGTGAAAACACAAGTCATCCAGCAAAAAAGTCGCTGAAGCATGGTTCAAGAAGACATAAATAAAACACTTGCGCAGGAAAAAGGGAAAACCCTCAAAATGCCTGTTACAAACATGGGGTTTTCCTGGGCAGAACCCCAGCAAATTGACAAGGTGGATGGAGGTTTTCCCAGATGTACAGAAAGCTTCCTGGAAAAGGGACTCAGAGATGCCGGTTTTCAAAAACAGACCAAAGGCAGAACCCACTTGAGAACAAGCTACTTTGCAGAGACCATGACCAAAATAAGTATCTCTTTATAGATTTGATCAGCAAAAATTGTATATGCCATCATCACAGGGTAGAGGTAATAAGAAATTGTAAAAAATATGGGTTTTTTCAGGAGATAAAACTACATCCTCAGTGCAGTACTCATCTGTCATTGAGCCTGACAGCACAGACAACTTGCATGGGTCAACTAAAAGCATATCCTAAGGCCAGGAGCCTGTGTTGGCCACTTTTTGTGATAAAGTCATTGCAACAATTCATCAAAACATAGCCACCAAGAAAGGACCCCGAAGACAGTACAAAATAGAACATATATTCCTACATCAGGAAAATGTGCAATGGAAGCAGCATCTAAAGTCGGGTCACTCTGGAGCTGCGCCTCCCTCTCACAGCACTGGCAGAGCTGACCCTTTTCCTTTGCAAAATAAGGGCAAAACTGGAGTGAAGAGAGAAAGTCCTTCAAGGTATTATGGACTGACAGACTGATACATGGCTTTAGAGCTTTCTATGGACAAAAGTGGCCACCTTTGTGTTTCTACAGAACATAAGAAGCTGAGTAAAGTGGTAATAAAGAAAGATTTTTTTTTTCCCCCTAAAGTGAAAGACACTTTTTACATTAAATAGTGAACAATGTTCTCAATAGATCCACCTAGTGGAATCTAGCAAATTCTGCTTACAGAATAAAGGCACAGCATTTATAAACCCATGCAGGACATACTTCTGTGACCATCTTCCATTCAGCACAACAGGGGCTCAGATATCCTCCTAAAGAGCAAGAGTAAAAGCTGCAGTAAGTCTCAGTATAAGCACAATGTAGAAGATCAGGAGACAACTGCTGCTCCATGACTTAAACTTTAACATTTAAATTTATGTGGAATTGGTATAGCAGGTCTACTTCTCCAGCTGTAATCACTATGAATTATGATTGATCAAGAGGAGAAAGTGCTGGGAAAAATATGCAAAAGAGTAGCTAAACTTCAGCTTTAAAGTGCACTACCACTGACCTAGCTCTTGTAGCAAATTCACATTGAGGCTGTTCTCAGTCTGTCAGAGCTCTTCAGGAGCTATTTAAAAGAGATGGTGAGATCTTATCTCTTAGATAAGACTCCAGAATAATTTTTCGGGTAAGCATTTCTTATGCTTACCCGAAACTGTTCTGACCAATATACCACTTTTCAACAATTTTCTTAAACTTTTCCCAGTTCTTTCCATCCTGGTCCCAAGGTTCCCAGCAAACCCTAGGCTTCTAATGGTTGTAACCTCATGGCTTGCCCCAGGGCTTGGGCTGCTTTCCCTTGTTGATGAACACCAATATTCCCCACCAGCTGCTTTGGCACATCCCTTGTTCCATCCTAGTTCTCCCTCTCCTCTCCTGTTTGTACACAGTGTCCGACACTGCCTGTGCCTCCCTCATGGCACACAGCTGCCCTCCCAGCACCTCCACCATCACCTCACACATCACCATGGTTAAGCCACTGTGCTGTTAGAAAACTTGCAGACTAACACTGAAAGCAAAGAGCTACATTTTAAGGATGTGCTGAAAATGTTTGTCTCAACTTTTAAGCTACAGTTTCACAACTTAAGCCTCACATTACAATAATTAAGGCCACTAATACCGGTGCTCCCTTTGCCACCTGACCCTGGGTGCTGTGTGAGGTGCATCACTCACCCGTGGCAGGGAGCTCTGTGTGTGGGCTGCTGCCAGGCAGGGAACACCTCATGCTCTGTGGGGGCCCCAGCAGTGGGCACTGCAGAGGTGTTAATTGCTCACTGAACTATGGTATTGCCTCATATGCAGCCACTCTGGTGGGTGCCAGTGTCTGGGACAGGAATACCTCGTCTCCATCGGGTTGGTGTCTGGGAGGATGTGAAGAGATCCCTGGCAGACCACAAGCCATTTTTTTGGGGAGGCTTTCCCATATGATTCATCGAGTGAAGGTGTCTCTCCTCAGGGGTCCAGTGCACAGGCTGTGTTGTGAAGTAGACTGAAAGATGGTGCCTCCCCTTACCCAGCACAGGCTTGGCCATGGAGTGCCAGGGCTGTCTGTCCCTGGCAGCAGCGTCTCATGGTCTTGGCAGCCAGGAAACATGGCCAGGGACAGGGCAGAGCTCACCCACCGCCATCCTGAAACACACTGCCCACAGTGCACAGGGACACCGTGGTGGCACAGCCAGCATGGCCCCTCACCTCCTGCTCCCACCCATCCCCAGGGACACCCTCCCAGGGGACATAGGCTCTTTTTTAAATAATAGGCCTAGAGCTCTTGTGAACTGCCATGGCTGTGTATGTCTGGAGAGCCATGATTTATGCCCAGTGGTTTGTTGTACCCTTACCACAAACACCAGCTATTCATTCAAGATGTAGCAGCCCATGGGTTTTCTTCCATCTTCCCCATCTCCACAGTCTCCAGCATGGCCATGCCCACGCAAGGCAGGGCACACGGAGCCCCAGAGGGGTCCCACAGCCAGGCAGAGGTGGTGGGAGGGCAGTGGAGAGCAGCTGGGGCTGGAGCCAGGGGACACAACAGTCCCAGCACGGCCCAGGTTGTATCTTATAGACACCAGAAGAAAAGCTGGACTGAACATCCAGTGTTGTTGCTTTGCTTCCAAGAGTTGTTTTTATCAAATCCAAAAAATAATTGTGCCTCCATGTCTGGTTTTTTTTTCTCAAATAGCTGTAAGGAAAAACACATACCTCTCTTTTTGTCTATTTTGCCCATGAACTCTACCACTGCACCTGCCACCTGAGAGGGTCACCCTGGATGTCCAGGTAGAGACATGAGAACAAAAAGATCTACTAAAAGTGATGCCCAGGAGCATGAAAAATAATTTCCTGGAGGAGTCACTGCTCTGCCTGCTCCATTCCCTGGTTTTGCCATTAGAGATGCTCCACCGTGCTGTGCCATAGGTTCTTTTTCAGGGTTGCTTTCTGAGACTGCTAATAAAACAAAGAGGACTATCTCACATCCTCACAGGAGACTGGACACTTGAAAGTGATTTAGGCAATATCCCTGGAGAGTCACAGAGGCTCTGGGAGCAGGACAAAGAACTGAGCTGGCTATGATATGTATGTGAAAAATACACATCAATACAGAGTGCAGAGCAGAACATCTGAAAACTGATGAAGTGGAGAGCTCTCTGTGTAATGCAAAGCACCTGAGTGATGTGTGTACACACAAAGATTTGTTCAGCTCTGCTCATATCCACTCCTCTTGGACAGTTGGATTTGATTTGCCATTTTCCTGCCAAAATATTGTTGCTGTACCTCAGCACCTGGCCTTTCTTCAAAGAAATTGCATATGACTCTGCTGTCCTCACCTAAACCACTCAAGAATTCAGAGTTCAGGAAAGGCTAATGGGACCTTCTTTAATAACAGACCTGTTTCTAATAATTTAAAGACTCAAAAATAAAGATGTTGTTTCTTTCTAAATTTCCTGTTTCCATAATTCTGATCATATATAGCTGTTCACTCACCTTTTTCTATCCCACCTTGAAATGAACACCTCTAAACTGGTTTAGAATAAAGGGGTCACAGGACAAGAAGCCAACTAACACTGTCTGCACAGCCAGCAGAGGGAGGCAAACAGTACAACTGGTTTTGCTCACATTATCTGAAACAGAATTTTAAGGATTTCTTAACCAAATGAAAGGCTGGCTTCCTAAAAAATAATATTGTAAGTAGTTAAGATATAGACACTTCCACCAAAATTTTGCAATAGCAAAGGTGATGTCAAAGAACACCAACACTATGACCTTTATAATTTCATTTCTGCTAGCTCAAAGGTCCTCAAGGCTTTGGGTATTTATTTGCAGTTTTCTCACTTAACCAAAAAGGGTTTTTTTCCCAGATACTAGTTAATTTTACATAAGAAACTTACGTCTTTTTTTTTTTTATTTTGTGCAAAACATCTTTGTTTGCATAATTAGAGGCATTTGAAGGTAAACCATCTCTGAAACAACTGGGAAGGAACAAAATGTAGGAGTTGTCCTCAGATGGTTGAAAACTTACTCTATCTAACCAACTGAGAAAGGACTGCTCTCTCCATTGAGTGTTTGACACTTCTTCTAGCAACGTATATTTACCCAAAGAGGATCCTGTGAACAGGATGGAAATTTCCAACTTAAAAATTAAAGGATTGAAGAAAAAGTGGGAAATGAAATGTATAGAAGCAAAGACAGGTATTCTCATGACCTGCAAATCAGCAATAACAAAGCCAAGCAAAACGAGGCTTCAAATTTTCAAATATTTTAGGAATTATATGGAAGCCCCAGAGAATTCAACCAACTTATCCATTTTCCAGGAACGTTGCAAGTTTAGGGCCTTTCTTTCTTACCATTCCATGTCATCTTTATGTTGGATTTAAGCTTTGACTGATGCTATTTAAGGGTGTCATTTGAAGATATAAGTTACACCCTGGAAGAGCCCTCAAGGATCATAAGGCTTGGGCATGTATGACCATGTTTTTTTACACCTCTTTAGCCAGGACTTGTCACTCTGAAATCCTGCAGATGTGCTTAACAGCTGCAGAGGTGGGTGAGGAGCTGGAGCTGCCCCTGTGCTGGAGCTGTGCCAAGGAAGCACTGCCTACAGCACTAACAAGGGAGAGATGCCTGAGATGGGGTAGAGTTCAATTCACAAAGAATGGGAGCCACTGTGAGCCACCCATAGAGGTAGTTTGCACGGAGCTTCCAAGCCCACACTGCCAAACTGCATTTGTAAAAACTGCAAGGGTTTTTGTTGGGTTTTTTTTCCCTGTTTCCTCAGTAATTTAAGCTGGAAGCAAATCCCCAAAAGCAGAATGATACACCAAGCAAAAATCAGTGAAGCTCAAAGACTGTGCAAATTGCACAGAGGTGTGAATAGGACTTGTTATGTCTTTTTAGACATCAAAATATGCCTAACAATGTGTTTCCAACCAAGCTCACAGGAATTTTAAAATGTGCTACACCCTTTTACTTCCTCTATGCCCTGTGCTTGGACTACCCAATATATGAGCAGCAATATGGGTTTGAGGTATGTCTTTGTGAAAACAGGCTTGTGTTACTGCTGCAGTCGGGGTTTTGCAAGCATTGCAATACTGTAATTAAATTTCCAGAATTTGGCCCACTGGGCAAAATTTAAGTTACACTGGTAAAAATCTTGAATAAACCCTTGCAAGATAAAACTAATCACCACTTTAGAAATGCAAAGGTGATGGGCTTATCTGGTTAATAATAAGCTTTTTAAGAAAAAGTTATCAATCTGTATTTAACCAATAGACAGGAACTGGTTGAAAAAGAGTCTTTCCAATCCATCAGGTAATGAATGCCTATTAAAAAACTATAAATAAGCATTCACCCGAGAGCTTGGAATGGCACTTTGAGAGCCTTTCTGGTCACTCAGGTAAATAATGAGTTTTATATAACCTTTCAGCAAAGATTTTTTTGCAAATGAGAAGATGAAATGCAGAAAAGCTTCTGATTAATGTTAAAGTTGGGGTACAAGCCAACACACAACTGGGAATTCAAAGTTAAAGCTGGCATTGTTGTTCCCTCATATTGTTTCCTCTAAGGGCTTGATGATAAAGATTCTGTTGTCTTTACTTCAACTTGCTTGTGATGGTTTCAATTTAGGATTTTATATATACATGGCATTTACATTGATGAGTATTTTGTGCATTATCTGTTCACACAGCAGCCACTAAAGGCAAAAAGAATTGTAGAGAAAGGCAGAATGAAGGCCCCTCACTAGTGTGCAGTCACCAATGAAAATGCCTACAGCGGTCTCTCATCACAGCCCCCCTCAAATCTGCAAGCACTGTGCTTGTTCAGATCTAAAGGTAAGGGGGAAAAAATCCCAAACTCCACGAACTTTCTGATACCTCATTCTGTCGATATTTACTACTCTTCAATAAAATCACTCTTATCAAATATTTGGAGCTTTCTTGATGACTAAGAAAAAATACACCCATAAAGAGATCCATTAATTATCTTAAAATCAAATAACCTGGCAACCAGGATATATGACAAAATTAAATGTAAGCCCTTTCCTCAATAGCTTTGCAGTCCTCCCTAAAGAATTGCTCATCAGCTGTCCTCAACACCTAACACCCTAGGACAAGAAGAGAAAAATGGGTTTCACACCCTGAGGGTTAACAAACTTCATTTATTATATACTCACAGAATGAAGATTGTACTGCAGGCTCGAGGATGAAAAAGGAAAACTTCTCCCAACTACAACCATGGCAGCATTTCATGATGAGACAGACATTTGAAAAGGCTAAAATGGAAAGCAAGAGGGAAAAAAAAGGTGTTTGTATTCAATACAGATCTTTCCTGATCCTTCTGATTCCAAAGAAATATATCCTTCCAATTGTTCCATATTGTGTTAAAACATATTTTTTGCATTTATTAATAATTCAAACATGTTGTTGTTTAAAAAAATATTCATATCATGTGTTCATAGTTTCCATATACATATGTCAAACTTTATTTTGTTTTACCATTATAATCTATGAATGGATTTACCCTTTGTTTCTGTTTTCAAATCTCTGAGGAATGTTTGATTAGGTAGGAGGGTTTGTTTTATGCATTACTTGTTCATCATTGCACAAGTGCACAGGCTAAACAAAGTTGGCATACTTCATACTGATTGGTGGAAACAGTGTAGTTAAACAGTGTAGTTAATACAAGGGAATGAGTAATTTCTCACCACAGCTAATCAGCTGCACAATAGCCATGTATCAGGCAGCACAGTGATATATAACAAATGCATTTTAAGGTAGCTCATAGCATACATGATTATCTAGTAGTATCTGTTACAATCATTTCATATTAACACGCTCCTTCTGTATTTATTTAATAAAATGAATCTCATGTGCAGCAGTCTCTATACATAACCAGACAGAATACTAGGAATTATCAAGTCAATGGCAAACCCAGGAGTGTTCTAGCTGGTATATAATGGAAGGTATGTCCAGGGTTTTCCAATTTAACAATGTCAGGTGAAAAAGAAAAGCAAGAGCACTCAAGATGACAAAACAGCTTCTGCTGCACTAAAGAACTTAAATCAATTTCATAATTCTATATCTATCACTCCATACATCTATAACTAAGGAATAATAAGATAAATGCATTGTGATATTATTTATCAGGTGTCTTCTGCATTAACGCTTTTCAATACTCTTGTGATGAGCTGTCCTTTATTATGACTTGTAAACCTGTAATTCCTGAAGAAAGTATTTTTAACAGCTCAGCATCAGCACCAGTTCAGAATGGCATCCCTCAGTCAGAAAACAAGGTTGGGTTCAGTAGGAGTTAACATTAACAATTCAAGAGACTGTAGGAGAAATTAGAAACACGAGCCCTCCATAATGATGATAAAATCAAACTGGCAAATAAATGTATTCTCAAATGTCATAGTAAGAAAATGGATGAATATATGCAACTAAAATGGTCTCTTAAATTTCAAGTGCATGGCCAGGATTCTCAAGAACTTGCTCCTAAATAGAAGAAGCTGAATTAGAAATCTATCAAGTAATCTCAGTACTGCATATCTGCACGTGTAATGCAAACTTCGTGAAGTCCACAATTTCACCCTACCAGACTAATCCAAAGCCCACTGGGATCTATCCCTCTGAATTTGATGAGTTTTGGATCAAGCCTTTTGAAGATAAGGAGTGAGCTGGAAACAAAATGATGCCATAAATCAGAATGAGTGGTACAGAATTAAGTAGCACAAAATATAGCTTTCAATAGTATATTATGCTAAGGTTATAAAATAAAAACAACACAACTATTGATGCATAAGCTATAAGGACTAAGATACACAAATATTTGCGTTATTAAGGAATTAGTGAAGTTGAAATGCTCTACTTTCTTTAAAAATATAGGCTCTATTTTGATATTCACACTTAAGGAAACACTTTGGCTCTGATAAAACCAAGTGGCTAATTAAAAATTATAATATTAATTGTACCCTTAACACAGATAAGTAAACTTGGCAAGAAAGTTTTAATGAGTTAAATTGAAAAGGCAATGTCTAAATTAACTGAGTAAATTGGCAAAGAGAAATTTATTGTATATACTGACCCTTTTAACTTGTTTTAATGTCTGAATTTGAACTACATAGATTAGTTTTCATTACATGATACATTGAATTATAAGGATAAAACTATTCCTCTCAGAATCTGCTTTCTAGGACAGATTACAGTGCTTACAAATTAATTGTCCTGTAATGTGTTATAACAGTAACTTGAAATCCATGGATTCAGTAAAGAATCCTGAGGGAAATGACAGCTACTGGAATACCTTTAGAAAGCCAATATAAAAGAAGAAAACACAATCACACTGAACTTTGTTAAAAATGCAAACGGTTCCACAGCATCTTGCAGCTGTGGGAATTCCCAGTGCTCTGGAAGACCTGGGCTCCCACAAAGCCCACCTGCCACATGCCACAGCCCAGAGGTGTGGGGAGGGGGACGTTCAGGCACAGGAGAACAGGTAAGAGCCGTGCTGGGGAAGCTGAAATAGTGGGTCTGCTATCATTTGAACAGCCACTGCATGCTTGTGAAAAGTGCATGGCATATTCCAGAACAACTTTGGGATAAAATAATCTGCTGCCAAATCTTGACTGAAAGAACTGTGACTGTGATGTAAAAGCTGACATGGATGTGGTAACCCACTGGGACCTGTCTGACTGTATCAGTTTTTAATGCATCTTTCCATTAAATCAAAGATCCAAATGCTGAATTCTAGCACAGAGAGGCACCAAGGGAATTTGTGACATTCCTCTGAGGACTCGGTGTCCATAAACTAATGAATGGATAAAACTGATCTCGATATTTAGTTTCATTTGTGACAAATATAATATTGATGATATTTTGCTTAACTGTTTCATAGCATCATACCTGTGAAAATTTAACTAAACAGAAACTGCTCAGCCAGAAGCACACTGCTACAGATACTGGGATTATGTATATAATTAAGAAACAGGCATGGCAGAAGACCATAATATAGCATGATTTTGAAGTTCAAATCTTTCAGCTCCTACTAAATATTGTCAAGCACCAAGAAGTTCTGAGCCAGAACTGGCTGAAAACAATGGAAAGATTTCCACTGGCTTTAATAAGCAATGAATCAAATTCATAAAAATGAACCAAGCTAGTAAATGTGCTGTTGCTCAGACTGGCTTCTAAATAAATATATAAATGACATTTCTCACTCTGAATCTTCTAGTTCTGGAAGGCACACAGCAAAAACAAAAGAAGGTGAAGACTGTACATTCAGAAGGAGAAAAATGCTTCTTACAGGTCCCTCATACATAGCTGGGCTGAGAAAAACAGACAGCGCAGATTTGTAAGCTGTTAAAAACTCAGCCACATGCAGTAACAGTGCAGAGTGGATGGTCTGTAATAAGTAAACTTCAGGATGTTCAGTTCAGATACAGACATGGAAATTCAGTTCAGCTGACTCTACCAGCAAACACTCCCCCTAAGCCTCCCAGAGGGCATTTAACTGTAATTCCGACTTTCTTGTTGTACCTTCAGGGGAGCAACCCCCTGCCAGCCCCCAGTGTGGGGGGCAGCCCTCTCACCCAGGGACACGCTATCCTTCCCTCCTCGGTACCCTGTGGAGGAAGAGCAGCTCCAGTGAGCCCTGGCAGTGCCCACAATGGAGAACTTCGTCCTATCTGGGAGGAGAAAAAAGCTGCTTAAAGGTCTCTCATACACAGCTGGCAGGGACATTTCAGATTCATCATATGAAGGTGTGTTATTCACATGCATTTTGGGGTGTCAAGGGTGCTGCCACAGGGAGACATGGGGAATCACGTGGATAAGGAGAAAGAAGTGTTATCTCAGCCACATCCAAACTGTAAATGGGAACGGGCAGACTGGGGAGCTTTCTGTTGTTCATTCAATACGCCGTGAAGTGTCAAAAATCTCTTTTACATGCTTTTTTCCACCTCCCTTTAGAAAAGGACCAGAATTACAACCAAGAAGCTAATAACTTGCTATGAACAGTGGTATTTGTTGAGGCATGCAGTTTCCAAATGGGAATTTGGGCTTGTTTTTATTCTTCACTTAACACTTCCCCTGCCCAGTGCAGACGTTTACACTGGTGTTGTTCCGACTATGACAACACACAGAAAGCACATGGCCTAATAACTCCGACTTTAACAGCCCCGTGGCTTCTAACAATGCAATTGCAGAGGAATTTGCCCTAAACAAAGCCCAAATACAGAAGCGCCCATTGCAGTTAACAGCAATTAATGTCTCCTCAGACTGCTACGTGCCTTAACCGCAGCCAGAGGGGGGGGAGAGAGGGACACCTGCGTCTGATGGTCATCAGGCTTTCTGAAAGGAGCCTCAGCAAGGGAATTACAAGCAACAGCATCACAGCAATGCAGCGTGAGTATTTGGTTCTCTGCAAAATGAAACTGGAATCACTGGCTCCTGAAAAAGCTCACACAACACAGCCCAAGCAGCAGGGGAGAAGCACTGAAAAACCCACAAAAATTGAATCTATTAGAAATATTCCCACTTGTCCTGTTATGACCCACATAGGAAAACTTTGAAAGAAGCACATCTCACACTCAAGGAAGGGTGGTGGTGTAGCTGGTTCAAAGTGGTGCTTTCCCAAGTCTTCCTGATCCATCAGGAAGGCATGTCCCCAAGGCTGCCACTCTGGCCCCACACAGCGTGCCAGCCCAGGCCAACCCAGTCATGCCATAAATGGTCTCCCTGCCTTTCCTCTGTGCCTAAACACCATCCCCAGCCTTGCTCCTTCTCCAAAGGAGGGCAGTCACCAGTATGATACCTGCTTGCCCCAGTTAGCACCAGTGCAGATTGCACTGACAATGTGCTGGTTAATAGCTCAATGCCAAAGTATTAATACACACAGTGGAAATACATACAGAGAGAGATCTGTGTATTTCATAATACAAATGAATAATTTTCAAAGTGTAAAAGTACTAAGGCACATTTTCACTTTGTGCTGTATGACACCTACAATATCTTGGTTCAACAAATTAAGATTGACATTTAAAAATTACTAGGAAGCCTATTTCTCCTGCCAGGGCAGGCCTAGAGCATCCATCATTGCTGGTGAGCACTGAGCGCTCACACTGAGGGGTGGAGAGACCCTTAAAGGCTGGAACAGAAACCTGGTCTGCAGATAAACCAGGGAAACATGAGGAGCCATATCCTGTTAAAGTCACAATCACCATTTTTAAAGCCACAGATCAAGTATATTTGCTATTTGTATCTAAGCAATTTGTAATATTAAGCCATAAGGAGAAAATAAAAAGTGTAAAAGATGTGTCCTCCAAACTTAGTGTATGACCACAAACCTGTAACTCTATGTAAGTGGCAACCTAAGGGTATCAAGTTTAAAAAGCACAGAATCAATAAAAAGTCATTAAAAATCAATGTATGAACTGGTTTGCATGCCCTCAGCCATCACTCCTAGGCACTAATGCTCTAATAATTCTCAATTGATATGCACAGAATATGCCAATTTAAATTTATTGGAGTACTTCAAATTTTTAAGTGCTTAACTTTGGAAAAGATTGACTTTATGGGGCCAAAGCAGTGAAGAATGATCAGGACTGTTTAGAATGCCTTACATTTTCAGTAATTTGAAAGAGATTAAAGGAGTAGACATATGAAATTAAGAATTATTTCAAAGTCATTGGATCACTTCAAATGCTAGAAATGCATGAATCACAACCAATATTGGTGGTCAGTACACATGCAATGAAAAGGGCCTATTCTTACATCAATGCCCAAATGAAATCTCTGATAGCATGAGACAATTCTACATGTACACCAAAAAGAAAGGGAGCCACTTGTATATGCACAGAATACACAGTGATTCCAAGTGCAAGACAAACCCTTACCACCAAGAATCCTGCCCAAACCTTCCCAGATAAAAGTAATTTCAAAATGTAGCAGAATTTGAAACTGACTCTCTGGTTAGAAATGGTGGTTACTATTATTTTTTTTATGGTTGACAATAAAATGTTTTGCAAGAAGACTCCAGTGCAAACCTGTGGAAACACACAAAAATCCTCGGTGCAGGGAGGGCAAGCCATGGTCCCTCTGTGGGGGGTGGATGGGAGCTGAGAGAGAGGCTGCAAACTCAGACACTGTGGGAGAATCCTGACCCCTGGGAAACACTGACCTGTCATTCCAGCTCCTACTGATTCAGGACTTTCGCCTGTAAGTGCCGTAGATGCCAAGATATTTGCTGTATTTCACAGACTAGCCAGGGAAGGTTTTTGGGCACAGTGCCTCCTGTGTTTCTTAAAAGCAAATGCATGGCTGCATTTTCTTTTTCTTCATATTCCCTCCTGGAAAATATACCTAGAGGGGAAAATTTAAGAAGTGGTATTAACAGCTCAGTACCACCAAGATAAAAGCTGGAGAAAACAAGGCATTTAAAAGGGTTAAGGTAAAATAATAAACTGTTATTAAGCCTATTAAGAGTTTTAAAACATCATTGTTTATGGTATGATAGAGCTTGGCTTTTTATGGGTGTTTCATTTGTTCATTTTACTTATTGCGCTTCTATTTAACGATGCTGTGGATCTCTGCTTTAAAGCCCTCAGTAATGTACTGATTTCATCTGAATCTGCTAACCCTACTTTTAAAATAATGGTGCAACAAAACAGAGGTTAACATTTCATATCTTTGAACTGCAAGCAAAGAGGCTAAAATTTTATGATGGCCCTCAAAAATAATACCCATTTTATTAGTATAAAATATACAGAATTAAACTCGTGTCTTCGTTCGGCATTTGCTTGAAAGATGAAAGGTGCTCTAAGAGAAGTTTGCACGTTCTTACATCTCTCTCTGCCTAAATGGGCAGGAGCTGCCTCTTGTCTCTGCCCTTGGAAGGCTGTGCCATGTGATGATGTAGTCAGGGGACCATCCCTTGCAGCACCTGGTGTCACAGCCCCCAGAATCCACACTTGAATTTAGGACCGTGCACTGCACCCAAGTGACCAAGATATAATAGAGCAATCTTTTATTAATGTTACAAAAATTCTGGCAGGAGTAAACAATCAACATTTTATGGATTTTGGTTTGTATTTTAACTTCTTTCACAAGATTCTTACTCAAAGCTATTTCTCTGCAATTTTTTCTCTATGTACTGTCCTGCACTTGCTAGATCTTCGTTGAGGAAAGAAGGGGGAAAACCCCACAACTTTTATCCAGTGAGACACTTTATCAAGAAAATTCTACAAGAAATTGGTTGTTACCTGCAGATAACAACTGGTTTGTTAGTTAATGGCTAGAGGCAAAGCCAAGGCCAGTTAATGCTCCAGCTGTCCAGTCATTAACTGCAGTAAAGACTGATTTTGAGGAGGTTATTGCCGTGATAAAATATCCTCAAAAGATTATAACAGCAATAGTGTACAGAAAAAAAAAGTATTAGTGGCTATAGTGTGACTGAATGGCTGCATTTGAAAAATTGGTCATTCCCTGGCGGTTCATAACTGATTTTCCACCAGTCAAAAAGCAAGTTGTGCTCTGTTAGGTTTATTGTACAAGGCAATAAAAATATTGGCCAGGTTAAATTGTCAGTGTGTTATGACATTAACCATTCTTTTACTGTGCTTAATTTAAGTATTACTATGATTCATTATGGAAAAAAACTGTCCTTTGCAAGTAAACAGGCATTTCAGCACTAGGAACAGACAGCAATAATAAATCTGAATGCAAAATTAAATTTCACTTGATGGCTTCCCCCCCCTTCACCTTTTTACGTTTTTTTATTTATAGAAATACTTCTGAATTCTTGGCTATTTAGTTTGCAAGATTGTCTTCCAAAGTTTGCATTATTGATGTGATGCCTGGCAGCAGTACTCTACTTAACAGTGTGACAGCATTTCCATTAAAAAACCTTTTTGATGGCTCACTTGGCCATCAAAAGTCGCCTTGTGTTTCATTTGGCATGACAAGTCACAGGCCTTAGTGCAGATCTGAACCATGTGAGCTGTTCCTCTCTCTCACTCTCTTGGTTAAGGTCGGACATGCGCACACAAAAACGTGCACATGCAATTTTTGTGCACATGGTTCTCTAAGTCTGGACTTGTTTGTGTTAAATTACAGGAAAATATGCAAAGTTCTGCGGATTTCTATGTTAATTTGCATGCTTTTATCATAAAGGCTATGTGATATCATAGTAATCTTAATATACACTGACAGACTACACCATAACCACTCCAAAAAGCCATTAGGGTTTATTTTATAAATGTATAAGAAGAATGCTACGTAGATTCAGCATTGCACAACTCCATTTTTTTATTATTATTATTCACTGACACCTGTAACAGAAGTGAAGCCATTGAACTTTACATGGCTAAAGCATCAGACTAATCTGGAGCAGTTAGGCTGACATTTTTACTGAAATTTAATGGTTACCTAAATCCAAGACATTGCTCCAAAGATTCACATTTAAATGATCCAATGAACAAATTTTACTATCATCTACTGGCATCCTGGTTCCTCTGAAAACAATATTTAAGTACTCCAGGGTTTTATCATAGTTTCAATTTCACTCTTGCTCCAAGAACACCTAACTGTTATGCCAGTGAGCCCTGTCCATTATGATGAGGGATTTTAGCAGCACAAATGCTGGCACAATTCATCTCACTGTTTCAAGGCCTCACAGGAGTCTCCAAACAGTCACTTAATCACATGACCCCTGTACTTTGCAATATTAAATCCTAGGGTCTTCCACAGTTAAGGCTGCCTTCAATCTCCTAGTCATTCGTAAGGCACTGCTAAAGTTAAATGCTTTATTTTTAAATACTAGTATCCTCAGGCATGAGTGAATTGTTAGCTTTTTTGCTACACTGAACAACTGCATTAAATGATCATGTCCAGACTTCAAATGCAGTGTCAGAACAGGCTCCAGCCGTAGAGCTGGACCCAACCTCCCTGAGAATCTGCTGCAAAGGCATGTGCCAGTGCTGCCAGCAACACAACAGAAAACAGCAGGGAGCACATCAAAATGACCAGGAAGGTGTGTACAGATACAAACTAACTGTGGTTTCTGAAAGGCAAGACTCGGAATTGGAACAGCCCTCAGATGCGGTGACTCGGTGGTACAAGATTATACTGTTATAACCAAAAGTTTCTGCATGTGCATTCACACACATAAATATATACAGTAGATGTGTATGGGTGTATCTATATATATAATAGATGCATTAGATATATATAAGATAGACACATATACACGTATGTTCATGCTTTCATGAGTCAACAGAGATCCCAAAGTACTCAACACATGCCAATACCCAGGAGCTCTTCAAGCAGGTGCTGGTAATACCATTTTAATCAGGGGACCACTTTTGCACAGAGGAGTTAAGTGACTTGCCCAGTGCCACACAGCAAATCCAGGGAGAAGCCAGGAACAGCTCATCTGAGCTGCAGTTCAGTCTCCTGGCCTGGTCACAGACTAAACCCATGTCGTGTCACCCCACACTGCCAGCCACGTCCTCTCCTTAAAGAACAGCCAGTAACGACTCCACTCTGGTGTAAGCTGTGCTACCCTGCATAATCAGACACACAGCCTGGGATTGGAATGTATGTCTTATAATTAGGTCCACACAAATGCTGAAACTTCAAAATACAGTTTAGAAGGGTTTCCAGTACATCTGATGCCACAGGCATCATAGCTCTGCCTCTGGACTTACCAGCTGCTGCTCCAGGGCTGGGGCCAACTGTTGCTGCCAAAGGATACTCAGATGATGTGTGAAACTGGAACATGGAGAAGAGAGTTATTCGTCATCTTTGATGTTGGAACTTCAAGGGAAGCGCGGGCTCCTCTCCCAGCCATCAGCATGCTCAGACATCATCCCTACCTTGATGTTTGCTCTGCTGTTGCTATGGCTTAGTTTGATTTTAGGCATCAGTTGGCTGTAAAAGTGATATAAACATGGCACACTAAATCAGTATCCGAAATGAGAAGTGCACAAGTATCTTTGTGAGTCTGTTCTCTATTGGATCCAACCCTTTCCAGATGAATTTACAAATGGATTGGTTGATTTCATGTTTTTACTCTTAAATACGACGTTTTAAGATAAAGTGATTCCAGAGGGCTTCTGGATGATTTGCCATTATTTCAGTGCTCACAGCATGCAGACACTGCTAGTGTGAAGAGCAGAAGCCTGCAGGGCAAGGACCATCATGTTCAGTATTGCAAGGAACATAGATTTCACCTAAGGACATCAAGATCAACTTTTATGCTACCAAAAAGAGGAATTCTTATACAGAAGATCAAGATTAGCTTGATTTTAAAACTGAATTTTCAACAACATTTTAAGTAATTTTGAAACTGAGGATTACAGGAAAAAGAGGAGCCGACTCCCTCCCAAACTGCTCACAGTCCTATCCTGATGTGTTTTGTTACCATGTCTGGAATAGATGAACTTCTGGCCCTTATAATGTCACATGAGGTTCTCCAGATTCATCTGAAAAACTGTAAATGACCCAGGCATTTCTCCTGCAGCCACATCTCTCTCTGTTTTGGATATGCTGCAGGACACTAGGCATCAGTTAGTGATTTTTTGCAACAATCATTTTTCTTTTGGAACAGAAATCCGTGTCCCCTGAGAATGAGAGACAAAGCACTCACCATTTCCAAACTGAGAACATCCACTGGCACCAGCAACAGTGCTCTTCCCCATATCTTCTCAAGTCAAATCTACACTGGCCACCAATAAGGACAGGCTTTTTATTTCAATCCTTTGTAAAATCTATATCAGACATAAAGTCTTGCAGTTCTTTTCTACTTTCAAGAGAAAAGAGGAGTCAAGCTCATAGTCAAAATCACCTTCAGCCAAACCCCCACTGTCAGACAAGTGCATCATTGTGGATTTTGGATTGATGAACTACTGTATTTTAGTTTTTCTGCCAAAGCAACATGGGTCTCATCAGCAGGAAAGAGAATAGAGTGAGACAGAGAAGAGAGGCAGCACAACACACTACACCTATGCAAGGGCTGCCAACAGAAAAAAGGGCACTCTCTCGGAGGGCAAAGACACAGATGTATTCGAAGGACAGGCAAAGGCGCGAGAGAGAAGAGAGCAGAGGTGGTATTGGGAAAGGCATGTTAACAGGTAATGCTTCTGGAGGGTGTGTGGAGAGAAAATGCTGGCAAGGACTGAGCAAAAAATGGCAAGATTATCCTGCACACACCAAGGCAGGAGAACCAGCTTCACCAATTTTCTGCAAGTGACCCACAGCACAGGGACAGTTGAGGTGACACATCACATGAACAGGTCAGAAGACAGCAAGCCTGAGGGGGAAACATTCATGTGGCTCTTCCCACATCCATGTCTCCTTTCATTTTAGACAAGAACTCATATTTCTGAGTTATAACATTTATGATGATGACCTCATGAGAGAGCAGCCTCCATTCTTGGGGGTCTCTGACTCTGCCTGGCTTCCTTTCCATCCTGCTGGAACATTAGACAGCAGCATTTCCCACCTCAGGTCACATCCTCTGCCCACTTTGGAAATGCCCTTCCCATGCCCTGATCTCTTCCTAGCTGGGCCTCTGCCAAGGGTCCACTGGCACCGGGTGCAGCTCCCGCCTCCAGCTACACCGGCACTGTCCCCTGGGCTTCTGTACATGCATCAGTAAGATAAAAAAAAACAAAACCAACCAACCAACCGACCAACCAAAACACACAAAACAAAACCACAAACAACAAAACCAAAACAAACAAACAAAACAACAACAACAAAAAGAGAAATATACACTACAGGTGAAGTTCCAGAAGTTTTCCAGAACTGCTTGGTCTTACACATTATATCTTTCTAAATCAGATCTGCTTGTATGACAGGCACCACTTATCAGCATTCAAGGATCCTGAAACAAGGTTTAGAAGAAGCCAGTTTTAGTACACGCTGTTCTCTTACACGCAGACACACATCCCTGTGCATGCACACATGCAAATATACACTTTCAGGAGAGAGTTTTAAGACTGAAAACTTATTTTAACTTAAAACTTATTTAAGACTTAAAGAATTTAAGCCAGATTTATTTTGGGTGATGAGTATTTCTTACATCTAAGGGATAAATATTTTCTCCTATTTTAACAACATCTCTTCCCTTTGATTTTCTCACACATGTTGTATTTAACTAATAGAGTACAAATACCAAAACAATGGAATATCCAGGATTAACTCAGCAAATGCCATTAGATTTTGTGCAGGCATAGTATAGAAATGGCACAAAAAACTTTGGATCCTTAAGGATAATTGCCTCTGATTCATTTTAAAAACTAAGGGATTCTTAATACTTGAAAAATTCAATATATTTCATAGAGTCATTACATTTTGTACAGTTCTGAAATAATGCCAATTTTGCAACTTAATTTGTTAAAATGATAATAAACGAGAAGGCTGTCACTTGACAGAGAAAAACTATCTCTTTTTTCTGTTATCTGTTTTGCTGTAAGGTTAATTCTTTATATTTTGTATTTAAATTAATTCGGATTTCTTTCATAATAGAGGGCTTACTATATTATGGAATTAGTAAAGAAACGGGCAA
Source organism: Platyrinchus mystaceus (assembly GCA_035041135.1). Lineage (NCBI taxonomy): Eukaryota > Metazoa > Chordata > Aves > Passeriformes > Tyrannidae > Platyrinchus > Platyrinchus mystaceus. The sequence continues at coordinate 6,153,957 of JAWWLV010000021.1, forward strand.
AAAAGACAGGAAGAGAAGGAGGGGGAGGGGAGAGGGTAGGAAGAGATCAATTAAATAAATTTTTTTGTCAAAAATCAGATATGCACATATTTTAGTTTGGAGAGCATATGCTGCTCTTGATGTGGATCCAAAACTGAGGCAGTGCATTGAACAAAATAAAACCAGCTCTGTAATTATTAGCAGAGACATATTCGTGAGGGCCATTTCCTGTAGAAAATGCCACTTTTATTTTCTTTCCTGTATCTTACTCAAATCCCCTTAGCAGAGAAGGAAGAGACCAACGTACATCTTGCATTTAAGTAATAAGCCATGACTGACATCGGATTTTTTGCCTATTACCACAGGCCTTGGAACAACCTGGAGGGCCTGTGGCTGGCCAGACCAACTGCAGGTCTTCTCCCAGTGTATTGGCCATGTTCACAAGTTTCAGGGAAAGCATGAAAGCAAGCCAAATTTGCCAGTGGACACAACCTATAATCACCTTTTGGCCCAGACCAAAGCAATGTGGATGAAAGCACAAAGGTACCAGGGACAGCAAAACTCATGTGGGAAGTACAGACATCATCTGCCACAGTCGATGAGAAAATAATTTAGACTCCATTGGTTGCACACAGACTGCACACAGACATTGCAACCTGCAGGAACAAGCAAAGCACAAGATGACAAAGAGGAATGACAAAGCCTATAGTGTTTCGCTATAAAGCCATAGAGAAGATACGGAGGATGCATCTGAAGAAAAGTGATGGTTCAATCTTGATTTGAGAACTGCTGACCTCACTTTTGGGGATGTTTTTTGCACTAGAGCTAAAGAGAAGGAGACACAACTAGTTTAGCAGAGAATCAAAAGAAAATTAGTTACTTGGGCAACTATCTGTAGGATTGGGAAGAGGAAAAAAGGCAGCAAAAAAGTCACTAACCACTAAAACGCTATTTGATAAAGCAGGGACATCAGGTCTTGCTGATTAAAAGACCAAATTATCTTTTTGGGATTAAAAATCTGTGCATGTATCAGCATCTGGAAGACCATTTTCAAGCTCTTAAGACTAATCAAACAACTGAATTTTTAATTTTGCAAGCCTGTATGAAGAGAAATGCTTAAGGATGCCCCTAGCCGGATAGTAGAGGTCACATTTTTAGGAATACTGTCAGAATACTTTAAATAAATTTAAAGATTGCAAAAAACCAGATATATTCTCCCTAACGATTATTTTATACTCTGTTACTATTTGCTTCTCCTGCTGTCCTCTGTCTCTTTAAGGTGGGCAGTAGGAGGATTGTAAAAAGCCAGACGATCCTTCTTGTTTGTTCCTTCATAAGGGCACATAAGCTTGTGACTCTGCAAAGAGTTACCAGGAATGCTAAGAAATTAAAATATCAGACACCTACAGTAACTTGCTTGACACTATTCCTCTCCATCTCCATGCCACCATCATACCATCAATGATGCCTGCACTTACCAGATGCAACATGAGATGTTTGTATGCCACTGGTGGGGCCCTCATTCCCTCAGTAGCCTGCAAAATACAGATAATAATTTACCAAGAGAAGAATCAGGGATAGCTCTTCAATATGACCCCCAAGTCAGAGTTCCAAACTCCTCCCAGTAGGGTAAGCAGAAAGATGCACTCACCTCTGCAGGTTCCTCCACTTTGTGCATCTTGGCTCCAGTGAGAAAAAAAGATCCAAACACCCAGAAGAGCCACAAGCATTTCTGTCGGCATGATGGTTTGATGCACAGGGCTCCACAGAGCCCAGAATGATCCCTGCTAAGTCTGAGATTATATTTATGTCGGTACAGGAGAACTCTTTCACTGTTGAAAACTCTCGAAAGGAATCAAAGTGAAAAGACAACCTTTTTGTTGCATTCAAATTGCCCTAGAAATTTGGACACAGCTCTTAAAAAGGTAAAGATTTAAAAATTGCCATCAAACCCATTTTCAGACTTTCTAAAGTGCAATTTAATATTATTTACATTATGGAAGAACCCCATGGCTCCAGTAGGCTCAGAGGGACACTGCATTAGTCATGGTGCAAATACATACAAAGACATGACCCCTGCCCCAAAGAACTTTTTATCAGTCCCTAATTAACCTCTTCCTGATCCTTGATGCCAGGGTATCAATGGCTCTCTATTCTGACTTTAAATTCATTCAGCTGGGGGAGGAGGGGGATCTATGGAAAAATTATTTTAAACAATATGACTTCTAAATTACCTCCTATGTGGGACAGCCCTCTAACAAACAATACTAGGTCTGCAAAATCACTCCCGCTCTATATAACCAGGTCTCCCTGTACAGCATCTGCTCTCTGAAAGGGTTTCATTTGTTTTTACTATTATGAATAGTCAAGAATTCAGTATCACATGAATGAGAAGCTTCTAGAAAAGTTAAATATGCTTCATTGAGCTTGATGAATGGCTGACTGTTGAATTGTTATGAAATATACTAATATACTAGAAATCTGACTTCATTGTGATTAATTCCCATGCATAGGATTGAACGGGAATATTCTCCACCCGGAAAAAATTGTCTATTGACATACTGTTTAAAAAAGCTGTGATTTTCAGAAGGTCCACTGGATCTCAGTGTAAATTCAACTTTTAACGAACCTTAGGCACATCTGAACATCAAAATTCCCAACTCATCTCTGTACAAATAGAGTATCTAAAACCAAATTGAATGGGTAGAACCCCTCTACGGCAGTGTAACCCATAACTCTTTCCTCTACTCCCTGTTACAATCCAAGGATTGCTTTTGTTTGAGGAAAGGAGGCAAGAAAACACTCTTTACGAGCACTCTCAGCAGTTCTGCAGGAGGACAGAGCCAGCTGCATGCGTTGCTGGATGAGTACTTTGGAAGCTTAGCACAGGAGAAATAGGATGACATTAAGGGCAGTGACTGGGTATGTATGAGAGCAGGTATGAAAAGAGAGAGGTGGTGTAATTAAGGGATGAAGTGAAGTAGTGGTGCCCAATGGATTTTAGATAATAGATGTCATTAAGGGTGATTCAGAAGATTGAATTGTACAACACAAATCAGTGTGGAAGCTGTGGAACAAACCAAGTAGAGAGAAGCATCACTTCGCTACTTACAGGAGAGAAGTGTTGGTGTGCTTTGTGCACTGCCATCTCTAAAAGGGACTGAGCTAACAAGAGAGATGATTAGTTTTCTCAGGGCAGAGGTTAAGGATGTTAGTGAGAGGGTTGATATGTTATAGTCAAGAGAACTGGGAATGAATCCTGTATTTGTGCATGTGGAAATTAAATGATAACAGAAAGGCAGCGAGAGATGTTTCAAAAGAGGTTGTAACTTGAAAGGAGAAAAAAACTACATTTTTGCTACTGTGCTAGTTCTTCATATAAATTCCTAAGTAAATCTTGGCAAACTTGCCCATGCAAATGGCTTTTTGGCTGGCACAGTTTCCAAATGCTAGATTAAGACAGTGAAATCTACCTGGTTACAGCTTTGACTTAGAT
>JAWWLV010000021.1:6162431-6242431 GCA_035041135.1 Platyrinchus mystaceus
GACAAGCCTGAGGGAGTCAAATTTTCCCAGACCTATTTTGCTGTCAGTACTTTGAGGGGAGTTAAGGATACAAGAAAAGAAAAATATTCCAAAGTGATTATTCACCCAAAAGGACTTATGCTCCTAATTGCTCATGTGCCTTTGAAAGTTCCCTACAGCTCTTTGCATTCAATTTTCTCTTATTTTGAAGATCAAAACAATGATGCAAAGTGCCCCTATTTAACTTAAGTGCTCTGACAAGGCACACAGACTATTCTTCAGCATTTCTGCTGTACGTAGCCATCAGAAAAATCACACGTTTATTATGCATACAGAGTTCTCTCTTGATTGGAAAGCATTTTCCATATTTTGCAGGGCACCCCAGCTCGGCAGCCAAGAGCACAGCTCCTCCGTGGCGGACGCGGTGCGAATACTCACGGCGAGTCCTGGCAGTGTCCCTGGCTGGCTGCACAAACCCAGCCCCGACCTGCAGCCCCATCCCTCTTCCGAAGCCCAGAGCAGGTGGAAGGACTCTGGAAAAACCATGCTCTTGGCCTTTTCCTGCCCAATTTCACAAGGTTAATGAGACCTGCAGAGGAATCGCTGCTGGAGACGGGGCAACACGAGCCTTGCAGAGCATCACATCTGGAGTCCAGAGGCTCTTGCCTCCCCCATTTGCGTTTGCTTCCCACTCCCTCATACACAGCAGGATCAGTGATTCTCTCTCCTTTGCAAAGAGCTCAAACAAGGACTGTGGAAAAAGAATAAAGGGGAAAGGAGATTTCAAAATGAAGTCTAGTTATGTTCTAATCTCATACCTGAAATTTATAGCGTCATTCTCCCCTCTGAATAAACAACTATTCTGTCCCCTCCAATTACAACACACAAAGCTGACTGCTACATGCAATGTCAAATTTACACTGGTGCCTTTTATCAGGATTTCCTTTCATATTGCTCTCTAAGCAATGACTTTGTAAGGAGATTAACTGCATTATATGCCACACATTAAACAAACCCACATGTATACAACACAGCCTTTAAGAGATTTCTGTTTTTCCCAGGATGGCCCTTCCTATCTTAAAAGGTCTTGGTTTTTAGCACCCTCAAGCACTGGTCCACTACTACCACCAGCAGAGAGGAGGAGTTCCAGATATACCCAGTATCCACCTACACTGCCAATAAATCAGGTGGAGATAGCTTTATTATTCCTATTTCATGGGGAAATTGCTGATCAGCTCTGCTTGTTATCCAAGATAAAGGCAAAAGGAAAAATAGTGGAGACTTACAGTAAAGACAAGGCACGTATTTCCCAACAAAGGCATCTTCTAAAGAGAATTCCTTTAAAAGTTCATTTAATTTTTTTCTTAATACTTGTTCTAACTTCTTTAAAAGCTATTCTCTCCCTGATTTCCACAGTTTACAAACCCCAAACCAAATAAAACCAGACAAAAACAAACCACAATTTTCCCAAGTGCTGTGCAACCCACAGTAACATCATTGACAACTTCTTAGGCACTCAGTGACATAAACTGTGGCAACCATAGATGTTTTCCAAGGGACTATGTCTAGTTTCTGTAAGCACAGTCTTTCGGGAGACTGCTTAGAGTAGCAATTTGTCACTGAAATGGATCCCCAGGGCTGTGGCCCCTTCCCATTGACTTACCTGGTACTGGGCAGCAACACCCAACAAGAGAGAACCTGGGTAGGTGAAGAGCCAATTCCTCACCTTTAGGTTTCAGGCTGGTTTTTTTTTTGCTTTTCAAGGACTCGGTTGATTCTTCATATCAGGTTATGCCATTTCATGTTTCCTGCTCACATACATATGGCACTGTCACCTCACAAAACAGGCACAGCAGAGATGATGGAGGGACAGTCTCCCCCTGACAATCCCTCCTGCCTTCCCTTGCCTCCCTGCAAGACTGGAGTGTCTATTCTCTCAGCTTCTTTTGTTATCTATCCCATCCCTTCCACCACCTGTGCTGCTTTTCCTGATTTCTGTTGCTCTTTGGCACATTCTTTTCCTTTACTTTCTGTCAACACCCCTCGCATCCCTGAAAGCTTCAATTTTTTAATTCTCTACCTATCAAAGCAATTTAAACAAGACTCTGGAGAACAACTGACCTTGTCATACAGGTCTAAAAAGAGAGAAAAATATTTTTAAAAATAGTACTATTACCAATTCAGTTAATGAAAGACAGATCAAATGTGCTTCTCGTTTTGTAGGAGCTGAAATAATTTAAATGCGTGATGTAATTGTCCATACTTCTTCTGTGAAAATAAGAAACCTACATTCAACAACTTCATGTTCAGCTGTTTTTCCAGCTGGAAAGACGGAAAAAAAAATCAGAATATCTATTCATTTCCTGAAGAGGAAGCAACCAGTCTTTACACAACATAAATTAGTTTATCTAGATCTAATATTTTCTATTTAATGTAGAAGCTGATCCAAGATCTTGGCTTCATCCAGATGAAAGGCAGGCTGCTTGTATATTGGTGAGCCAATCCTACTTAGTTAAAACTAGAATTGTGTACATGGAAATGATTTCTATAGGAGCAAAATTAAAGCAAATAAAAAACTGCAAAGTCGGAAAGCAGTCATCAGCTGAACCTTTCTTTAAATAGACATTATCCAGGTACCAAAAAACTTTGGGGATGTAACCAGGAATTGTGACTTTGAAGAACACATAGGTATCTGCAGAAGTTGTGGACCTAATTGTAAACTGAAGTTATTATGTGGTCTCGGTGTATAAAAAAATGGCCAAACCCAAGAGCAGCAGCAATAAGGGAGACCAAATGTTGTCCCAACCCACCCAAGAGGAGCTATTGAGGATGAGACACTCTCTCTCAAGAACTTCAATGTTCGATGAACACGTTTCACTGCAAAAACCCACTACCTTAGTACCACTAGCAGAGGACCAACTTCAACCATAAAGCCTGCTAGACTTTATGGGTACAAACAGATCCATACCTTTGAGGAGTAGCTCACCTGGAATTTCCATTTTGTTAAAGAACATCTATTGTTTTAGAATATTTTTAGAACAATTTCTCAGAAATTACCCAGGTAGATCTGGGCTTTAGGCACACAAAATGATGGAATATTTGCACATGGCAGCTCCCTTGAAGAGAACAATGATGTGAACATTTCCCAAAGTTACTAGAGTAGTTCCTTAAGAAAACTGGGTTGGGGGAAAAACACACATACACATGTATATACACAGATGTGAGAACAGACTGATTTGCTTTCCAACCTGAATTATCCAACAATCCTATGATCCACAAACTCTCAAAGGCAAAATGATGTTCACTCCTTACAACACAGTATTTCAGAGTGTACCATTTGCCTTCTCAGAAGGGCAGGAATGGGACGCTCACCCAGAGTAGTAGCAGAGATCACATTCTTCTCACAAGGAGGAGGAGCATGCCAAACCCCCTGAAAGCAATAAAATCCCCTCATTACTCAAACGTCCACATGATGTTGGGACCACCAGGAGCAAGGAATCAGCTCAGCCAGGACCAGCTGCAGAGACAACAATGGAGCTTGTGAGCTCCTGCTTGCTTGCAGTGGGATTTCTGCCTCCTCCTCTGCAGTGCCACACACAGAGCGAGTACCACTGCAGGTGACTTCACCAAGTGGCATTGCTTTGTTCATGCTTACATATTCAGGTATGCCTACACATATACTGACACAGAGTCACATATTTCTGATCTTTTCATTTGTTGCAGCACTGCACATGTGGTAAATACATCCATCCTGCTGCAGTAAATCATCATTTTACAATGGATATATACCTATATTATTACTGTAATGCTGATGTACTGAACCATTAGTATAAAAAAGGCAAGCAGGTGATAAAAATGATGCAAAGACTCCCATAAAGTAAGAAACAAAACCCAAACTACTGTAGCAAACATTAGCACTGAGATAAGTAAATTAGCGATTATTCTGGAGATAAATTAGTGGGTAGATAGGAGTATGTAAAGTATATGTTGCTGCTTGTATCTTTTCCAGTTGGGAGCTGTGAGCTGCGCCTTCTAAAATCTATGTAGCATCAGTGCAATAATATGGATGGATATTTAAGACTAGGCTATGACCATGACTCTGAGGCAATTGCCTTCCATAGAAGTCAGCACACCAGCAAATTTCATCCTTATTAACTTTGCTGCTTTTATACATCGCACTAATTAAAAACCCTACCATAAAAGTTGCTCTCAGATACTTTGCATAGAGTAAATATGCTGTGGGAATCCAGTGTAACTGCAAATTTGCCTCTAAGTAGAAAACAGTCAGTGACCCTGAAGAGATCAATTTTTAGGCAGCAATACAAGGTATCCATGGAACAGAGAGATTAACTCTTCTCAGCATTTCAAGACTCCCAGTGAAACCAAAACTTCAGAGAAAACATATATTCAGAGTGGCTTTAGAATCCAGACCTAATATATTGAGAAACTTTCAAAGCAGGTCATTTATTTGACATAATTGTGCTAACATCCCTTTAAGCTGTGCAAACCAGAAAGATCATTTCAAAATATTAACTTATTTCTTGCTATCAACAACAATGCAATTAATTCCCCTCAATAAAGATTGTTTTTGCAAAAGAGCAATAAGGTGCCTCTGCAGGGGGCATCATTATCATTAAATAATCACACCCCAGGAGACATGAGGCACTACGCTGCACCATGTACATTTTAGCACTCCGGAGTATGATTAGTTTGTGTTAACCACACCCCAGCACAGCTAATTGGGAAAAGAGTCTATGAACTGAGGAGATTTCTGTATTTATTTTATTATATGTTCAGAACTGAGAGGGAAACTGGGAAGTTTTTTACCAGTCCCACGGAAAAAGTGGCTAGGTCTGGCCCAGCAAGGCACTATCTTCCTATGGCTGCCACTGAGGCAGACAGAGCCCATAATGAAACCTGCTGTGGTAATGGATATTAATTTATTAATGGGCATTAATATCTGCATCCTCAAAAAATTACATGAGCAAACCCCATGCACAACAAGGGGTTAGGACCTCAGGACAGTGTGTTTTCATATAAAAACCAGATCAGCCCCATCTGTCCTGCACATACAGAGTCATGAAATCATTCAAGTTGGAAAAGACCTCTCAGGTCATCAAGTCCAACCCTCAACCAAATACCACCTTATCATGAAGTGCCATGTATACTCAGTTTTTGAACATTTCCAGGGATGGTGATTCCACCACTATATGTGTGTATGTACCATATATATATATATAAAACAGAATCACAGAATATGCTGAGTTGGAAGGGACCCACAAGGATCAATGCATAAATAATGCAGGAAAACAGACACACATTATTTTAAAGGAATGGCTGCTTCTGATCTGCTGGATGTTTTATGTCACTCTGGATAGTCTACTGATAGATGGCAAATCTCTGGAAAAGGATGGGATCTTTTAAAAATACATACTTTCAGAACATAGATAATTGCTTTGCATGGTGCTGGAGTTGTCCTGAGGACTCAGTGGTTGAGGGTTTTTTTCTGTTCAAACCAGTGGTCTTTATCACAGAACACACCCTGGAAATTAGATACTCCTGTTATGAATGGAAGCTGTGATGATTATACACTAGATTTGTCAATTTTTCCTTGCTGAAAAGAACATGTAAGAAAATTGTGAAAGAATCATCTCTTTGTATGCAATTTGGTTGTGAATAAAACAGAAAACAGCTCATCATTTTGGAGATGAAATTCAAGCCTGCTTTGCCAGCCTCAGGCATGGCTCCAAAGGTAACCACACAGGCACAGGATCAGCGCTGGATGTCTAGAACCATGTGTGAGGGTAAAGAAGATCAATAACTATCCCAGTGTGGGTCAAACCTCATTGCTGGAGACCTAGCAGCCCTGTCTGGGGATATTATATGCTCCTAATTAGTTTCTGAAGATGTAGGGGAAAAGGGAACTGCAAGAGAAGGTAACTCTTCCAAAGATGGTGGGAACACCATAGATATATCCCCTACTTGGGTGCTGAGGGCACACACCCAGGACACCACATGGCCAGTGACAAAGAAGACGCTTCAGTCACTTAAGGACTGCGAGAAACTATGACCATAGGAGTATTTTACTATATACAAGCCCTCCAAGGGTAGGGTATGGGCCTTAGACCTGTGTGGAGGAGACTACTGAGCAGCATTCGTTGCTTCTATTGCTAGCTTGGACTATCTCTATATTCAGTGCTGTTATCCATTTCTTCTCAACAGTTGAAAGAGACCGAAAATTTTCTGCAAGACCTTTAGATGCACCAAGTCTTACCAAAGAGCCCTTGTTTCTTCTCAGGAGCCCAGAATCTTGCTGGTGTGTGGGTGTCATCAAAGCTTAATTAGCAAAGCTTCTCCCAAGCTCCAGGTTACAACAAGTCAAACAACGGTTGTTCGAAAGAATAAAACAAAAATGAAAAAAGGAATTAGAGATACAGTAATTCAAATGAAGCAAGCCATAATGTTTGCATGAGCAAGCAATATACTTTTTGTTAACACAGGTTATTTTAAATCAATGTTTAAAGTATTTTATCAGTAATGTAACTGATACTTCATGACTATGTATGTGCACCCAGTAAGCTATAGATTTATAAATATGAGGGTTATCATGACTTCAGTGTAGCAAGGCACAGCCGTTTTAAAATTGAAATTGTCAGATTTTATCAGTTATCTCTTTCCACAGGATAATGTAACTTTACAATTACTTAGCTCATAAAGGACTAATTTCATTCAGCTTCCAATAAATACTTTCAAAATAGGAGTCTGTGGCAAGATTTCTTGAGTGGTCGAATCATGAACAATAATGGTCATACAGACTTTGAAGGAAAGTCTTGATAATGAGATTAATACCTGCAGGCTTCCCACACAAAGATTTAGTTTTATAAGCAATTAATAATAACCCCTTTTTTCTATTTTTTGTATTACAAAAGAAAATAAGTTATTGATTTTAACTGCAAAAATAACTATTTGCATAACATTGTTGATTGTATGCTCTACTAGCACAATCAGAATTAATTGAAGCAAAATATTTTATTATTTTTAAATGGGTAAAGATTTTATATGTATTAGCATTTGAATCCGATTAGAACAGTCTGTTTACCAGCACTATTAGGAGCACACTTGATATTACCATATTCAACCCATGCTATGGCATAAAACCCTCCTGTTGGCACCTCTGTATTGACTTGCGGGTAGAGCTTTAAAAGCTTTCCTAAACTTTAAACACGATGAGAACCAGCAACTATCACTCAGCTCTTCTTAAATGCTAGATATCATGTTCTTACTTAAATATTAAGAGTGAAACAACAGACAATCAGTGATCTATGGGAATTTTGCTACTTATTTTCATTTTATCCACCCGATAACCTCATTCTTCCCTCTGTGTTTGTACCTGGGAGGAAGGTGCAGAAGGGCAGCCAGAGCATCTAAGTTTAGTCTGTGTAAATAGCTGATGGAGGAAGATAACCTGACTTAAGGTGGTGCTTCTGCTCTCAGGAGGGAAGCAAGTCAGATGCCAACAAGTTTGACAACCTGGATAAGCTCTTGACCTGCAACAGGACAAAGCCAGAACTCTGTGATGAAATAATATAATTCACACCATACTTCATCTTTCTCAATTGGGGCTATTTCTAAACAGATCACATTTGCTATGAAACCACATCTGAACTATATTTTATATTTAAACTGTATGCATGGTTGCCTTAAATTAACTGTTTTGTAAGAACAGCTTTTCTTCAAGTATAACAGTTTCAAGTGTAAAACTAAGGCAACCTAGTGATACCACTTTTAAGTTGATGAACTAGTCATGCAATATACTGCAAATTTAAGAATTTATATTCATACTCAGGCCCTCAGTCTGAGTAAACACCAACTTCTTTCTGGTTCCCGGACTAAAAGAATTTTTTCTGTAGCTTGTTTTTAAAATTAATTCATCATGAACCAAATGACTGACATCACACTGAGTGAGAGTTTTGGTAGCATCCATTCCCATCTGATGTTTCACTCCAGCCACGAGCAGCCAGACAGCACGTGTGCTTTGCTTGGCCAGGTGTCCTCAAGAAATAAAAGGAATCTTCTGCTTGAAACTGCAGCAGTGGATTGCCATAGCTGGGAAATGGGGGGAATTCTAGTATATTAGATGTGGAAGCAGATCACTCCATGTGCATGGTAAGAATTAACCTTATGCTCCCCAGCTCAGTCACTATCAGAATATTAGGGTTTGGGTTTTCTCTAGCTGGGTTATGCACAAATTTTTGACTGTCACCAGTTCAGGAGAAGAATCTCATCTGATCTGTTTTCTCATGTTTGCTTTCCCTGAACAACTCCCAGCTGAGACAGATACAATCAGAGACTTAATCGGAGAATTTTCAGACCTTCCTGCAGCAACCAACATAAAAATAAAATAAAAAATAAAACAGGAATAGGAAGGAGAGAGAATATGTGTTTGTGTGGTGGGGGGGGAGATATTCATGGGCATCAGGTTTTAAAGATAAGTGCTATTTAGGACTATTTGGTGCCCCAGTATTTGAACAGTCTAACTTGACAGTAGGAAAAATCATTTTAAACTCAAACAAGTATAACAGGTTCTTGAATTTCAGCTGGTTTGAATATTTGACATCCCTGATAGGCTGGCTAGTCATCCAGCATGAAAAGAAACAAAATAAAATGACATGGGACCAGTCCACGCGCGGATTAACTACAGGCACAAAAAGCAGAGAGAGAAAAATGCAGTAAGAAATTAAAGGAAAATTCTAAATACCTAATAAATCTGAGAATTTCATAAACATTTCACACAGAGGAAAGAAACAAAATATGGCAACTAAATTATGCATTCAGAATCGTATGCTTAACTGGGATACTTCGCACTTGGATTTTGGTGAATGCCGCTTTTAATTCCATTGCAGATGTTCGTATTCATAACACGACTATACCCAAATTTAGCCAATATCAAACTGCTTTTATATGTATACTACAAATATCAAATGCCTGCAAAAGAGGCAAGAATTAAAAAGTAGAGAATATAAACTGGACTGTGAAAGAGGAAAAGGAGAATAGATGAAAATCATTTTTATAAACATCAGTTCTTGGAAAAATCACTATTAGCAAATTATCAGTTGCTTCTTCAAATAATAAGACTTTTAATCAATATGCAAAAAAAAATCAATTCCATCTCTCATTTTTTATCCTTCTTTCTTTTGCTTTCATATTTTATGTACAGTAACTCACATTTCTCAGCCCACCGTGTAGCTATGAACTGAAATCAAATATTCAGACAGTAAATGAAGCTGCAGTTTGTATTTATAATGCTCCTATAACTATGTATATATATATTATACAATCTCAATCTCTGTTAAAAAAAAAGCAGTTCAATAGAAAGAGATCATTTTATTAAAAAATCATGAATGCAACTGCACTCATTCAACCTTAGAAATGTTTTGATGGCTTTTCAGTGCTGCAATATATTTAGATGGGAACATGTCATTAATATAAACAGCAGAATAGAAACTATTAAACTAACACAATTTAAAACTGAGCAAACCTGAGTATTTGATTAAAGTTTTTGTACATTCTATACACTTGAACAGGTAACATAGAAGCATAATATTTTTGTTGATTTTTAATTTGTTAGAAGTATTACACTTGAAAAGCTAAATTTTCAGCAGTTTGTATTTCAGAATTAGAAATCTGGTCCTGTAGGAGCTTCTCTAGTCTGATTTTCCGTGCTATACTCTGAATTTCAAGAGAAGTTTAAGACAGAAAGCAGTAATGATGCACATTATAGGAACCATCTCCTTTGTTATGAGGCAACACTAAATGTGCTGAGTTTGAGTCAGTGTACGTTTGGTAACTTTCAGTGATAAAGACGAAATCCAATTCCATATGTTATTTAATGCATAAAGAAGACTTTTGTAGAAGATTTGCAAAGAAAACACTATGGTTAGAAAGGTCATCCATTAATATGTAGTCAAGCCTTTAATGGATGTGTTTATTTTTCTAGACTGTATAATTAGCTGAGCTTTTTTTTTCCCCAGAAAAACATTGCATTGCATAAATGCAGAGAATTGCTTACTAAAAACAATTTAAATTATACCTCGTACGCAGTATGTGCAACAACTGTGCTCCTATCTCTAGGATATTAGGGGTAAATTTTTAAAGCAGTGCACAGAACATAATCTTGTTATTTGCTAACTGGATTTGTGTGCTTAAGACTCACACACTGCTTTGAAAAATTACCCCTTCAGAAGATTGACCTGGGTGAGGAACGGGAGTTTTAAACCTGGATTGAAGCAGAAGTTGTAACCCAGCCTGGCAGCAAAGGCTGGCTTAGCAAAATGACTTGCTGTAGTCATACTACTTTTTGAATGGCCAAATTAAAGAAACTAATTCTTATTCTAATCACATCCAGTGGAATTCTGATGTGCTGACACCCAAAATTATGGCTCTGTCATTAGAAAGAGAATGAGTGGGAATGTTTTGAAATTTTTTCTGTAAATTATGAAATAGACAGGGGCCTAAATGACAAGATATGACACTTTTGTTTTTTGATTATACAGTTATAAGTTTTTAGCACTCAGCTTAATTTCAAGGGTGAATCACATCAAAGTGGATCTAATCCAAATGAAATACCTTTAAGATTCTTACTTCTTCAACTATTAGAGATCTATCATGTCTCCTGCATGAAGCCTCATTTTTGTGTTAGAACAGATGGGCAAAATTGTCATTAACAGAAACTGACAACTCTAAAACTGAAATATAGATTTAGAAAGGAATCTAATGAATTAAATCAATGTTATTGCAATGAAAGCCAAAGAAATTAATAGTGATTTGTAAAGTTACCCTGTATTTTAACCTCAGTATATTTTAGTCAGTGCGATTTTAACATTCACAGTACCTTTTCAGACTCATTGTTAATCTCTTACTGCGTAATACACTCTTGTCTTAATATATCATCCACTCTTAGGAGACTCAGACTCTGGGCTCCATTCAGCCAGACCAGTCTGCAATATGCTGAGAAAGACAGCAAATCCAAATATAGTTTCATTTCCCCCTGTCCTGCAGCACCAAGGCAGCAGCACTTCACTGTTTCACGCACTTCTAGAACAGACTGTTGTGTTTACTCATTTCTAATGAAAATGACTTGCAAGGATATAGCTACTCAAAACTCACTTTACATCAAGACTCAGTTTTTTGAAAACTTCTTTAAAGGATATGTGTCATTTATTTTCAGCCCTTTAGCTCCAAAATTAAATATTTTCCAGCTAATTTGTCTTGGTACATATGTGGGTGGGTTTTTTTCATTTGCATATATAACAATTAAGATTTTTTTATATAGCACATATACAGCCCTGAATGAGGACAAGTACCTTCACATTGTCCAAGGACACTTTGTTGTGAAACTATGGAAGCTAGAAGGCAATATATCAGATGGTTATAAATTAATTATCAGAGTCATAAGACTCATCCCAAATTGAAATGGGAGAGGAAGCAGCACACCCAAAACCCTCCCAGGCTAAACAGCTGCAAACTCTACAGGTCAGAGCTGCTCTCACCCTGCCCATGCTCACAAAGCTTCACAAGTCTTGGTTTAGACAACTTTCTACAAGATAACTATTTTTCATTAACCCTTTTTCTTTCTTAAAAAAAAAGATGGGTTTATTTTTTGCAACCTGCAAGAAAAGAAAAAAAAATGTACATATAACCCCTTTGCTTTTGTATGTACAGGTAGGCAGCTGCATGGAGTCTTCTTTCCTGGAATCTTCCTCCCTCAAAAGCCATCTGGACACAATCCCCAGTGTTTCTCCCCCTCTAGGAGGCCCTGCTTGAACAGGGAGGTTGGACTGGATGACCTCCAGTGGTCCTTTCCAACCTAACCTGTTCTGTGATTAAGTAGCACTAGTGTTTATTCACATTGCAAGGCTAGAAGAAAAAAAAAAAAAAAGGCAAAACTAAATTGCACAGCCAAAAGCAAAAGCCAGAAATGAGTGCTGAAAGTTTACACCCATCAGCCTGATAGAGAATTCAACAAGAGAAACAAGTCTTGTGTCACTGGTGATACCAAACTCAATTTAAGAAAAAGAAAATAACAGTATGTTCTTGATGTCTGTCAGTAACAGGAAGGTTTCAGGAAGGGAAGAAATGTAATATCTGAGCTGAATCCTTTAAAGCCAAAGACCTGCCATTTTTAGCTGTATTTCAAACCACAGTGACATAAAACTGTAGCTTGGCATGTCATGTTTCAGCAAGTGCTATTTATAATGTCATACAAGACCAATAACATATTTGATAGTAAAAAAAATTTATTCAATTTTCTATTTTACAAAAAAAAAATCGAGTCAATATTTCCTACTAGCTGGTTTATATCACCTCCTGGTCCTCGCTTTCTTAGCACCTCTTGATTTCCCTGCTTTTGTGAATCCAGAAGTCTTGCTGCATCTTGCTTTCACCTTCTTTTGTAGTGGGCAAAGGCAAGGAGAAGCCAGAAGGGCTGCGCAGATTGAAACACACTGGTCAGCATAGGGAGTGACAACAGGCAGAGAGAAAACTCTCCTCCCCTCTCCCTGACTTTGATCATTGAGTCACCAACAGGCAAAATATTTCATCTTAGTTTCTATTAAGATCCTTAAAAATCTCAAAATATATTCATGATACTGTGCCTGGAATCTGCTTACAGACATAGGCTTAGGATCTTGTCCAACACGACCAAAGAGTCAACAGCTGACTGACAACTCACTCACCGTACATGCATGCAAAACAGGAAACAAACATCAACTGTTTTGAAAAATAAGGTCTGTGGAAGAGAAAGAATCAGAAAATTATTTTGGAAGCTCAGAGACTTAATAATGAAGGCAGTGTTCAAAAGATACTTAAAGAGCATTACAGACAGAGTAAGGGTTTAAAGCGCTATTTTTAGTCATGTTCAATAAAACATGCATCTGCTATATGTTTTTGATTTTATGAGGAAGCTTTTTCTTCGCGACACTACAGCGGGTTCGTCAAACTTCAGTCTAGTACAAATCATTTGATGGAAAAGTGCAACAGAGACACAAAAAAACAGGATACCACCTCCAGAATCCTCTTTTTGTTTTAAAAAATTTCCATTTGGATTCAGAAGCTGAGGATCAAGCCAAATAAAAATACAGTGTGCCATTGAAATGGAGATGTTTTATTAAGAGCAATCTCTTGCCAGCAATATCCGTTATTCTCCCCACATGCAGCAAACTTGCCCATACATTTTTTAAATGCAACTAACCTTACTTTATTAAGCAAATCAATCTAAAGTGGAAAGTGTGATTTTAATTGCAGCTTTGCATGTAATGGGGCAGGGCGAAGGTTTTGGCTGGGAATTCACAAAGCACTTTTCCGGGGGGCTCACCCCTTCAGACCCCCCCAAGCTTCCCAAGTTTCCCTGCACTGGCAGAGCACCACAGTCAGTTTTTAGGTATTCAGCACATCCTTCACCTTGACTCACTTGCTCATGCATTTGCTACCCCCTATTTACATATATTACACCCTCGTTGTGGTGCCAGCCGAGTGCATTTCCACAGGCTCCGCTGCCCAGCCTTTAACTCCTGTTCATCCTGGGGGAGAGCGCCCGGCTCCCACAGTACGGGGACACCCCAAGACCCCAGGGGAGGCACAGCTGGGAGGGAGAGCTGGGAAAGGGCACTGGATCTTTGCAGCCGGGCTCGGTTCAGCTCAGTGTGCCACAGCAACTGCCTCCCACAAAATGAATGCGAGGCAGTGATCTATTTTACTCCGTATGATTAGTGCCAGACTAACTGTTCAAAGGGAAGCCAACGCTACTTCACTAATTTAGTCACATACAATATTAGATCTTTGAAATATGCCTTATGTACAGCCTGCATTACCTTCTACAGACAAATACAAAAACATGGTCAACATTTGCAGTAAAATTATCATAGAAATGCCATCTGAAACCTTATTTCCTTTTACAATGTGCATTTCACAAATAACTTGTATTAAAATTATGTTTTACAGGGCAGAAATAGAAAACAAATACTCCTAGTAATTTAAACAGGCATTTGCATAACATGACTAAAAACATGTTAGAAAAAGAGTTCTGCAGCTGGAAGAGTGAGGTAAAAATACAGATACAGTGATTTTAACACTGAATGTAAAAATTCCTTTTAGCTGCCATAATTAGTGAATTAAAGTGTACTTTCATCAAAACCATTCTAACTAAGATTACTATTATTGTTCTCACGCACTGCTTCCTGCTTGTTAAATAGCACAATATTAGTAACAGGTAAATCACAGATTTCCAGAAAACCTCTTCACTGAAGCATCACCCAAAAATATTACCTTATTCAAGCCTTGCAAAAGCCACTTCCTATAATGACAAATTGTTATTTACAAAGCTGCACTCTTGCTTAGAGTGTTTTAATATTAATTATGCCTTTTGTTTAAAAGCTGGATTACCCTGTGACGCTAGGGAGTTCACAGGAGCTCATGGAGCAGAGTGATGCCAAACCCCCAGGGCTGTGGGTCTGGGAGTGCTGAGGGTGGGTGCCGGCCAGAGGCTGCTCTCCAAGACACAGAGGAAGGTGTCATTCATGACTGGGGGGAAATTATAAGCAATTAGGGAAATATTTCCCACAAGAATAACAGAGGAAATTGAGGCAGATGCACAGGGCAATCGGGAGCAAGTCTCACTGGAGGAGGGAAGGAGGGAAGCGATGGTCACTCCTGGGAGCTGAAATAAGATTATTGAAGTACTTCAGGGAGGCCACATCAGATCCAACTTAGGCCAGATTGGATTAGGTATTTTAAGCCTTCTGGCACAAAATTCTTCTATGAAGGACTACTCTGATGGTTTATAAGAACTTGTAGTCTCATTTAAAAAAATTGTGCTATTCTCTACAACACAGAGATTCTTAAATATTTAAAAGCCTTCTCCATTGGTTGTTCATCAGATTGATTACGATGCATATTTCAGCAGTTTTTTTCTAAAAATGCTCATCAGAGGATCAAGAAACGAGGTGTTCTGTGTGCTCTACATTGATTCACACTATTTCATTTTAATTCCAAAATACTGAATTCAGAAAACTGCCAAGAAAACAAAGCAGGAAATGTTTGTGTTTTGCTGTATGTTGCATATGCTCTATGGTAACCAAGAGCACAAAAGAAATAGATGATATTGCATTTCTCAGCCTATCACTCACTAGCTAGCAAGCAGAGGAATAAAAAAACAGAAGATATGTAACTTGCCTCAGAGTACCTGCACGGTTTTTCTTCTACCTTGGTAGACAAAAAAATGCCAAGCTTCATATGCTACTTACCTTGTTTGAGCTCTCTCATTAAAATTAAGTATCATTTCTTAACCAAAAAAATAAAGCCATGCATAACTCCTTAAAATTAGCCTCAAACTACCCCAGAAAGTTTTAAATACTTTTGGGAAGACGTTGGGTTAAAAAGGTTGGTTTTCCTTTGCCTCTGCCTTTGTGAGAAAACTTTAGAGCTGAGCAATCTTGTTTGGTTTGTACTTTTCAGGATATAGGTCAAATGCATCTTATCACGTAAATCTGACGTTCATATCACCTTCAAGGCACTGGGTTCCTGCTATGTTACTTTCCCTCCTCAACAACGATCACAAAAAATGGTACCAACAGTTGAATGAATTTATGAGTGATTGAACTTAATCTTGGTGATTAAGAGGAAAAGAAATGTATTCTTCACACTGCACATTCTCAAATACAATGTCGTCAAAACCAAGCATTACCCATCAACGCAGAAACTGGCTTTAGGATACCGAGATCTATTTAGCTGGAATGCAAGTCATTACAAAAGTCAATGTAGTTTCTTCCCTTGAGCTTTCTTATCCTTCCTTCCACCCAAAGAAAACCTTTCTGCAGGAAAAGCCTTCTAGTGATTTTCCATCCCATCCCTCTGTGTTTGAAAATATATATTAATGCACCATAATAGTTCTAATTTTGTCTTTATTTTAACTGAAGAGCATGGAACAACAGCAGGTTTATTTAATTGCATTAATATTAAAGGTGGGTAGGTGATGGTACTTTTCTTCTGTTATCAACAGTCTCAAGGCTAACCAAGAATGCTTATGTTTGAGCTACAAAAAAAGCTGATTTCTGTTCACTGAAACTACTGCAGTTCTATCAATTATGAAAGTGCTTTTATTGGGTTCCAGCACAGGTGCTTTGGGAATAAAGATCTTCCTAGCAAAGCCATGAAAGGTGATCATAGGTGTTAACATGCACTACTGAAAAAACCTTTGGAAAGAGTTAATTCTCAGCCAAAGAAGAATAATTAAAAATGAAAACCAGAAGGTAAGCATCCTAGACAAGATATTTTCTTGCCTCTCCTGTGCATTTTAAGAACCGATAAAAGCTATCCTGCAGAAGAAATACTTCAGAAACTATGAAAAAAAGACCTCAAAAGTAGCCTGGGAAGACAAAATTAACTTTCCAGTAGTGTATGTTAGTTTTATGCCCCTCATCTAAGCAGTTCAAATGAGCTTGCACTCATATATTACTAGATATTTGTGCCATGGCATTTATATTTCCAGGTATGCAAGGGACACATGCACACCAGCAGAAGCACCAGGTCTAGAGGGCACTGTTATATTCCTATTTATTTCCCCAGTTCCAACAGGCTACAAATGCATGCTATTGATTGGTATTTGTCTCATCGCAGACGTTCAGCCCAAGAATTTTTATCTTTCCTTTGTAATTTTTCTATTTTGATATTCTCTGCCATCAAGAGCGCTACCAGTCTGATTTTTCCTTACCTTTCATCCCCTCATTTGAAACAGTTTCCACCCAAACCTATTTGGTTCAAAATGTTAGCAATCAAAACTTCACCCTTGTGGAATAAAAAGTGGAAAGACCAATGACAGTGAAGTACTTTGAAGTCACCAAAGTCCTTCTCCAAGCAATAACCATTTGCTGTTTCCACCTCCCAGCCCACAAGAAATTCAGTGGGCAAAGACCCCGCTCATCTTTCCTTTGTGTTTGCAACACCAATTGCAGCTCCAAATTGATAAACTGCTATTGATGGTACAGATCAATGAGATTAAGCATGTGCTTAACTTTAATCACATAAATAAGTCCATTTCTGAATCTGGGCAGCATTATCCATCACTGGGCAGAACTAAGCTCTTTCTGGATAATTAACGCTTCATTTGCTTTGCCATGGTCAGTGTTGCTCACCTATGGTATAAAATTATATATATATATATTAAGAGACAAGTTCAGAATCTAGAGTCAAATATATTCTTATCTGACAAATTTAACACATCAGGGAAGAGTTTGAAATCATTGCCATTACTCAGTCTTTGCTTTGCTATAGCAATGGGATGCCAGTCTGCAGAGTCCAATAGGAGAATGAAACCTGGTCAGAGAACCTGAATGAATTACTGTCTGTGTAACCAACCAAGCTGTATGAATCCCACTACTAGATTCAGTTTTCCTTCCAATTAAAGGGGTTTCATACTTTCTATATAAAAGTATTCAACTGAACACTGAATGGTTTTTTATTCCTCTCTCAAAAAAAATTGTAGTTAAAATCATTGTGTTCTCAGAATTTAAAACAGGTAGAAATACACTTGTATAAAAGATCTGATAATTTTATCAATTTGGTTTGCATTTTTGTTGGTTTTTGTTTTTTTTTTTTAATCATAAAGTTAAGCATATTTGACACACTAGGAGAATTTAGTTTAAATTTCTAATTATTCAAATACAGACTAAATGCTGCTTTACTATTTAGTATATCTTCATTAATTATCAGTGTTGAGGATGCATTTTAAGAAGTTCAGGAAGTTTTGAAGGCACTTTTTTGGTGACACAAGAAAACTCTCAAGTTTTTAAGAACATGGTCATGATTATATAAACATTTCATTTTATGCTTTAATTTTAACTCAGCTGAGTCGACAAGACAGAATGGTAAAGGAGTCTTCATGGATAAAATTATCCAAGAAGCAAACACAACTCAAAAAAAAATACAAAACTTGCAAATACTTGTGTTTTCCTCTAATTGCTTGGAAATCAACTGCTACAGGACATAAATATCTCAATTGATTTTTCAATGCCAGACACCACAATTCTGAAAAGGAAAATTATATTTTTTTTTTCAATTGATGAACTGCATTTACAATTTTGCACACATTTTGATTCCACTTGAGCCAACGTTAATGTTCTGTATTGTGGAACACAACACTCTGTTCATCTCCTGACCCTTTGGTCTCATGGAAAACAGGACTTCGTGACCATTTCAAGAGCTGTGTTTCACTTGTGGATTAAAATAAGAGAAAGAAGTTGCCATTCACCAGAACAGCCACACTGGTACAAGCACCTTGATCACATGCTGTTGGCAATATGCAGCTCTGGATGTTTGAAGGAAATGATCAGTAAGCAGACCACACTCTGGAAATATTTCCACACATTTAAATATGGTTGTCTTCATGAAAAAAACCAGAGCTCGCAGTACTCAATTCTCTGGCCACAGAGATACCTTCCTTAGTAGAAATAAATTAACAAAAAGTTGACTTTGCACTGCTGATGTTGCCAGGAAGCTCTTACAAAACACAAGTATCAAAGAACAAAAACCCCAGCCCTCAACAGTGCATGAAGGTTTGGGAGCGCAGCCTTGGTCTGGAGTCAATCACAGCTTTAATGGCCCACATTTGCACCAGTTTGCAGTTGAGAAATAAGAGGCTTCACCAAGCACATTGCACAAGCAGCTGATCTTCAGTCCAGTGATGTTCACGCAGCCAGTGAAACAGGGCTGTGAAAAGGCACACCAAGTGCAGACAGGGAAGTAAAATGCCAAAATGCACCACAAGTACACTGACTAAATGCAGGTGCGTAGGACTCTGTCAACGGTGTGTACACGCCAGCATGCTCTTGCTACGACACATCCGTAGATGATCCATCACTCAACAGAATGTGCCTCATGTCCCATGAAGGACAACAGGCAGCAGATAAATCTGGTCTAGTCCATATGGTGTGGAAAAAGCCTTTTTTCCCACACTAAAGATTAACGGCAATTGTCAGAAATCTTAACAGGGGCCAATGTAAAGATAATTTTAAACTTACAGAAATTCCTAAGCGCTTCATCATCCCTTGTCATGAAGTAATAACCACATGCAAAAGCTTAATTTACTGTTAGACGGCCTAAAGGAAAAAATATTTAAAAGAAAAAAAAAAGAAGAAAAAAGAGGAATACACTTAAAGCTGAATTGGCTTGCATTTCCCAGTGGTCTTGACAGCCCAACAAAGCAGTAGCAATGTCACTACCCAGTATTAAATACGAGCTACTAAGACAAAAGTGCACAGCCCAGTTGCAAAGCTCAGGACAGTGTTTTCATTCCCTCCGAGCTGAAACATTCCATGGGCAGGCTTTGGCCTCCCAGTAAAACACACCACAGTGCTCAGCAGCTGTTTCTAACCTCTGGGTTTCTTCCAGTCAGAACCTCTCCTCTCATGCAACTCCTATTGCAGCCAGGGTTTCCCAGCAGCCTTCTCCCTTCGCAGCCAGTGCCAGCCTCCAAAACAATTTTCCCTTATTTTTCTCTTTTTCCCCCCAGTTTATTCTTTTCCCTGACTTCACTATTGCAAGACAAATACCCTCATATCCACATGATTTTACCCAGGGGTCCTCAAACTACGGCCCACGGGCCAGAAACGGCCCCCAAGGTTCCTCTATCCGGGCCGCCGCCCCCCCCCCCCCATGACTTCCTGCCACTTAATCTGCACCTTGGCCTTCACCTGCCCCCAGGGGGCGCCTCTTGGCTACAAACCAGCCCCCGACAGTGTTTGAGGGCCACTGAAACGGCCCCCTGTTTAAAAAGTTTGAGGGCCCCTGATTTTACCTATAAAAACCATTGCTTAGAAGAGTGTCAATCACCCATGATCTTTAAAGAGTGTCCTTTTAGGATATGGGGAGGACTTATTTGAAAGGAAGGAGGAGCATTGCCTGAGACAGCAGCTGGCCCATCAGGTAGTGTGGATGGGGTCCTCAGGAGCAGTAGGGCTGGACACCAAGAGAAGCCAACAGAAGTCCTCACCATG
Source organism: Platyrinchus mystaceus (assembly GCA_035041135.1). Taxonomy (NCBI): domain Eukaryota; kingdom Metazoa; phylum Chordata; class Aves; order Passeriformes; family Tyrannidae; genus Platyrinchus; species Platyrinchus mystaceus. The sequence goes on from JAWWLV010000021.1 coordinate 6,182,456, forward strand.
GCTTTCCATGGCCCTGGTTCACAGCTAGGATGGGTCACAGAACCCCTCAGTAGGTCAGTAAGCTCCCAGAAACGCCCCAAACCACAGCAGCACAAATGGGACAGGAGCAGGACAGGCAGCAAGCTCAAATTCCCTCCATGCAGGATGACCCATCGCATCACTGGGTCATGATTCCTCTCCAGAACTGCATATACACACATGATGTTTCTGAATATAAATAAATAAATGTATATATACAAGAAAGAGATTTACAGTAAGAAAACACAGCCTGCTAGAGAGATTATATGAAGGAAGGAAGCATGCCAAAAGTGGTTGCTGTTTAATTTCAGCATACATACTGCCTCAGGTACAAACAAAAGTCTCAAGAATCCCATTTAAAGCTCTAATCAGGCTCTTCATTCATTTTCTAATTGGTGGAGCCTGATCCTGGAACATCCAAATGAAGAATCAGTAAGAGAAGAGAGGCAGGTCCAGGCTGAACTCCACCTGAAACATGCTCTCGGCATACCACAGACATCTGAGGTAGGACTTCACCCAACCTGCAGCACTAGAAAGCACCTTACCAATGAGGCTGGTGACATACAGCCACCTCTACGGCCAACCAGGCAGCAGGGCTGTGCTGGCCTCTGGTTTCACATAAGAGCAGCTTTACTTCCCTAAGGTGCCTTTTTGTCTCCCTGCCTTTAACCTTTGAGAATAATTACTTTTTTTTTTTATTTTTATACACTGCCAGAAGGTCGGCCCCCAACACAGCAGTCAGCCATGGACTCATCCCAACTGCTATCCAAAGGAGTAAAGCAGTTTGAATTTACACACCTTACACTACCTGGAAACAATAGCTCAGATAACATCAAAACATCCACTGGGTCATCACAGAGGTAAAAGAGCTTTTGCAAGCTGGGTGCTTGTTTACAGACAGTGTGGTATTCCCATAATGTGGGCCACCATTAATCCCTGCCTGGCTGGCTTTGGAAACAGGGATTTTTGCCTTCTTTTGCCCCATTGTTTTCCATCAAGGTGCTTTTAAAGGTCATTAATTGGACAAAATCCAACACACTATCAAAGTGGCCTTCCTAATAGGTTTCTTACACACCACAAAAAGTAGTCTTTTGAAGAGACACCAAATATGTTTATATTTGTTGTTTAAAAAATAAAGAATAAATTTTTCTCTTTGTTGTTTAAAAATCACTTCTTTTACTCACTACAGAAAAAACAAACATTTATAAATAAAATTTAATTCTGTATTTTTAAATGGATTCAGATGAAGAATCAAGAGGAAATCTCACACTTCTTTGTTCTTATGAGAAATCTCAGACTGAAAATATCCAGTGCTCTCTTGTTATTGTCAAGCCTACAGCCATTAAGAAGGTGGTCTTAGGAGATAAATAGAATAGTGATTAAGAAGGTGGTCTTAAGAGATAAATAGAGCAGTGATGCTTCACCTCATTGTTCAAATGGGGGCTTCAATAAAGCAATGCTGACTTTTTGCAGAGGAATTATTTTGCTAGCTTTGGGCTTTAGGATATCAGCCATCCAGAGAAGTCTTTTGATATCAGGAAGAGATCTACTATAGGTAGCATTTAATCCTTTAAGACTAAAGGATTAAGCCAGTTGACCAGGAAGAGAAATCAGATTTAACACCTGGAAAATTCAAAGCATATACAACCTTCTCATTCATAGTCTGTCTTTCATAGTCCAGAAAAGAACACATATGGAGTTTAGTTTCTACATTTAAGAGAAAAATAAACAAATTTATACTGGCCTAAAGCAGAAGACCTGGTGTGGAGATGACACTGAAATATCACAAAATGGACTAACAGACATTTAAAGTAAAGGTACAGGAGATGGGGACCTTCATAATTCCAGACTGGAGAAATGCATGCCTAAACAAGGTTAGCATTCCTAAAAAAAAATGAGAAAGCAATCAAAGAGGCCAGCTTGACATGGTGATCATGTGCAAGACCTGGAAACAGTTTGGTATTCTACTGTGAACTAGCAGACTATCTCTGTTTATTTTGCTGCTAACCTACTTGTGACCTATGAAACCTCCCCTTCAGATGGCTAATGATTTTTGCTGGCCTTGTCCAGACTGACATCTCAGCCACAAGGACCGATTACAGCATCTACAGAGACACCGAGTCCATGAGACCTGGAACACGTCAAATGTAACAGTAAAAAAATAGATTCTGAGAGAAGGGGAAAAAAACAAACCAACAAACCCACAACATATTTTATCTAGGAAAGAAAATAATATTTAACCCCCAGTATGGCTTTGCTGAGTCCATGCTGTGAAGGTGTGGTTAGCCCTTGCTCTGGGGCAACACCCTTCCCACTGACATGTGAAACATCTTGGCTTCATGTTTGCTGTTCTGGGCAGTCCTGGGATGGGCAAAGTGAGCCACAGCAAAGCCCCAGCTCTGTAACAGAGTAGCTAGGATTATTGATTTAACTGGTTTGTTTATGCCTATGTTTAATTGACTATGTTAATAGCATTTTAATCCACATTCCACTTGTATGTGGCTGATAGCACAACACTGGGGTGGCTGTGGTGACATTTTCTCACCATTGCTATCTGTCATCAAGGACCAGGCCAGCACTGTGAGGCTGACAATCCCAAGTGTTTTGTTTAATTAGGCATACTTTACACTGTACTGTATAATTCCACAGCAGTGGTTGATAATTCTTTTATTAAATAGGCAAAACCATGAAAAATCTTTGATCAAATAGAAAAGATTCCAGTCATCTTTTAACACTGGTATTTAGCATTTCTAAACACTCAAATGTAAGATTAATGAGAACTGAGTGAAAAAATAAAAACTGCTGGGGAAGTTGGAAAATCTCCTTTAAAGTTTATGCCAAGCAGCATATCACCAGAAGATCAAGCAACACAACTACCCGAAGTATTGATGCTTAGAAATATTGTCTCAGTCACAGTTAAGATCACCTCATCTCCAGATAAATACTCCATTGGTCTGTCACAAACATTGGCCCATGAGAGATGTTTCCAGAGGATCATGGTCAGCCAGAGACAAGGATACCGTAAGTGTCTTTGGGCCACCCATCTCCCCAAAAATCTGAAGAATGAGCAATGCATAATTCCAACAGAAAATATTAAGACATTAACCAGGACCTCTCCTGCCCAGGCAATGAACTCAGCTCACTGAGCATGTGGGCTCAGTTGGTTTTGCTCAGTTCCAGATCCTTCCCAAGGAGAGAGATTTGCAGCAAAGCAAATACCCAGCATGGCCCCAGGCAGACCCCTCAGACCACGTATAGCTCTCCTCAGTCTCACAGCCCTTCCATGAGCCAGAGCACATTTTACTGTCTAAATGCTGGCCACAGTTTGCAACTTCTTGGTCCAAACCTTTTTGCCTTCCAACCTCATGTTTTGGTCTGACTGCCCTCACCCTCATTTTTCTCCGGCTAAATAATCCTGCTTTCCACTCCAGTCCTTCAATTTGTTCATCCCTTTTTTTTTCTCCCATTTCATTTGCTCTCACATTAATAACTTAAAACAGAAGTCAAAAAGCAAAAATATCCTAAATTAATTTGGCATCTCTGCTATTTAATGGCATCAGGTGCCCTGTTTAACTACCCCAATACCATTCTACTATTACTTCAGAAAATTTAAGCCTCTTTCTAATACAAGTTTTGTAGGAAGTGACTGTTCTCTATACTTTTTTTTTTTTTTGGAGATAGTGAGAAATTCATAGTACAAAACTACAGAGCAGAAACCATCCAACCACATATTTTGTGCCAGGAAGATGGCACAGGAGTGTGCTACAGCTGCTTCCACAGAATGCAGTCTATATAATAATCAGGACCAGAAACATTTTACAAATAGGGAAATCTCTGACCTCTGAATCCCAACTGGCACTCAAGCCGTGCATGCAGGCAGTGCTGTCCACGGATGCGCTGAGGGCAGCACGCAGGTGCAGCCGGGCGCTCCCAACCCTGGGAACACAGTGGGACCAGGACAGCAATGTCTGCTTCAGGTAGGGACATGCACAGCCTTCTTCAGCAAGAGACAAGGCACATCTACTCTCGAACCAACCGATGGAGTCCCCACTTCCCACCTTGCCAGACCCTTGGTCTCCTATGCGAGGCAGGGTCCGTCTGTCTCAGGGCAGCTTTGGAGGGACCCCTCCTGCACCCTCACAGGGCTCTCCACCACCTGCCTCCTTCAGAAAGGTGACTCTCACAGCAAACACATCAGACAAAGTGCAAAATGTTCCCAGGACAAGATTTTCCACAGTGCTTGGAGGTGTCTCTGTATGCTCAGAGGCATTGCTGGGGTTGGGTCAGATTCGACACAGGAGGGCAGGCAGGGTTTTCAAAGGGGTGGGGAGAGGTGAGCAGAAACACTCACTGTCTTTCTGAGAATCATAGAGGGAAACTAGAAAGAGGCAAGGTCATGGAGAATGTTAAAAAGTGAGATTTTTCCAATTGCCTGTGAAAGGTGAGAAAGGAGATGAAGATTTTTGAGAACAAATGTAACACACACATATATGCACATACATACCCGTCATCTCTAGATCCTGGGGAGAAGGCAAGCTGCTGCATTGTGTAAAGATTCAAAATGTAGAAAATCAATTGTAAATCACGAGTTCTGGATTCTTTGAGATGAAGTGTAATCTGATTTACAATGTTACAAAAAGAAATTAAAGTTAATTCCAACATGATTGTGGGTATACCGCAATTTAATACAACCATGCTGTGGCCTTTAAATCTCCACATTGCAATATGCCAACAGTCATTACTTCTTTAAGTTTCATATTTTATTTTAAACTATAAATTGGAAATATCACATAGCTTGTTATTTACATTTCAGAATTAGGATCTTTGCTAAAAAACACAGTGCTCTATGGTGTAATATGATTATTGTGCAACTACCATACAGTTAGGACAGTTAAAGGCACTCCACTTCACCTCATCATTTTTTCTGCTTAAATATTATGCCACATTCTGATTAATACCAGACCAATAAAATCATCTTAGCAATCTGGTTAGAGTCTTTTGTCTACCCAGATGGCCTGCAATGTTAATGTGTGACAATTTCAACAATGAACTAGGACTGTTTTATGGAACCAACATTTGTTCCACTGCTTTTTCTTCTTAGGCTCAGAATTTTGACACAGATGGTACAAATTACTCAAAAAACAGAAATGTTCATTTAGAAGGCTTAAATATGTGGTTTTGCTCAGGCCATCCGAATCTTTTACATTTACAATTCAGTAAATTTACTAACAACCCTGCTGTAATTAAGGTCTATAAAAATCTTCCCTTCTTTCCTGCTTGCTTTTCCCCTTACATATCTACAGCATTTCATTATGCATCCAATTTATTAATATTTATTCCAGTTCTGAAATGTTTTTAATTTTGGAGGATTTACACTGTTCAATCTTGCATCCGATTCTTCATACCTTTTTAATTATGGGTAAGGGGGAAAAGAACCACATCTTAATCCCCCCAGAACCTACACTTTTCTAGATCTTAAAGGAGTAGAAAAAGAAAGGACAGAACTATGTCATCAGCTTCTGGCCAAACAGCACAGCATTTCAGTGAAGCAGAAGATTTTTTAATCCTCACTTTTCATACGGATACTCAGGAAAGAGTAAGACATCTCTGAGAATTACAACAGGGAGAAGAAAATGGGATTCTTATTAAGTGTTTTTGAGAGAGAAAGGAAGAGTGGAAGGAGAAACCCCACACTAGAGACAGATGCACTTAACAGTTTGATCAAGCCTACAAAGGCAAGAGGTTATTGTGCAAAACTGCCAGAAGAGAAGAGAGTTAACATAGAGCAACTGCTCTGGAGCTTTTGCTGCTACCCCAGGGAGAACAGAGCTGGCACAGGCTTTCCTCCGCCTGTCCAGGCAGGGGCACGTTCTGCAGCTCTAGAGCAGCCAACAGTGCCAAGGCACCTCCTCCAAGAGTGCCAGACAAGCTTCCTGCCATACGTCCAGGCTCCCCTAGACCAGCAAACCATCACGAAGGGCTCTCCAAAATGATCTGGCCACACACAGCAGCAAGGAGGAGCATGAGAAAGGCAGAGACCCTGCTCTGCTCCAACCCAGACACGCATCAGCCCCAACTTGGTGCAGCCCAGCAGAGACTGCGGTCTGCAACAGCGCACCTGCTTCCAGAAAGCCTTTGGGTTTCTAGGAGAGACTGTGCTGACATCATCCATCTGGGTGCACAGCACCCAGGTGAGTCCCCACAGCCGGGTTTGCTTTCAGGGCATCCTTCCTAAGTGTATCGTGACACCAGGCATGGCCCCAGAAACCTCATGCCATTTCACAGCACTGCAATTGCTAACATTTATTTCAGTGCCTTCAGCCAATTGTCTTCCTTTGACACTTGCTGTACCAGTGCGTGGTTTCAGCATCACTGTGACGGTCTGGTTTCTGTCCGACTACGTCTCTGTGATGGTTTGCTTTTATTATTTAAACAAATAATTTAAACATTAAAACCAAATTTAAAAACCAACATAAAACCCCCGACTGTCCTTTTCAGTCCTTGCAGAAAGTACAGTATACGCCTGATGCTCCAATTCATTATGATATTCTATTAGATCTGCCAACAGAAAGTGCATTTTGAGTTTCTAAATGTTGTTTCCATTAGAATCAATCACTCCATGCAATTAAGCCAATAGGCTCTCACCATTTCTGCTGTTATGAGCTAAACCATCCTAAATATATTGACAGATGTCTCCTAGAAGATGACACAGATTAGGTGGAGGGGGCATAAGCCTAAATGTCACCAGTGGGAGGACAACAGTTATTCTTTCAGAAATCTAACTAATTTTCATACCCCATAAGGCATTCAAGTAGACTTTCTTTGCATTGGCAGCATGCAGGAATCGATGTTTTGCATATTACAATCAATAACATGCTTAAATGTTTAAGTTTTGCATTCTTTAGTGATAAACATTGATATATTACGAACTATGTAAAACTGTTCATTGGACTTTTTGTTTGCAGCATGTACTGTATCATTCAGCAAATAAGTGAGCTAAATATTGTTTGTTACAAAACAGATGTCACATGAAATTATGCCATATGTGCTATTAAACATTTTCCTTTTTTTTTTTTTTACAGTGAAAACCAAGATTTAGTTTCAGAAGTGAGTGTATTTGGCTTTTCAAGGATTTGAAGCATGAAAACAACATCTCTACAATATTTTTAAACCTGCTGTGCATCTTGTAATCCAGTTTCATAGGTGAAATCTGAGTGTTTTAAATGTAGATACATTAAAAATAATGAAATACACTAAATGTATGGCTGCATTACTACTTCTCCACAGGTTATACTGATTTATCATAGAGGAAAATGAGAATTTTCTACCGTTTTGCCCTACCACTTAAATGCTAGGACTTTTATCACATCAGTGCCTTTAAATACAGGAACTGTAACTTGAAAATTAATATACAGTTTTTCAACCAAAAAAAAAAAAAGTCCAGCTAATGGGCATATAAAATTTTCTGCAAATATTTGATATGGGAATCTGAGAACAGTGGGAGTATAGTATTCATGGAGGTGAAGACCTGCTTCAGAGCAAAACATGAACCCAGCAACTCTGCATGAGGAAAAGGAATGCCTTCCAACATTTGACTTTAATTGTTTTGACAAAATCATATATGTGAAAGCAGAGCAATCTATATCTCTAGACTTTGAAAGTGTGAACTCCACAACAGAGTGAGCAGAATGCAGGAAACATGTTGCTAAGAGCCATACAGTAAAACAAAATCTGGTTGCCACAAGAAGAGTGACATTGGCATCAGAGGCAAAGACACTTCCACCCACAAATGGAAACACAGCACACTGGGAAAGCAGGAGAAGAGGAGCAGATGCAGCAGCACAAGGAAGAAACTCAAAGTAAAGATCTTCAGGCTCCATATGTAGTTTTCTTTCTCTTATTCATCAAAAGGAGGAAGACAGGGTAAACAAAAAGGGAGATAAAGACAAGAAGGTGAAGAAAATATTTCCTTCTTTTTCTTCCCCCCTGAAGGCAAAATACTTGCTTACATTTCTAAACATACTATCTTTGTGAGGCTTCTCTGTAATACAAATAACTAATTGCTTGCCAGCGAGCAGTAAAATTGAGAAGAAGAGTCCTTGATCTCCCAGCTTGGTGGAGATTCCTGAGGCTTCTAGTTGGTAAAAAACCCATGCAAATAAACTTTAACGCTTCAGTGGACAGAGTCCCCTCTCTAACACTAAAAGCTTCCCTGTGAAGCCAGACAAACTAATCTTAGACCCCAAGACACCAACCCAGGCCTAGTGTAGCTGCCTTCTGTAGGTCACAGCACCAACTGTAGTGTATCAAATTCCCTCCCGATTTCTCCTATTTTCTGAAGGGTAGTGTCACCATCCTCATATCCTATTGGTCATTTTGCAGGTTCACTTAGGCTAGTTGTGGAAGAATGGCAGATGGGGCCACCACAGAGGATCATTGCTGTGCCTCATTCACACCACCACACACATGGGAGACAGACAAATACCAGTTTATTGGCTCACTGAATTTTCCCATGAAGAGTAGCTTTTCCAGCACAGTGATGCAGCAAAACTCCAGCACCTCCAACAAACCAGTCCCACCAGCTCTGTCTTGGGTTAATGCCAGGAGGATGAGCCCTCGCTGTTTTGTGCCCACCCTGCAGGTTCAGACAGAGCCCTGGCTGCCCGGGAGAGGGTCCCAGAGGCCCCTGTCACCGCAGGGATGGGCACCTGGTGCCAAGGTGTCCCCCTCAGATCTGGTGTCACAATGCCTAACAGCATGCTCAAACTGCTGTTTTTCCAAATCTCCTGATCCACCATGCCTTGGCTAAGTCTAAATGGGGGTTTTTTGGATAGAATAAGACACAGTAGAAGCAGGTCAAGCATTTCCGTGGGTTAAAACACAACCATTGAGGAAGCTGATGGTGAGCAGTCAGGAACAGCTATTGTGCAGTACCTTCCTTTGTGGCAAATTCTTAGTTCATGCAAGATGTTCAGCATAGAAAACATACACAACTTCTAAAAAAAAAAAAAAATCAAACAGCTTTTTTTTCCTGAAAATACAGTATTTTTTACCCCTACTTCTAGAGAAGGGCAGGATTATTTTTAAATTATGTAGCTAGGTGCCAGTGTTTGGGGAGATAGATTCTTTACAAATGCCAAAGATCTGAGAGCGGGAAAGATTACAGGTAACCCCTACAACCCCTGGCTGAATGCAAACAGAGTTGTAAAAGCTTCCTCTTCTCCCTGCCTCCATATTGCACCTTACGCAGCAAAGTGCTTCGCACATGATAAAAATAGCTAGGTCTTTCAAAATCTTAGAAGAAAGGTACTTGAATGTTTTTCTTTAAACGTTGTATTTTCTTAAAGGCAACATAATGAGGTCAACTGAAGCTGGATTCAAGCTGATAAACTGTGTTTAGGAGAAACCAGAGGTTGAGTGAGGGGGTTTTAGCAGAGGAAAACAAAGAGAATGATTGCAAAAGTCAGATCTCAAAATGTTAATCAGATTCAGAAACATAAAACATGACAATTTAATGGTGTTTGGTTAAAACCAGAAAATTTTAAAGTTCTAAGTATCTTACATTGAATTCTAATACTTTTTTAATTATTAGATATAAAATGCTTACAATTTTCAGTGAAAATTAGACTTGGTAATTTATATTTCTTGTTTATACAGTACAATTTGCTGATGAAAAAAATGTGCTAAACTTATTGATTCATGACCATAATTGTTTAATTATTTATCATTGCAGAATTATATTAGCATTTATAATAATGCAGATGTGCACAAAGGCTAAGAAGTCATATACAGCTTTTGTTTTGTGTTTGCTATGCTGAAATTAGGTTGATCCAGGTTGTGTGTGCATATTGCAAGTGTTGCAACTCAGTGTCTTTTGGTTTTACTGGAGTTAGAGGGGGTCTAACCAATAGCCTCAATAATGAAAACGCTCCGATAGCTAATAAAGAATATAAACCCAAAGCTAACAGCGCTGCAAAAGAAGCCTCTCCTCAGACTGATTCTTCTGTTACCATGATGCACATTAAATTCAGTGCAACACACGCACAGCCGTTTGCTCCCTACCACCCACAGCAGAGGAATAGCTCGTGTGCCTTTGGCACAAGGGAAGCCAACAAGAGCTGCACACCACAAAAATTACAACCAGCTAAACCAGCCAAAAATCTTCTGCATGAGGCCAGTTAAAGAAGAACATAAGAACTCTTGATATGAGAGAAACACATTCCTTTAATTTTCATCTTTATTTTAAGGGATCATAAACACTGGAAAAAAATGACAGATGCCTCACTTCAGTCTCTCCTCCCCTCTGTGTGCTGAATCTATTCCCTCAAGGAACTCCAATAAGACTGACATCCATCCCTTTCTCAAGAGCTGCTAAAATAGCTTTGCCATGGGCATCACAAGAAATTTGTAACACCGAGTGTGCCTTTCTAGACTCATCCTTTTGACATATTGATAGCCAAGGTTCCTATTGCCTCTCCCCTCTGAGCTCTTTTCACCTAACACTATTTACTGGTGCTACCTTTTCATAATTAAGAGCCCGTATCAAAGCAGTTGTAACACCATTTAAGCAGCTTTTCTGAGGAATCAAATCTAAATGAAAAGGCAAAGTATAAAAATGCCCCATCTTCTGCTGTGCCTAACTGATTCGCTCTGCGTTTTATCCTCAGGGAGGTGCTGATTCCAAAAGCCAGGGAAGAAGGACCATTCACAAAAGCAGCATCACACAACCAGCAATAAGAGCTGCTTGTACGTTTACCTGTGTTGAATGTCTCTAAAAGCAGCCCCACAGCCACACTCTGGCCGTGTCAGCTGGACTGTTTATCACAAATTCACAGAGTGAGTATTTAACCTACTGACTTCTGCATCACAGCACAGGCCAGGTATTTGTTTCTTTTGTTAGATTAATATTGGTGACAGAATAACACACTCATTAATGATGATAATGATTACACAGTGAGGTAGAATAGTAATTCTTCCAATGTACCGTATAGAGGAGTCAGTTTCATTAATTAATAAAATTTATTAAAGAGCAGAAGACAATCAAAGAAAACACACTTTTTAAGTGTGTTAAGCACCTTCTCAGATGTTGATGATTGGCTCAGTAACTTTAAACCTTTTAACCTTATGGTAAAGCTACATGTGCCACACAGAGGGACAAGTGACAGGAGAGCACACCCTGGCTCAGAGCATCCATTCCCCCTCTGCCAGCAGGAACAGAAGCCCCCAGTGAGGCTTCAAGGCATTCCAGAGCAGGAAAAATGTGGAGGAACTAGACAGCAGGATGAACTGTGTCCCACACTGAATACATGCTAACTGCAGGACCGGACTGTGAACAACAGACCCACCACCTATTTAGCCATACACCGGATAAATCCGTTTCCCAGCTTGCTCTGTCACTATGTAATGTAAGAGAAAAATTCCTCTGAGACTGCTTCTGCAAGGTCCTAACCTCAGCTTCAAGAAGCTTGGGTGAGGACTTCTCCTGAGCGGGATGATCTCAAACGTTTTACAGTTATTAAAACCTGAATCCTTCTAAAGATCTGTGTGAGATGGCCATTTAACAAATCATTTACTCAAACTGCACAACAACATGCAGGTTTTGGTTTTCCCTAATGTAAAAAAATAAAACCAAACAACAACAACAAACAACCCACAACAAAATAAAACAAACAACTATGACAAGGTACAGATTAGAATCCAAGTTCCCAGTCTCAAAGCTATCTTAAACAGCAGTGCCTGAATTTCTTTAAGTGATTGTACTCCTTCCTACACAACTGTCATGTCAGATTTTAATTCTGCTTACCAACACACTGCCATTAGCTATCTGGGGGATTTATTAGCTTTGTCAAGTAAGGAAATACCAGTGTTCAACTGTGCATTCAGTACTCAGTTTTATGGGTAAAAATGTGGCAAGGAACAGTAAGATTGCTATAGGGGCTGCAAGACTTAGTCCCTTGAATTCCCACATAGTGTTTTTGATCTTCAGTTCCACCATTATGAGATAGTAATTGCTCAGTGCTATGCAGATATAGATGCTTAAGAGATTAGGAAATGCCTGGATACAATAGACACCACAGCAGGGGACTCCAGGCATGCCATGGCAGCTAACTGGGAGAAGGTGTAACACCTTACTTTTCTTTTTCTGTTTTGTTCAAATATAAATGTCTTTTGGGAAATGATGGTGAATCAAGATCTATCTTTTCAGGTAGTGTCGTATCTACAATAAGCCAAAATAGTCAGCCCTCACTTTAACTTTAGGTGGCTTTTTAGATGCCAAGGCCTATCTGTAGACCAGATGTCCAAATGGAAACCAACCAACCAACTAACCAAAATCCTTCACATAAAGGAAGTGCTTTCAATCCAAAGTTATGACCCAGAATCCAGTATTTCCAGTTATTTCCAAGATAACAAACACTCACCTGTTGCAATTCTTACTAAATTCTATGTGAAGTCACTACACTTATACAAGGCCGGATTAACTCAGTAATCTAAATTCTCCTCTTTTTCACCAGCACCAATCTGGAGCAACTGCACTTACAGTGAGGCAGCATAACTTAGTGCAAATTGTCCCATGTCCTTAAAACCACTGCCCTTGAAGTCAGACAGAATCCTGCAGAAGCTAACCCAAGAAAAAACTACTTTAACATGCTTAATGAAGAAATGAGGTGGAATTGAAATGAATTTTCACAGCAATCAGTGCAATGCTTCAATGTTTCCTTGGAAAGCCTGGTTCCTCTCCTTCCAGGTTGCCCCATCCCATTTTATTTTCATCAATTTAGAACTTAAATCAGCAAAACAATTGTGTGACTTTCAAAAATGGTTGAAACGTGTAAGCATGAAAATACATTTTGTGTGGCTGTGTGCAACCATGAAACATTATTTTAATGAGGAGATTGAAGTTGTATCTCCTCTGTTACTTGTCTGAGTTTGTTGTCACCACTGCTGCAGCCCCATAACTTTATAATGGCTAATAAGAAAGCACGACTGGAGTACAATGGATGGGATTTGTCCTTCATTAGAATTATTGTTTTTCATCACACTTTATTTTCAGTATTTTTCATTTAAAATAACTCTTTGAACCAAAGCCTACATTCCTCTCTTGTTCCCACACTAACCTCCTCTTTGCCAATCCTCAGGATTCACACATATTGCTATATTTGGTGTTATTCCTAAAGCTCTTCATAATTACATCACAATTAATTCCTTAAATTTGAAAGTGTTCTGAGCTCTCCTAATTGTAGAGGCAACTTCAAGAATTTTGCCAAAATAATCTAATGGCCTCCAAATGAAAAGGCAGTGAACAAAAAATCCCTTAAAAAAACCCCTCTTCATAAGCCAACATCACGTTTGTGGGAAGCCTGACTCACAGCTGTGAATGCTGCAGTTTAGTAACGTAAAGTGCTCGTCACAAAGATCCTGTAAACTTTATACAACTTTTTAAGCTCAGGGAGGTAAATGCCCTGACCTGAGGTCATGCAAGAAAAGTGCTAAACCCCTAGATCTTCCAGTCCCTGCACAGATGCCTTGGTCACAGACATGAAGGTCCTAGACTGGCTTCTGATCTCTAACATCCCATCCCAGGTGCTTTCTATGGATCCTGCAGCTGGAACCCACCATCGGCTGGTCACTCTTCCTGCTCCTTCAGTCTCTAAACCAGGAGGTCAAGGCCATGTTCACACAGCCCATGAGCCTCCATGCAGTGCTGAATACACTGCACTCTCAAATAATAACAATTCAGCATAGCAGGGTTTGCAGTTCCCCTTCTGTCCTTCTCCACTGTGACACAAAGGACCCTTCTCTGGTGGCACCATAACAAAATGATGTGCCCAGGCAGAGATACCAACATCAGCTCAGGAGGAAACACCACCTGCATAGCACAAAGCACATAGGGGTACACAAAGGAACACCTTATATACTTGAAAATGAACAGAAGGTAGAGAATTAGTCATCTCCAGAGCGCTGAGTACACCCTGTTTCTTCAATCTGCTCACAAGTGCCTCCTGAACCTAAAGAGTTCAGAAAGGCCTGTGGTTTAACAATGTCAAATTTCACTCAACAGGTAAAAATAATCAGAGTAAATAAATTAAAAGTCTCTTTCCCCCTCACACCAAGGGCACTAAACATTCAGAAAACCTCTCCAGAACTGAGCAAGCAGAGGCTGAGCCACCTACTCAGGACTGGTCATTTACAAAGTCCCATCTGGGGAGTCCCGTCCTGTAAGCCACTGCCAGGTCACCTCCACATCAAGCCAATTTCAGAGCTACACAGCACTGAACAGACTCTCTAGCTTTTCCCCTGATCCCAGAGGGCACAACTCCCACTGTAACACAAGAGTTAGCACAATATTCTAATCATCACCCAGACCCCAATGAGCATTGAAACTGAAGAGATGGGGAAAAAAAGAACCTTTTAGGAGATAAGCATAGTTTTGTCTGCGCATAATAAGGGTAAAACATGAGATATCTTAATCTTTATCCCATATTCATACATTTATAGCCAAAAAAGCAAGGAACAATATCAGAAATGTTCCAAGAATACTATGCCAGCACTTATCTGGTGACACTTGAGATGAAGAAGATAATTGAAAGGATGATTGCATTGGGCTTGTTGTACTCCATTGATAAGAAAGGTTTTAGAGAGCCCATTCAGTATGCTCAGCCATGATACAAGATGCCAGGAGAAAACACAGTACTGCAGCAGTGACAGCACCTTGGATCTATGAAACATTAAAATGAAAGATAAAGCAGGCTCTGAAAGAAGCAATGTTGGGCACAGTTTGCTCGATGACAAACATTTGGACAAATGTCTAGAGATCAGAATACCTCTTAATCGCCCACTGACTGTCACCCTGCATTCCCATGCAAAAATCTGCCCATAAAGTAGAAGCCTTTGCTGTCTCTCCCCTCGGTAAAGGCCAGTAACAAAAACACGAACAGCCCAAATCCTGTATGGCTGTGCCCTCAGGATCTACTGGCAGGGCTGATGTGAGGTCCACACCCAGGTAAAACATGAGGTGATCACTAGTTTTGCTGTTCTATTTATTAAACATCTCTTCCTTGATTATAACTAAGCACCAAGTTTTTGCAATACTAGCAAAATCTGTAACGGTTTCTATAACTCTCATGATATTCTAAGCTAACTTCAGAGGCAGAGCAATTTACCAGAACTGCAGCTTAAACAAGTTTGAATTTCATTTGCTATATATATGAAGAGAATGCTCTTACTGAAAAAAGAAATGCATGAGCGCACATTAAAGCAGAGCTTTGATTCTGAACTCTTTATCCTGAACTCTGAACAATGGATACTTATGAATCATTTGTGCTGCATACTGAAGCCTTTTGAACTGGTAACAAGAGAAATCAGTTCTGCTAATGCATCTCTCATCCCAGATCTCTCACTCATCCAGATTTTAAATCTGAAACTTAGAAGAATAAAACCGTCTTTTTGGAAGGACCAAGAGTATTTTGGAAAACAGACTGGTCAGAGGGGAGGGGAATTTCTGGATGGGGCAATAAGGAGATTGTGTGCAGGTTCTGATTTTCAAGACCAGATGTTTAAAATAAATGTGTGATGAAGGTGGGAAAGAGGCATATTACAAAATGGTTTGTACTGCCTGTGTTTGGGACCTAGCGAGGCAATATTGTTACTCTGTAATGTAAAGCAAAACTAGATCATGGGGGTCCTAAGGATTAGGATGACATTAAGTGAAGTTTTGGATGTGGACAGAACACTGGATTAAAATTTAGGAACCTATCCTCTATACTGGCATAAATTTGGTCCCAGCCTTTACTAGTACTATAAAGTCTTTCTATATAAGCCATCTTTAGTCCTTTCTTACAGCTAACAGAAAATGCTCCTAGTTATGAAGGAAAAGGCTTTTAGCTATGAATTTTATACAAGTCTGATGTAACAAGTTCCATGTTTGAAGATGTGTTTCACAGAAGAGATCAAATTCAGATTGAAAGAACTAAAAGTGCAGTCTGCAATGATGCATGGACAGATGTGTTCCTCCAATGCCAGGCTTCTGAGAACTCCTTTTAAACAGTAGAGAAAGTGTGCAAAAAAGCTACTGAAATTTTTATGAGATAAATTGCACAATACCAACCTGATTAAATTTCAAATGCTATCAACTTTTGCTCAGAGTCTACGAGAGGGAACAGACCTGAATTGAGAGTACAGCCACTGAAAGTGCTTTTGAGGCAGGTCCAGACATGTGATAAATGAATGTCCACATTAAGTGACAATGTCACTAACGACAGAAGCATTGAAAGATCAAACCAAGTGCACAATCAGAACTCTCTATTTCAGTGCAAAATTCACCCTTAATATTTAGCAGTGATGACCTCCAGATGATAAAATGCCTGCAGTGTCCCAAGTGCACATGCCTGTACAATGGAGAGGCGGGCATTAGCACACTGCTAAATCAGAGCTTGCAGGTAAGTGCTGCACTAGTTAGATGCCTATGCAAGATACAGAGAGGTAAAACCAGTCCTGTACGAATAATGCCACATCTTTTGTCCCCTCTCCCTGCCAGGCAGCCACAGCTCAGCAGTAAAGCACATTTACTCTGACTGTTCCCCAGGTAGATGCATTACACGAGGACTCAGCTACCAGGATTTGGCAGCTCAGAAAGGGCAAGGGGAGGCAGAAGAGACCCCAAGGGCCCTGGGAAAGACTCAGCACCGTCCAAGGGGGCCTGGAATACTGGGGCATAGGGAACAGCAGGGTCTTGCTGCTCCATCACCCCATGTGTCCCTCTTCAGCAGTGACCACCGTCAGGTATCACCACTGCCCATACTGAAGTGCAATTGAGTTTTTGCCATGGCCTTTTTCCCCACAGGGATGATTTGTGGGCAGGTTTAAGTCATTTAATAAATTACTTAATTCTCAACTTTTTGGATTCACCTGTAACGCCCAATGTTTCACCAAATGTTATTCTTACCCTCTTTCTAATTGTATACATAAGATTAGACAGTGGTAGCATTTCCTAAGCTCATGCCATAAATACTCTCTCATATGCCAAACTGAAAGCGCTCTCTCTCATGTTTAGTGACCCTCAAATCACACTTCTTTCAGATCACCCAACTGTTACAGTAACAGCAAAAGCAACAGGATGCAAATAGCAGAATTCGGTGCACATGCACATTTTAAGTTATATTCACAAAAAGGCACAACCTCCCCTCTGAAATGCAGCCAGCTCTGGGGTAAAATGAATTTTGATTTGGGAAGCAACCTAATTTTCCCACAATTTTGGAGAAAAGACAATTTTTGCACAAGGCAGCTCATCTAAAACAAACACCGGAGTAACAGGAATGTCTTCCTGCAGAAAGAGCAAGCCTGGAAGTCACCCCACATGCTAAATAGCACAGCACACTGATTGCTGTCTTTGTAAAAATGGCCAAAAGAAACTGAAAAAGGTGAATCTGTATTTTCCAGGAAGTTAAGAGTAACTCTTGGGTTATCCAAATGTTTCACTACATATGGGACAAGAGCAACAGCAAAGGAAGCAGAGAACAAACCCCCAACACAGTGGTGCAAGTTCTCATTTTCAATGCTAGAGCTACTTTATATGCTGAGCTCCCATCCTTCAAGAGCAGGTCAATGTTTTAATGTGGATTGGGCACATAAATGCAGATCAATTTATGCATTAAAAAAATCATCTACATGTGCATTTATTTCAATTTCATTTTAGTGAATCAGGTCCTGATTCAATGCTAACTGAAAACCCTTGAAATAACTGCGAGCTTGCTCATAGCCAATTCTGTGTCACCACTATGAAATTAGTAGTGAAATTAAATGGCTCAACAGTGCTAAGACATTCCCCAACTACTCCAGCAAGCAGTCGCTCACCTCTAAGGTTAACAGGATAAAGGCTGGATAAAGAAACTACTCATTATACCAGCTCTACAAAGAAGCAATTATGAGACTTTATAAAGTGGTTTCAAATATATTTTGCAAACTAGGACTCAGACAAATATTAGTGGCAGCAAATTACAGTACTTAGCAGAATTATCACCAGAAAAGAGACTCTTTTAATCTATAAAAAATATCAACAAAAGATGTAAATATGGACTCCTCAATGGGTGGTATATCTTGAAGAAAATATACATCTAATCTCACAGTGTGTAACCTCCAGTACCTGGAGAGAAGGTTAACAATTCAGAGCTGTTTCCTACAGCTATAGAATATATTTTGATGTAGATTTGTAGATATCACAGACTTGAAATCTATTGTATAATCACAGGGCAAGTGCAAGGAACCTGGGGACATACTTCTCCACAGTAAAGTGCTGGAACACTGGCTTTCATTTTAATCAATGTTATTCCCTGTTTTTAACAAATTATATTTCATTCTGTGGCCTTTTGGTTCTGTTTTTCTCTGCATAAACAGAAACAGCATTTTCACCACCACATGTACAATTTGCAGCTGTATCCTGGCATCACACATGTGTTTATCTCCACGTGCAACAGGCGGCTGGGAGTAAACAGAGTTGCCCTCACAGAACCTCAAGCACCAGATCTGGTCTCCAGAGCAGCCACACTTGGGTACCAACAGATCTAGTGCTGCTCTGGGTTAAACTGCACATGCTGGCAGGAAAACTGTTGGTGATTCGGGGATTCACAACCTCTTGTATTCCATTCAAGTCAATATGAGTGGTCGGAACCAACACCTTGGGATGTCAAGCAATTACTACAGGTTAATGTCAGGGTAACACAGAGAAGGATTTGCCTCTCCTGTCACACACACCTCCTGTTTAAATATGCTGAATGTCAAGCTGGAGTTCAAATCAAAGATCCCTCCAGCTTTGGCTCCTCTCTGGTGGAGGCCAGCGCTTGTCCAACACGATCAACTACTGTCACAGGCAGAAAATGTTTCTGTGGCTCCCTGACATTTCTTTCTCTGAAATTTTCAGTCTCTTTTTCACTAAAGGAAGAATATGCATGGTTTTAAATACCTTCCATTAAAATCGTATACAAAAGGTTTTTTGGATGATACTCCAGCAGATCTGGAAAGTGGCCCTGATCACACACTCCAGCAGGCAAAGGAGACAATCTCCAGGGCAGTGGCAATCACTGCATTCACTTTCTTCCCACAAGGAACCTCATTCCTACTCCAACCCCACTCCCAATCACATTTACCTGCAAGCATGTGGTAGCTGCCATCACCAAGCATCTGAAACACTCAGCATTAACTAAACACATCTGGGGAGCAAGTTTCCATGGGCTCTTTAACCCTTCCTTGCTTCACTCACATTAATTCCGTGTTTGGCAAGCTCCAAAACATTCAGAGGTCAGGTTTTAGCTTAATTAAGAGACCACAAAAATCCAGACAGTCATCCAAACCTTCTGAGCACTCAGAGTGTGGGAAAGTAAAGTAATAAAATCACGTGCCAGCAATTTCGCTGAAGATTTCTCATATTTGCTGTTTTGGACAAGCCTTGAAAATACCAGAATCTTTTCTCTCTCTTACACTGAACTTGAGCAGAGCAGACACCCCACCAAAAACTCAACACAAAACACCTGAGCTCTGATGCCTTACCACTTACAGCTGCTTAATTTTCCAGTATAACAGAGTTATTTTTCAGACCCCTCCTCAGGAAAACTGCTGGGGATACCCCTTCTGCCTATATTCTGTCACATACCATCTCTTTAGTTTTTTCCCAAAGCTCTATTATTAAAGCCCATCTTCCAAAATTCTGAAAAAAAATCCTCCCCCGTGTTCCCCAGGTGGGTATAATTCACCCCTTACTTCTCCACATTTGCTATCTGAGTCCTGGATGAAACAGCAGAGAGCTGCAGCGTCAGCAGTTCCTAAAGAGAACATCCCTTTCCCTTACTGTTTGGATAATGGTTGCTCCACAAGATCAATTAAAAGAAGAAAATGAAAACAGGAATTGATACCCAAACCTAGGCCCTTGCCCAAGCTGAGGGCACCAACAATTGCAGAGATAATTTAGTGGTGCTCTTCTGCCCTCATTTTGTCCATATTTATTTATGCATCTTTCTGTTATAAGCATCATGCATTAAAGTCAATAGCCTACCACTGCTTATCAGGAAACAAGTGGAGCCAGACCTGGACTTCTATAAATAAGATTTACTCTATTGGCTAAATAATGACATCTAAACTGGTCTGATTTAACTGACTATGGCAGTTCTTAGAGCAAAATTTAATTACACTTTGTACTTATTACAGTTCCTTTGTGTGCCTCTTACTTCCCAGCAATTTTGAAATATAGACTTAAGTCTGCTGTACAATACATCTCCATACCTATAGTGACATGTGCTAACAGATGGCACCACGAGCACGGAGCAGCAGATCAGCAGGAGTTGTCAGTTTTGGTGGCCACGTTTTCCCTTAAGTTATCTCAGCCCAACACAAAATGGCATGAAATAATCACTGCCCGTTTCCCGCGGGCTGGAAAGAGCATGACTCAGCAGCGGCGCTTTTTATAACATCCAAACACTTAACTTTCTAGAAATGATTTTATATTTATGGACGGCTTATATTATGGAAGCCTGCTAAGTAACGGATGCACTGGGATGATGCCGCTACTCAACCATAAATGCAGCAAGAGCACCAACACCTCAGACCTTTGGGTGGGGTGGGCACTGCTGAGGAGGAGGCAAGTGACAAGTGTTTGTCAGATAATATTGCTCTATAAAATTATATTAGGTGCATTAGGGGCTGTAACAGAAGACAGTAAGAGTAAAGGATGCACATAATCAGGAAGAGAAGCACATGAAGGGGCACTGTGAAACGCTCACACAGTTCTCCCTCCCCATTGCTCTGCACCGCAGGGAGCCAACAGCACCCTCCCCACTCGCTCCCACCACTGGCCATGGGGCACAAAACTGGGGAGGAGCCACAGGTCCTGGTGTCACATATTCTATTCAAGTTTCACATGCACTTCACCACATTCAGAGGAAATTCAGGACTAGCCCAAGGTGGGTTTCAACAACAGCATTATGAAAACCCACCATAATGAAGATACAGGCACATACACCTACCACAATTTAAAGATGGGATGCCCTAAACCTCATCCTTTTCCCATGCTCTCCAACTTCAGACCCCTTTAGGACCTACCCTACCTATGCTATCATCTTGTGAGTATATTTCCTGAATTCACTCTCCGAACACCTTCATGGCACAGCTTTACAATACCTGTGAACAGCCTCGGAGCTGGGAGCAATGGAGCTGCTGCCATCTCACCAGAGCCAGGAGTAACAACCCCAACACCTGCCCAATTTGAAGTCTGGGTTGATTGAAGAGCATCATGGGAAATGTAGTCCTTGGCTCCTCCTCTTCTTCTTCCCTCTCCCTGTGCCCAGCACACACATTCTTCTGGGATCCTTGGACCAGGGATGTTAGGTTGATGGACTCCAGGCTCAGTTGGAGCATCCCCAGAAAGCAACTTTTTTCTTCACAACCTTCAAGGACATTTTGGACCTTCACCTGGGGAAAACTTCCACATAGGCTGAATTTAGCTACAATGAAATGCCATGGTAGTTTTTCCTGGTGCCTTCTGTTTTAGCTTTTATGACTGCTCAACTGCTGAATATTTATATTTTTTTCAAAGGATTCATTGTTCTTCCATTGATGGCAAACTGAAATCAAGGTCTCAAAGGAACATTCTCCAAGTCCTTCATGGAGGAGAATCCATATTTTTTAAAATGATTGGTGGAACATTCTCAGTTTGTGTGTTTGCATATAGAGAACCACTTATATGCAGCTCTAAATATGACTAAGTGGACTAGAGACATTTCAGAGGATAGGATGTTACTAGGCAGATAAGAATTTCAGATGCAAACTTTAAAGTATAATTGGCATATGAACAGGTAGCAGGAAACCGTGTGGAATATATTTTCTGAAGATCTACACTTTCACCATTTCTCTGCAGTGGAAGTGCATCAGCACATGATTTTTACCATCAAAGCCCACGATGTCATAACCTACTGCAGAATTGTGGCCTTAGGGTTCAGTAAATTACTGTAAAATAATTTTAAATGTTTGCTGTTTTCTTTCAAAATGAAAAATACAGAATGAAAACCTCAAACAACATCACACAGAAATAACTGGTGTGGTTATATTATTGCATGAGTGTGGAAATGCTTTTAAAGCATTTTAAAATGGTGGCTGAGCTCGGGGGTCTCTGCCAGCTTCCCAGCTCTGGCACGGGGCACTGGGCACCTCACAGTTGAAGGGTCTATGCCTCAGGCACTCTTAAAAGAATATAAGTGTGAATTAGCTGCTCCATTCACAGCAAAATTTTTCTTTCAAGCCACAAGGCCAAGAAGAACAATTTTACAGAAAGATGGGTCTAGTTTTAATTACAATAGCACAAATACAACCTCAGCAAACCCCTGCAGAATAGACACCTCTTAGCATTTCCCTCTCAGAACCACAGCAAAACACATGAAAGGTCATATACAAGATAGGATTTGACACAATAAGATTTCACTCCCATGTTAATGCACCTCAGATCAAGCCTGCAAAAGTGAAATAATAAATTTAGGAAAACAAGCAAAATGACCCTACTGGTTGGTTGGTTTTCTAGATACCATCTACATATTTTAGAAACGTACAACCTTCTAATAGAAATGAATAAACTACTCAACCATAAAGTTGCTATAGAAGATATGCTTGTTCTGATTGGAAAGGGCATCTGCTATCTGCAATATTGATAATACTTTTCAAATTTCATCTGCTTTTGTTTGCATTCTGTGTCGTCTGTTTAAACACACTGGGAATAATAATGAATCCCAGCATTATCTCCACTTTTTCAAGGCCGAACATATAACTTTATCACAAAAATAATTAAAATTCTTTGGCACTCTTGTATCTTTTCCATTAAACGTTATCAAGCAGTGACAATAAACTAACATCAGTCCAAGGCTGCCCATATGCTGCTTTTAAAAAGAATGTATTTGTCCCAGGGTGAGAGACATGAATTTTGTGTTTACAGGGTCAAACAATTCCAAAGTTTTTTACAGTGTAAAGACTAAAAAATCTGTACATGGACACACACATGCAAATGCACACACACACAGCTGAGGATATTGAGTTCAGAGGGAACACCTACAAACTGGTTTGTTAAAACTTCCGTTCACAGACAAATCTTAGCAGCTTAATAATCTGGAGAACTAAAGATGTAAATATTTTGCATACTCGTACAACACAGTCAATCCAATAAATGATGCTCTGAAACATTCTTGGATGTCATATGCAGTTAATCTCAGATGTAGCAGTGATGTTTTCCTGAACTGAATTTCATATATAGAGCTATATATTATCTCCTACACATAGGAATAATGTGGCAACTTTATTTTGAAATTAATGATATTACTTCAGTCTGTTTATCATCTTTTATAAATCCAGTTTCCTTTGTTATCTAGTATAAAGAAAAACAAAACATATTCTCTCTTAATGTTTGCTTGATATTGATTAGTACTCATTAGTTATTTAAGAAAGAAGACACCAGCAGTTCATTTTTCACACACCTCTAATTATTTGCCAACAAAAACCAATGTAGGTTTCAGAATAGGTAGCTACAGTATCTAATGCAGAAGTCTTTGTGATTTTTATAATCTGTGCTAACTTCTGCTTAAAATGTAGTAAAGCCATGATGTTGATCTCATTTCAATACCACATATACAGTATTGCATAGTAATGCAGTGGCTTTTATAAGCCAGGAAACAGTACCAACTCACTAAACAGATCCATCAGGATAATTGAAGAACTCATTTCAGGAGAACTCCCATATGAAGGCAGAAATATTAAAAGATGTTAAATTTTCTTTTTGTGTATTGTTGGCTCGCTTGATAAGCAGAAGCAAGTTTATACAGCTCTGCAGCTAGTGTAGAATGCTTAAGCAAGAAATCCATAACTTTTAATATGATGAGATTGTCCTGCTAGGAGAGATGGATTTTTTCCAATATCACTGCTAACAAACAAGTAGAGTTTCCTGTATCAGCACATTTCTGTTTCTACTCTGCAGCACACATGTGCTTCATTTAGAAACAATACATGGCTCAACATTTTTGGCATATTAAAAATGAGACAAGTATGGTAGATTACTTGATGGACAGGTATCCTAACAGGCTTCTTTGGAGAATGAGTACAAAATCTTATACAGATAGACACACTGACAAGGTTGGGAAAAAAAGGAGGGGGGAAGTGTGAAGTTATTTGTGTTAACTTCTCTTCCAAGATTTAGTGGCAATGTAACTTACTGGAGTGACTGCTGGGTGGACAGATAATGTCACGCAGTGTCTTATTACATGATTTCAAACCCCTGTGCACAATCTCACTTGCTGCATGAAACTTAAATATGTTTCAGGTAGGAGCTAAATAAAAGACATTACTTTTCATCTGCTTTTTCACTTAATGCTAATATAGTCACTTGTCAGTGAATGTAAAAGTAAAGGAGACAAGGGTTTATTTTTATACCTCACAGCACAGCAACTGGTGATTTCCCTTAGATCATTGCTTTTGTGTGTGCAGGCACTAAGCTTTTTTCTTTTAATATTTTAGACATACTCTATTTTTTATTCAAAACAGTTTTATCCCAACTCTGACATGCCGATATCGTCAGGAAAGGAAGTGTGATGTTTAAACGTTACTGGGTACCTTTCCTCATTATATCTTATGGATATAGGTGGTGCATCTCATTAATCCTGGAGCTAATCACCAGGCTCACGGTATTCATTTCTTCGAAGGTTTGGCTGGAGACATGACTCTGTGGTTCACATTAGAGGATTTATAGCAGATGTGTCTCCACGAGCAGTCAGTAGGGACGTGGAGCTGAGCTGCTGCTCGGACGGGGCTGCTCAGCAGCAGCACTGCTCTGCCTGTCTCCAGGGGCCCTTCCTGGGGCAAATCTCATCCCAAATACCACACAAGGGGTTCCACACACAGTGAATGAAAATGTGCTCTCACTCTAAGCACTTTGTGTTCTGTATTCAGAAAAAGGCAGCATGGAGACCTATCAAATCTCCATGAGAGATGACATGAAGGTGAGACAGACTCCAGCCTTCCTCCTGTGTCCCTCGGCCAGGTGAGGGGACCACTCCCTTTTCTTCTGATGGCCCTCTGAGGGATGTTGTGCAGAGTTAATCATTGGGCTGTGATGAGCAGGCAGCAGCCATCAGAGCATCCTGGCAAGCTGTTAGCGTGACACGTGGTGGGGCTGGGCTTGTCCTGATGCCAGACCTGGCTAAGGGATGAGCAGGATGCAAGAGAAGCCATGAGAGCGCAGAAGGGAGCCTGTGCCACGCAGGCTTTGGAGAGCATGGCTCTTGCAACAAGAGCATAACTGAAGGAGCTCTGCCTTGGCTGGTGCTCAGCAGAAGATGAGAATGTGCTGCAAGCTGTGGCATTGGTGACCACAGGAGCAGCAGGGAGGGAGCACTCTCCCCTGTCACTGTGCTTTCAGCCAGCGCGTAGTGTGATCTGGCAGGACAGACCTGGAGCCTTCATTCCAGTTAATTATCAGAGTGTTGCAGCTTCACTTCTGTGCTTTCTTTTTCACCTTCTTCACTTTTTCTACCTAACCTCCCTTTGGTTTTCTCAAGTACGCACGCCTACTCAATTCAATTAGCCTTGGATACAGCACCGAGGCCTCAGATACCTGTAGTCATTATCCCAAGCACTTTTCATAAGAGTATGGATATTAGTCCCAAAGTCCTGGCAAAATTCCAGCTAAGCTAATGTATTTACAGCCTAACCTTCCCAAATGTATCTCTTAGTTTAAAATAGGGGAGTTATTCTTCATTTCCTCTCCTTACTTTGCTGTGTAGAGTTTCTCATAGAGTTAAACTTATTCCCCATGGCAGAATAATGCAGGATTTTTCAGTCTTACCGCCTTGCAACATTTGGTATTTTTCTTTAAGCTGCTGCTTCTGGACTCCTGAGACTGCAAGAATCCCAGTTCCCAACCCCTCCCTTTTTTTTTTTAAAGCAAGCCGCTAATCCTTGTGTAAAAAAGCTTAAAGCACAAAGCTCCAAAACAACTAAAAGATGCAACTCGACATCTATTATTATCTTTAAAATATCCCGTGAATTTAAATTAATTCTCATGTTGTCTGAGTCCTGCCCCAGACACATTCCTGCAGCTGGTGATGCCAGTGGTGCCTCAGAGCTGGGGCTGAGAGAGTGCCCATCTCTGCCCTGAGCCAATCTGCCTTGTCTTGCACAATCCCATTTCTGTTCCCAGTTACACCAGCAAGATTACTGGGGCTGCACGACTACAGCTGTGGGCAGAATGTGACTCATGTCTTGTGTGAACGGCGGGCCTGGGGCCAAATCCTGCCCTCCTGTGTCATGCCAAAATTTGCCAGTGGCATAGAGGTAGTGAGCCAGTCCATGCCCACACCTCTGTGTAAAAGGGATGTCCATTTGAAGATGTTTTCTCGAGGTTTTGGCTTGCTCTGGAAGGATGAGGGCTGCATTGCCCAGCCTGTGTTTTATGCTCAAAGAGATGCAGCAGATCCCATCTGAAGGGAGGTGCCCAGCTCCCTTAGAGGCACAAAGCTGCCACGTCCCCGGTGGTCTGCTCAGCCCACCACTCACATGGGGACATTCAGCATTTCCATAGTTGGCTGGATGGAAGGAAATGTGCATATTTCAGACTCCAGAGGAGTCAGACTTTTAGCTCCTCCACACCCAGTTTGATGGGTTTTCTTCACAGGGAGATAATGGGGCATTTTGGGCTTCATCATTTTCTTCAACTCCTTGGATCTGGAGATTAAACCAGGCAAGTTTAAACAGCATTTCATGTCATCTGTGGCTTGCTTTACTGGGGTCCTCTCATGACAGACTCACAAACACTATTCATCAGTTCTGCACCCCGACCCAGCTGCCCAATATTCAAAGACAATCAGCAAATTAATGATTTCACATTTTCAGGCCATTAAATTATTTATTTCTGGTGTCAATAGAAAGTTTTTAAAAGGTAAAATACATTTGTATATTGACTGCCAATTCTACATGGATGTAATGGCACCAGGCAGTGTACCACATCATGAAATAAAAATTAAATTGTAGTTGGGCTTTTAAATCAACTCAATTAAAATAAAGAGATTCTTGGCTTGATATAGGGAAATATTTGTATTTCCAATTCTATTTGTTAATACATTGACATATGTGCTATTTTTTAAATGTAGCACTAAGTGCACTTTCTGTCAATGCCATAGATTTTTTAATAGACTGAGAAAATGCATTTCATTTCTTCTTATTTTCCTTCAATACATCATTTGGTTCTGCTTTTTTGCCTGCATGAAATTCATTTTCTAATGGAAATATTTGTTTTGTAAATCAAATATGTATTATGCACAAAATGCAAAGCACAAATTAAATTATGTTAATGAAATGAAAGAGATATGAAATGCATATTTCATGGACAAAACATAACCTCAGCAAACAACCATTTCTTGATAAAATCTTTAAACACAATCTCATTCTGTGACAGACATATTGTTAAAGCAGATAGCACCTCATTTAAATGGTTTCCTTTAATATTAGTGCTTAGTATATAATTGTAAATAACTTTTGGGATGAAAAACCAATAATGAAATACTGTCTTTAATAGTTTGCTATTGATGTCAGCATAAAATTTGTAGTAGTTGAATATTGGAAATTGGGAGTGTGCACACATATAGTCAAAAGCTGTAAATGATTGCATATTTAAATAGAGCTGACTAAGGCAAAGATGTTATAGATATTAGTAATAGGCAGAAAATTATGCTGACCTAACATTATTTGACAAAACCCACTGTTTTAAATTATATATTGGTTACACTTAATGAATAATAGATTGTGTAGGTGTTGTTTCTCAGATCACAGTGCTGGTGACACTATGTATTGGAGACTTCCTAATCATCTTTCTGACAATAAAGCAGGTAGAGCTCACAAAGGCTGCCAAAACACAGAACTGTGTTCCTGGGTCTCCAATCTAGCCTAGTCTTCTGCAGGACAAACATTCCCAGAGACAGGAGCAAAAGACATATTCCAGGTTACCACTGAACAGATACAATGCAAGAAAATACCACTTCACATACAGGAGGGGATTTCGTGTAGGTCTTGGGTTTTCTGTGCTCTCCTAAGTAGTAGAGTCATTACAGAGATTCTACTGATTTGTTGGATTTCACCACTGTTTTTCCATCGATCAGATTCAATGGGTCAGCCCATATCTGCCACATACATCTCTCCATCCTCTTCTGCCTTGAGCATACATGAAACCCAGAACAGAGAGAACTCTTGATACGTAAGCCAATTCTTTCAGAGATTTTAGGGCAGCAAAGAATGTATTAAATCACCAAAGGGACATCTGTCTCTTCTCCACTATACTATTTTTATCAAAAATGCTAAGAAAGAGAAAGAACATGATGCCAAGTTAAAAGGAAAAACCAGCACCAAAACTCAGATGATCATTAGAGAGCTGGGAGATGCCTGTAATCTAACAGGTGATAAGAAGACCAAAGCGCTGATTTGAATGTTGCTATTCTTTGTGTGAAAGCAGGAGAACTATACATAATTAATTGGGATCTGCTTCATTTTCTGAAGGAGAACATATTTGTTTTTATATTAAGTATTACAGAAGACACTTAAGATTCAGGCACTGATACTTGATAATTGTTTATCATCTTCTTTTGCAGGAGGGAAGCAAGATTGATGGACAGACTGGGCTATTGTTATCTGGAGGCCTTTGGCTTTTAAGTCACTGTGGTTTTAGGCCTTAGCCCAGTATCATAATTGCCCTTAGGCTAACTGGCAACTCCTTCCATCTTTGAAGTTGATGATAAAGTATCTACACTGATTTGTTTAGAGCTATTACCTTTGATAGCAGTGACAACAGTGCAGCAGTGGTGGAAGTCCTCTCACCCCTTTTGGAGAAGCTCAGAGACACCTACCCTGTGCTCAGGTGCAGTTAGACCCCCATGCCAGCAGTGCAGAGAATGCTGAATGAGGCCATGGCTGGGATCCAGCATCCCAAGTGATGCAGCACCCTCTGCACTGCGGCACCATGGAGCACTGCTCATGGGAGCACAGGCATGGCCACACATGGACCAGCTAAAGGTCAGCTCAGAAGACACTACAATAAAAGGGACCACAAAATTCATTAAAAGTACAAGCCTGACTCCCAACTAATAAAATATACTAATCCAAGGTTCAAGTTGCCCCCCAGGAGGGGGCTGCTTTCCCAGCTGCCCCACAGCTGCCCAGCCCACAGCTGCAGGGACTGTGCTGCACCACTGCACTGTCTGAGTTTTCCATCCCCAAACAGCATCTCCAGGCAAGAAAGTACCCCCAAAATGACAGATTGCCCTAGGCTATGCCTCTGTACACCGGCTGTGCTACTCCAGCACCCCCCTCTGCCAGCAGCTCAATCTCTGCTGCTGTTTGGGATGTCTCTCCAAGAAGGGAGACTTTGTGCCATCCTCTGCATGCTGTCAGCCATCACGGTCGAGACAACTTTCCACTTTGCTCTGAGGCATATGCAGGCTTTTTGGTGCCTTTAGTAACATTAACAACAGCTTTGATATCAAATACATGACGCTGAGATAAGCTGGGCAATAAATACATATAGCAAACACAGAAAGGCAACACAACAGCACAGAGCTGTGCGACTAAAGAGAAGCTCTCCCACACAGCTCCCAATCCCTACATTAAACTATTTATTAATCAAACCTCCTCTATTTCTCTCCATCACAGGCATCTCAGCACTGTGATGGATTAACAGGGACACAGGAAAACAGTACCCTATTTGTGAGTAAAACAGGTGACCAACTTTTGCACACCTTTCTTAGCAGGATGACCACAAAACCGCTCAGTGCTCCCCAAAATGGGGAGCTTTGATCAGTTACATGGTGTGATCTGGTACAGGAACAGGGTGAAAATGCTGTTGATGTATAAAAAGAAGAGGACAGTAAAATGTTTGAATGAGATTAACAGTACAGCCTGCCTTTGCTTCTGGCGTAACAAAAAAATGCAACCAAAATAAACAGTGCAGCTGTGTGAATCTGAGCTCCTTTTGAACCAGGCCATCAAACTGTCTCTCTGCCGTAAAGTAAAAACCTTCCAAACACTTCCAGAATCTCCAGACTTGGCAATTTCCCCAGGATAACCCAGTAAATTGCTGGAGAGAAAAAAAGTATCCTATGTATCATAAAATACTGGAATTTTATCCTGAACAAAGGCCAAAAACCTCTCCAAATGGAGAATCCAAAGCCAGATATCCAGATACTCGGAGCCTGGAGGAAGGGTTTCCTCCCAGTGCATTGAGGAATTCTCTCTGACTGTTCCCAAAACCATTTGACTGGAGCACAATAACACAGAGAAGGCATGCTAGGGAAGAAAATGTCTCCAAGGAGTGACAGGATTTGGGAGCATGGCTATAATAGGGGCAATGGAGTAAAGTCTCCAGCTATTGAAGACAACCCTGTTACTGCAGAGTTGCTGGTGTGGCATTAGTAGCCATCCCCAGCTGGTGAAACCAGCCTGGGTACATTCCCATGACATAGAACCAGTTCCAGACTTCCTATATGTTATTTGAATAGCAACCATGAGGCAGATACTATCCTGAGTCAATGGAATTATGGATATATAAATCAGAGTAAAATCTGATCCCTAACATATCTATTGTGTATATACCACCTATAGAAGAATAATGGTTGCTAAATCTAAGTTGTGCTTCCTACATTTATTTCATAGGAAATATAATTTTTATCCATTTTATCAATTTTCTAAAATGAATCTTTCCCTTTTTCATTATCAAATTTCAATCTCATATCATTTCCAGCACCACCCCAAGCCATTCTGGAGTTCTCGTTTACATCACTAGAGATTAATATTAGGTGTTTGTAAAAGAAGGATATTAGCTTCTCCCTTATATCTGTCAAAATTAATAACTTCTCTATCACAGATAACTCCAGGTCAATATTAGATTCATAGATGTGGCCAGAAATAAAATGTATGGAAATATAATATCTCATTTATAAGAATCCAAAAAGAAAAAAAAAAAAAAAGAAAAAAAAAAGGAAGTGTTTTCATTATTGAAATTTAGACTGCAACTGTTCTAAAGATCAAAAGACTTTGAGAACTGAACATATCTGCCACATGGCCTTAGCCTTTCAAATAGAAAACAAATTGGAGGTCAGACCAGGGGAGAAGAGAGAAGTGAATTTTCTACTAACAGGGTAAAGGAAGGCATCAGGAGCCTCTCCACATCACGCTTGTGCTTCTGTTTAAACGTATATCGTGGCCAAAAGAAAGGCTCCAGACATAAATGTTTGTTCAATGATTGATGTAAATACTTGGGTGATGATTGATAACGGTTATGTCTGGCAGATGTCCACCTCCTGCACGGCTGATCCACTGTGGTACCTCCTGATGTTGTGCTGATTTAAAGGGAATAGCACGTTCAAAGTGACCATATTGCAGCAAGAATATCCTGTGCTCTTGGTCCAGCAGAGACGATGTTGATTATATTTGTTAATGGACCATACTGTTGTCTCCTAAAATCTACTGATTTAAGAGCATTAGCAGACACAGAGCTCGTCTGTGGCCTGGCGGAGGTAAAGCAGATCTTGGCCATGTCCTGTGGAGTGTTCCTGACTTGCAGGACTCCCTCGAACTCTGAGCATTTTCAAGAGTTGTAGCAGAGACACGCTCAAATGTTAAACTGTGCATCGGAGTTCGACTGTTCTGTTGTAGTCCTTAAACACAGACTGGGCAGGGTAACTTCCAGACTTCTGATGTGATAATAATCCTCCTAAATTTGACTGGCTTTACTGGCTGCCCACAGGTCCATCCCCACCTCACCACAGTGGCCACACTACAGGCAGGGCTCAAAGGCTGGCACACAGAGCACAGTCGCAGGAGAGGGAGATGAAAAGAAAGTTGTCAACGCGAAATCTACTTTTTACGTAGGTTTCAAGGGAGAAGGTGAGATAAATACATGCTGTGGGAATACAACAGAGGAGAAGCTGTATGAGTTATGCTTTCAGAAGTAAATAACACAGGAGCCGGTGATTTAAAGGTTGTTAAAAAAGTTTTTCCAACTATTTTGTTCACTGTGATCAAAATTATATCACTGATGTTCTTACTAATATATCCCATTTGGTTCAATAATCTTTTGTTTGTAATTACAGGTGAAAAGGTCATTTTAAGGAAGCCTGCAATGGGCTTTAAAGAATTACGCTGCTTTCATTTTGTATTTATAAGCAATTGAGGATAGAGGGTAAAATTAACTAATGCTGCTTTCTGTGAGAAAAATATTAAAACATCCTCAGTTCATATCCTCTTTTGCCCAAAGGAGTTTTTCCTGTTGCTCTTCTTCAGCCCCTGGCTTTTTGCACCAACTGCAGCTGGGTGGGCAGCCTGGCACCAGCCACAACCTGCTGATGGGGAAACAGCAATTCTCCCCCTTTTCTTCCTCAGCTCCTCAAACTCTGGATGACCCACAGTAAAATGCTTTTAACAAGGTTTCGTTCCTTGCCGACCCAGTTAAAACTCTGCAAAAATAAACAAGAGCCATTCTTTGTTTTTCCTGTGGCTTTGGGATCCATTTCAAGCACGGAAAGAAGCAGCCCTACCTTGGTGTAAGGCACTGGGAAGGGAGAGCAAAACAGCCAGCTGGGAATTTAAGAGGAGAACTTCCAGGGAGGGACATTCATATCTCTCTGCTTTCTTCTTGGGTGTCTTATGCTGCACTGAGATCACAGCAGTCCACGTGCTCAACCCCAAGCAAAGTTCTGGGCATGGGGAGGCACCAGAGGTGGTGTAAACATGGAGTGTAAATGCCTCTCAGCTCCACCAGCTCCCGTTTGTCTCCTTGATGCTGATATGCTATGGTCACAAAGGACAACGTTTCTTCAAATTTAAAGTAAGTGAAACCTCTCTTCACCAGCCAGTGAATGCTGAAGTGCCAAGTGAATGCAGGGTGCTGGTGCCCAGGACCCCAGGGACAGGTACCTACCACGCAACTGGTAGCGCCAAGAGCAGGCGGCACCACTCACTCCAAAGGTCCCTTTTGAGCAGGCACATTCTTCCTTCTAAGCATCACATATACAAAAAGATACATCCTTCTGTAGGAAAGCATTCCCTGACCCAACTCATGACATTTCAGTCTGAAGTGCTGTTTGTCACCACTAAGCACTACTCTCCCCACCAAGGAGTGGTGTTTCTCCCTGGAGTTGCTCTCTGCTTTAACAGAGGGTGTGAATACCTGAAACAGCTACGGTGCACTAATAATTGTTATTCATGCTTGGCTCCTGGTGGGGAAACACAAAAGCTGCCTCATGAACTTTTCTACTTGAAGGTGATACCAACATGTATAATATTCAAAAGATAGGAAATATGTCTTTGTGACCTTACCTAGCTGAACTCACAAAAACAAAGACACCTCCTTCACTGGGACAAGTATTGAAACAAGATTCAGAGAAGATCAATTAATCAGCCTGTTCCCTCACATACAACCCTCAGACCTCAGTTCTGAGAGGTTTATGTACACCTTAAAGACATTCCCCATTTTAGTTGTTTTTCTTAACATTAGAAATTAGAAAGAGAAAATACTTGTTGTCCCTTGAATATCAATCAGCTTCAAATACTGGGTTAGGTTTGGGGTCCTCCAAGCCTAACTTCTGTGCTGGAAGAGAGGGTCAGAGGACTTTAAAAAAAGGAAGAAGAGAAGAGGAGGAAAACTGCTTGTCTGATGTTGCACTGAGCTCAGGGCAGACAGGGCCTCCCCATCTGAGCAAAGTACTGATGGAGAAAGACAAGCCTGAAAAGAAGGTAAGAAATGCAATGAATTGCAGATGGCTTTTAATAGAGGTTTTGGAAAAAGTAGTTTCAACCAATTCTGCTTCCTGAGCAGCCCAGAGAGGATCTGGGGCAGGGGAGAGCACACCCATACCTCCCTTGGGGCTGTTTACAGGACAGGCAAACAGAGGTTCAGCAGCAACAAGTAAGTATAACCTGGCCATGAGTACCTGGGAGATTCACAACAGAAAAATGCCTCTTGTCATCAGAACAGGGAGACTTGGAAATATCCTTCCTAGATAATTAGTTTTAAGATGCCACCTGTGCAGTTTATTATTGAGTTTCATCTAACATTCTTGCCGTACCAAGACCAGAGATTCCTTCTCATTCTGTCTTCTTCTGGAGGACAAAAGGGGAAAGGAAAAAAAACCCAACCAAATAATCTTCAACAAGTCAAATGTATTTTTTGTGCATTTGATGGACGTTGTTGTGCAGGGCCAGGCGGGAGCTTTAAAAAAAAAATAAAAGTCTGCAAATATTCATTCACATTTTTAAATGAATTTACTGCAGCCACATTGATTTCCCCCTGGGATTTGCTTTCTGCACACTTTTGAGCAATCAAGTTTTACTGGGCAAATGTTTGCACAAGACAAATTTCAAAATTGCATGCAGAGACAGAATTTTTTGTCTTTTCATGCCAGACATGCTTGTAGGCATCTCCAATGAGCAGGCAGAAACAATATCATGTGATTTATCTGACCCATCACAACCAACGCACATACCTTGACTAACGAAGATCAGACACCCACAGTTGTTTGTGATCAAGACACAGAGTTGTTTTTTTAATTACAAAGCTATCCATCAGTAATTTCAAATAATAAGTAAATTGGAGGGAATTGTGATCTGTCTCCAGATAGTCTGTGAGCAGAGAAAGCAGCTAAATTTGTTGAATAAATTATTCATTATGGATTATTCGCTCAGCTCTACTGCAATAGCAGTGACATTGTTTAATTTAATAGCACATTAAGGGATCTTTTTCCTTACACAAATGAGTGCATTGCTACCAGCAAGTTGACTCTTGAAGATGCAGCACTGGAAACCTGTAAGAACAGCTACCCCTGTCCAGAGCTTCAAGTAGATTTTGAGCAGAGAGGACCTTCATAACACACCACTGACTATATTTGCCCACAGCCCCTCTGTGGGGATACAAACATGCATGAGAGGATACAGGGCTATGCAAGTCTTGGGAAAAAAACTAGAAACCAAGCACTTGGGTTTGTTTTCGTCACTGAGAAACTGACTGTGCTTTGAGATGGATCTGAAAATCCCAGAGCCGAAAAAACCATCTTTTATTCAGATCTCATTTGATGCTGGAGAAGCAAGTGCATTTTATCTGAGCCCTGTATAAGTCTGGCAGCCCCTTTTCCTGTTCCCAGCTATGCTGCAGTTCAAAACCCACAGTCAAACTCAAGAGCAGTGAAAATCTGCTAACTAAACCAACCTTTTCTGAACAGCCACTGCAAGAGTACCAGTCCCCTTGATTTTGTTGATTGTTTTGATTCTCCATGAAAACAAACATAAAGGATGGTGAATATTTGTATAGCTCATTTAAAAGTAACTACCTGTGGAGGAAACCTCTGTGATGACTTTTTTTCCTGTGAGAAATTAAGAATTTCAGAGTCCCAAAGATCTACTATGTAAACAGCTACAAAACGTTGTGACACCCCAGTTCTGGCCATATTTTTTGATCACTTTTTCAGATGTGACTCACCCAGACTCTTACTCTCCATGACATCCAGGGCTGACTGAGCACGGGGAGCACTGGGCTGACCCTCACCCTCCATTACATGGACACATGAACCTGTGCCTCCATTCCTCCAACACAGGTACAACTGCTGTGTTTCACTGAGCACTTCCTTCCAGCACGCATCAAGATAATTTTTTTTAGTCTAGTTGGGCCCATGGAAGTGAGGGTTGAGGACTAGCTGAGGCTGAGCCCTTGGAATCCTTCATGCCAAAAGTGTGATGTTTGTGGGACCCTGACAGTAAGTGCCACACACAGACACAGGGAAGGGCTCATGTAGGTGGGGGTAAATTAGTTTTCTGCTACTGATGAGAGCATGAAAGAAAATACATAATGTGTACCTTTCATTTGGGTTAAGAAGAGCTGAAAAAAGCCCTAATGAAGGAATGCATCAATGAGACCACGTTGCCCATTCACAGATGAGAAATGTCATGTCCTGAAATACCCTGATTCTGTCCCATATATAAACACTGATAAATCCAGAGATCCCCAATCTGCTCTATTTCCTCCTCACCTTTTGATGTCTTGTGATGTTTTAAACAGGCTCCCCAAGTAATGACCTGTGGGCAGCAGGTACGGTGCTGCCTCCCAGGCAATCTGTTACAGCAGACAAGAAACAGATTTCTCAGCCCTATCAGACTCCTCTCCAGTACAGTGCCTTTCCTGATGGCTATGCCCAGTGCCCGTGCTGTCACAGCTGGCAGTGCCTGGGTGTCACTGTGCTGCACGGTGCCGAAAGCAAGAGAGCAACAGTCCCAAAGTGCTGGGCCCAATGCAGCAAGGACAGACACTCAAACACATGATTAAGGAAGATCATGACCATTCATGCTGTAACAGATCCTCAGTGAATATTCCCCTTCTCTTGTAATTTCTTCTTCAGCTGGCCTTATGGCTCAGCATTGAAAACAAGGTGGAAAACCTTTAGTGGCCAGTCCAGGACTCTGTTTCTTATGTATATACATATACTATATATATATATATATATATATATATATTTACACACAAATACTGCATAGATTCCTGGCCATTTACTTTCTGCGCGACATAACGGCTATAGAACTGAAAGATGAGTGTGGCCAGGGAGTAAAATTAAAGAAAAGCAACAGGGCACCTACAAATACCAAAATGCTAGAGAAAGGAGAGAGCAATACTGCACAAATCCTTTGAGTCCCATCAGAGCAACTTCACTGAGCTGGCAGCCGGTTCAAGGAGAATTCATCCATCCAGGCAGGTGCAGGCCTTTCTCCTTCACTCCTTTGGTACAACTATTTATATCCCTCTCTTTTTGTATTGTATTTAATATCTATTATATAGCTATATGTTAAGCTATTATGTTGCATTCAGTTTAGCCTACCCCCAGGCAAGTTGCCCTGTTATACCTCCAAGCATCTATACCATATCATTCTGCCTATAACCTTAAAATTGAAATGCCATGTCGTATTTTCTACCGTCAGTAGCAAGTGTTATCTTACCTTACATTCTATTATATCATTGTACTTTCCTCCCTGCTTGATAAGCTGTCAATATTGTTTTGGCATGAGAAATTTCCATCTCACGCATCAGATGATCTCCATGACCTTTAAGCGAGTTGCCAGTAAGATAATTTACTTACATTGTTGTGACAAAATAATATCTCCTCTGTCCGGGTCACATGACAGGATCATTACATGATTTTCCTCAAATGATTAAATTTTGCACATTTTGGGGGTTGGAGACCTCTGTGGAAAATAGAAATTACTAGATTTCTTATCATTTCAATTAACTGCAAAGAGTTAAAAAGGCTACTTGCCACTGCTTCGCCCAAATTCCCACACTACACATAACTCTTTTTAACTTAAGTACCATTTTACTTTTTTTTTTTCTTCTTTAACTGCTCAGTCTTTTGCAAGAAATGTTTTAATACAATCATCTTCACAGTGTCTTGTATTAGCAGGAGGATGTGATCACAAATATCACATCCTTTTGGCATCTTTTTGGCTCTCTGTGCATAACAAAAATGTCAAACAGATTTTAATGAAAGCCTGCATGCTTGTGGGTATTGACAGTTTGACATAGAATCCTAATTTTCAGATGTCTTGTTCTTACTGTTTTTAACACACAGTATAAGAGCAGTATAAGAGCAAGGCACCACAGCCGGGGAGAGCTGGTATTTATATACCATACTCCTACTGTCACTGGGCTCTGCTCAGCAACATGCCCAATTTCTGTGGTTTTTGGCCTGAGAGTTTTTGTGGCTGGGCTACAGTCATGTCCAATCCCAATTTAGAAACCAAATTATTCCTTTTCCTCACCCACAGTGCCTGGGCTCCTGCCGCTGCTGCTCCCTCGTGGGGGTGGGCAGGGGACAGCCCCAGCCAGGGACAGGGCACAGTGGGAGGGGCAGAGGTGACAGGGGGCCCATGGATGTCCCCACAGGGAAACGCACCCTGTCTGCTCACATGCTGCATGCCAGCTTCACGGGCTGCAGAGACCACCCCATGAAGGACAGCAAGGACCAGGAGAGGTCTGTGCACTGTGGTCCCCTGAGGTACCCATGCATAGGGAATGCACATGCATATATATTCATATTTATTTATTTAACTGCAGTTGGGCTTCCTCCTGCTGCACTTTCTGTGCTGAAGTGAGTGACAGCTCTTTGTTTCACTGTAGAGAAAATGTCAGGACTTCAGGAAAGGGATGTGTGGTTCCCTCCATCATTTCACTTGAGTACTTCCAGTCTCAAGACCCTGCACTGCCATCGGCTACTTCTGCACACAAGTGAGGGAAGATCAGAGCTAGTGTCTATTTGATGAGATATTAGAGAAAATAAAACTGAAAATTAGAGGTGAATAGTATCAGGAAATGGCAGTGGGTGAGACATTCTCCAAAGTTTTTCACAGACAAGTGTTTAAGGTTGCCATTATCTCTACCAGCTTTAAAATCCCTCATGGCCATGGACTCCACCACCCTTCAACCACTAAAGACTCAGTTCCAGGACTTCCCTCCCCTCAATTCCACAGTGGTGGGACAGGAAGGCTCTTTCCTAGAAAGTGACCTGTTCTCCCTGTGGGCCATGTTGATTATCCTCTGTATTGCTGATGCCTCCCAGCTTTGCCTGCTGAGCAAGTTTTGTCACCACTCTCCCTTGTCCTCAAGATCAGCTTGGAGGCCAATCCTGAGAGGTTTCCATTGGCTTCTCCCTCGACCTGTGCTTTGTCTCTCAGTGTGACCCAGCCCCATCTCTCTCCCTTGTCTTGCTGTTCAGGTACTTATCTTGCCTTCATAATTTCCCACGTGGCACTTTATCAAATACTCTACTGTGAGAGTTGAGATCTATTTCATTTCTTTTATCTAGAAAATCAATGATCTTATCAAAGCAAGATATCAGGTTCTTTGGGCGTAATCTATGGTTGGTAAAGCTATGCAGCATTTTAAACCATTTTTGCAATTAGTTCTTTGGTTACTATTTCTTCAAAACCACATCCCAGGCTTTGCACTCAGCAGATCAGCTCAGCAGCCTTAGTGACACGGCTCCAGCTCTGCATTGCTGCCCAGCCACATGGCCTCGAACCACTCCTGTGAGGGTCACCTTCCTCATTCCCTTTCATGTACTCAGACACAAAAAAGTTACATGGAGCACATATTTTTTTTATTAATTACTGATTACTTTCTTTGATGGGATCTTGTTATCTAAGGCTGTCCTGTATCTTATGCCTTCATTGCCTTCTCTGCCATTCTCCACTACACATGCAAGTTATATCTGTATCTACATCTAGCTATATCTATATCATCTATATGTATATCTGTCTATATATCTGTATCATCTATATAATCTATATATCTAACCTATCTCTATATCTGTGTCTGTGTCTATATATTTAACCTATCTCTTTATCTATGTCTGTATCTTTATCTATCTATCTATCTATATCTATATCTCAAAGATAGCCTTGGAACATCATCTTTGTTCTGTTTCATGAACCTACCACAGAATTACAGCTCCAAAGAACAGGGGACAAGCCCAGCAGGATTTCAGACAGCCAATCCAACATTACAATTTATTTTTTAAGGCAGTTTAACAAAGTTTGCATGGCTGGTGAAACGCTTAGCGCAGCTCTGCAAATAACACCGAAGAGAACGGATCAATGTAATGCCCTATTGACAAAGTCTGAACTATAATACATATATTTTGTACATTTTTATTGTGTTCATGTATGTTGATTCATAGCTGCTTTATCAATAAAAAACCACTGCACAAAGTTTTATACTATAACTGTCACAAAAAAATTATTTATTGCTAGGTTAATAATGAATTTTATGTGGACAGAGATCCTTTGTGGTAAGATGTTGAACTATAAAAGGACAGACAGAATTTCCTGCTCTATACAGCACTGGCCTAGGGAAAGCTGCTAATTTCTATCCACTGTATAGAGTCCATAGGTTTGCACACATATATCAATAGATATAGATATCTATATGCACATTCAAGGTCACATAGGCATTTGCATCACACATTCATAAAACCATTTCTTAAAAAAAAAAAAAAAAGGTGTTAAAAGGCCTACAACATGGTTAGAACAAGACAGATTCAAGAACCATGAATTAAAACACTTATCAAACTTGGAAGCCATTAATAGCCTCTCATCAATTATACCTCAGAAACAATTACAGAGGACCAAATACTGCAGCCCTTCACTGAGCAGATCTCCCCTCGAGGTCACCAAGAGGGTTGCTCAATTAAGAGCTGCAGAATTTGGCCCAAATTTAGCAATTTCTGTACTGCAGTGTCTATTTTCCCAGCAGAGACTTTGGTGCTGGAGGTCCCTGACAGGAACAGGAGCATCCCAGGCCTGGGGATCACAGAGCCATTCCTCTGCCTCTCTATTAGCGCACAAACAAACAGCACAACTTTTTTTTTGCCCATGCAGGATAGTTGAGATTAAGGGACAAACTGTACAAAATTAACCCCCTTGGAATATTTATTGAAATCTGTTTGCTTAAATTTACCTAAAGGTACCCCAAACTTCCAAATGTAAAAAACTTCTGAATGTAAAAAAGATGGCAATATATATTCCTGGGGAACCTGACCTTTGTGTGCTATACAAAATGACTATAGTCTTGTGTTTCAAAGATATTCTTCCTTGAAAAATTTCCATTGTTATGGAATTTTCTTGACTAAGTAGAAATAACAGAGGTTATGCTTCAGCTAAACACAACAATATTATTTCTTTTAATATATAAATGCGCCAAAAGGGATGTATATGAAGAACACTGATAGAGTTCCTGGAGCTGTTCTCTGCTTCCTATTGTTACAAACAATAATTTGAGGAGAGGAGAAAAAAAATCCCACAAAGAAGGATTTCAGCTTAACACGAGCAATACTCCTCCTGCACATCTTCCCTTTTATGCAGTTTTGTTTCAGTGATTTGAGCATGTTCTAATTTTGTCATTCAAGCCATCTGACTTTCACTGCTCTATACAAACAAAACCTAATTTAGTCTGAGATGTTTTAAGTCATAACAATGACGGATGGCCAAGGTTCAGGTGTGCTAGAATATTTAAATACCTAGTCTATATTTTCCTGATATAAAGACAGGCAGCTTTTTGTACTCTGATTAATTATGATTTTGTGTCTGAAAAAAAATAGCTCTTTCTATTCTACATTATTAATTGGTTATTTAATTAGGGATTCTGGTAGCTTCAGATGTTGGGTAGCTAAAATTGCACTGTGGTTAAAAAAAATAAAATAAAAAAAAAAGACTAGCTCCATACTGTTGCCTTTTTGTATCTTATGAAGGTCACAATAAGATGTGATTGTTTGGCACAGCAGCAGTGAATTATGCCACCCAGACAAGCTTTTAACCTATGTGCCTTCACTCTGAGTGAGACACACAGGGATGTGCTCTCTTTAAACAGTTCTCTATTGAAGAGGATTCAATCACCATAATGAATCTGAGGCCAGGCAGCAATCTTCTTCACTGAAAGAATTTCTAAAAGATTGTAGAATTTGTAAAACGAACAGCTCACAGACTAAATGGCTGTGTGGGTGAATCAATTATTGCAGGGCTCGCAGTAGTCATAATATTTAGTACATATCATAGAGTGTTTCAGGTACAATAAGATATGCTAGTTTTTTCCCATTCCTGCTTGAAAGTGGTATGTGCTCTACCAACTTAGTCAATCTTCAGGATCTAGTTAGAACTAGTATTAAGTCAATAAAAAAATCCATCTGCAGCTGTGGTGCATGTGCAGGATCTGAAGGACTCACATTGCTAAACAATAATTGTATTAAAACACACACCACCGAGCCATTCGTTGGGAAAACACAAGATGTATCGTGGAACACAAAACACGTCAAGGGCTGAAATATTTTTAGAGGTAGAGTAGGGCCAGTGCTGAACAGCTTCCTTATTAATACAATAATTATTTTATTTTGACAGCACCATTTATAACCATATAGTCTGTGTCCAGCTACCCATATTTCCATTAATCAATGGATTTGAAGACAACTGTCATCATTTCATTTTATTATGACTTATAGGTTCATTGCAGTTCACTTGAAAGTTACCATAAGCAAGACACTGGTGGGCAAGAACCAGACCTTCGTGGGCTGCCAAGTGCTTACGCCCAGCACTGGTGTGGCTGGCAGCAAACAGGCATGCCCTGAGCAGGGACTGGGGGCACCAGGGGCATGTGGGACCAGTTGGGATGCCCGGGGGGGGCACTGGGGCAGGTTGGCTCTGGAGAGGTGCCAAGGGTGTGCTGGTGGATTAAGAAGCTGCACGGGCAATTCAGCTCACAGGTAGGACATGCAAACCCCCTGGCTTGCAGTGGGATGATGGTGGGATGCCACAGGGAAGGATACGATTTGGCCTTGAGAAAGGAAATATTTCTGCTGAATTAAAAAGCCACCAGAGTACAGATCCAAGGAACCTGAGGTCACTTCTTAAACCTTCAGCCTGGCCACGAGTTTGCAGCACCCAGGCTGCAGCCAGCCACTTGTAAGTGAATGGGGACCCCCAGCTCTGCGGCCTGGCCACACCACAGCCGAGTCACCGAGTCACAAAGCCATGTCAGAACCCTCCAAATACACTTCCACATTGCATACAACCACCCCCAAAACACACAAGGCTAGATAGCAAACAGGGTGTCCCTTTAATGAAACTACAACATATTAAAAATTATTACAGCTTCGTCTTTTCAGGTTTTAGACAATGTAATGTGATTTATTCAAAGAAATGCTGATGATTAGACATTAAATGGCACTAAATATTCCACTTCCTCTGCGCTGCCTGATAAACTGGTTTCATTAACATTATAAGTAACAAAAGTTTCCATTTCAGTCGGCCCATTTTGTTTTCCTCACGATCTAAGTTGCAGCTGCACAGCACTATATTACAGGGACCTCGCCGAGAGGCAGCTTTGGGCTCTCCATCACTCCCCACGGTTAAAGGGACCGAGCCAGAAGCAGGCAGAATACACAGGGCAGCCCCAGCTCAGCATCCCAGCCCACTGCCACGGGTCCCAGGACCACTGGGACCACCCTCCCCACCCATGCCAAGCTGACACCTCTTCCTGCTGGCCCCCAGCCCACGAGGGACACACCCACAGCAGGTTCAGGGCATCCATCTCCTGGGGCTGGCAGCGTCACCCCAACCCCACTGACATCGCCATCCCGTTTTCTCTTCAAGAGATTTTTCTTTAGCCGCCAAGTCTCTCCCTATTAAATCATGTGCCTCAGCCTTAAGTGCGGGTTAACACTGTGCCCTGAGTGGAAGCTACTATATTTGTCAAGGATACCTCTGTGATTTATCTCTGCCAGCCCCACTGAAGAACTCACATCTGGATATACGGTGCCGCTACATAATTTCCAAATCCAGC
Organism: Platyrinchus mystaceus; assembly: GCA_035041135.1. Taxonomy (NCBI): domain Eukaryota; kingdom Metazoa; phylum Chordata; class Aves; order Passeriformes; family Tyrannidae; genus Platyrinchus; species Platyrinchus mystaceus. The sequence continues at coordinate 6,225,894 of JAWWLV010000021.1, forward strand.
CATTCTGCCTGCTCCCTCAGAGACCTTGCTCAGGGTCTAAAGCTGCTGGAGTTACAGCTAATTCACAACTCAGACCCTTATTTTAGGCCCTGCCCAAGGTGTCACAGCCCTGCAGCACCAGGCAGGGATGCTCTTGCATGGTACCCTCCCGACACGCCGTGGCTCTCCCGCCCTTTGCCCAGCTTTTGGTCACGTCCGGCTGCTTTCAGGGAAAACCTCCCTTGGCCACAAGCTACAGGCACACTTTTTGAAAGACCTTTTGAAAGTAAGACTGTGATTTAAATGCATGCCAGCCAATGCTCTGGTATTTAATAGAACCTCACTCCTGCCCCCAGGCAGCTCTGCCAGCTCAGGGTGGCCATGGCTGTATTTTGGGTGGAGGACAGGGGTTGGTCCAACCACCTCCCATTGCTCACTACACAGAAGAAAACAAATCTCCTGCACCCAAAAAATGCAGATTCAATGGGGCAAAGCAGCCTCCCTTGCTTAGTGTAAATCTGGAACAACTCCAGTGGGCGCACTCCAGATTTACTGCTGTGTTTCCAAGTGCTGGATTTGGCTCCGCATCCCGTGGGATGAGCATCAGCCCTCACCCCTTCCCCTTGAGCACCCCGATGTGGACACAACAGAGACCCAGCAGTGTCGAGCCCAGGCACCGCATCCCTTCCTCCTCCCACGTCTCGGGTGGCATCTCCACACACAGATATTTAGATAGCTATATATTATTGTTTATGTAAAGCCATAGCTTTCCCTTGATTGCAAGGCATGGTGGGGCTGCTGATGAGGTTTGCTGTTGACATTTCTGCATTAGCTGGCTTTTGTCAATCCTGGCAGGCTGAGAAATTCTATCTTAAGGGCTGTTCTTTATTAAATTTGCAAGATACAAAACTGTGACTGACTCTTTTCTTTGGTGAATGTATAAATAATAAATCCAGATCGCTAAAAATAACAATTAAAATATTGCTCAAATTTAAAAGCAAAAAAAAAAAAAATTGGTAATTTTGAGACAGCTCTGTGCAGGCTGCAGGGGCAGGCAGGGGCTGTGGGCAGTGACCCTCCTCTGGGCTTCTGACAGCTGTCAATATTCAAAGTGCTTGAGGAGGGGGACAGGGTTTGGGAGAAACCAGCATGCCTGAGCTGAGCCACTATGTGTTTTACCAAACTTTGTCACAGAGTCTTTTATACAACTCCTTTATGCAGGATCTGTGACATAATTCCTATTTTTTTCCACCAGCCATTATATATGATAAATAAAACAATGCACTGAAAACACTGAAATCTCTCATCAATGTCTTTGTGAAAAGGGCCCAGATAAATGAGTCTTGGAATCAAAGGCAGATTACATGACTGACCATGTATCATCCTCTATGTATTGAACATAGTCTTTGTAAAGATAGAGCGGTAATAAAAAGTGGTATTGTGTGCTGTGAAAGGCTGTGTGGGTCTGTGCATGACTAATCTGTCTTTCTGCATTATTTTATTCAATCTTCTCTGACTTTATGCCTTTGACATTTTTGCTACACTCAGTAAATTTGAGTGAATAGGCAATTTTAAAGAATTTTTATAGGGCTTCAGAGAAGTCATACGCAGACTGTATCTTTGTTCAGATTTAACAGTTTAAATATTTCCTTTGTCTAGGATGCAGAGTAATCTTTAGGCAGAGGAGAAGAGGGGGATGGGGTAGGAAATGCCTAAACCTCCCTTAATATTTTTGGCACCCTTTTGGCAGAGGCAGGGGTGGGAGCAGCACAGCAGGGCCCAGCCCAGGGGTCATGGGGTGCCTGGGGTAGGGGGGTGATGTGCTGGATGGAGCCCTGGCAGGGCGGCCGGACGGGCTGTGCTCAACTTTGCCGCCTCTGCCGAAGGGCTGCGGGAATACCGGCTCCCTCCTGCAACTCAAGTGGGAAGCAGATGAAATGTTTAAAGGGCTATTGTGAATATAGGCTTAAATATGATCCTCTTGCATCAGCCAATTTCTCTGACAAGATATTGCAAGGGTTGCTGTTTCTTAGTAAATAATGATTTTATTGCATCTCTTTAATGAACTGATAACGTGATACACAGTAAATTATCTGCATCTATAACATTACTGAGGATAAGCAGCGTGGTTTTAGTAATTTATACCACAGAGAGACATGCATTATAAAAATAGGAAAATTATTTCCTTTGTTAAATTGTGCAGAAGTCTTTACCTGAGGAACACCAGACAGATTAATCTCCAGAGATCCACTCGCTTGTATTTAAGCTGTTGAACTGTTCGCTGTTTTTTCCTCAGAACAGTTGAAAAAAACATTTTGCGAGCCAGAATTGACACTGTGGGTATTGTTCCTGCTCACACAAGTTATTAAAATAATTACTAAGCTATTTTGAGGTAACTTGAAGCTTTCTTTAAAACTTAAATCCAAATCTGAAGGAATTAGCGTAAATGATTTGCATTGATGGCAACCCAAGTATGGCAGCCAGCTCACCCGGGCAACTCTGGCAGTGCAGCCCCTGGCCCTCACCACACACCCGGGGTCTCCTTTGGCCTCAGCAGGGACTGAGGGGGGTTTGCTGGGTGGGATGAAGTTTGGCAGAGGGAAGAAACTGGGGGATGCCCCTTGTTAGAGATGCCATGGCTCATGGAGGGCTGCAGGGGGGCTCATGCCAAAGCCCACATGGCCCCAGAGCAGCACCACTGGGACTCACAGCATCATCCTGCAATGCTTGGCTCTGCTCCCTCTCCAGAAGCAGAGGCAATCTCTGCTGTGAGTCCCTGTGAGCCCCCCAGTCCATTTGGGATTGGCAGCTGGCTGCAGGCACTCGCAGTGTCACTGCCAGGGGCTGCTTGGCTCTGGGTGCTGCAGGACATCCACCTCCCATTTCAACCTGGGCAGAGGCCAACACCAACTTTCCTCACCAGCTATTAATGACACAATGTGGCCTGAAAGCTGGGATTTATCACCCAAGCAGGTCAGTAGTGGATGTATAGTCCCCACAGGGATCTGTCTCCCCAGATGTAACACTGGACAGGTAAGCACTGGGCAGCTGGGAGGAGAGGGAGGATTTACCAGGGGTTAGCTGGTTTGGGGATGTAGTTTTTGGTTTGGGGGTGTAGTGTTTTGGTTTTACATTAGTATCATCATTAACCTTTCCAAGAGATAACTGCACGGACAAGCTGGGATCCCAGAGCACGGGCAGAGCCCCATTAACCCACAGCCCACCCTTCCGAGAGGAGCACAGCACCGGCAGATTACAATCCTAGATGTAATCATGTTTTAGCATCTTCAAAATTTTAAAGGATGAAAATTCCCCATCTCGGTGCGAGATTGAATCATGAATTCCCTCTGCCTCGTGCAGCAGGGATGGAAAAATACTACTTTTCATCCTTGCACGGTGCTTGATGTAAGTTTCTGAAAATGAGCGCTCTAGTAAGCCTAAAAATGTAGGATAATATGATTCATTTATAGATCTCTGATAATAGATGTGGTTTCTGTTACTCTGTTACCACATCAAGGATTACTCCTGCTCCTTCAGGAAGGACATAGCATCCTCCTCCTCCCGAACCATTACCATAAAGCGGGATAAACAACAAATACCACCTTATCATTAGCTGCATGGAGCAGTTCCCATTGATTTATGACGCCAAACACCGCAAGGCTGGATCAAGCTGCAAGTCCCTTTTTAGCAAATATTATTTCCACAAGACCGGTGTAAAACACAAGGAGCCGCCTCACCTGGGCTTGGTTTTGTTTACAAAAAAAAAAAAAAATGTTTTACAACTTGCAGGAATTCTTCCCAATATTAGTTATTAACAACCCCAAGATGGCATTTGCATTTTTATAACCTTGTTACTTAACAGTGAGACAGCGGAAGGAAAGACTTGGTGCTGGCGTTCCCTGCGCGCTTTAATCCCAGCCTGAGCTTTTTATGCTCGAGAGCACCTTGTGATGCTGTAACTAACCTCAAACCCGGAGCAGCGGGAGGGCAACAAACCCCCGAATACAGCAATGTCATGCTTTACAGGCGTACTCTCCGCAACAGCATGAATGAAGGGGGGGGGGGAGGGAAACGGTTGCCAAGGAAACGCTCCAGTCCGGGTAATTATTACAGTAACTGTCTGCACACCCCACCTATAACACAAATGAATAATAAATCAGGGGCTGACTGGCAGCTCTCCGCGGCCGCTCGCCCACCGCTGCCCCCTCACGGCCGCCGCCCGCACTGCAGCCCGCCCGGGCGCGCACCCGCTCCCGCACCCGCGCAAGGGGGGACCGCTCGCAGCACTCCCGAAACCCATTCCGCTGGATTTGATTTAAAAGGCGCAGCGGGAGTTGGCAAAATTCACGTATCATGGGGTTAATGTGGGTTAGAGCACAGCTATTTGTAACGCAGAAACGCCGCATTCCAAATGCGCACATCTGATTTCTTTTAATCCCAGCTCGGGGTTTGGTCTTTTTTTTTTTTTTTTTTTTTTTTGGGGCATAAATCACTTAGTTAAAATGAACAGCCAAAACAGCTGGTTTAGACATTCATGAAACATCTAAAAATCTGCTGGTTTAGATGCTTTAAGTGAGCAATGGAAGTGCAACTTGTCTTACCAGGGAGAGAGAAATGGATCCCGTTACCTCCGAACCAGGTCCCAGCTCCACTGGCCCTGGACAGGCTTCAGCTCCCAGGACTGACCCAGCTGCACTGAGGGCACAGCATCCTCTGCCTTTTCCATCAGCTCCTCCTGGGCAGACCACCTCAGCACCAGAGTGGAAATGTCCCCCCACACAACCCCTTCTTTGGGTATGGGCAGGTACCCAACACACTTGTGGCCAGTTAAGAAAATTAAAGAATAGATTTTTTTTTTTCTCCCAAAGAGGAATGGAAGAGGAGCAGGTGATTTGCAGTGCCTAATTGATGCAATCACAGCCCTGCAGAGGGCTGTGTGGGGTGGTGGGGCACAGCATGACACTGCTGGGTAGCATTGACTTGACCCCGTGGCTGTGCAGTGCCCACACTGGCTGCTGCCACCACTCTCATTTGGGACCAAAGACATCCTGTGCAAAAACATCTTCCCCTGCTGTTTTCTGCTGCTGCATTTCTACCTGTGCAGTTATGCTTGGCTGCACTCACCTGGCACTGCTCACCTGCGCCCAAGCAGGCTGGGGACACAGGGACAGGAATGGGGCTCCCTCCAGCATGTGTTCCTGTGCCACCCCAGTGACCAGCTGCCAGAGTTGCCCCAGCCTGGCCTGGCCACATCCTTCCCGCTGAGAACATGGAAGAGCTTTTGGGAGGCACTGGGAAGAACTAGTATCCCTTCCTCAGCCCCATGTCCAGAGCCCCTGGCAGCACTTCCAGCAGCAGCAGCAAAAGTCACCAAAAGAATTTCAGAATTAAAATGTACCCTTATTATTATATAAGTGAGTAAAATCTCTAACAGCAGCACTGGGGGCAAAAAGATATTTGCATCAACAGATTAATTTACCATCAGGATCCCTACGTGCCTTGGATTTGGGGAACTGTTGCTCCATTCCATGCTTGCTTCACCCATGCATTGGTGGTCATCTGCAGCCACTTGTTGGCTTCAGTGTTGCACAAAAAGCAGATTTCAGGTCCTTGCAGAGATAGGTCTTCACATGATCATTTTTACTGTTTAGATTTTTATCTGCTTTGATAGATTTAATTAATTTTTGCTGTTGTTGTTTGGTGTTTGTAAACATTCTGTAAAAGCCCTACAGCCATCTCTCTTGCTCCAGGCACCGCACAGTGAGTCTGCTGGTAAAGCTGGAGTGAAGAGACCAAAGATGAAGGCTCATTCCAGCCCCCGAGCCCTCTGACAATTAAATATACTGCAGAGAGGCACAGACACACTCAGGCTCCCTATTAGGGAAAACACTCATGTGCTCAGTTTTAAGCATGTGGTTAAATCCATTCTTCTTTACAAAATCTTTGAGACATAAGCACATGCCAAAGTGCATTCCTGAGTAAGGATGCTTCCCTGAACCGAGGCCATAATTCATTAAAACCCAAGGTGCATTTATCCTACTTTTTCCCGTGAGCAGGGATGTGAGAAAAGGGGAGGGGAGGAAAAAAGAAAACAAGCAAAGAATTAATTTTGATTTGAAACTGATCTATGGTGACAAGGGGCATTTGGTTTTGTTGAAGTAACTAGAAGTGGGAAGTATTTCAGAAGATATCTAAATAAATCTTTTTAAAGGGGTTTCTCTCTTTCTTTCTTTCTCTCCATTTCCCTCTAATTACCCATGTCTGGTAGTCTTGGATCTCAACCCCTTGTTATTTAAAATACATATTCATGGAACTATATTTTACAGTTGCACTGTTCTGGTTACAAAATAGCTTCTACTTTTCTAGGACATAATTTCATTTTGTTTAGCCAAGAATTCATTAAAGAAGCTATAAATAACCTCCTTTAAATATTTAGCCGTGAATAGAGGGTGGACTGGCATTGATGGCTTATTTTAGTACTAATGCAATATGCTTTAAAAAAAAAAAATCCGCATTTGAGCATGAATCAAGTTAATGATTAACACTTTCAACGTGATTCTCAGGATCTGTTAAAGACGGCAATTGCCCCCTCCCAGGCAGTGCGGGGTGGGCACAGCGGGGCTGCACAACTTCCCCTTCGGTTTTCCTTCGAGCAAGACACACTTTGCTCCATACTGAGGGGGAAACGTGGCCCCCCAGTTTTGGTGGGCTGCACCCCCAGGCAGGGACACGGCTGTCGGCCACTCCTGCCCTCCTGCTGCCACAGCCTGGCCAGCGTTTCCTGCCCGTGACACCACAGTGCCTTCCCAAACGCCCGGCAGGGAACGTCGGAGTTGGATGGAGTGCAGCTGACTTTGGAAGTCACCTCCCAAAAAGAAGTCCCAAGCACAGAGAGAAAAGAGTGTTGAAAAAAGGGGAGCTGGTGATTCTGTTTTCATGCATGAAGCCACACTATGAGCTCATCTGCTGTGATCTGAGAGCAAAGGATACGAGCGCAAGGCGCGGTTATTTTAGGGGAAGGTGAGGAAACGGCATTAGCTGATGCCCTGCTCAGGGATGGCCAAGACTGGGAAAACCACACGCTGGTGGCTCTCAGGCTGCCCGTTTACAAAGCCACAGAACTGTGGCCGAAAGCAAATCCCTCCTTACACCTCCCAAGTCCTTCTGCCTCATTTTTCAGGCTGTGGTTTGATTATGTCAGAGAGAGACATGGAGAGCACCATCAGTTCAAGGTACTCCAGATCCCATGTCCTCTGCCATCATTTTTCCTTGTCCTTGCTCAACATAACTACCCCTCTAACTGTGCTGATACAGACACGCTGGGAAAGACATTAGGCAACTCACTAGCTTCAAAAACCCACACAACTACTGAAAAAAAACCCGAAAACCCAAACCCAGTAGTTTGCTTTTTAAGCCCATCTCTGTCACCGCTTATCATTCAAGGAGTGGCCCTGACAAAAGCTGTCTCAGCATAATGAGGGGATGGCAAGAAGACTGGAAGGAGCTGCTGGGCAGGGACTCTTAAAGTCAGGAGAAGGATACACCAAACTGTACCCTAAGTGCTGCAGTGCTGTTGCATTTTGAAATAAAGCTGAAGCATTCAGACATTTTTCTTAGTGCTGACTCCCTCTGGGCATTCCCAAGACAATTACAATGTTTTCTGAGTATACAAAAGAACTACGAGATTTTGTAATCAAGAGTCTGAGTTTATGCTTCTCTCCTTAAGAGCATTCAATTTCCATGGACATTCATTAGCAGGAGGTTAAAACACAATGGCAGAAGAGAATGGACTGCTTTTATGTCCATGTAGTAGTAAACACTTCAAGCCAGAAATGCAAGTTCAAAATAAAAACCTCTCTGTGGCGTTTCCAAATTAGTAGAAAAGCAAAGAAAACGCACACATCTTTCACAGCTTTTTTACTGAAAATTTAATTTTACAAAATACCCTTTTCCATCAAAGAAACTTCCCTGCAATGTACATGAACCCGGCATTTTATAGATCTGTACAGTGAGATATCAGAGAGGTTTGAAAGAAGGAAAAAAACTTTTTAGCAGACACCTAGTAGCAAAACCTACAGCAATGTGAATACAAGTGTCTTAAAATGCTAAAGCAAGTAATGCAATATAATTGGTGAATCTATTTGAAATGTGAAAAGTTTCCTTAAAATGGTCCATATGGTATGTATAACCTCACAGCTGGCACAAAACTGCCTGTATTTAGGTTTAAACACAAAAACAATGTATGTAAGGAACAGTTTTTGACAAAAGAACCCAAGTGCTGCTATCATAAGGCAAACATACACAAAGGTGCTGACAGCACACAGGGAAATCGACAAAGTACGGTGAATACTCAAGTGTTCCAACACTGAACTGTTTGTTTTTTTAATGTTGCCAGTAAAGTTTCAGAGATAACCGATGCCAAATTACCACAGGACGACCTGTTAACTAGCTGGGTGTTACAGAGGGAGCTCTACAGAATCTCAAGAGATGTGAAACTAGGCGAGAGTACTGGCGCTTCAGCCGGCTTAGTGAGTCTGTTGCATCCTGGCAGCTTTGAATTTTGAAATTCTCTTAGTAGTTTCTTCTGGAGCCTCGGACAAAACTTCCTCTGATTTTCGCTCCAGAATGGTCGGCAGGACTGGGTGAGCGATGACTGGGTGTGGTATTAAGGAGGGAGACAAAGGCTCCTTTTCTATAACAGTTCCGGAAAATGCCTACAACAGAAGAGAATACTCAAAATGAGCTAATAAAATGCAAATGTGAGGCTATGCCCATAAGGTCATTACCCTATATTAGCCTGATTAGGATTGTTATTTCTTTTAATCAAAAGTAAAGAAATATCTTTAAATCAATGACTGTTCCCTGCATAAGTAACCAAATTGTAATTAACCTCAAAATATAGCTTGTTCAAAGATGACTGAATGAAAGTGTCTTAAAAGTACTACTTAATCTCATTCCTATTGCATAAATGATCTAAAAATTTGCTTCCTCACTGACACATGCTCAAGAAATAAAACAGCTGATGTAATACACAGTTTCATTTTGGATAAGAAATGGAGAGACTTTGCAAAGTTGAAGTATGTCAGCATTTCCATCATACGTCATATTTTATGACTTAGTATCTTCTAATTGCATCAAGCTGACACACTGTGTATGAACTGGCAAGCACATATTCTGTTTGTTCTTTTCTCCTTACCAAATATGATCAAAAAATGGTGAACGCAATTTATATTTAAGAGAACAGCAAACTTGATTCCAACTATTTCTCTCTATAAAAGGTCTAATAAAAACATGTAATGTTTAAAAATTATAATTTATATGCAGCTGATTATATGACTTAATCCTTTTTAACTTAGCTAAGAAATGACGATGATTCTTGGAAAACAGGGGGAAACAAGCAGCTCAGAACTACTTTTTATAAACATATTTAGGAACAAATCATCCACTATGTACTGAAAACAGAAAATTCAAAATGCCCAAGGACAAGGGGAAGCAGTTCACATCCAAGGTCTGATGCTCATACTGGGCACAAAGGAATGCACACCAGATTTAGTCACTATGCTTAGTTCTGCTTTTTCATAACTCAGTTACCAAGAAAAACAAAGCAAAACAAACCAGCCATTCTTTTCTTGCAGGACCTGCAAAAAAGCAGTGTTTTTTTGTTTTCTGCTCCAATAGACAAAGTGTGCCTAAAGCTGTGCCTGTACACAACTGCGTTGTTCTAACAAGCAGCTCATTTTCAAAACCAGGTAAGCAAAATACAAACTAAGAAGATTGTGGTAAAATTAGGAATAAAAAAAAGTTAGTGTGTTGCAAATGGTAATGGAGAAATAATGTACTTCAAACACCCACAGAAACAAGCAAAAGCAAAACAACAGCATTTAGGAAGGGACGTCTGACTGGAATGTTTTGCTCCCTCTCTTTCGGTTACTTAGAAAATAGATTATATTGTAGAGAATAAATACGCCAGATTCAGTTAATGGACTAATGGGTAACATCTAAAGTGTACTTAGATGTTTTATAAAAATATAGCAAATATATTCCAGAAAGTATACAACATGAAGTGCTAACTGTACAGATAAATCTTCTACCATGAATCTTCACATCCTGCCTGGATTCCTCTGTAGCTCTTTGTAAGAAAAACGATGATAAACAACAGCTTTTATGAGGAATTCATTTCTTGTCAAAAAATAATTTTTCTAAAAATAGTGTTTTCATTGAACTTGCCCATTGCATTGGGAACTACTGAAAACTCAAGTTTTATCTAGTTTGAAAAAATTAGTGTTAAGTTCTCATATATGCTATGCCATGAATTTCTACATTTCATTCTTGTATTCACCCGGTCGCTAAGCCACTGTAAATTTTTCCTTATGCTGTACAGTCTCTTTCCTTTATGATGAAGCCCTGAAGTTTCCAAACATGCGAAAACAAATTTGTTTGGGATCATTAATGGCCCCAGCCCAGAATGGGATGAGTAGGGATGTAATGCTTCCTTCCACCGGGCAATTTCTTTGCTATTGGCAAGTCAAAATAATAACTCAGCTAATATCTGTGTGTTTAAAAACTTAAAAACCACCAGCTGGAAACTAGCTGTCTGTTAAGCTGTGCAACACAGGTGAGAGAACTGACTCTTCCCTCTCATCAGCTATGAGGCACAGATTTTTCTCTTTTTATTTTTTTTTTTAATCCTGCTGTATGTCCTGCAGTGAAATGTTCAGGATGACCCAGCGGACAGGATACTGGTTTCAGTAACACCAGGAAGTGACTTCTTTGTGGGATCTTTATGGAAGAGCTTCAGGTATCAGAGAAGCCACCTGAACTGCTCCTCCCCTCTGTCCCTGGGATGTGTGTGACAGATGCCCGTCACCTGACAATGTCCTTCTGAAGCAAACTAGGTAGGAGTTTGAAAATTATTTTAAAGAAATCAAACTCATGGTATAGGCAACTACAGTCATTAGATTTCTCATTTTTATCCCTGCCAACAATCAATAATTAATTAAAAACTGTACCTCAGTTGTCCCTGAAGAGGGAGGAAGCTTTTTCAGTAGCTGCTGCTGCCCCTCCTCCTCCTCTTCCTCCAGTATGCCTTCGCTGTTGTCACTCTGAGTAGCTTCATCACAGCTAATACTCCTCTGAACTCCTCGTCTGTCATCAAACTCAGCAGCACTGTTCTCACTGGTATCGCTACAAACACTGTTCTCTCTGCTTCGAGACTTCAAAATTGATTTACGAGGGACATATTCTCCATTCACAACATCAACAAAGACTCTATAAAGGAAAATGTTAGCTTTAATAAACCATTTCAGGATCAGATGACAAATTTACAGTGATCTTGCTTTGTCTTTTGTACAAATTAATTATGATGTGCTTTTCCAACTTTTTCGCTGCAGAATCACAAAACTGTACCTTCTGAGGCATTTTATTTACCAGTGCACAAGAATCAATTCTGCAGAGCAAACGCTGTTATGCCCTTGATTCAAGCATTAAGTTGGTACATTCTTTCAGCAGAAAATGTATAGCTTTTTGAAAAATGTTAGAAAACAGAATAATGGGAATTACAAAAAGTTAGAAAAAAAGGTAAACTAAATGATTATCAGGGTTGTTTCTGTGAAGAGATTCAGAAGATCACAATGTCACAAGGTATTCTAGAGTTGAGCCCTTGTCAAATGTAGAATAAAAAACTGAAAAACATTCATTGTAGGTGGAAAAGATGGAGCTTTTTCCCTGACAAGTGTCATATTCTGCTTTAAGTTAAAAAAAAATAATTTAAAAATCAGCTTTTAAGTTCGTATCAATGGGAAGACACTTTTTGAGTATTAACAGACTGTAAACTGACAAAAACAGCTCTTCCTACAGCTGGTACTCCATCTCCATGACTTACATGAGTCAAGGGTGGGTGGAAGAGAAAGAGAAGACAATGCCAACTTTATCAAACTCACAAAGGAGGAGCCCAATGACTGGATCAGTTTTAAGGGTTTTACTTGTTTCTAACAGCTTTATTCATCAGGCACTCACGGGAATATATCTCCAGAGAAGATGGAGTTCCCTCATAGCTCAGGGAGAGCACCATGAAAGAATCCTTTACTTCAGTCCCAACAGCTGCAATTACAGGATGTGGTTTTACTTTTCACACTTAGTGACATGTTTTTTAATATATTTAGGTACCCAAATACACTGACATACAAATGCAGTGTGATTTTCACAAGCACTTCATCAACCTATCTAATGGCTGTCTGTGTTTATCTCTACAGACCTAAACACTTGTTTAACTCTCCTCTCACCTTAGTTTAGTGTTCTATACAATCCTCTAAGCCAAACTCTGTTTTTCAAGCTCTCTGTGTGTGGGTGTCCTACAGGTGAGCAGTACTTTTTATGGAGAACAGAGACAGTGATGGACTGAAGTCAGGGAGAGAGAAGGCAAGAGAAACTAGGCAAAGACCTAAATATGTTCTGAAGACAGTGGAAGGAAGAGGCAAAACCCAGAAAATTAGTAACTGGGAAAGGAGGGATATTAAAAGTGGTAGATCTGGTCGGTTCTGTTTAGAAACAAACACAGAAGCAAACGACATGGAATTAACCAGAATGCATAACATAACTGCTGCATTCCTTCCTGAGCATGGTATGCACTGGCAAATTTACCTCAATTTCAGAAGCTCTGAAAAAGCAGGTAAATGACAGATTGCCATTTGGAAAAGGAAACGTTAGGGTCAGAAATGTTTTATGGACATGAAAGAATGGCAACCATGCAGAAGCCACAAACTTTCATTTTTAAGTACTAAACTCGGTTCCAGCTGTTTCTTTCAGGGAACTGTGGGCTGGTTTCGCACTACAGGTGAACAGAAGTGAAAAGAGAAGGAAGCTCATGTGCCAACGCCATAAATTACACACCGATAAATGTCCGCTGGGGTTTTGATGTTGGGCAGTTCTGGAGTTGCGTGGCCATTGCCACTGCTGTTCCTCCTTTTACGCTTGGCCTCTTCCTTCTTCTCGCTGAATTTCAAAGTAGTGTTCTTTCCTGTGTTTATTCTTACCTGAAAATTGAACACAAACAATGGTCTAGACCAGAAAATCAACAATCACCAGGCTTCAGATGAACTGGCTTCTGACACTCTCCTACCCAAGCAGTAGGGGACTAGGAAGCATAGATAAGTTAAACATATGTATGAATGGTAACATTCACTGTTTATTCTCCACCTCTTGCCCTAGGCTGGGGCATTTCTTTGCACTAATGTGCACGTATTTTGCATATATTATATGACAATGTGCTTAATCAAACTCTGCTCAACAGCTGAGCTGTTCAAAGGTCAATTTCAAGGCAACTAAAAAGTAATTTTAAAAACTCCTAGACAGGATACTGCCTTTTACAGAGCTAGAAGCCAGAACAGCAAGCTAGACATTTGAAGATCATTTTTTTTAATACCATATTTGGAACTGCAGGATTTAAACAGTGGGTTTCAAGCATTTGAAAAATATCCAAATGTCACCTACAGTTAGCGTTCTACTTTATCTACATAAGCTAGAATTTTCTATTTTAGATATGGTATATATGTTTTATGCAATTTCTTGAATGAAATATAAAAAAAATGAAATACAAACCCTCTTAGGTTCAACAGTGTGAGAGAAAAAAATAGTTGGAACAGAGTTATCTCCAACATCTACATCATCTTCATCATCACTGTGGTAATAAGTAGAGCCGTTAACTTGGCCCCCAAACAAGTCTGAATTTGTTACTTCTTTATGGAAGTTGCCCTGAGTAATACAGTCTTCTGCCCTATATGTGCCATTCAGATTTATCCTCTTATCTTCCTTCTCCTCTTCAGAAGAGGTTGCATCTTCTCCATTTGTCTCAACTGTATCAGGCATCCTATGGAATGCAAAATACATTAAGTGAACTGAGGCAATTCATGCTCTTGAGAGACACAAACATATGAAACAATGAACAAGCCTGAACCTAACTTTTTTTACCCAGGTGCTGTATTTTTAGCCAGACGGTGGAACTCCTTAGTACTCTCTAACAATCACTAGGTCCTTTCCATGTCACCTGGAAATACCAAAACTGTGACATCACGGCTAAAAACACATGTATCGCTTCAGAATCAGAACAGATCTAAGGGTGTCATTAAGCACTACATGTGTAACTCCTACACTGGAAACGATGCATTTTCCTAGCTTGTGGGAACTGAATTCTTCACTTCCTCCTATTCTATCATCTTTAAGAAAAAATACTACAGTGCTGGACCGCCGTAGTTCCACAGAGGCAGATTCTGGCAGCTTTGACAATGCAATGCATGCTTTGTTCATGTTCCACCCCTCTTCCACCTATTATGATTTTAGCTGCATCAGTGTGGTCAGCTATTTGCACTCACAGTGATATCTTGTGTGTACCAACAGCATCACAACCCTACAGTTCTCGGAACTCCAGCCCTGCCTGTGCCACAGCAGTGCTTGTACCTGTCAAGTTCACCAAGGATCTCTTCTTGTCTCTCGAGCTCTTCTAAGCGGGCCCACAGTTCCTCCTCTGACTGAAAACGGCCCATTGATTTTGTATCACTTCCATTTGCTTGAAAATCTACCTCAAAAACATTTGACACTTTTGGCTTTGAATGAGGTCTGTGAGCAGTTCGGTATTTTCCTGTGTAACAAAAAGTAAGATGCAATTACTAAAGCGATTGACAAAAAAAATCCAACAAAAAAACACTGGGGGGAAAAAAACCCACAAAGGAGTTAAGGAATATGGGCAGAACGTTTTCCATTTCAAATTATTGTTTAACTGTTTAAGTGAAACTGTCAATGAACCAGAGCACCAGCACAGGATAATAGTCTCCGGATGTTACAGAAATACCAAGGCAGAGCAGAGATGTTTATTTACAAAGCAGGAGACACTGATCCTGTGACAGTTTTATTACAATGTGGGGTTTTTTGCCTCTTGTGCCAAACAGTAGATTTTGATTTGCTCTGATAGATACCAACATGTGAATGTGACATTTGCTCACTGTCCCATTAACAGCACATTTTATTAACTGGGAAAACAAACCTAGTTTGTATTCTAGCTCATTTTTCATAAAGTCACCTATATTCAAAAAGCAGAGTCTTTTTGTTTTGGATTTTTTTTAAATTGACAATGAAGGCCATTAAAAATGATCTCCAGAGTCAACTGGAAAATCTGACCCAAATCCAGTCATTATGAATCACTTATTTGGTGAAAAAGACTCTGTGAAAAGCATACATAAATCTGCCTTCCAGAAATAATAAATATAAACCCCACTTAAAGCTTCAGAGGTGACCTGAGATACACACTTGTGAGCAAATGGTAGTCACTGACAAGTTCTTGCTGGCATTTAAAAGCTTTGCTACCTCATAAAACAGTGCATCCATTGAGGATGGGGAATACTTTTTCCTGTTTGAGTGCTGTCTAGCACATAGGGAACAAACTGCCTGCCAACAATACTAATGCTTTAGCCCTGTCTGGGTGAAGGGCAGGACTGTTTCTTCACCCCCCCTTCACCACAACGGCAGCAGCAACCAGGGGCTGTTTCTGAGTGGTCCCAGGCAGGTTCCCAAGGGGAATTCCCTGCTCTCTGCCCATCACCACCCCCACGCAGCACCTGCACCTCCTTACAGGAGCGAGACTCATCCCCTTCCATCACTGCCACAAATACACCCAATGTTTCATCTGTGCAGTGGGAACTCCAATATCTCTGTGGGTCTTTTTGACACTGCTTTGTGATTCTAATCAACAGCAATACAATGTCTTTGTTGCTCAGCATCCTTCAAGTTTTAAAATCTCTATTAACCAACTGTGTGGCCATTTTTTTTTTTTAAATTTTAAGAACTCATGGCTTAAACATATCCTTATTCAAATACGTCAGCTTATACTTTAATCCTGAGTTAAATACTGATTCAACAGCAACATTAAAAAGCAAACAGGTGACTGCAAGTAATGTTGGAATGTGTGTCCCCTACTCTTGCACAGGATAGCACTTTTCATCATCTCGTTAAGAAAGGGCTGAAATGTATTTTATTGAGATTTGAATATAAATTGAGGTAAGCTAAGCAATCAGAGCAGCTTGTGAGCATTTCATTTGGTATAATTACAAAATTAATAAATAAAATTTGGAAGGATTAGTTAACAATCTATTTCAATTTGATTTTCAAATTGTGCCCTCCTAATTTCTTTCTGTTACCCTTCAGTGTTAACCATGGACTTAACTACCAAGGTAAGCACAGGGCTTCCTGAAAACCAGCAAGTGCTTCAACATGACAGTCATCTTTCCTCCTAATTCTAACACTTCTGTCAGTTAGGAAACCAGGTTAGATCTCAGAGACAACAGAGGGCAACCACCTTCTACACCAACATCCACTGTGCTCGCTCATTGTTACCACAGCACCACCATTAACCTCATACACTATCAAAAAAAGCGAAGTATTAAAATCTAGAAAATGGAGACTCAATGACAAACTAATGAGGTACTCAGGTTACTTGTTTTTGTCTTCCTCAGAGATACAACCCATTTCCACATGAACAAAACTAATGAAGCTCAGGCTGCTTCAATATAATC
>JAWWLV010000021.1:6247431-6279087 GCA_035041135.1 Platyrinchus mystaceus
TGTTAAAAATCCTTTGAAACTTCATTCCTGTTACCGTGTTCAAACATTTCTGTTATGATGGACAAGTGAAATATGCTCATGCCCTAATAACTGTACTTTCAACACCCAGCAGAAGGCAGACAGCTCTCCTGTCTGGGCAACTACACTTCACTGCAATTTTGCAAACCTACTTTAAGAACTACCCAGTTCTCAGACATTAGTTCATTTGAGACACTGCTTTCTATATCCCCTCGTGCCAATTAAATAATGAACCCTTTCAACAGCAATTTATAAAATATTAAAAACTGAAGTTTCACTTTTACCTTAAAGTTATCATAAAAAACAAACTAATTTGCAAAAGAAGAAGGTCATAACTGCCTGAAAAGGAAACACAGCTTTGCTAAGACTTAAGAATTGGGGGAAAGAGGGCACAATTAAAGCCTTATACTAATAATATTAATAGACTTGCACTCTTTGTTCAACTCAAAACTAATACAAATGCAAATTTTCAGGAGGGAAGACTTACTACATAAATTAGTTTCAACAGAGGATCTCTAAGACCTTGCACCTACTGGTCCTATATACCCTGAAGGAGCTAAAAGCCTTTGTGAAGAAGTAAGCTGATTTTCTATTTTAAAACTCTTTTCTGAAATCATTAAAGCAATACAAGAAGATGTCTCACACAATACTATGAAGGAGGCAAAGAGATCCTCTCTAACACAGGGTCATCAAAGTCACACTCCAAGAAACTTTTTTAAGCAACAACTCACTCACTTCATAAATCTGGCTACCTCGTGCCTCAGCACTGCCTCTCTCCATTATTGATATGTGATCACCAGTACTGTAGTGCACAAAAAAACCTCATACAGCCCAAATTATTTATTTTCACAGTATAGAAGTATGGCAGAGTACCCTGATCTTCCCATTCTACAGAGAGGAATGTGTAATGAGGGACAACAACCACAAAATATTCCAGTTGAAAAATCACTTAAAACAAATCTCAGTATTTTTACTCTTTTTGCCTGTTACTTTAATACTTAATTAAGTATCTCTCTGGTCTTGAGGCTAATCCTAAAAAGTTTTAAGTCCATACACAGCTACTCCCCATATAGTTTTCTGGCTAGGGTAGGCATTTGTAAATGTTTCAGAGATTGCATTTCGTATAACAATAGGCATTTCAGATAAGGATGTGTGAAAATACACTAATAACCACAAAATGATTACAAAATGCATTTAAGTAGAAAAAATGAATCTGTACTTGTACTTACAAAATAAAATCTACTTAGTGACTCAGACTTCTACAAACAGGTTCAGATTACTCCTGCCCCTCCACACATGCAGAAGAAAGAACTATGCATGAAACAGTCAAGGGAAAACACAACTACCACTAAGTGTGTGGGATTACTCTCATCCTAATTTTCTCAGACTCAGTATTGTATGCTCTTCTCCCTGTTGATATCTCACAGTGTCTCAAATACAATTCCTTAAAAATGTATTACTTGCAGTAAATAGTTTAGAAAGAATTTTATGCATTTTGGAAAAGGCTACTCAAGCAAAGTCCACCCTTTCCAACCAGAAGCACAAGAAGCACAGCTCAGACTTCTGGAGTATTTCAAAAGCATTAACCTTTAAACCAAACAGCAACCTATGTGTCAAATGTGCAGTCATCTCCATTAGTTAGGCTGTCTCGAAGAAATAGCTTAAGATTCTTCTATGAAAAAAGCTCTGCATTTGCATTTCCTCCTGGATGAAATACCATTTACAAGAAGTGTTTGATGTCTCGAGCAGTGCCAACACAGACCCATCAGAGGACACAGCTCCTTCCACATACAGTCGGGGTCCTGCTCCCCTTACACAACTCCTTTGAGAGCTGCCTCATCCTCCATCAGACACAGTAGCTCTTATTATCAGTTAATTCATATAAACATCATCATCTACAGTTTCTTTTGGTCTATAATGCACCCTCTGAAGTCCAAATAAAAGAGAGGAGCTGATAGTTTTCCTACAAAATGCTCCCACCTGTGTCTTCAGCCCTTGAAGGTCGTCTCAGTACAGCTAAGCCTCTAGCTGGGACCGATTTTCCTCAAAGTTTTTATTTTACAATCACAGGAAACGTGGTGCTCAGCTGTTTTTTAAACACCACGAGTGTCTCACTCATTGCCTGCATATCTAAATATTGTTCAACAGCCATCCAGGTTACGCTGCTTCTGGAGCACCAGACTGTGATGCTGCTTTCCGGATGGGAGCACGCTGGTTTGCTCCGTTAGGTAAGGACACTGAGCAGTTACACACAGTGTTTTATTTTAAAATGCTGTACAAGCATTAACTAATCTGTGAGGGAGGTAAGCATTACTCTCTCCTATTTTACAGATGAAGAAACAGACAGTTTAAGTGACTTGCCCCAGGCCACAAAGCACAGCAGCGGACAGCTGGGATTACCGTGACACTCCATCCCGGTGTCCCCACTCAGCCCCACTGGGTTGCTCACCTTGCCCTGCCAGCAGAAAAACGAGGTTCCTGCCTGGCCAAAGGAGAGACCTTCCCTTGGTAAGGCCCCTCAGCAAATAAGGGGCCTCCTGGAAAAAGGCTCATTCACCCAACTGGAGGGCAAGCTCAGGGTTTCGTGTTTTAAACTTGCCACTGCGCACTCTAAAAGCCTCCAACATCATTCACTGAATTTTAAAATGCACAGTAACTAGTGAGAAACAAGTCACTC
The DNA here is from genome assembly GCA_035041135.1 of Platyrinchus mystaceus. Classification (NCBI taxonomy): domain Eukaryota; kingdom Metazoa; phylum Chordata; class Aves; order Passeriformes; family Tyrannidae; genus Platyrinchus; species Platyrinchus mystaceus. The sequence continues at coordinate 6,250,127 of JAWWLV010000021.1, forward strand.
TACAAACTACAGGGGTTTTTTTATTAATTGAGACCCCCATAAAAATATCAGTAGAATAAGAGAGGCTCCACAGTCTCCTCCTCTTACTACCCCGTGGTTTAAGCTTCTTAGAGCCTTTTAAGACGGATTGAACCAGAGGCTGTTGTCCAACTTTGTCACATCCAATAATCTGAGCAAAGTCTGACATGGCTTTCAGGTGAACCCGCGTAGTTCCTATTTACATGTCTCAGCTAAACCACTTGGAAAGATAGTTCAGCCCCACAGACCAGCCAGAGCCTCCAGGACTGTTTTCCAGAACTGCCCAAAGGAAAAGGTATTTGAACCAGAAATCAGGATATGTAGATTTTCTCTACACAGGAGCATGTGAATATTTACAGGCAGCAAGATCTCTTTACATTTAGATCACTCCTTCCCAGCTCCCTTATTAGTCTGAAAGGACTTGACTGGATTTCCTACACCACAATTAGTCATTTTTAAGAAGCAGCCCTCTCCTTGCTACAAATACACTGGTAGAGGAGAAAATAATTGGGGAACACATTTCATATTGGTGAAATGAAGTCCACCGAAGCCAGATTTTACACGACATGACAACGTACTAATGCCAAACTGACACAAATTCTCATCTATGCATTTTGGCTTTAATGGGTTAATTAGCTTGGCTGGATACAAATTTTAATTATCTGAGTTTGACATTAATGTCCTTGGAGTGTTGTCTATAAGGATTTGGGGAATCATAGACATTATTTTAGTTACTTCTGGAAACTCTGTGTTACACTGGGATTTAAATAGTAAGAACAGACAAGAATAGTGAGAACAGGTTGATCTATTTTGAAAAGTCAGACTTTGTGAAACAGGACAAACTGAGACGAAGCTGAAGCCTAGTGTACCTCACTAGGTTCCATTAATCTTCAGGGGAGTCTCATGGATATAACACAAAAAACACATGAAAGTTAGGAAATAATCTCCTTTGAGGATAGGTGATGGGACAGAAATTTTAAATTAAGTATAACAAAGAATTCTGTACGCAATTGAGACTTAAGAGTCAGGATCTTCTTGTTGCCTAACACAATTTCTCAAGTGAAAGGTAACCAGCCTTAATACAGTTATACACAGTGTTGATACAGGCCAGAGAACAACCACCTACCTCAGTTACTGACTCAGTTCCTCCAGAACTGGAGGTACAACCTGAAGGCAGGACTTCAACAGCTGGCATTTTCCACCATGGAAATGCTGGGCTGCCACCATCCCACTCCAGGTGCAGAAGGGAAGTTACATGGGAGACCCACAGAACAGCATTTTGCATGCAGAATCCAATCAGCAATTTCTAGCCCAATTATTACTGACCCCTGAACATAACACGAATGCCTATCATGCAGTCTGTTAACAGACCATGTAATGTTACTGAGGCTGGAGATGAAGCATCATACAAACCAATGCACATGCTCCACTCCTGAATTCTTTTGGAGATGGAAGGTATTTCCCTGCAAAAGTACACTACAGCACAACTACAAGTACTGTTAATGAGTTGAGTTACAGTGTGCTATTTGAAGTGCATTACTTATTTTCTTGCTTTCAAGGGTCTGCATAAGTAGATCAATCATCTGAGGATTTTTAAATGTATTTCAATAGATATTTTTTTAATAAGCAACAAAATTTTTTGTAACCAATTATTTCCCAACAAATTATCACAGGTTACTTGAAACAAGTAAGATCTGCAGTTCTGCAGAAAGCAGCATTTACTAAAAGCCTTTCAAAAAACCCTTCTATGTTCTTCTATTCTTTTCTGTTCATTTTTCCAGAAATGCATTTAAGAGTTAAAAGAGAATCCTGATGGCTTTTTGTGTATATGGATTTAAGCTCTCTTTGTGCTTGCAACAAGACACATAAATTCATTCCTTATAACAGCAACTGCACTAGTTTTTTAAAATGCAATGCAATCCTTTGTGCAGGAACTTTACACCATTTAAAGACAATCTTCATTCTGTTTTCCATGTTACCTTGGTATCAAAACCAAAGTCATTTGGATTTTCTTCTGTAAAAATTTGTATAGGCAATTTGGACTTAGGAACACTGAGTAAATGCACCACATTTCTCTCTTAGGTTCACACACCTGTGTAACTGCTAGAATTATGTGAATATATTTGAATTCCTCGTAAATGAAGAAGGGTGGCATTCAGACAACTCCTCTGTTGAGGAGTCAAGAACTATGAAAAGGTAGGGGTTTCTTTGGATCACAGTATGCAACTTAGAGGAAGGAGTCTATGCTTCTTACTTTTCTTCCACTGTGTTCTGGTTAAAATACCCAGGCCGTGGTCCTGTGAGAAACCAAGCACCTCCTGGGAGCTGCAGAGCAAATTTAGAGCACTTAGCACTCCACTGAATCAGCTCCTTACTTAACAAGGGTAAGGAAGGAACTGATGGAGGTTATCAAACTAAAAAGTGATAATCGCAAAAAATGGTTAACAAGAAGTTCAAAAGCACAGTGAGGCAGAATTCTCTGGCATGCAGGAAAAAGAGCAGAAAAAAAATATTTTTTTAATTTTTATTTTTTTAAGTAAAAAAAAAAGCACTGGCTAGATTTCTCTGTAACACTGCCTGCACTTTTTGTTCTTTGCCCCCAAAAATGTGAGTAGGCAAGTTGTGCTACATTCTTTAGAATATTAAGGAAGTTATTTTCACCCTTGGATGAAACACTGAAACCTCTAAAGGCCTCACTCATTCACAGATGGGAAATGGAAAGCCTTCCTATCATGTATTTTGGAGACAATATCCTTTTTTTCTGGAAACACTGATAAGGAACAAATTCAAACTGGTCCTCATCCTCCCGGATCATCTTATTAAAAACAATGGTATCTTTTAAACCCTGTATACCAAGCTATCGGTCAATTTTGATTGACACAAATATTTGTATTAAAGGTTACATACTGCAATTTACAATTGGGTACTATCACAATAGTGTATGTTAATGTAATCAGTATTTTCATTTCATGAATTCATTTGCAGCATGACACTGCAAGGGTATTCTTACATATACTGAAGACACAATTGCTAAGTAGTTCAACAATTCTCCTTTAAGTGGGATTTTTTTTTTTATCTGATAAATTTTTAACACAATAAAACCACTCCTAGTTCTGTGTGCATGTTTTAATTTCCCACCTTTTAAAGTGTTTAGACACTTGGAATACCTAGCATACTGAATTAATCCACAAATATTTACAAGAAAAATCTATTTAATTTTTTTCTGTAGTAACTACCACAGGGACTATTGTAATGAAAAATTTCCCATCTTAAGGAATTAATGCGATTACTGATATAGAGAAAAAATGTAATTTATATCATCACAAACACGTAAAAGATATAATCCCATATTCACAAAAAGAATCTTTATTCCCTCTTTGAATACTGAGACAATACAGTCTTGCCTCGAGGAGAACAGAAATATTATGAAGTACCTTAAGCAAGATAATTGTAGGAGAAAAAACCTACAATTGCATTATTGTTGTGCTAAACTGTGACATACTTAAAAAGCTAATTTCTTTTATTTTAATGGAATTTGGTGTGCATATCCTTTAATCTTCTTCACATTTTTACACACAAACATATGTGTAAAGTGTTTCCCATTATCTGTACTACCTGGTTTATCAAACTGCAATGATTTTAAAACAATTAAAAATATGCTTGGCAATTCCATAAACTTCATTAGATTTATTAACAGTTTGGGGAATAACTTAACCTCTCAAATATCAAAAAAAATGCACAGCAAATTAAAGATCTACTGCAACTCAAATATTATTCAAGAAGACATGATCAATATTTTATGAAAAAGTAACATTTGACATGAGTGACTGTCCCAAATTTTACCAAATACATTTCAACCAATCACAGCGCTGCACAGTTTGCATCTAAATCAAAAGCTAAGCAAACAAAAACGTATCCCCAAAATACAGCTTTCTACAGCTATGTCAGTTAAAGTGCATTCAAAATTCAGTACAGTCACCCTTCAATTATTCCTTTCAATTACATAAATTTTAAACAAGAAATTAATCTGCTGTGGCTGGGCATTTCTCTACTCCACAGAAGCAAACATTTTTTCACTCATTCTCCTTTAAAAAGCAAATTTAACAAAACTACTAAGACAAAAAGGATGACCCAATTAGGGTTAAGTAATATTTAAAGCTTTTATATATGGTACATTCTTATTGCTACCCCTAACTTCCAAGGCTTTATACTCACTGATAGTGTTTGATATATCTGGCACTACTGCTGCTTAAGCATGCAAATTCATATTCTCCATTCTTACATGCATCCAACACACACAGAAGGAATATAACTGTGAAGGAAATGTCCTGTGAGCCTTGATTAAATTAACTGTTGGGGCACTGATGTGTGTGCTCAAAGGCCAGCAGGGCCAGAGGTCTCCAATGGGCAGACCCACGTCAGATTAGTCAAAGGCAATAATGAAAACTCCCCAGAACCAGTGAGAAAGAAATTCAGAACTGAGTTAGAAGACTCTCTTACCCTTTTCTACCTAAGAGCCAGTCCCAGTAGAAAACTTAAACCCTGAACAGATCCTCTCTCACTTCTCACCATTCAGGAGAGTGAGACACGAGATATGCCATGCAATGAAAATGTGTGTCTTGTATTTATTTCCTTGTAAGTCCTAATTCTGGTAAAGCACTGAATTACTAGTGCTGTACTAATTAAGTTCATCTCAGTTATCTGAACAGATTTGACTAGCTACTTATGAAAAACACCCATCTAAATTAAATAGAGTAGTATTAGAAAAAAAAATGTAGGTCACAGAAGAAGCAAACCATCAACAAATATTGCCAGCTTTATTTCAGTATGAGCCTTTCTTTGCTCTATTCAGACCCCAATTCCTATATATCAAAGCCTTTAAGCACACACTGGCCTTAAGCATGTGCTTAAAAAGCTTTGCTGTGTGAGGACCTTCCTCCTGGCACGCAGGACGTTGGGGACTGCTCGCAGTGTAATCCCCTGCACTGAGCATGCCCTGCTGTCCAGTGCGTGTGACCTACTCGCGGAATTTATGTCCAAAACAAAAAGATTATGTACAAAAAAATCAAATCATGTTGTGTCAACGTAATAGCAATGCCCAATATACCCTGTAAACTGTGAAGAGCATCTGCTCACAAAATGCCAGTGAAATCAGAAGTCGTACCTGTGAAAATAACTCCAGTGCAATAAATACACAAAAGAGACTCGAAACTAACACTTGCCAAACATCACTCTTGCACATTTGTGCCACAAGCAGCCAATTCATATTATACAGCAGTGGCCTACAGGTCTTTCACATACTTTTTTTCTAATTAGAACAAACTAAAAAAATCTCCAATATTCTTCTCTAAGTTGCATTCATTTAGTGTGGAAATGGTTTTAAGAGTTTAAGTCAGTTGTGTTTTTTAAGGGAGAAAAGAAGCATCTTTTTTTCAGAATCACATGTACTAATACGTTCATCATCCCAAACTGAAAACAGTCCTTTAAAAAAAAAGTTTTTAGTTAATATCAGTGTTTTGGAGCCTCCCACTGGCAGCCATCACACAGCTGAAGTGAACTATCAGCTGAATGGAGGCTTTATATCCAGCATCAATGTCTATTTTGCTTTAAAAGAAATTAGTATTTCTGAGTTTTTATTTTAAATGCAATTTAAAAGATCATAAAGGAAAGAATCCAGCATTTATTGTGTGTCTCCCAGCAGACTACTTAATGTTCAAACATCTACTATGCAAAGGTCAAATGATTTCACTGAATATAACAGTGACAAAAATATTCTGCAGCACTGAAAAAATATCAGATGACCAAGGAAAAAGATGTGGATCTGAGATCTCACAAGAGACACAATAAATAATGTAGATTCAGTCCAGTAAGAAAAAAAATTCAAAGTTGTGTCATGAGAACCAGATTAAGAAAGATAATAGGTAAAATATACAAATCACATACTTTTGGCAGTGCTCTTCATAAAGGAATATTATAAAGTAATACAGCAACTGAATTTTTATAAAACAACCCCAACTTTTCTTACACAACTATTGCCTGCACAAAATTGAAAAAAAAACTTGTTCAGATGGGGAAGCTCCAGGGTGTTCTGCTGCAGGCAGAATATGGACAGCTGAAGTCAAACAAAAATTCAGTGTAAATAGTTGTGGTAGTTGTAAAATACAGGGGGCAAAGCTGCAGTGAGCACTCACTGCTGAATGAGACAGATTACAGGTAAAACCAATATGAAAAAAATTCCAATGCTTATCTGAAGCAAACAGCAAAGGCCAATAGGCACCCATTTATTTTCCATTTTGTTGTGCTTTTCCTTCTTTGACATCTACATCAAATATTTTAGGCTCTCATTCTTTCTCACATAAAGAGGTTGCAAAGTGTGCCATGCACAGCACTTGCTGGTAGTCCTGGCTCTTCAAAGCCAAGATTTCACCACCAGCTAAAAAGAGCTGGAAACAAACCCAGGAACTGCCTGTCTGCCTCGGTGGTGTGCTGCTCTGTAAGATGAATTTGGTGGTGATCAACAGCACTTGAACCGGGGAGATCCAGTGGATCACTCCACACCAATGGACAGGAGCATCAAGGGCAGAAGCCAGAAATGCAGCTGAGAAGCACATGAGGAGAAAAACCCAACAAGCAGGAGTAAAGTATGTACAGAGGGAGAAGAAAGTTGGAAAATTACACAGACAAAAAAGCCCAACCAAAACAGGAGACAAGGCAGCAAAGAAATAAGAAATGAGATAAGGGAACAGAATATAAGGAATAAGGTAACTAAGAACAAAAGCACTACATGGTGTCCACTTTCTGGAAGAGAACACAGCATTTGTCACATCAAAGAAAAGAGAAAGGTGCTTTTTAGTTTGATTTGCCTTTTCTAATTAGAAGTATTCATTCAACTGTCAAGTGAAGATGGAAAATAAGGTGTTAAATTGATATTACACCTGAATGAGACTCCTGTTTGTGAGTTCACAAAAAAACCTGAACAGCATAGATGTCACTAATTTTATATATTAATACAAAGATACATCATTTTGACTATTAAATTGTGTTCAGAAGCATACATACGTTTTTTTCTGTGCTCAACCAGCTCAATTGCCTGCTTTGCTGAGCATTTTGAAAACCAGTTGTCCCCAAGCAGAACAGTGACCTCATTGGTGTGGACAAGCTTTCCTGGCATGAAGGCAAGAGGACCAAAAGGTACCTGTCGAAGACACAGAAGAAACTGCTGAAAATCACTAATGAAAATAAAATGTAGACAGTCATACATGTCTTGGTTTTTATTTAAAAATAGTAAAATACAGAGTTTAAAAGAAAATTTGGTAGAAGTTATTTAATGACTAACCCTTCAGAAATACCCAAATGACCGGATCAATTTGAATTTAGTATTGTACTTACAATATCTGAAAAGTTGTATTTCACCAGACAGGTTGTTTTGTGACATAAAACTATAGTATAGCTGAATGCTTGCATGGAAAACAAATTCACTTAATGCACACATATAAACCTTGATAATACAAATATTATCATTTGAGTTACACATTTGCTACATGCAGACTACATTAATTTCCTAATAAAAGCCAGAATATGTCTGCCAACATTTTTAAAATACTTGAATAAGTATGTCCAATTCATAGTTGCTTTTCTCAGTATCTGTCTTGCTAATAGTAAGTACCTACAAACTCCAGTGTAAGTCTGTGGGGTTAAGAGCAGGACCACAGACAGTGCCTTATGTCACTCTGCTGTGTCATCCAACAGATTACAGACCTCAACCTCCCAGTGATGCTCCAGCATCACTCATCCTGTAACAGCTCTCCAGGCACAAGGACAACAGATAAAAGCAGAACACTTCAGGCAGGAGTACACTGGTGATAGACATTCTATAACTTTACAGTTAAAACGTGTAATACATTTTAACATGTATTGTAATGTACAGGTTTTATGACTTAAGACACCTTCTACCAGCCACACTTTACAGACAGTGCTTGGGCAAGTCCTATGGCTGAGGAGGAGCTTTGGCCATCCTTGTCCCCTGCACTATTCCTTGGCATCCTCTCAGGTCTACTGCCACCTGCCTGGCTGCCTTTGGGCTTCCATCAAAGAGATCAGGAGACCAAAATAAAATTAAATTTAAAATGGATGAGGCAAAAAGGTAAGAATCACATCCACGTAAAGTTTTCTCTTTCTTAGGGTAAAAAGAGATCTGTCTCAGACAGTTTGTATCGGGTCCTTCTACTTTATTCCTCTGCCTCCTTTTTTATTTCCTTACAGCCACTTGCCTTCTCATCATGTTTGTGCTGAAGCAGAGCACTTGGCCTAGTGGGTCTGTCTCCTTGGAAAGCAATCTTCCCTAGCTTCAATATCCAGGAGGGTACCAATGCTTGAAACAGTTCTCCCGCAGGCAGAACCCTGATGTTAAGACTGTGCAGAATGTGTTTTTCCTACACATGTACCCTCCCTGACTTGGTTTTAAAGTAGCAGACTGCACCAGTTGCCTGTTCACTCTTTCCTCAAAATGATGAAAGCAAATTGAAAACATATGAAAATATTTGGCTAACAGGATAGGAACTATTTATATACATTTAAAATAACAGATGTGAGTTGACATTGCTGCTTTAACTAGGAATAAGCCCTATCAAGCTTTTTATAAAAATAAGGGGGGTTCTGTGCTTTGAAACAACACAATCTTTCTGCTTTACATCATGTGGCCACACATACATACATGATAAATGGACTACACACATAAAATCCAGAGCTGTATCATCAGGACGAGAAAGGGAAACACTCCCTTTACCCACATGCTAAGTGTAATCCAACGCCTTCTTACTAACAACCCAACTCTATATCTGAGCCAGACTGCCAAGAAAGACAGCACTCAGGCACTGTGTGCTGAAATCAGCCACTCAGTTATGTACAGGACAACTTCCCTCCCTTCAGAGATGTAACTTGAATTGAACCTGAGAAGGGAAGAGGGGAAAATGATAGAGAGAAGCCAATGTGTACAAAATTCTGGTGAGCTCAGGCCAACAGGGCAAATTTTACACAGGGAGCTGTGCAGTTGTTAGGGAAGATTCAAAGCACCAGAAAAGATCGCTATGTCAATAGGAAGATCGGTGGAACAAAAATTAGCAGCACCTTTTTATGTAAAAATCAATGTTCTAGGGTTTATTTCCATGAATCAGGAAATACTACGGCCACTTTCTTCTCAGGAAATGACTAAGTACCATAATTCAGTCATAATTATAGTTTTCTATACAATAGATTTACATATCAAACATGTCAGGTTTTGTGTTAAGCGTTTATGTCATCAGCTCTCAGTTGTCAGTAACACTGTAATTTATAATGGATTTCAAAGAAAAGAGAAAGAAACAAAAGCAAAGGTTTAACTATTATCATAATAAATGTAACATTACTAAGTACCGACACCTCACCAGCAGTGCAGGCACCCCATTACTAACAGTTCTAGACCATTTTCTTGTGTGACCTCTACACTTTACATACCATGATATCATAGGACAGTTTGTCAGGCAATGTATGGAGTCGTTCCTGAAGAGCTTCATAATCGCTCTCCACCTTCTTCCTGTTTGAAAAATTCAAATTGATTCAATTTCAGAGATAAAGTACAAAGTTATTTTTTTTCTGCTAGTAAATCAACAACACATAAGAAAAATAAACTACTCTTAAACACATGCAGTTGATAGATCAATAACTTATTTATAAAAGACATGGGATGACAAACATAATAGCTGGATTATTTTATAATAATGTGTACATGATTCTTTTAGCTTGTGCATGTCTCTGAATTTGAACTTTCCATGGCGCAGAGAATCAGTTTTTTTCACTAGGATCTGGCGTATCTCACTCCATGTTCAAATTCAAGTTATAACACCACCAAGATCTAGAAAAATAACTGAAAATCCAGTTTATATTTTATGAGGCAAATTCTTCAAAGTATCAGTTGTAATAAAGAACTCATGACCTCAGTTTGAGCTGAATCAACCGGCAGCATTTTAATTAATTCTGATTTTCACAAGAACTTCATGTTCCTATCAAGAGTCAACACTCCTGAAAGATGGCTCGACCACATCCGTCGCATTTTCAGCCCCTGACAAGGGACAATACAGGTGAGGAGCGTCCCTTCTGCTACTTCTCTATCCAAAATGTAAATAAGGTTCACAGTACATGTTGCTACCCAGGAGAGAAATGGCTTTGGGGAACCGAGACAAAGTATTCCCAGGGCAGACACCTGCTTCTTCACAGGACTTTGCAAGATTCAGTGTTTCAATGGCTGCAGGGATTTTCTTTTGTGTGCAAAACAACCAACTACACTCCCACCAAAAAAAGCCTTATTTTGTGAAGACATTCTTAAACACTTAAATTTGTCTGGAAAAAGTCTCTTAATGGATCACTGCCATTCTGAAGATGGTCAGAAATCAGCTCCTGCATGAAGTAGCTGGCATATAAATGTCAGGTTTGATGATATTGTTTACTTGCATTTCAAAATATTAAACATATATATGGTAGTAAATTCTGCAATAAAAGGCAACTGAAAGCATGGAGCAGCACACTTAACAACGCTGACCCAAGATGCAAATTACAGGTTTTCTGAGGATGATTCAGGAAAGCAATCTATAAATACGCTGAAAAATGAATGTCATAGTTGATAACACAACTCTCAAAATATTACCATCGATTTTCTCAGATTCATAAGCTTAGTGAAATCTTTTTCAGCATTTGTTATGAAAAATCATCTGATACTCTTATGTTTTGACTCATTTGCTTCACAGTTTAACTTAGGTGTAATCATCCTACTTTATACCTATTTAAAGTTGCTGAACTTGTCCTGAAAAAAAATTAATTTAGGCTTTTATGCCATTTGGACATTAAAACCATATTCCACGTAAGTGATTTACAAAAGATGCTTGCTACTGCTTTGCTCTGACAGAAGATTTCTCCCAGACATTTTAGGCAAGTTTCTCTGTCCACTGCCCACATCAGAGTGAAAACATAATTCACTTCCTTCAAAGGGGAAGGACAAACTCATGAATCTTAACAAAATTCACTTTTTTGGGGGAGGAAGGAACATAATGACAACTTGGTGTCAACAATAACAATCAGTTACTTAATGCTATTTACAGAGTCCAGTCTTTGCCTCAGAGAGATCTGGATCTGAGAAATGGACTCCAACCCGTCACTGAAAAATAAACACAGTCCTGTCCCATGTCTCAAATGCAGAGAGAAGACTCCATGGAAAGAGAATGGCATGAAAACTCCCCCATTTACAGCAGAATTAAACATTCCCATCATTTCATGGCTGAAAGTCACTCAACATTTCTTCATTAATCTGAAAAGAAGACACTGCCTTTAATGTCTGACTGCTGCCCGTTACTGAATAATCTGAAATCAGGAGAAATCAGTTGCCACAAAAGCCATGTTGCTTTACAGAACAAAACATTCTGCTTTTTTTCAGTGGGACTGCTGCCCTTTGCTGAGCAAAGCTCCACCACAGGACTCTCTAAAGGCAGGGCCACATCCTGAACTGGTCCACCAAGAAAAAATTAAAATTAATCTATTTAATTAATTACCCTGAAACAGCATTACTTAAGGAAGGAAGCTGATCTCCCTCTTCACCTATAGCTGATGGTCTCACAGGCTCTGGGGTGTGCCAGTGCTACGCTCTGTCCCAGCAAATGAAGAACTAAAGTGAACAGGAAGAAATAATCCTGGGACTACAGCTATGAATATGTCCCAGGGAAATGCATGTCTAGATACATAATCTCATACCAGACCCATTATTGGATTCTTGGCTTTAGAAATATACTTCAAGAAGCGCACAGAAAAAATTAAAAAGAAAATAATTTAATGGAAATATATTGAAGCTGAGCATTTTAAAACCCTATTGTTATTCACCCAATTCTATTTAACATTCTTCTGTGTCACTGACTACTTAAAAGGTCTTCTATGAACAAATTACTCAGCTGAAACAAGAGCACTCAGCTCTTGCACAATCAAGACCTAAATAAGGGTACTAAATTTTAAGTAATTTTTTATAAAGTGAAGATTGTGTGGATGCTGTGCAAACTGCTTTTCTATACAAAAGATCAGTCAGTTAGGTTGTTCTTTAGACATTCTGTGCCCAAAGACCCTAAGTTCATGGGGTCATGGCCAGACTTTGCATAAAAGCAAACACAGGAGGCAACTCCTCCTTCCACAGCCAAGCCTCCCAGCCCACTCCACAAACCTCTGCCATTTTATAAGGGGAAATAATTGTCACAAACTTTCCAAACTTTTAAAAATCTCCTCAAATTCCAAGGCTCTCTGTCAAACAGTTTATTTCTGAAAAATATTGTCTCTCAGTGAAAGAATGTCCATGCAGAATTTCACGTGGGATCAAACAGGTACAGACACTGCAAAGCTCCTGAGAAAGTGCATGTGCTGGAGATATTCTGTTTGCCTTCACCACAGCAGCACCAGTAGGCACTTCAATAATATTTTCCTTATTGAAAATTAATGCAGCCTCTGAATTTTAAGCATAAATGAAACATATTAGTTTTAGATTATTTTTGCGAGCCAATAGTCAGAATTTAATATGATGATGTGTATAGATTGCCTTGATTTTTTTCCCCCTCTTATCCAGGGCTTGCAGCCTATGTGCATTTAAACTAAAAACATTTGATACACAGTAAATATAAATTATTTGCTTGGAGATCTTTCAGGCATGAAGAAAAAGCCTCTTAAAATAAATTTAAAATATTATATGCTTGATGGTGTATAACCAAAGGTTTAATCTCACCACTAAAGGGGCAGTTGCTGTGATTCTGCAATAACCCTGCAGACAATAATCAAGACAGCTCCTGTTGTTCTCTCAGTAAAATCATGGTAAACACAGCATGGATGTATCGTAATTTGATATCTGTAAGATCAACTGTTATATCTCACAGTAACTCATAAGATTTCACTCACCATTAAATGTACATTTTCCTCAGATGCCATACAAAACTATTATTTACTAGGCATGTTTTCTATTAACCATAGATTGCCAACAGAGAAAAAAGTGCCCAGAGATAATTTTTTTTACATAACAAACCATTTCTTTTAAATATTAAAAATAAGCTTTAGCACATTCTTTACTGGAGGGGGAGGGAACAATGAAACATTACTTTCACATTGTTTTAGCACGTGGAGGGGAGCAAGCAGAATTTCCCTACTTGCTCCTCAGTTAGAAAACAACAAGAATAATTCTACCCTGGGAGCACCTTTGCACCAATCAAGCAAATTCAGCACTCATACCACAGGGTTACTTGGGAAAAAATGACAAATGAGATGGGTATTTAAGGCAGAAGTATAAACACTAAAGCTCACTGTATTTGTGATTTAATGAAATCAGTGAGAGATATATACATTTTAAAGAGAGTGCATTGCAATGATTCCGAGCTATCACTAACTATAATCCCCAAAACACGCTAGCAGGATTTGACTCTCATCTGAATAAATAACAGTACTTTACTAAAATATAACCAGGTTACTCATCATTATTTTAGACATGTAATCAAACATTTTTTACTTACCAGTGCTGGATTTTTTCTTGGCAGCTAGTGACCACCTGTCATTAAAACAGATAACTACTCATGAAAAAAACAAGGCTAAGAACACAGCTGCAATGTCAATGCATCAGACACTAGAACAGTGGCTTTACAGATTTGGTGGTGCCTCTATATACATTTTTATTTGTCAGGGCAAAGGCATGTGAATGGTGGCTCTTAAGCAGAACACTTTATCACACGCTAATGCAGAGTGATAACCACAGAAAAAAATTACAGCTTTTCACTCCATATTTTGGTACAATACCTGCTCCATAACTATTACGTGACACATCATCTGAGATAAGTAGCAGTTTGTGCAATCTGCCGATCTATTTTCAGTGTTACATGTTTGCAGAATAAGAAAACAACATAAATTATAACAAGACATCGATGTAACTTCCATACTCAGTCATTAAAAACAAAAACAAATGAACCTCACAGCATCAAAAACATTTTTCTTCCATCAGTACATCAACAAATGTTTCCACTGGCCATTTTAACTTGAAAAAGCACAAATTAACTTTGTGCTGTATAAATACATGGATACTTGACACCATGATGGGCTGCTGGCTTTCCTTCTGTTCTTGCTGGGTGTCAAAAAAGCTAATTTTTAATATGAATATTTCACTTACTTCCTTATGCCACAGGCTTTCCCAAGAGATATAAAAGAAATTACAAAATAAAGCACGTTGTTAAAATTTAATACTTTTTTCTTTTTTACCTGTATTTTTTAAACTAAATATAGAGCAAACAGACAGGATGCTGAAACCTGTGACCTTCTCTGCCGCAATTACGTGGAGATTTTGTCTTTCAAAACATATTCTGATCTCTGAATAATGGTTACCAAAAATATAACACAAACAATTTCATTCAATTATATGAAATGCAATGAAGCCATGAGGCAGTTAAATATGTCTAGACATCTTCTCAATATAAGCAGTTTCTGGATTTTTTTTTTTTACAAATTTCGTTTTTCCTATAGTCAAAATAATACTAACATTTGAAAGCAATTAATGAGAAAATTTGCAGAGAAAACAATAACATACATTCAAGTATCACTGAAATCACTGGAGCAGATAATTCTTTTTTTTTCCCCCAAACAACAGAATGAAAGACAATTTTTTTTTCAGTGAGCATATGTGCAGCTATTGCAGAACAGATCTCAGACCCTGCACTTTCTACTCATGTAGGAGTAAAAAAATGGGACTACTTTGTGAGCTAATAATTCTTTAAACAGAGTAAAGTTCTTAAATGAAAAGGATCAGCTCTACATTTGTGGTTATGGTATTTCATAATCCATCAGGATGACCCAGGTAGCTCATCCCACATAAGCCAAGTTTAAATTTATCATTTGGTTTAAACTCCTACAAATCAAATGCCTAGCAAATATCTTCCTTAATGTGCAGGCTAACTATTTTTAAGCTTAAGAGTAAATATACAGACTTGTACAGGACATCAACCCAGAAATCTAATTCATACTGTTAATATTAAGCCCATTTTAAGAGTAAAGTTTCTGCAGAAGGTACAAATCACACAGCACAGCAACATCTGATAATAATGCTAACACACACTGGAGCCCACCACTGACAAGTCAAAGAGTCAGAGCCTATTCTACCCACATCCTTCATCCTTTCACATTTGGCAGTGATTGTGGAGTACACAACATCATTTAGCATACAAAAATGTTTATGAAATCCTTTAGGAAAGTTCCAATTTAATTGCCCCATTACAGATGAAGATGGAAAAGACAGGAAGCTTTCCATTCCCAATACATGACATTCCATGCATGAAGTGAGCTAAAAGCACAAAAAGAAAAGCCCTGCAAACCGTAAGAGCAGCATGTTCATTAACCTCTACATGATAATCCTTTCGTAGCTGCATATTAACTAGTTACATATTCATAATCATTTACATTATTTAGAGGACCTTCTATGAAAATTTCCAGGCTATATCCATTAGCTACAATGTTAAAGGTTACAGAAGATAGTCTACTTAATGTTTCCAGGAAGCTTTTTTTAATTAGTAAATATGTAAATTGGGCACATATGCTTTTTATGTTTTTAAAAAATAGTCCATCAGTAAAACAGCATAGGGGAATATGCTGTTTCCATCACCCTTTATCCCCCATAAAAAAAAAAAAAAAAAAAAAAAAAAAAGAAAAATCAATAACACCAATCAATTTTAATTTAATTCTTCTTCTTTGATATAATCTCTCTTGAAGGGATACTAAAGGGTGGAACCAACAACAAACCTTTTCATTTCAGTGGCCAGCACAAAACGAGACCTTCTACAGAAGTGCTAAAATATACCACCTTAAAAATATTGCAGGCTGCACTTCTGGAACTGAAGTCTATTAAAAGAATAGAGAGAATAAATATTGAAAAACAGATGGAGATCAATTATGCATATGTCCTTTATTAGGTCAGTCCCACTGTTTGGATAACAACTGGTCTTATCACAGCAAAGAAACAAATAGATAAATATATAAACAAATCTTTGATTCTTTGCCTTTAATCAAACACAGGAAAATCATTAGTCTATCTTCCACACATAATTTATATTTAGCATTACAATTAAACAATGAAAATCCCCTTTAGGGTAAATAAAATAAATGACCTGTTTGTTTGTTCACTTGAGTTCAATTTACCTGGACACTTTAGTGCCACCAAGTATGCACTACTTTTAAGACATTGTAGTGGAAGTGGTACCAATGAACTCTGAATTCTGCCCTTTTAGGCATAAAAGTGTACAAGCTTGTGAATGCACATGGTTGTCAATGGCTTATCTGCATACTAAAATGTTTATTAAACTATTCTTGTAGCAAACTTAATGCTACCAAATAATGGATCTGGTTTTTAAAACACTGTAGGAAAACACATTCCATAGTCTTAAAAGAAAGCAAATGGGCAAAATATCTCATTTCCTTCCCTTCCACCTTTAACAGCAACTTGTTAAAATTTTGTGCTTCCCAAGCCTCTGACTGGACAGAGCTCCACAAGCAGCCCCCTGGGACACCCCTGCACACCTGTAACACAACGTTGAATTCCTTCTGGATTGAAAACTGGACCATTAAAGCTGGAGATTACGAGCTGGTTCTGCTCTCACTGTACTAGGCTGAGCGATTTCAAAGCAAACCCATGTTGCTGCTTTTAGGGAATCTCCTAAGTGTCACAAGCAGAGCATGAGGATCAGCTTCAGACCATCACTTCCTAGGTGTGCCTCAGTCCCACCCTGCCAATCTGATCACAGGGCACTTTGCAGGCTGGTGCAGACTCCACATCACCTCCAAGCAACTCCTATCAGACAGCCAAAGACTTCATTATCTGACCAAAGATAAAAGATTCCTTCTGTCTGCAACATATTCTCTCTTTCCAGTCCATCTATTTATACTCCACCTTCTCCAGGATTTTCCATCTGAGGAGTTCAAAATCTGTTCCATGAACTAAAGGGTACAGCACTTTGAAGAAGCACTGCACTGATTCTGAGGGCTGAGTAACTTAACCACTAACACTGCTCAGGGCTGGGAACTGAAGCCAGAGCTCCTAACTCAGCAGCCAGGAACTACAATCACTTGCAGTGTTTCCTTGGCAATGACAACAGGCCAGAAGGATACTGGAGCTCAAAGCAGATTCTTACCTGTACATACATGTCCATGGGTCTCTAACCTATTCCACATTACCCCACCTTTCTCCATCAGGTGTTCACCCTCCTGTACAAGGGCACTTCTTTCCTACATCTTATTTTTCCTTACCTGTTGATTCTGCACATGCTTCTGTTACTAACAGCTGATTATAATTCTCTGAGGTGCTTCTGATTATCAAAGTGGTGCACAAAGAGTTCTGCTCTCCTTTCAATTCCTGGACTATTTTTGTTTTACTTTGTCACCTTCTCCGAGGTGAAGTGCGTGCGTGCGAATGCTTCTCTCTACTAAGCGGCTGGGCACCGCCTACAAAGGTGCTGGGTTTAGCACACAGAGGGCAATTCTCCTCTCTCATCCCTTCTGAACAGCAAGTAGGCAAGCTGCCAAGTCAGAATCTTATTTATGTCTCAGTTTATGAAAAAACTGTAAGCAATAGAGCTGGTACTGGTATCATCTGCTGGCAGTTTGGGGTACCAATGGTAAACCTGCCGTATCCAAGTGACGTGATTACTGTCAAGTCCAAAGAAGTAGAAACTGGTATTTTTAAGATTAAAGTCAATTTCAATGAAAATGATGAAAACAAAAATGCCCCATTAGATTAGGAAGAGGTCCTAAATGAACAAGAGGCCATTTCCACACTGCTGGGTATGAACATGGTAATATGCAGCATGGCACAAAAGCAAAGCTGCTGTTCAAACAAACTCCAAGTTAGGTATCTAAGAGGCCAAGTGTCTGCTGTTTCTACATGCACACTCGAGTATTCTGCTTCAAAACTGTGGCTCAAAATCTGGCTGGTCTTCTGAAATTAGAAACTAGGGACACAGATCTAATCCCAGCTCTGATTTTGTTTCTTCTATATGGCCTTGAGCAAATCACAACCTCTCAGTCTACATTTCTTCATCTGCAAAATGGGGATAATAGTATTAACCTACCCACCTCAGAGTGTTTAATGATGATTAATTAATGTGAGAAAAGCACTCTAAAGATGTAAGAGCACTATATAAGTGATAAAGCATTATTTACCACTTGAAAAGTAATCTGAATAAAATCAGATATGCAAGTAATTTGTTTACATGTAGCAATAATATAATTTGTGACTATTTAATCTTGAATTAGTCTCACTTTAAACATCCCTTTCAATCACATTTCCAGTTACTTAGGGAAAATGACAGTATAGAATACTTTTTGTGGAAGCAAAGCAAGTAATGAGGTGGTAATTAAAGTAAGGGTCTAATAAAGTCTAAAGCCAGTGATTTGCCTTCAGGAGACTGTCCCTGCCATTTGGGACTGTGAAAATATCTCAGTTTTAAGCTTGGTTCTGTTGTTCAGAACCTTCCACCAACCACAGTGGAAGTGTATGCTGGTTTCCTGAAATGTAGATCCACGTTTGCAAGGCCCACGATAAATCCAAGATACTACTGAGCTCCTTCAGATGACTCCAGCTCTGCGGAGTTTTAACAGCTTAACATTCCACGTGCAGGTGTTTACTGCAGTTGATAAATGCACACGAGCTGCCTCCATCTCCAAATGTTTGCAGTATCAAAACCCACTCTTGCCATGCAACTCATGCACAGGATGTCCCTGTTGCACCCCCAAACCTAAAAGTTTACCGATGAAATAACCAGGTCACAGTAGGACTTTACATTACAGAAGAACACTAATGGGTGGTCAAATATTTATTCATCAAGGATGTAACAAGCCACACACAAAATAAACATTTAAAATGAATTTTCATTTTTTTTCCTCTAGGAAACTACACAGTACTTGCCTAAAACACAGCAATCACTGAAGGAGAAAGACAGAATTAACATTTGCACAATTGTTTTTCCTAGAGCCCCTTTTTCAATCAAAAAATGAAATAAAACTATTAAAAATTCTTCAGTCTGTTGGCACACTGTATGATCTAATGGAAAAGGAAGAAAGCATTTCTGAGTTCTCATATTAATTTATTAAATCATATTACTCAAAAACACTACATTTCAACAAATTATTAACAGAAATCCCCCTTTGGGTGGAAACTTCTGCCTTTTGAAGAAATGTGGTTGGGAAGAATACTGAAGGAAAAGAGAGAAAGAAATTTGAATCCCAGCAAACACTTATTTCTACAGGAAAAAAATCTTACATAGAAGTTTAACCATAATTTTTACCTTTCTTTACAAGAAAGCAAATGAAATCTACTTTTTATATTAATTGTGTACCCACACATAGGTCTTCCAGTTTAGCAGAAAAAGTAGTATATCTCTATTATTTATTAATAAATAAAGGCTAAATTCTGACTGAAATGATTTGGGAAGCTTAAAAATTCTACCCAGCAAAAATCCCACACAGCAAGAATCCCAGAGGCAGCAGGGCGTGTTCTGCTAAGTGAGCTTCAGCAGCTCCAAAGCAAGTGGACTGGTGCAAGCGAGGAACAAAGTGCAGTAAGGTCTTGTCCTTTGTGGGCACCAAGTCAGTATCCATATCCTGTAACTTCATCTTGACACCCAGCTAAGGAACTCGTAACTTAATACTTTAGCTTACGTCAGGTAAATATATTCCTGTGGCTACACCATATCCAGGCTCGCTCAGGTATCCAGAGAGCAGCAGAGCAGCACAAGCACAGAACTCCCACAGTCTAAGCAACTGAACATCTCAAGCAGGTTTTGCAAGCTTTGATGTAGTTTATGGTGCAACAACTGTGCTGCCAGCAATACCTGAGCTTAACTAGCTTAAAATTGCCATGAGCTGTGGCACCTCCTCACAGACATACCTGCAGGCTGTGGTTCAACCACAGCCCTGAGTAAATGGGCATCATTCCTCCCTGTCTCCTGCTCCTCAGTTCCACTGTCTTACCCTTCCAACCGGACACAACCTGCTGGCAGACACTTGTAACCTCATTAGAATCCCACACTGGCTGAATAGTACTCCAGAAAGAGGAAAAAAAAGGCAAAAAGTTTGGGTTTAACATCAATCCCTGCCCAGGTACTGAGCAGTGTCACAAATGTGCCACCCTAAAACTGCTAAAAGGCTGAAAAAAGCAGACACAGATAAAAATAATAATGAAAAAAAAGCTAAGATTAAAAAGTTGTTAAAATAAAAGTCATGTGGACAATTCATGTGATAATTTACGAAAATTCTGAACAAGTGTCTGAGCCTGTTGCTCACAACTGCTCTGACTTGGCCACGGCTCAAAGGGTCAGTCCAGTTTTCCCCTCACTGGCTCTGCATTTCCCCTGCCACATTCGTGCTGGGATCTGCCACGACCATTTGGCACATGTTACTGGATTCCTCTCACCCCACAGCAGCCTGACCCCGAGTGTTAGTACAGAAGTTGTGGAGGGTTCATCCTTTTTATGACGGTGACTCTGCAGCCCACGTCAACAGACAAGAGGAACCACAAAACCAGCACCTGCACAGTGGTCACTGCATCTACTCAGAGCACTTACAGACACCTATATTTTTTGCATATAATCTCATCTATACACTCTAATTACCAATGAGGCCAGATGCACACAGGCTTGCCCATTCCAGCATAAAGGCAATGCTCTTTAAATTCTTTTGTGAATAGTTTGCCTTCAATTACCATTAAAAAAACCCCTACTGAAGATCTGTTAATTTATTTCACAAGTCTTGACATTATATAAACTAGTGAGTATTTAATTCATACTAATAAGAACATAGACAAATATTGACTAAAAAAGTAAAAGTGATGATCAATTAACACCAGAGGAACAATAAGCATTCCATTGAAAGCTTCCACATAATGACTGAATTAGCCCTTTTACTTGAGAGCAGCATTACTGGAACCACTGGACAGGATGGAGTGTATGTCATCACAAATTTCTGAAAAGGTCTAGGTATCTTTTAAAAAAGAATATGGCAAATTCAGACAGGTTCTTTTCAAAATGAGCAGATCAAACCAAGCTTCAGACACTGTTCCCTTTTCTCAAACAGTTATTGTGCCAAATGAAGTCCCACTGCACTGGTGTCTCATACCCAGGCTTTCTCTAGATTCTGTAAATTTGGACATAAGCCAAAAAAAGTGCAAACCATGGGAGAAACTGCACTGAAAAGCCCTCTCATCTGTAGCCTCATATGTGAGTCCACAGCCCTGGCAGCAGCAGGGAGCGTACAAGACCCTACTGAGGATCACTGCTCTTTTTCCAACTGCAGGAACAACTTTAGAACTGCCAAGCTGCTGATTTCACAGCACAGGTATTACTTGACAAAGACTTAAACAGCCCCAGAAGTAATTCATGTAAGAAGAGAAAACAATTTAATAGAGTGCAAGTTTAGGATCCTGTCATTTGTTTCCCCATAACCCATCTACAAGTTGCTTAACTGTTAAAAACCTGCAAGTACTAAGGATCTTGAAAACCACTTGGAAATTAAAGATCATACTGCTCTACCATTTACATTCAAAAAAATTAAGAATTTCATAATTCACAGTGGCCAATGAGTTACAATAAGAGCTGTACTCAATCTAACTGTGCTTTGTTGTCATGATGAGTGACAGGAGAGTCACTTCATTGTCCTAATTTCCCTAAAAGGAAAATAAAAAAATGTGTTTGCCAGTGCAATACAAAAAAAAAAAAAAATCATATTGCCAGCTAATACTGGAATCCTTTAGATTCTCCATGGCTGTGTCTGCACTCTGCAAATGTCTCTTGGGTCTAATTGGTTCTGTAATGTCTCCCATTACACATATCGTCATTGCATTGCTCAGAAACTATAGAACATATCCCACTGTAAATTCACTGTCTATGCAAGTCTTACCAAATCATACAGATCTGACTCGTCAACTTCCTATCAGTAATCCCAACCCATTTGATTGCAGGAATAAATGTATATCAAATAATATGTTCAAACGCACCGTCTATAGCATGAGAACCCTCCTATTTAAATATTCATTTTATAATTCCTGTACTAACTTGCAATAGATTTACCACAGTATTTTCAGCTAACATATATTGCTTTTGCAAGTAATCCATGATACATACATTATATTCTTTTTACAGAAATATTCAAAGCTTTATGCAGGCACTGTGCTTACAATGATGGTCTTTATCATGAAAATTACGAGATATTCTTCTATAATTTATCCCCAAGATACACATTCTAAGTCATGTTTTTATACAAAGTGCCTTTAGTAGGAGCACTGAAAATTGCTTTTAATAGTTTGGTCTTACTATCACCACAAATTAACAAGATGAAATCTGTCCAACAGGCAAGCAGTCCTAAACAAGAATTCAAATTACTTTTCACCAGGGGTCTTAAACCTGGAAGTTGCAGCCTCAATCCGAATGAAGACAGAAATTCATGAACATCCTGTTCTTTTAATATTTTCAAACAGCAAGGAAGCCTCAGTTCACAAGTTCTCTAGAGCAGCTCTTTAGAACTTAAAAGCTCAAGACCATAGCTGAACCAGGGTTGTACAATGGCCTGAGTGTTAAAATAATGAGCTACGATTAAAATATTATCTTTAATGCGGCAATAGATATTGCTCTATTCCACTATTACACTTAAGGTTGCCTTCAGACTAATGGGAATAAATAGGTGTCTTTATACCTAATCAAGCGTCACTGGGACAGCACAACATCATGTTAATTAAAATAAATATATTTGCCTGCGTAAACACCAGTATATAGAGATATCGTTCTGGCCAAATAACTTTACTATTTGTTATGATTCTCACACTATAATTACTAGTTTACCAAAGTGCTGGATAACTAATTCTCCCTCATCTTTGTGCTGAAATCAAAACATGAGCCTTCAACTTCAGTGATTTTATGAGAAAAATATGAATCTCTGAAAAGAGGCAGCTGAAAAGACCTCCTCCATCTTAAAATACAATATTTTCGTAACTGAAAATACTGTTGTAATCCAATTATATATATTCATTGCATAGAGGGAAAGTCTACTACATCTTCATCATGACACTCCATTGTAACCAAGATATGTAGTTCTTTAGTAAAATTTCATATTGAAGCTGAAGCGTTCCATTTTTTTTAAGCCAATTTGCAGAAATTATGTAAAGTTTCCCTCTGATAAAATATAACTTTGGTACACCAGCCTAACAGAGGCTTAATTAATGGTCTCCTGGGCCTCTTTTCCACTGGAGCAGATCTGTTTAAGAAGAGTCTTAAACTTGCTTACAGAGGGGTCTTACCATGAACTGGGAATAATTCCACATGGCTACGACAGACATGCTTAGGCCTCATTGACACTACTGTATCAGGGAAATTGTTCTCCACCAGATTCCACCACCCTGAAAATTAGCTGAAGAAGCCCAAGCTGACAAGCCACTATCACCAATTATTGGTATAATGGGTTACTTTCGGTGCAGAACGGATGATGTGGAGTATTCCAGCAGATCCTCCTACTGTTCATCCACATTAACGGTCAGTTGGCTACGCAGATCTTTTAGCAATGATCTAGTGGGCTATTCAAAGGTAGACATGTTTTTGCACACAATATTCCAGATTTTTAGACCACTCAGGTGTTACTCAGTTTTGTTACTCCTAACTAAACCAGCGTGTGACAAAATACAGGCTGAAGATAAAGACCTCCGTTATAACTGAGCAGCTCTGCTGTGCACCTTAGAGTTGGTATACAAAAATTTTAATAATGTGAGAAAAATCAGCAGAAGAGGTGAAAGGCTGATTGGGCAAACGTACTTGTGTCAATAATACATTGACCATGACCATGAGTTAGTCCCACAGTGACTCTTGCACCCACCCAGAGTTCGGGGTAAGGCTGAAACCTACAAGCCCAGAATTGCAGTCCCTAAGTTATCAGAGCCCGCTTGTCTTAGACCACGAACGTAATCCAAAAAAAAAAAAGGGGGGGCAGGAAAAGTATCTTGAGTTTTGCACTACGGTCTCAGGTGGAATCTGCCTCAGAACTCTCAGGAATCATTTTTGCAGGAGAGCCTGGTTCTTTCCAACGCATTTCAAACATAACCAAGGCTGATACACCCGCTCTTCAGCCTGGCCCGGGAGCCCCTTGGGATGACGCAGGTCACAGACACGGCCGGGCCCTGCGCGGGCGGGTTTGAAGGTGTCACTGTGGCGGGGACAGCGCGGCGAGCCGAGCGGAGGGAGCGAACGCGCGCTCGTGGCCGAGCGGGGGGCGCGGGGCTCGCCCCCCGAGGGCTCCGCTCCCGCCGCCGCTCCCCGTCCCCCGCGGGGCTCCCGGGATTCCCGGGGCTCCCGAGGGTCCCTGGGGCTCAGCCCCGCTGCCCCCGGGATTCCCGGGGCTCCCGAGGGTCCCTGGGCTCAGCCCCGCTGCCCCCGGCCCGCCTCGCCCGCCGCCCGTGACGTCACGCGGCCACGTGCCCGCCCCCCACCCCGGGACCCCCGGCCCGGCCCGGCCCGGCTCGGCCCCCCCCGCGGCCCCGGCCCGGCCCCTCCTGCCCTCCGTTACCTTCTCGTGCTCCCGGCGGAGCCGCCCCACCAGTGTAGGGCTCAGCGGCGCCGCGCCGCCGCCAGGGGCCTCCATGCGGGCTGGGCCGGGCCGGGCCGGGCCGCGCCGGCGGTGTCCGGGGGAGCGGCGGGGGGTAAGGGAGGGGTGGGCAGCGGCCGGGCCGGGCCGATCTCCTCAGCAGGGCGAATGAGTCCTATAGAAATGTTTGTGCAGGGCGAAGCGCCGGCTCCAGAGCCGCATCCACGCGGGGGCCGCCGCCGCCTGGGCCCGGGGCGCCGCCGCCGCTGCCGGGGGAAGAAGCATCTCAGTGTCGCATTCTGGGCCGCGCCGCCGCCGCCTGGGCCCGGCTCCCGCTGCTGCCGGGGGAGAGCCGGGCTGGGGGTGTGGGTGGGTGGGTGCCGGCCGCGGGTCCCGGCCGCGCCGCCCGCCCGCCTGCTGCACTCTGGGTACCGCCCGGGCCGCGGGAGGCACCCGGCTGTGCGAGCCGCGAGAGGCGGGCGCTCCACACCCCCTGCCCGGCCCGGCCCCCGCGCCCCGCACTGGGGCTCCCCGGCAGCCCCAGGTGACCCCGCAGGCCGCGGGCGGGAAGGCCTGGGCGTCAGGAAGTGAAACGGCGGCCGTGAAGCGCTGAGAGGGGCCTGCTCTGATCCCAGCGCCGCGCACAGACGGGGCTGTGTGTGCTTTGTGACAGCGAGGGGCTGTCACCGTAACTGCCCTCCAGCTCTGTAGACTCTGCACTGCCAGGGCCGGCTGGTGGTGAATGATCATAGAATCACAGGATGGCTTGGGTTGGAAGGGACCTTAAAGACAGAATCATAGAATCAAGGTTAGAAAACACCTTTAAGATCATGAAGTCCAACTGTCCACCCATCACTGCCACTGTAACCCCTAAACCACATCACCCAGCTCCTGAGCCAGATGTCTCATAAACACCTCCAGAGATGGTGACTCCACCACCTCCCTGGGCAAGGTATTACAATGCCTGACCACTCTGATAGTAAAAGAACTTTTTCTAGTATTTAATCTGAACCTCCTCATCTAGTCCCAAACCCCTGCCATGGGCAGGGACACCTTCCACCAGACCAGGTTGCTCAGAGCCCCATCCAACCTGGCCTTAAACACTTCCAGGGTTGGGGCATCCACAACTTCTCTAGGCAACCTGTTCCACTGTCTCACCATCCTCACTTTAAAGAATTGCTTCCTAATACCTAACCTAAATTTCCCCTCTTTCAGTTTGTACCCACTGTTCCTTGTCCTATCACTACAGTGGGCTGCCATGACCTGAGCAATTGCAAAACATTCACTGAAATAACTTAGAGCAGCACTCAGCCTTGCCTACATGGAAAGTGAGGGGTGTACAGTTGCCCTTGGAGTACCACAGAGTAATTTATGTCCAGTGAGTTCATTAGCTAATTCTGTGAATGGCTTTAGACCCATCCAAAGTAACACCATTACCAGCTGGTAATGGAAGAGAGCCGTCCTTTAACAGGCTGCTGGATCACAGTGCCACTGGAGTCCTGAGCAGCTTCACATGGTGCTTGATGCCTTTCTAGCAGGTGTATTTTAACTTCTACACTCTAAACACCACCAAGGTGCAGTCAATCATAGATCTTGTGTTTATTGCTGCAGCTTTCCCTTGAGTGAACACCCTGCATATATATTTGCCAGCAGAGCTGAGGGGCTTATATTGTCATACAAATGGTACAAATGGGTACAAATGGACATCTTCTCTACTTTTAGATCAGGGGTTTCCTTCTCCTGCAAAAGAATCAACACTTCCTTTCCATGAGCAGAACTAACCCTGTATACACCACAGAACAACTCTTTGTGTTATAAACATGACATAATATATGCCGTAAGGTTTTATAAATTCAGGTTCCCATCCCCCTTAAAGAGCTGGTTAAAGCTCTACATATGAGGAACTTAGAAACAATTTTCAAAGCATGGTTACTCAAGCTGGAAGTTAGCTTTTAGCCAGACTTTAATACAGCTTCCAATATTGCAAATAAAAATTTGCAACTGCAGCTGGGTTGTTTGGTTTTTGAAATAACTACATCCATAATCTTCAAGAATAATTGAAAGTTAGCTAAAATCTCTGGCACGTATTTATCACTGAGGGATTCTGGATCCTTTGAATAGACAAGACATCTATATATTGTCATCAGAAAACAGCTCACCAGAAAGAGGATATCTCAAGTTTGAACAGGTTCTATGAATCTTGTTGTCATTCTAAATGCTCATTGTAAATAACTCCCTTTCAGCCTGCTTAGAACTCTTCTGAATTTCACTTCAGGGCTCACAGAGGCCATACTACAAATACAGGTCATTTAAAATGCTCCAGTTGATCCCATTTCATCTCAACTCGACTGAAGGATAAAACAGATGCACAACATGAAGATATAATACCTTATTTAAGATTTTAATTTTTTGCCTGACATAAAAAAAAAGCCCTTAAGTAACAAGAATACTTACAAAGTAAGAATTTTTGTATCACAAGACACTATTTTCTAAATAGAACGTAAAGACATGCAATCACTTCTCTTGGTTCCTGTGCCAAAGACTTTGCCATTTCATGTGCCACCAGTACACCACTTAGTCACTGAATGTGTTGTATTGAAGGCCTCTGACAGTTGGCCAAAGTGAGAGGCTACAGCATTATCAGAGCAATGACTGCTTGTGTTTGGTTGTACTGACAATAGTATGGAATAGTTTATTGCATCCTTTTCTGCATGTTGTTTTTCATCTGCCAATGAAGAAATGTTCTAATAGTGACAAACAGATGGGATACAGCATTTGCCAAAGAGGAGCATGGAGCCTGTCTCTGGGTCACATTCTTTTGCACTTATAACCTGTACAAAACCACTATCATCAGTGAAACTCTATGGATTGTAAAAATAAATCAAACTGAAATTTGGCCTTCTAAACTGCAGATTTTTGTTTACTTGTTTACTCCATTAAATGTTTTAGATGCCATAGCAGATGATTTTCATAAAACCTTGGGGAAAACTCTGGAAAACTCTCTGTAATTAAGTATGGGAAAGGCAAATAAGCAAAGCTTACATGTTCTCTTCCAAGTGGCTGGATTAGCACTCAGCAGATATGTCCATACTGTAGCTGAAGGTGGGGCTGCTGGCAGAGCTCCTTCCAAATCCCAAGCTGGCTAGATGAGCTTTTAGAATGAGAAATCAGTGTCATGTTTTTGGGTTTTGGTATGAACAGGTCAGCTCTGCCTGTGAGAACAGAGGATTGGAAGCAAAGTTTGGGAATGGTCAAATTAAGTTTGCAGCAGAGTCCCACCAGGGCTCTGGCTCAAAGACATTCTTCTTTGGCAAAGAAGTCTGTGCCTTCTCCCATACTCATTAAAAATCATTCACCACCACTCTGCAAAGAGAACGGTCACACGGGAAGAGGAAAAAAAGGAGAGAACAAAAAGAGGAGGCCAGGTGGGAGAAAATGCCCCAGCCAGTCTTTCTAATGAGAAAAACTAAGGTGAAACCAGGACACCAACATGGATTGCAACAAAAAATTGTGAGTGAGGACAAGAGGGCTAAGAACCCAGTGATCCTTGGAGCTCACACCTGTATGAACGTACATGCAGAGCTGTGCTAAGAGAAACAACTGTGTGGGGATTGGCTGGAGAATGGGTACTGGGGAAAAGCAACAACAAGGAGCTCATCATTGTCAAGTGAGAGAATAAGTTATCCAGAGACAGAGTTCGTGTGAGAGGAGTGCATCTTTGGGAAACGGAACATGACCTATGTGGTCAGAGAGGTAACCACCTCTGTTGTCAGCACATGGAGACAGTCTGATAACATGAATAGTCAATGAATTCCCCAGGCCAACAGCAGGCTCCCTGATCTGCTGTAGGGAAATTTCATACTCAGTCTTTTGGCATGAAAAGTACCTGCTAGAACTGTTGAGTTTTTCTTAGATCTGACTCTGAACTAAATGTTTTCAGGTGGTTTGTTGTTGTTTTGTTGGGGTTTTTTTTACCACAACTGTTACAATATTGTACATCACTGTGGTTGTAGTCGACCTGCCGTCTACATGGCTGACTACAAGGCGTGGATCAAGGCCTAGCGCTAATTCTAATGGACAGTTTATGAAAGGTATTGCTGCAGTTGGAACAAAAACACCCCAAAAAACAGTATCCTCATGTTAAAGCTAACTTGTAATCAAAATGCCATAAGACCAAGTCCATCTTAAAACTGTGTATAATTCTGGCTGTAACACTCACTCTGCATTCTCATTATGAACTTTAGCAATTCTTAAATTCTTTTGAAAGATTAAAAGCCTTTCCTTGTTGCTGTGACTTGCCAGAAGGA
>JAWWLV010000021.1:6279187-6334763 GCA_035041135.1 Platyrinchus mystaceus
CTTTGGTAAATCTGGAAGAAACCCAGGAGTCTGAATTTGTGTATTGGATTTAGCCAAGATACAGAAGATTGTCGGAAATCACCCATACCTATGCAGACACACATACACCTTACCACACACATCTGGGAGCAGCTACTTTAAAAAAAACTGGGACAGACTATAAGCTTTTTGGTGGGACCATCTATAGAAATTATATTTTTCCTGATACAAAAGGCACCTACGGAAAATACATGGTGTCCTTGGAAGGCAGGATAACCAACTATCAGTGTGCATTATGCTTTAATCTTATTATGTGTTTGATAATAATAATAACATAGGGGCTTTTTTCACATTACTATCATGCAGCAAAGTTCCAGGCCCCTCACAGGAACACAGCTGACTGTTCTATGCTGTGAGTACTGTCATGGTTGGTTTAGTGCATGAATCTTGGATGCTTTATTTGTATGCTTTGTAGTTGCTTCTGCCATCTGTGATTAGTATCACCTGGAAATCCCAGCATTTCTGCATGTAGTCACACCCAAGAGGAAAGACTGACTCGGAAAAGATTAGTGTCACTTTGCTTTCTCCCCTCATCTTTTCCCTGTAAAGGAGGAGAGCTTTCTGATCATGGTAGTGTATCAGTAAAGATAGCCTAGATACCAAATTCCTTAAGGGCCTCAATCTCCTCTCATATGTCCCAGAATTAAAGCTGGAATAACTCTGTTGACTTCAGTGGTGATTTATGCCTGCATTAGTGAAGGAATAATTAAGTTCTGGGGTTTGTGTGAGGGATACTATGAATTTTTTTCTTTTACCTTTTTAAACAGACAGTACCAAATGCACTTTTCCATTAAAGAGAAGATTGTAACATTAAGGATGTCTTTCTCCCAAACTATTTACACCTGTACCAATTTGGTGGTGATGAGAGTGGCAGCATGAGAGCAGCCCTCATACAGACTCAAGAAGCAAATTTAGAGGTTTCCCCCACCACGAATGTACAACTTCTTTAGTGTTTGGGTCACAAACTGTCTTTGTGAGAGACCAAAGATGTAAGAACCAGCAAGCATTCACACAGAAACTAAAGCTGGTACCACACAAAATTTGTGTAAAGGCTCACACTTCACTTTCGCAGGCTAAAATCGAGCTGCCAGACTTTGGCCCATGACAGTGTGTTTAATACAGGTCTTGCATCAGGTCCAGGCACGAGCCAGCTGGGCCAGAGCCACAGAGAATTCTCAGCTAGAAGTGGCCTTGTTAAATACTCTGTTACTGGGCATGTTTTTCTGCTCCTTATTGATTGAGAGCAGGTAATACACCATTATTTTTTGCTGTAGTGGAGACAGCCAGTCTCAGAAAGTCTGTTCCTTTGGTTTCCAGCTTGCAAGCCCAAAGGGGGGTGTACCTGCT
Source organism: Platyrinchus mystaceus (assembly GCA_035041135.1). Taxonomy (NCBI): domain Eukaryota; kingdom Metazoa; phylum Chordata; class Aves; order Passeriformes; family Tyrannidae; genus Platyrinchus; species Platyrinchus mystaceus. The sequence continues at coordinate 6,280,574 of JAWWLV010000021.1, forward strand.
AACTGGGCATCCACACTGCCTTCTTTCCAAGTGGCATTTCTCCAAATAAGTAGCTTTTGGTCTCTGCACTGCAGCAGGCCAGCATGGCAGCCCCAAATTGCTTCCCAAACGTTTTACCTGAGTTTCTGTGGCTGAAGTAAAGCTTGTAACTACAAAGGCTGGGTTTATCATTACTTTCAATTAATAGCTTTGTCTATCCTCATAATTGTAATTTCTTATTCACTTCAGGGAACTATTTACATATATTTACATATACTTATTTATACACTTTAACAAATGTACTCATATGAAAATAGGGCATTTCCCTGACAAGCTTAGGCCTGTTTCTCTATCATTCAACTTCCCTTTCATTTCACCTTTTGTTTTGTTTCTTGACATTTGTTCTACTTTAAAACACCGCATTCAGTTGCTAAAGACATCTTTGGTTTCCAGATATCCTACCAGTTTTGTTTAATTCCTCTAAAATCCCAAAAGATACTGAGCACTACATTAATTTTTAACAAAAAAAATGGGATGGGAACACGACAAACTGAAGGAAGCCAGAAACCACAGTCCTCTACTCCTGCTGCTACAAACCAAAAGCATATTACAATTCATTCCTGCATGTCCTTTCTTAAGCATGTAATCCCAATTACAGAGACAGTCCTTGTGGCTTCAAGGAAAGTACCTACATGATCACAGGCTCTCCTCAAGGGAGAAAAATTCAGTTGACTTTTCTAAGTAGGAGTTTCTCTGTAAGCTGTAGACTGAGGAGAGTCATAGCACGATTGGAACTTTTTTGCATAACCAGATCAAATCTGGCCTTGGTAATAGTGAGAAATTATTACCATCTGAATTCTAATCCATGGCATATGTAATTGGGGCTGGGTGGTCTCATTATAGCTTCCAGGAGAGCAAACCTCATCTCATAAACCACCACTGCAGGTGGCACTTAAAATGGAGATCTTTAGGCTTAGTCGTGTAAATCTACTTCTTGTTGAACTTACACAGCATCTTTAGTAAAGGAAATGTAACAAAGTCAGTTGTCTTCATATTTTATGGTGCCTGAAGATTTCCACTAGATGTTTATGATCATTATTTAAGGAAAGAAAAAAAAATTAAAGACTTTAAGGGTGCATTTTCTATGGAATGATGTAAACTACAAATATTTGAGCAAACCTCAGTAAGATGACCCCAGCCCTTTAGAGAAGCAGCCATGGGCCCCAAAGAGGAGAATGCTTCCAAAGATACAGTCTATGTTTTTAGGACACATATACAAATAGATATGATTTTATAAAACACAACAAATCAGGATTGATTAGACTCCTATGAAAAAGATAAATAGGTATTTCCATATCCTTTGGCATATCAAATGTAATTGACCTAGTTGCCTAATAGTTTTGGGAACATTCAAACTATTTTAATCAACCATTTAATCAACTATTATAATCAATCATTTCAGTGTACTGGGCACCACATCATGTTACATGATGAGCCTTAATCAGTGCCCGCTTACACACATTTATGGGGTTACACTGCACAGAAGGCACTGCCTGGCCATCTTACCTCATTTCTGTCCCAAAGTACCATGCAAACCTGGCCCACTCTGCTACAGCAACAGCTATCAGACACCCTTGAGCTGGCATCCCCATAGTTTAAAATTTGCATGCAAAATCACAGCTACCCCAAAAGCAAGTCCAACCAACAGCCAAAACATCATCACCCATGGTGGCAGAACTGGAAGGGCAGCACTTCTGAACACTCTCAACGAGACTCTTGATCAGTGGTGGTAGCTCAGTGAAGGGCAGATGCAGCAACATTTACCGTCCTCAGAAAGCAAAGGCAGGGCTGCTTGTGCATAAAGAACCCCCCACTCTGGAGCAGACATGTTTTTCTCTTGGCTAAAAACCAAGTTTCTGACATAGGAAGGCCTTGATGGGGGGGATGCTGCTTAGATACAAAAGTGATGCTCATGAACAGAGGGCATTATTGTAGCTCAGTGAAGAGCAGATACTTCTTTTACATTTGATTTCAATGTATTTTGAATTTATTTGTTTTCAAAAGCATCTAGATTTTAGGAGGCATGTATTTATATGTAATAAATCAAAATTAGTGAGGAAGTGACAGCATAAGGAACTGAAGACTTTCAATAATATGTTTCATTTTAAAATTATAAGAGCATAAATGCACAGAATCTTAAAGGCCTCCATCCAACAAAGCACTTACATGTATACTTAATTTTAAGTCTCCCTACAGTCACGCTTTGCTGAATTGAGGCATAATAATGGTAAACTTCTAGGCCAAATTCTGGACTGAATTCAGTAGATGCAGATGTCTTTAAAAGGAAACAATATGTGTATGTAGAAAGCACATCTCTAGACACGCATGCCTGATCACGTGCATTCACGCTCAGGAATTGTCAAGCGCAGGAACATTTGTTTCCCCAGATTTAAAATACTTGCCCTGTTTAACACAGAGCCACAGAAGTGCTTTGCTCTGCTGGCAGAAAAGAAAATGGTCTCTGCCCAGAAGACTAAAATTTGGACAGATGAATAGCAGGTAAAATATAGAAAAGGATGAGAGTGGAGGAGAGCTGGAGTAATAGGCTCACATAGTTATTCATTACAGACGTGCATTCTGTGGTTGCCAAGTTATAAGTTTTAAATATAGAAGTTTACTTTTATGTACAAGTAATAATTATTAACAGAACAGAAATCTTTGGGGGCTTTGACAATCCAGAGTGAATGGGAGTTTTGCCACTCATTTCAGTAGTCAGGCTTTTATTCTGAGTCTCTGCTTTAACCCATATGTCCCCAAAAGAGAGCATGCAGAAATCTTTACAGCCCAGCCAGATCTGCCCCAACCTGTAGAGCTTGAAAACTTGGGTGCAAACATCCAGCTCTCAGGAGGAAGTGTCATTCACCACACAGCTGTAAACAGCAGGACACTGAACAGCAACAAACCCTTCTCCAGCCCTTCTTTACAGCCAAGCCTCCCAAGTAACCTTGCTGTAATCCAGGAGCCATGGAGGAGACTCTCACAGAAGAGGAGTTGCTCCACGATACCTCAACCTGCAATTCTGCCATGTTTTCTGAGGTGAAAGGCAGGGGAAACACATGGTGTAGAAGGGCCAGATAGGAATGGTCTGTGCAGATGGCCACACTCACAGCTCTCACCAGCTCCAGCACACCCTGGGAGCTGCTAATGCTGCATACATACACATAGGAAAAGGGATTTAAAACTGCCAGGCAGCAGCTTTCATTGTTAACTTTCAGTTTTGAAACAGCTGAGAAGTTGAGGCTTTGAGGAAATCTGGGTCCGATTTTTATTTTTAGATAAACTGCCAGGGAAATAAATCACACAATAATGATTTTCAGTAATTTTTATAGGAGAACTGACAACTCACTGTGGTGACTCATGGTTTGCAGAGTACTCTACAATATAGTGTAAGCATTTTAATTTCATCCACAAATGAAAGAATTCAAGGGATGTGGGCTTTGTTTCTGTAGCTTTTTGGAGGTGTTTCAGCATGAGGTGGGAAGAAGGTAGCAAAGGACAGACTCAATCAGTCACACTGCAGTAGACACTTTTAAGGAATTGTGCAGAGTTACATGGAATTAATATTTTTTTCTACTATTTCAAGACTTCTACCTCACCTAAGAGAAACAAAATTCTGGTATTAGAGATAGAAACTAACCTTAATAGAGTCAGAGTAATACATAGGTTGGCCATGGTCTTGCCCTGTTTCAGTGGATCTGTTGGAGAAGATGAAGTTTTCTAGAAAAACTATTCTAGTAGCAAAATACCTTTGTAGTACTAGCACAGAAACCAAAGAAAAAGTGGGTTCTTTTTCATTTGTGAGGGGTCTTTTTGTTTCAGTTTTTTTTAACTTCTGTCAAAAAAACTCAAACCAAAACAAACACATGTTAAAAAGGAGGCTGTGACACCCCTCTGAAACAAGGCACAGGCTCCTTGGGCTCTGAGTAAAGAAACTGGCATTAGTTCAGTGACTTCAGCCCGGCTCCGTGCTGTCTGAAAGGTCCATTCACAGGGAAGTTAATGCAGTATCTTGGCCTGAATTACCTCCTTTTTATCAACTACCTCCATGCTATTTAGATATAGATTTTTTAGTTAAATGTACTTGTTAAATTTTAATGGTCTTTTGAAACAGTGATGAATTCAAACACACTATATGCAGCTTGCGGGGTCCAAAGAGTCACACAGTGGGAGCAGAGCTGTACTTGAGCTGTGGTGAAGTAGTTTAGTTAGAGCAGAGGATTTTTGTTGTGTTTTTTTCACTATAGGCATGATGTAATAACCACCCAGCTGATAAGCTTTAGCTAGTTTGCATTTATTCTTAGAAAACAGTATAGTAAGCTATGGTTGAAGTAGGTCTTCCCTCAGATTCCATACACTATGAGCTGATTTTCTCTCTCCCACATCTCCAGCACTCACAGACACTCAGCTGTCTGGGTGAGACAGGCATGTCCTTGTCCAAGGGGTTGCACAGACAGTCACTGTCCCCTTGGCAAAGGCCAGGCTGAAGGCAGCCACCACAGAGTACACACAGCTGCAGAGCATTTGAAGTATTGCACAAACTCAGACTTTGGAGAAAATTAACTCTTAATGTAGCCATAATAGGAGCACAACCAGATATTATTTGTGAATGGGAGGAAATAAACACTGAATTCTTTAGTTGCACGTGTTAGTTTGATTGGGACAATGCTCTATGAGGCAGCTGAAATCTAGAAAAATCAAGGATCCAGTAATTTCCTCTTGCACTCACAAGACAGCACCAAATATTTGCTGAAGTTCAGCTGTGATGGACAAGGAAGTATAATGCATAGATCTGGACATGTCAAGGCAAGAAAGTTATTAAATCAGCTATCCAAGCTCACACAGAAGAAGTTTCTGGACAATCAAAATACCTTTGCATCGAATTTAATACTTAGACTTTAACAGGTTCTACATAGCTAAATAATGTTGTTCAGAGAAACCTTGTGATGGTCTGAAGACACCTAGACAGGCAAGACCCACTGTGAATCCCAGCAGAGAGTTCCAGTGGATACTTTGAAACAGAAGCTTAATTTCCAATTTCAACTTCAGTTTTCAAACACTGGTTCTCCTGACACATTTCCATGCTCGCTGAAAAAGCTCCCTTATACCCTGTATTTTTCTTCCCATGAAGGTGCTTATACATTATAATTGAGTCACTTCTCAATCTTCTTTTTATAATGAAAGATAGAATAAAACAGCCTACGGCCTTTAAAGCATAGGCAGCTTTCCAGAAGAATTTATGAAGGAGTAGAGGAAGTCTTAATTTCCCTACTTACAATACAGTATCAGTCATCTCCCTTTTCAAACTTGCCAGAAGCTTTTTATTCTTTTTGGGGAAAGCTATATACTCCCATTAAAAAGCATGTAAGCATGTATCAGCTCAGATAGCCCTTGGTCCCTTAGCCTGTTTTTGTGGACATGAGCACTATTTATGACAAGCCAATTTGGAATTGCATGGCAGGTAGAAATGTAAATCATGTCTAAATCTAAAGCTCTAGTGCTACTTTTAACAGCAGCTTTTTTTTTCACTGAAGTTGGTTTTTTTTCATAGAAGTGGATTTCAACTAATCTTACACTGATTTGAGAAAACCCTTTGCAGATCCCAGTGTCATTACAGACTGTTTGCAAGGGCTTGCCATTGATTGCTGCCAGCACAGTCATCAATGGACAGGGGCTGCTCCCCCCACCAGCATCTGCCCAGACCTCTGATGCAGAGCTGTTTACTGGACACAGCAGCCAGTGTGGTTTGGCTGGTTTCTGGCGTAAGTACCTGTATGTGATCTTGTTATGAAAGAAGGAATCAGTGTGGAAAAGAAAGTTCCACCCTTGGAGGCACAGGTAGCACCCCCCAGGAGCTGTGCCTCAGTCAGCCCTCTGGCAGCCACGAAGCTGCTCCCAAACAGATGTTTGCCAGGTGGCCCCTTGCACAGCAACCTGCTCCCTGCCACAGAGCCGAGTGATGGTTACGCAAATCCATCCCTGCCCTTGCTGGTGCCCGTTTGTGGCTCCAGCCCCTGGAGCTGTGCCCAACAGCTCCCTGTGAAAGCCCTGCTCTCCCCTTCTCCACCTGTGACAGCTGCTCTCCTTGCTCACCACTGGAGACCCATTTCCATGAAATCTAGCAGGGGAGGCCTCCCAGTCCCTTTTTTCCCAGCACCCTGGGCAGCCCTCACACCTGGCCTGCGACAGCCCTGCGTGGGGCCAAGCAGAAGTGACCTGACTGAGCCACCAGGAATCACGGCTTGTGGGAGGGAAACGCTGCTCCGTTCCCTGACACAGCACAGCCACTGGCACCAGCGGCATCGCAAATCCTGTCAGGGCTTCCCTGTCTGGCACTAAAACCATACCTATTATTTATGGATACCCCTTTTTAAAATTAGATGATTACAAATTAGAAAATACATGTCCTTAAATCTGAAAGTGCAAAGAGGGGTTATAAATATGCTAAGTCATTCTTTTATGTGACCTGAATAATTATGGAAGCTGTAAGAGTTGCAGTTTAAAAGGATTTTCAAAACACATTATCTTTCAAAAGATACATCAGTAGAAGGTCATCTGTGACCCCTGCATTGTGTGGATTTTCTGATGGAGTAGATAGACCTAAAGTAAGATGACAGCTGCCCTCTCATAATTATCAAGTAGGAAGCTGAAACAAACTGAAAGCCACCCAAAATATCAATATCAAAGTACACACAGACGAATCAGCATAAAGATAAGCATTACACTTAAATCTCTACAAGATGCTGCTTCCAAGCTTAAAGGAAGACACTGATTTTTAATGCAGACACAATACATGTGTAATTATTATATACTACAGTTATTATAGCAGCATATGCAAATCTTGTACCATGCAGCCCGAGACCAGACTGTACACACAGACAACTAGCTTGTGCAGTCGGGGTAATCACAACACAAGCGAACAGAAAACTGCACGTGCACATCCAACTTGCCACATTTGGGAGCCTGGGCAGATCCAACCTTCTGTCCTATTAACCATGTGCCCATCAACCCCGTGTCAGAGCGACGTTTATGTGTTCAAAAATCAGCACTGTCAGTTCTAATGGTAAGGGACAGGTCCCATTGTCTTCTGGCGTATCACATTTTCTTTGAAATGACTTGTCCTAGATTTTTAGATTAAAAATAACGAGTATATAATTCATATATACCACATAAATTTTATATTAAAAAAAACCTTAAAACCATACCTACACTACTTTAGTACCTGACTTGTATATTTATGTGACTATTGTTAGAAGTGACTAATTGGGTTTGATTAGCTTCATCATTAATATTCTGTCCATAATTTAACATGCTTCAATAAAATACCCTAAAGCAGTATAATGATTAGATTTCAGGAATATGTGTTTTGCAATTAAGTTGCTCTTGATTTTGATATGCAGATTAAGAAATGGTGGTCTCATTTAAAAAAAACTGCCCTTATTAACTCAGCAGTATACTCTGAAGATTAGGTAAGAAATCCAAGATTTTCTCTTTGTATATGCTAGTTAAAATGTATTTCAATCAAGCATATGTGGGCAAATCAGATTTGATTAGTTTAAGTTCACAGTCATTCTATCTAAATGAATAATGTGTCACCTAACATTGCAAAAATTTGATTAATAGTTTATCAGTTAATTAAAAATGGGGTTTAATTTTTCTTTTTTAGGAAAATGCAAGGTAGATATTCCTTGTCTTCATCATAAATGCAAATTATTTCAGCTTGAATCTATTGTTCCTTGCTCGCTTCTTAGCCAACTGGCAAGAATATACAGCTTTTAAAACCATCTCTTTTAGAGAGGCAGTAAAACTTTGTTTGCTTACACATATGGCTGCCAGTTGTCCAAGTTCGAGCGGGATAATTCCTGCACATCCTTTTTCCTCCCCCAGCCTCTGCAGGGACTTTTTGGAGAAGGCCTCAGATTGTCTTTGCTCCATCCCACAACAGGTCCAGGAGGACTCTGCAAGTGAGCTGTCCAGGTGAGACCCACTGAAGGGTTCAGGGAGAAGAGAGGAGATGCCACATACTCCAGGGAGTAAAAGGGGAACCTCAGGGGACAGTCAGCCCCAAGAGTGGAGCACCAGAGCCATGGGCAGTCCTCAGTGTCTCCTCTGCTAGTCAACAAGGGTGCCAAGCCTCCCCCTACAGTGGCAGCTCCTCAGGGCCATCAGCCCATCACAATCCCAGAGGAGCACAGGGGCAGGATGGCAGGAACCCAAACTTCTGGGGAAGGGACATGATGGGCAGATTGTGTGTCTGAGCACAGCTGCTGTAGGGTTGCACCTTGTATGTATGTTTTATTTATATGTCTATATATATATATACACACACATTCTCACTAGCAGACATCCATCCTGCCTAGCCAGAGAAGAGAGCAGGATGAAGCTCTGTGTGGTTCCTGAATTTGTGCAAGCACTCTGTACTTGCTGCTCTTTGTCACCAGCTATGGGTATGTGTGTGTGTATATATATGTTTTTATGTGGTGTATGTTTGTGTCTACTGGCAATACATTTTCAGTCTCACTGAATGTCCAACCTCACAGGTTGGACCTGGGAGCATGGGGCTGTAGCAGCCTCACCTCTCTCAGGATGTCATTTTCCTCCAACATTATCTATGCAGAACAACTCAGGAAGCAAGGAAGGGGAAATTTCCTCCATCTAAGAAGCTTTAAAAGTTATTTGCAAACACCAACATTAAGAAAATGGTAGTGCTACAAAAAAGGAAGCAAGTATGAAAAGTTAAAAACTAGTGAAAAAACCTGGCTTCCTTCAAGACCTCAGTTAAGTTACTTGGTACGGCCGCATCACATAGTTTTAATTATGTTCTTCCATATTACACTTTCTACAGGATTTTACATTTTCCAGTGCACAGCATGAATAACACTGTCTGAATTAGCAAGTATGAAACATGTACATCTACACATGACATTACCTAAGTACACAATTTAACATGCTTGGCAGAGCCTCTTCTAAAGATGCTCCTAAAAGTCCTCATTATACCCTAGGGAAAACAGTCAGGACTTTATTAGGAAACATAGGGAAAAGCCTTCACACTGTAGAAAACAGTCACAGGAGGTGCCTCTCATCACTCAGGCTAAGCATGGGGCTGCAGAGCAGCCTGTGTGCTCCCTGTAAGCATCACCATCAGAGCAGGTGAGATGGGCAGGATGGTGGTGGTTTCTCAGGTAACTGTTCAGCAACTACCAGGAAAATTTGCCTGCTTTTCTTCAAGAAGTCTGTTCCTTTACTTTTCCACCTGAATTTTAATGTTAAAATCAGTCCAGAATGTTAAAAATCTACTCCAAAACAGCTGGCTGGACTCCTCACGCATCCAAGTTCCTTGCTTCTCCCCTCCGGCACTGTCCTCCCTCTGGCTCACACACACCAGTACCCCAGGCATCCAGACTGTCCCCACCTTTTTTCTTTCACCCAAACATTTCAACCTCCTTTTCAATTTGTCTGCAAATCAAACTTCTTATTTTAGTCCTTATCACTGACTCTTCTGTTCCCTTGTCACCTCCACTTTCCATACTTTATTTTCCTATGTAAGGACCCTCCCAGAACTGATTGGAAAGACTATTACCCTTTCTCCTTCTCTCCATAGCCACTACTGCTGCTACACCAGGAAGAAATCAGCTACTTAATTACAGCATATGAGACAGATAAAATGCCAATTTTGCCTCCTATTTATAATGATCACTTAATTTTGCAGGCACCCCACAAAGAGCAGAATCTGCATGCTGGTCCCTCGTATTTTCATATTGTTATTAATAATCTGAGCATGAGGGGGGTGAAAGACAGAAGAGAAGGGATCATATTTTCTGCTGTACAGCTCTACACTATTGTAACTGAAGCACAATAATCCTGTTTGTAAGCAGCTAAATGTATCTATACCAATCACAATCACAATTACTGAGGTTAGAAAGGACCTTTAAGATCGAGTCCAGCTGTTAACCCAGCAAGTCCACCACAAAACCCTGTCCTTAAGTGCCACATCTACACATGTTTAAACCCCTCCAGGGATGGTGACTGCCCCACTTCCCTGGGCAGACCGGTCCAATGCCTGACCACCCTTTCAGTGAAGAAATCTTTCCTAATATCCAACCTAAACCTACCCTGGTGCAACTCAAGGCCATTTCCTCTTGTTCTTTTGCTTGTTACTTGGGAGAAGAGGCTAACCCCCATCTGTCTACAACCTCCTTTCAGGTAGAGAGCAATAAGTTCCCCCCCAAGCCTCTTTTTCTCCAGGCTGAACACCCCCAGCTCCCTCAGCTGCTCCTCATAAGGCTTCTGCTCAGGGGGACAATCACTGCCCTGGTCCTGCTGGCCACACTATTGCTGACACAAGCCAGGATGCCATTGGCCTGGGCACACACTGGCTTGTGTTCAGCCACTGCCAACCACAGTCCCAGGTCCTTTTTCTCAGGCAGCTTTCCAGCCACTCTTCCCTCAGCTGTAGCAGTGCATGCTTTCCTGACGTAATCAGTCCCTGCTGGCCTTACAGGCATCTTCTGACTGATCAAGTAGAAAGCTAAAAAGAGAAAGAGAAGTTTTATTTGATTATCCTTTGGATGAAAATGGAAGAAAACAGTTAACAGTAATCAAAAATCTCCAGCTGCAAGTGGAAACATACAATCCCTGTGAAGTGCTCACAGGCTGTATTAGACAGAGGCCCTTGAGTAACCCTGAAATATGGATCCATCAGGAAACACAATTCACTTCCGTGGAAGCTAGGAATACTCAGACTTTTTAAAATCAGGTCCATAAAGACTAACACCTAGGAAACTGTGTCCCTAACATAGCCAGAAACTAATTGGTCATGGATAATAATATAACATGCTTGCCCTCCACCATTAATACATGGCTATATTAATATATCATGGCTTGGTAACGTGGTATGACTGGAATCTATATCAAATGATTATGTCAATGGCCCATTAAGCAAATAGTATATTAAAACAGTAGAAGAGCATTGGGCGTTTGCTCCATAAATGGGTATATAACAGTGGGTTTAGGATTTAACTAAAGTCCCCAATAAAGCAATACTATATAAGCTGCAGGTTAGCAACAAATTTGCTCTACCTCGTTGGTTTCTATATAGAACCAGACATGAGGAGACAATTTCTATCCTAAGATTTGCACTGTAGCCAATTAATATGAAATATTTTCCTATGAAAAGCCATACAAACATGACCATGTAATTCCATTCTAACAGAAATGTTCCATTAGTGTTTCTGATAGAGATCATCAATTCTTCATCACGTTACTTTCACCATGTCCAGCAGTTCTCTATAACACTGAGGACACCAAACATGCCTCCTATGCTTTTCTTTCCCTCTAGTGTTTGAGTTCAGCTTGTCACTAAAGTTTAGTGATGATGAAAACTCCTGGACAGGAGCCTGTGCAGGCTGGAAACAGGACAAGCCTCCCTTTCCTGTAGTGCCCTGATGCTGAAAGACAGTTATCCAGATGAAAGAGGTTTGACTTCTGTGCCCAATCCCTCTGCAAGGCTGCAATGAGGACTTCCAAAAAGAAAAACAAAAATCTGCCACCAAAATTCAAGTTGCAGTTGGAGATATTTATCTGATGCTGAGCTGAGGCCCTGGGTGCAGCATCAGCCCCAGAGTCACTCCACTTTTGTGGATTTTGCAGTACAGCCTCTGCCAGTGCCCCCCCAGGTTTGCCTGGGCTCTCTCACTGCAGCTGCCAAGAGGACTCTCACAAGAGGATGGGTTGCTCTGTACCTCCCCAAGCCTTCCAGCCCTCAACTTCAAACCAACTGCAAGGAAAACTCTTTCCACCTTATAAAGAAAACACAGGACCAATTTTTAAACAAACAAAAAGAAACTGAAATTAAACTATAAAAAGCTTTAACCCTGTCCCTATGTACAGAGCACAGGGCTGATATCCTTCAGCACACAGCTAAGTCATGGCAGCAATCACTTTCCTACCAGCACCCTCCCAACCTGCCTGTCCTGAACACTAGGTCAGGAATCACCTTTTTTGCGTATCCTTTAACAAACTCACATAAATAAAAACCATGTGGTATTGATCGACACTATTACTCTACAACAAAGACTTCAAAAAACAACATGGATAGGAGATGCAGAACCCAAAGGTTCAGGCCAGTTGTTATAAACCAAAAAGGAATTAAAAAATAAACCACTAAGTCATTCAGTACAAGCTGCAGCTGGGGGCCAGGACCACATCTCTCCTGCTGCACAAGCCAAGGAGGAACAGAGCTTTGGGGAGCCCAGATCCTGCATGCCAGGGCTCCCCCAGCACTGTCACTCTGCTTCAGATGCCCAGCCTTGGTTTTGGGCATCTCAGGCACAGGTCTGTGCCCTGGTCCCAAGGCAGGCAGGCTGCCATCACTCAGTGCCTCTTCTCCTCAGCAGGGCCCTTTGCTGCCACTCCCAGCCTTACAACGCACTGCTGGGGTTCCCAAAACACTGTTGGGGTTCCCCACAGCTTCCCACCCCAAGGGCTGCCATAGGAATTGGCTTGCCATGACTCTCTGCTGAAGCCTCCCCCAACCTCTTTCCCCTCCTGGGATTTTTCCCAAGCTTGCTCTTGCCAGCGTACACAAATTACTGCTCTTCTGGTTCTCTCACACATTGAGCACAAATTGCTCCCCTCCACATGTGTTTTCTGTTCACCAATACATGGGTCTGGTGACAGTAATCCTCTTCAGTTTCAAAATAGTTAATGGTTTTGGGCTCTGTTTCTCTCCAGTGTGTGTTCAGCTTTCTGGCCTCTATGAAGTGAGCATAAAACAGAGTTTCAGACACTTCTGTTCACTGTGCACAAGAGAAAAGTGCTTGAAAAGATGCAAGATAGTGAAAAATCAGTGCGGTGTGTTTCTGCCTCATTCATGCCTGCCAATATCATTTTAAAAAAATCAATAGATTGCAATTTGCATTCATTTTAATACATTTGCATAAACTCAGGCAAATACATTGAAAGCTTTGTCCCTAACAATTTTAAAGTTATGCTGAAGCAAAACACCAGCACTGAGAGCTCATTGCAAGCTGTTTCCTTGGGGGGTGGTTAAATTGGACAGGTTTTCCCCTCCCTACACAGTACCACCAGTGCAGCGTGGGCAGGGAGCAGGTCTGGCAGCACACCTGGGAGGGATGGGCACAGCCCTGGCTATGGCAAGGCAACCATTTGGTGAGCCCAGACTGGTTTGATGACTGCAGGTAAGTTCTCAGACATAGACCAGTCTGTACTGTTTCACTCCCACATTTTGGAGCCAAGTGTTAGGTCTCTGAGGAGCTGATCAGCCTCACACTACCTGCAGCAGTTACTGAGCAGCAGAGAGTCCAGGTACATACAAATTTGACATTGGGAGATTTAGACTGAAGCAGGCTAAAAATCTTTCTTCCCTGGACTAAGCCTCTAGACCTGTAAGTCCACCTACTCCCAACTCCCCCAGCAACTGTTTCTCTTTTCAAGGTGTGTTCCATCTCCCAAATCCATAACTGATCAGGTATAAAATTTGTTACAAGCCTATGGGATTGCTTTAAAAAGCCTCAGTTGTGGTGGCTCTCAGTTGTGTTCTTCAGCCAGAGCAGCATTCCCTAATCCTATGATATAACCTGCTACATAGCAGGACTGTCCCGTGCAGAAGGGACCATCCCACTGGTTTAAGGCACCAGGCAAAGCCAAGGAGGCAGGGCAGTGCAGGACTGGCACAGGGAAAGCCACAAGCCCCTATATCCACATTGCGCATCCTGACATCAGCAACCTTCAACCTCATCAGTCAGCCAAGGGCAATGAGCAACAACACCAGAGCCTACCAAGATTTAAGGGGGAAGAAAAGCAGTGCTGCTTACAGGCCTAAATCCAGGAAAACAAGGGTAAAAATGAAGTAACAACTTTTCTACAAAATGTGTAAAATATCACTGAGAGAATAAAATCTGCAGTTGGCTGGAACATAAATAGCAAAAAAACCTCACAAATACACCAAGGCCTTCAACATTGCAGCTAGACCAAAGAGGAGCAATGCATTGGAAAAAATCTTTCAAATTCAGTTCAGAGAAGCTGATTTCTGATGTTCTTCAAACTCAGAGCTTAGAATAATTTTTCCCCCCATAGGAACTTATACAAAAATTACAAAGAAGGAAAAATATATAAAAAGCCAAGAAATAATGACTTTTTAATCTTTGATGATATCTACTCAGAGGGTAACTATCTACAAGGATTGCAAAATTTAACCTATCATTTTCATAGTGACAACAGAATTTATAGATTAAAGATTTATAGAATTTAAACATTTGGAACGAAACCATCTGGCTCCGCAAAAGCCAGCCCCAGACTTAGTGCTTCAATAGCTAGAGCTCTTCTCACTGAACAAAAGCCAAACCTCAAGTCATCAACAGCATCTGGCTATGATAAAGCCTTGCTCCAACACCAACTATTCAGAGATGCTCTGCTAAATTAGCAGGATGTGCCTGAGAAGTTGAACTGCACAGAGGGGTAAGTGGAGACACGGTAGGTGTCCTCTGGGAGGGCTGGGGAAGGTATTGAACATGTGCCTCACTGGGTCAGGAAGAGGATGATTAAAGCTGAGTAGACAGACTAAATTTTTTAAATCTGCTCTCACAGGGGTCCGTCGCTGTCTGGGTGCTTACAGATGTTTCCAGCTGGAGAGGAGGCAGCTCCTGGGAGCAGCCAGTGGGATGTTGCCATGCCAGGAAGGGTGCCAATGCAGCACTCAGCTAAACTTGCCCATGGAAACCACCTCCACGCTCCCTCGCTATCCCCATCCTGGGGTTAACACCCCATTGTCCAAGCCTCAGCAAGGAAGGAGGATCTCCAGGGCTGGGGTGGCCAGAGGCTCACTCCTTACACAGCCACAAGCTCATCACACTGCCCATTTTGAAGCCACTTCTGTTCCTCAGTGGTAAGGTAGAGATAGAAAACTCGAGACAAATCTCTGACATTTTATAACTGCATTTGCACTAACAAATGTAGACGACACATTTATTGACATTGTAACAACTCCTCCAGGACAACTACAGTTTTTTAAAAATGGAAGAATAGAGATAAATCTCCCATAGATATTGCAATGAATCTTACACTGACATCCTAACAGCTCTGATTCAATCCTTGAATAGGGAAGAGCTCATTAAAAATATCTTCCCCAGCCGCTGCATGGGGCCCATGGCTCCTTCAGCCCAGCCCCAGCGACTCCCGCATGCAGCTGGTGATGCCAGACAGGGACAATTTATGGTTTCATGAATTTGATGAAGTGATATATACACTCAGATTAGTATGTTTGTAAGAATTGTAAAGGTTTCAGGCCCAGATTTTGTGAACTACAAGTTTAATTGGCCCGCGATTACTATGACTGCATATGCAAATTAGATCAGTGCAATTTCACATGTAAATGGCCACAAATTGGGCACTGCCGAGCCTGCTGTGGACTCGCTGCCACCCCGCCCGCCTGGTGCTCGAGCCAGCCCCTGAGCTCTCCACACCTGCATCTCGCTGGTGCTGCTGCCCTCAGGGTCCATCGACACAGCTACTTCATGTCACAGTGTCACAGGCTGTGTACAGTGTGGCTGAAAGCTCGAGTCGTGGGCTGGGGAAAGCACAGAGTGAGGCACGGCCAGAGCATGGGAGGTGAGAGGAACTGCAACCCAAAAGGTGAGCCAGCTCTTCTCCAAGGAGGCTGCTTCTCTCAGCTTGTGAAATCCTACCCCAGGCCTCTGCCCAAGGCTTGCCGGTGCTGGTGACTCACCAGCAATTAGAAACAAAGGTTTTACTGAAGTTCTTCATACAGGCTTGGCTGTGCTTCAGAATTATCACAAGTTTTCCAGACTTCAGCGCCTTCCCCCAGGATGCTCCCTTCCTCCTGGGTTTTCCTTCAAGGGAAGAAGTGTCCACAGTTAATGGGAGTCCTGAGCCAAAGGTGTGAAAGTTGAGACTGAGCCCTCATTTTAAGGCAATTGGACTGGTGCATTTCCATCCAAGGCCTGGAGCTTTAGTGCACTGCAGGGCAGTATCCTGATGACCTGCAGGACCAAGAACCTGCCTGGGGGCACCCAGCCTCGGGGCCCAGGGGGAGATGCTGCAGCTACAGCACCTAGGGACACTGTAAAAAAGCCACCCCAGAGCCACCAGATCCAGATCCAGCAGCTTCTGCTCTGTTTCCCTAAATATCTAATTTGCAACTGGATTTGTTGTTCTTTTTAATGAAGACTTCAGATCTTCAGCTATGGACTTGGAGCTCTTCAAAAAGAAAAAATTAAAAGGCTAAAAGCCTAATATTAATGGAGGAAAACAGAACTATGCAAGCCTGAGACTACTAATAACCTATGCAGAGCTATAAACTGATAAAGATTTGCTGGTCTCTAGTAAGAAGCAAAGCACCAAGTGTTTTCATATAATATGCTTTTAAGGAAGACTCCAACATTCAGTCTATCTGAACAAGATGTTTTAGGCTTAGTTTCCTCAAGACTTTTGTGCCATTTATGGACCATTTCTGCATGTAAAACAGGAAATTAGTGCACTGAAAATGACTTATGCACCAAATTAGTCTGTTTTCATACCCACAAAATCCCAAAGCAGCTGTATTTAACTCTGACCCAAGTCTTCACCTCAGGGGTGAATTACCTAGAGAAGCTGGAGTCAGATGGAAAAGCATTTGCAGCTTTAGGAAGCTTATTTTACACATTCACCAGTAACTTCATTTTGTGGAAACAAGGGCAGATTTGGTGCACGTTGTGCCATGACCCAGAGTGGCAGGAACCATTCCCAGAGCACCAGATCCCCACAGTGCTGCTGCTTCTTCTGACCATTTCTGTTATTCTCATGTCTTTCCATTTCAGATGAGCCCTAAATATATACTCCAAAATAAAAAATGAATCCAGGGTATCCAACCTCAAGAACTTGCATATGTCACAGCGCCGTGCTTCCCATGCCGTGCTGCTGCTGGGCTGTGAATCTCCTGCAGGAACAGGGACACATCTTGGTATCCCTCATGAGTCTCCTTCCACATTATCATCCCGTGCCTCACATAGAAAGGAAAGCTAAACCTGGAACGTTGTACAACAGCATCCCAGACTATGGAACTTTCCCCCACTCATTTTCTGGGCAGCTTCCAGAAATATGAAGATCCTCCTAGTGCAGGAGGCACCACTCAAAACTTCCCTGTAACTGTTGCTCAGCCTCTGGTGTGGGTTAGCCTTCAGGAGGTCACGAGCAAGAGCTGGAATAGAAATTTGCTTCTTTTGCTCCCTTTAACTCAATGCAATCTCCTCTGTTTACATCTGCAAGCTAGATCAGCAAAAACATCCTGCACAGATGAACTCTACAAGTACATAATAAATAAATAATAACAATAACAGTTTGTGTTAATATAGCACCTCTAATCCAATTATCTGAAAGCTCTTTGCAAATACTAATTAATTAAGTCTTGCAACACCCCTGTGACATAGGTTATTATTATCCCCATTTTATATATGATAAACGGGAGTCACCAGAATGTGCTTCCCTCGAGCACAGTGTTAACAGCACGGCCAGAGCCCTCAGGCTGGGCTCCAGCACCACGTGTCATATTACTCTGAAAAAGGGGGGTTTTGGTAAAAACTGTCACACTGCAAGAGCAGAAAGGTGGGAAACTTCCCAGCCGTTACAACATACCACCAGAGCCAGCCCTCACACACAGCCAAGCACCAGGCTCCTACTTGCTGCTTTCCTGCCCCAGAGGATCCCTGCAGGCCTGCAGATCCACACACAGAGGGAAGATGAGGTCACACCTTACCTCTCCAGCCAGCAGCACAGCATGAAGCAATAATTATTTGCTTTGGGTCTACTCCAAGGCCAGGACTTCAAAACAAAGAGGTGTAGGGCAAGAGCTCAAGCCCCAAAAAGGTTCATAAGCACACAGGACTCTTTTATGCCTTTTGTTCCCTCCAGGTGCCATGAATTTCAGCATCCCCTGAAAAAAAATCTGTAATTTATGACAGGTGGAGCCATTTGTGTTTCATCAGCAAATGGCCCATCCCAAAAGGGGAGGTGGATGGAGGTTGGAGGGAGTGGGTGCCTCTCTAGGGCTCCCTCACCCTCTTGCCCATGGCAGCCAGGGAAGCTTGGCCTCAGCACCAGCTGCACAGATAGTCTGCCCTGGTGCCTTTTACGTGTCTCAGCAGTTTCAATACTCACTTTATTCATCAGCCTTTAAAAGAGATTCTAACATCAACTAATTTTTTAACTTGCATTATATGAAAAATTAATTGTTAGAAAGAAAGACAGTTGCTGCTCACTCTCTGTGGAAAGCAGGCTGAGTTACTTTACATATCAGGAAAGTTGAGGCAAAATACCTCTGAAAATGACCTTTTTCTGCTCTCTCTTGACTGGGAAACACATTTGAAGGGCTTTGAATTTGTTACAACTACTTTACACCAACACTTTTTAATTATCTGCTGTAGGCTGGGAGAGCCGTTGCAGATCCCTGGACCAACTGTCCAAGTAAGGGACACTTTGGGCTGGAGCGTGGTTGGAGCCATCCATCACCTTGTTTCAACTTACCCCAACACCAATGAAATAGTGTGAAAATTTTACATTCCAGTTGTATCTTTTCAGGAACGTGCTGACTTTCACCCCAGAAGTGTGTTTCTTTCAAACCCATCCCCACTGAGCACTGAGCCGTGGGCTGCTCAGTAGTAATGGGGGGAACCACCCTTTCATCTGCAATGAAATCCATCCTCCCCGTTTTTAACATCCAAGTAATAAAATTCACACAGCTAAATGAAAGATGTTGTTAATTATTTTATGGACTCGTTGCCAATTCATTCTCTCCCGTGTTATACTGAGGTCAGTTGAGTGCTGCAGCTCGTTCCCTGCTTCCCCAGCAGCACCACATGTGTAATGCACAGAAAAACGGGCAAGAAGGTGTATTGCTTTAAGTCAAACAAGATAAGGTGTGTTTGCCGGTTGATTACTAAACCTAGGAAAGATCAAACAGTTCCAGTGGAGGAGAACTGGGTACGGCAGCTCATAGCAAGTGCTGTGGCTAATTCCAGACCAAAGGGGAAGCAGGATAAGAGGAAATTTATGAGTAAGCTCTTGAAGTAATGAAACGAAAGTAATGCTGATTGGCCTCATTTGCAGCAGTTCAAAAGCTGATCAGCATCACTGAAGTAGTGAAGGATCAACTGACAATCATTTCCGTGGTGAGGAGAGTGGAGCTGACCCACAGAACACAGCGTGGGGGGTCCAGGCATGGGGGGCCACAGCTGCTGGATCCCATGTTCCCTCCCAGCATTGCCTGGACATCCCGCTGGCCATGCTGGGGCAGCAGCCCGGCTTCCTTGGGAAACAGGGTACACGGTGGTGAGTGATGACCAGAGCAGCTCACCAGCTCTTTTTTTGCCTCTCTGAAAAGGGGGGACAAAGCCGGAGGGCAGGCGAGTGCCCAGGGGTACCTGCCAGGAGATGAGCACCATGCATGGAAAACACTGCCCTAGGGCAAAGAGGAACCTCTGGCCAGATGTGCTTCACAGGGATGGAATGTTGGCTGAGATCCCACCAACTGCTCACCCTGTCCTTGGAGGTCAAGGGGCCACCTGGGGCTATGGCAGCCCAAGGGGAGCATGGCCTCTGCAGCACATGTTTGCCCAGTGTGGTCAGGGCTGTGCATAACCAACAAATCAGCATGGAAGCCAGTGAATCTTCAACTACTCTAAAGCCTATTTTTTTGGATTAAGGACATTTCTCCCCAACAATTTGCAGTGTGCTCCCCCAGAAATGGGGCAGGACGGAAGAGCGGCACATTTGTTTCTAATATACCTTTGCTTCAAGACTGAGTTTGACCCATGTCCGGGTCAGAATTGTATGGGTATACGTTATTTGTGAACATGGAGCCATCTGGAAAACATGTGATTCCACTGAATCTGGACAAAACCATCTGCCTATATGTTGCACTGACGCCCTGATGGAACATGCAGTTTATGGAAATGTTTGTCTCTTCCTGGCTGATGTACTGTGTTATGACTAATTTCTGTAGGCCACATTGCATTAAGTCAGGATGTGCAGTGAAAACAACATGCCTGATAAAATCTTATGTGAAACAATGAAATGTAATATGTACATTTTGAGACCGTGGAAGAAAAAAAAATGGCCTTTTCCATCTACACATTTATTTAAGTCCTTATGCAAGCAGAAAATCGCTGACCATAAACAAATACGTCCAAAAACGTTTTTCCAGTAGTAGTTCACATACCTGGGAGGAAAAGAAAAGATGAACCCCAACTGAGCCAAGTGGTTTTGAGCTTTGTATTTTGACACTGGACACAGTGGTTTAGTGTAGTCACTGTAATGGGGAGAATTCTAATCCACAGCTGCACCAGCTGTTCTAAGGGACAAAATGGTTGTGCCTCCGTGAGTTGTTTTCACGCCAAACTTCATTCACGTGGAGAACAAAATCACCTAAGAGTACCAAGAGTTCCCGGGTGTCCGTGCGGAGGCCCCGGGTGGGGCTCTCGTGGCCGGGCAATTTCCTGCACGACAAACTTGTAATTTTGTGGTGGTGGGGACGGAACGGTGAGGGTGCAGGCTGGAGTCTGCGGGGGCCGCGGGGGGGATGCGGGTGCCGCGGGGAGGACGCGGGGCTCGGCGGGGCCCGGCGCGGCCCACGAGGTGGCAGCAGACCCTTTGGAATGCGGCGGCGGGGCCGGCGGCGGGCGGGGGCTGTGCGGGGACAGCCCGGCCCCCGCCGCGGGACGAGCCGCCTCCCGGGGGGTGTCACGGTGCGGCGGGACCGGCGGGGTCCTCTGGCAGTGCTGGCCGGTGCGGAAGCAACCCCAGGCGGCACCTGGGGCGGCGGGGAGCATCCCCAGGTGGTCTTGGGGACGTGCGGGAACACCCCCAGGCGGTACTTGGGGCGGTGCGGGAACAATTCCCAGGCAGTACCGGAGCATCCCTAGCATCGCGCGGAGCATCCCCGGGGCGGTGCGGGAACATCCCCAGGCGGTCCCTGGGGCTCGCTGTGAGGCGCGGGGGGCTCAGCGCTGCCAGGTCTCCAGGCCCCTCTGCCACCCACTCCGGGATGCCCCTTCCCGCTGCCGCACTCGATGCAGCTGCTGCGGGGCTGCCGGTACGAGAAGCAACTTCTCGTTGTTGAGACCTTTTAAAAGTCACAACAGGAGAAAATTGTGCCTAGAATACCTTTGCTTCCCGAGAACAAACCCTGGGGGGAGGGGGAATGGGGGGCAGCCTAAGAGGCTCTCGGGGTGGTGGGAGGCTGGGGCTTACATGGTCCCTCACCCACCCCATGTGCCACAGGCAGAAAGAGATTCCTCTTCTCCTCTTTTATTTGCCAGCTGGGGCAAAATTAAGACATTTCCCACGAGGTGCGTCCAGGGACCAACCATCACAGTTGCAGCAGGCATCCTCTGGGAGCCGTGTCCTCAGGCGCCACAGACAGGGGGACACGGGGCTGTGACACGGCCCGAGCAGGCAGGAGGGCCCAGCCCTGGCTGGGACAAGCGGGGCTGGCTTTGGCTGCAGCCACAAGGCACTATCAGCGATGCAAAGCCAGAGAGGGCATTATCAAAATTCAGCGGCTGGTACCTGTCATCGGGGAACTGCCGGGTGATGGCAGATGGAGGAAGGAGTTTTTCTTTATAAACGGAGAATGCAGACGTGGAATCGCTGTCCACACTGATTTTCCCCCCAGAAGAGCTCACGCGCTGATAGAGACTGCTACACATATCCTCAATTAAGCAGTCAAGACCTGCTGAATAATAAATGAGCACAGAAAGGCCTCGGCTGCAGCTGGGACCGAGTCCCCGGGTAGCTGCGGCGAGTGCAGCAGGCACACGCTGCGCTGGCAGAGCGCTCCCAGCCCCCGGCTTTGCCAGGGAAGTTCGTCTCTGAAGAGCCAGTGCCTTCTCCCTCATTTATCCCCCCTTGCCTTCCCACCCAGCCGACAGACCCAAGCATCCCAGCATTCTCATCCCTCCCCTCTCTGCTCAGAGCAGCTACTTCTCCGGCCACCTCTGCATCTCCGATAGACAGACCACTGCCCACTTTAAATGAGCTGGGGAGGTTACATGTACATACATGAGATAAAGTAAAAGGTAATTAAAAGATATGACCTACATCAAGCAAGCCCATCAAGTGCCTGTTACATTAAATGAGGTGGATAAGTCCTGCATCCTGCTTAGTTTTAGCATTTATTTTTGGGCAAAGCATGGGCACAATGGCAGTTTACTTCCCCTCCCCCCCAATACCTTGAGTGGCAATATAACTTTGTTTAAAAGACTGTAAGGAGCAGAGAAGTGAAAGGAATGAATCTGAGGTTATTGCTTGAGTGGGCAGGAGAACATGAAAATTCAAAACATCCCAGCAGCCTATAGATATAGACCAACTCCTGGCTGTTCAGGCAAATGATTGTTCAATAAATGCAAATGGACAAAGCAAAGCATCACTGAACTTGAGAGATAAAGGTCCCCTAACAATAGAAGCTTTTTACAGCATTGAGTCCAATTTTTTTTTCCTGTTTATATAAGTAAAACCCAATTTGAGCAACTGGAGCATCAGCTCTTTACAGTGAAAGATAATTTGTCTGGAGCAGCCAATAAGATCATGTAAGAACTCCTAAAGAAAGCCCAAAATATGTATCCTCATTTCATTAATAAATGGCTTGAATCCAAGCATAAAAATGATGTGACTTTAATGGTTTCTCCAACTGGTAGCCACATTCCTTGTTAGCAAGAGATCCCATGTGGGAACATTAAAGTGAGACATCCCCACACAGGCTGGGATTGATGAAACGCAACCTAGCAGCTTCAGCATGCATCAGAGGATGAAGCTTTGTAATAAAATATTCAGCAATTCAGCCCTAAATGATTCTGTACCTGCTGGGTGTCCAGATTCTGAAACTGGGATTTAAATATCTTTATATTTCTAAGTGCCAAATTTCTATAAGTAAATATGAAATCAAATGTCAAAAGCTGATAATTATGACCTGGCTGTACTTGGAAGTCAAACTGGATAATTTCAAACCGTATTTTGGCTTAGTCCAGGAAAACCATCAAAATCTAGCATCTCTTTGTGAATAAATCTTTGTGAAGTTGGCATGCCACAGGTAGGAGAAGGGTCACATGATATGGTACGTTCTCATTTTTTGCTTCAGTAGACTCATTTTTTATTGAATAGCAGAGTAAATATTTAAGCAAAACTAGTGTAAACTGCTGGCAGGTATGCCATGCTAAGTAGCAATCATTTACTTTTAAATAATTAAAAGTCAATATACAAGCATAGCATTCTTGTTGCAATGAGGCACACGGTACCACCGCTCTGCCTACATGTCACTTCAGAGCTTGATTTACTAACAAAGCATTTAGTTCAGCTCATTTGGGGAAAAAAAAGGGAAAAAATAAAAAAAGAGAGGTTTTTAAAAACCCATCCTCTGTGTTGTGTGTGATTGCAGGTATTTTGGCTACACAAACCCCAGCTATTTATGAATAAGGCTGAATCTGCATCACTTGTGGGGTTGGTAAGGACAGCCTTGATTTCCTTTGCATTATGCATAGTGGAAGTGTCAGGATGGCTCTGATGGTGTTTAATTAAATATTTGGCAGTGTTTAATTAATTAAATATTTAAACATTAAATACTAAATAGGATGTGATATCTGCTTAGTGGACATTATGTCTCAATAGCCATTAGTCATTAAATAGGACTCAAATTGGCCCTAGAAGACTCCCCTTAGCTAAGCAAGGTCTTAAGTACATGCACTTTTGGATCTTCATTAATAAGTAATAGAGGCCAATTCAGACTATGTAGCAACACAGAGATCCCCATTAACAGAAATGTTAACGTCTCTGTTTGAGACCAGGCTCTCCAGTCTAGACAGCAGATGAGATGCTCAGAGAGGAGGGGTGGGATGTGGCTCCTCTGGCGATGTACGGGATTGTGGCCAGGGTGGGAAGGCAGCAACACGAGAAAGCCCCACTCTGGCTGTGGGATGCCTGCTGGCACCTTTGCAGGGAAGGACAAGGGTGTTGCCTGTGGTCTACCAGCACCACAATGTCTATATGGGACTATTTGGGGTTAACTTGAGGGGATTTTAAATTAATTACATGATTTAGTGTTCGCACACACTTATGCTCGCTGCAAGAGCCCTGCTCACCCAGGGAGCCATGTACAGCCACCTCGATGTAAATGAGAATCAGTCTCCACACAACCACCCTCTGCCAGATTCCCACAGGCGTTCCCCGCGGGCTGATTCAGCCAAACATTACCACATGCCAGGACTCTAAGCCCACGCTCTTCCCAGAGCATCCAGAACAGCTCACACGCTGGAAACCAAGCGCATGCACAAGCGCCTGGTGAAGCTTGGTCTATAAAAGCGAGGGGGACTGATGTTTAAAGATTTTTCTGTAGTATATTTGTAGCAGGAAAACAACATTTTAGAGGCTCCTGCAGTTTTGAATTTGCTGTTTCATTATTCTCTATTCCCTAGATAACCACTAGTGGCAAACACTTCATACTTTTCACCTCAGTGGTATTTTTGGTAAGATTTATCATTTTTACCATTATATCCAGTATGCATTCAAGCGCATATTCACAGTGCCTTTCAACACTGGGCTGCTTAGCAGGGGTTTTGTAGCCCACACAGGTGGGGCAAAAGGGATTTTGGCTCCCTAAGGATGTCAAACAATCCCAGCACCCACCCTGCCAGCAACCTGGAGCTTTTCAGGAAGTGATTGTAACTTAAAGCAACTCTGAGATAATTTTAAATGATGCTAAAGTTAAATTAAAACCCAGCAGGGAGATCCCTAATCAGCTCAAGAATCCTTTTCTTTGGGGATCTGTGGTAACATGCCACGTGCCATCAATGGGACTTGTGGAAGGGCAGTGGTGGGCAGCCAGCAGGACCGCTGCCAGGGGCCCCGTGTGATCCTGTCCCTGTACTTCTTCCAGGCTTCAACATTCATAGATCTTCCGTGCCTTCCAGGTTGCATACACATCAGTAATCAGATTGTGCTTCTGCCTAGTAGTTTTTACTTGAAATATCATTGAGTTAGCTCTTGAGGGATTTGTGTCTGGTGACATATATATTGGTACTGAAGTCAGAGGTCACCTATTGCAAAGATCATCTTGATAGGATGATTATGAGAAAAGCCATGCTGGTTAGAAGACCCTCTAACTAGATTTGGTCTTCTTCTTTCAGCGTCACATTAGAGAGTCCTGCTTTCCCCCTCAGTTTTAGTGATCCAATCTTTCTTCTTCTGAATTTCTCCCTTGGGAGCTTTCTACACAGACATTTTAATATATCACACTATTCTCTGCAGAAATCATTTGCTCAATGAAGAGACTGGATTTTTTTTAATTGTAATATTAGCAGTGTTCAACAGCAGCCACGATGCCCACACCTATGCCTGGCACAGGCTGGGAATGGCTGGTCCTGGGTTAAAGCCATCTCAGCAGTGAGTCAGTCCTTTCACCTTCATGTTTCCACTGTGAACAGCTCCCAGGGCAGCTGGGACCAGCTTTGGAGAGCACGATGTAGCTGCTGGGAGCAGCACTCTGCAGAAGACATTCCTCCACCATTTTGCTCCATGCAGACTCCAGCTGCACCTTCTGTAGGTTTTAAGAATTTGTCAGTGATGGGATAGGCACAATAAAGCAAGCACCCTAACAAATATTAAGCAGCACAGTCAGATGCTGAATTGCCAGCTAGCAAACTGCCAAACACAGGTCTGTTTTTCAGTTTCAACTTGATGCATGGTGTCAAGCTGTCAGAAGACACCGTCTGCAGAACACAAAACAAGGATCAGTGCCACACTTCCTAACAATGCAGACAGCCTGCTCAGCATCCTCTGCCCACACCACCTTCCCAGGTGGCATGAGGTGAGGCCACAGGAGCTGCAGGTGGGCCGCATTGCTCCTCACACTCACTGCTCTCCCAGTTATTTTTCCTGGTAGCTTTGCATGCTTGTTGCATGCTGTTAAAAGGCTTTTCATTTCCTGACAATTTATAAATATGTATTGGGCCTGAAGGATGAGGGTAAAGCAACTGCTGTTTCTTTTTTTAAAGAAAATTAAACATGACAAACTTAGTTATTCATGCAAACCATCCGCCTGTTATCTCTGATTATGCAGGATCCAAATGGTGAGGCTGAGTGAATGAGTGCATTCATCAAAGTAAACTGTCAGAGGCAGGAACACCGGGTTTAACCTACCCCTACCTGTTCTCTTTTGTACTTACATTCCATCATCTTCAACAGGCAGTGCAGTTGCCTGGTACCAGGAGCACCTATTTCACTACTGTCTCTCTATTTAAGGGGTTAATTAGCCTCCAGAAAACAGAAGAAACCCTGCATGTAGCGCTCTCATGCTTTAAAACATCGCTTCACCAGGATATTTTAAGCTCATGGGCCAGACCATATGGTATTTCAGGAACAGAAGCTGGAAGCACAGTGCACATGTGTCCCTGCGCACACCCCGCGCTCGAGGAGGTGCGGTGTCTCGTTAAGCCTTGGCATGCAGGCACGTGTATGTGTGTGTGGGAGAAGTGGAAGTAGAAATAAACTTCACACACTGGAAAGTGACAGATTGATTTCCACCCATCCACCAACCTGCCTCGCAGCAACACAGAAAACCTGGGATACGTAAACATGAGAAAACAAGAAAGATTGTATCACACTGTCTGAAATCTGTGGCAAGTGCCACAGTTCGCTTGTCTGTTTTAATCCAGAGAAGCTGCTTCAGACATCAGTTCTTATTCTCAGGAACAGCTTTGATGTATCTTATGAGGAAGATCCCCTTTACCTGGCTTGGGAGGAGGCTCCTGTGCTTGGGGCCAGGTCCCTTCCAGAGGGGCACACTTGGATCATCTGTGCAAAATCTGCAAGTTCCTTAGTTACAAGTTGTCCTTTCTTCTTCCCTAAAAACATTACCATTGCATTGAATGGTACCTGCTGCTTGGATGACGCCCAGGGAATCACTGAGACCCCACCCCTGTCCTGCACTGTCCTTCACTGTCAATCCTACTCACTTCAGTGCAAACCAGGGGCCAGAATTTTAAGCTTTTGGTGGCACTGATGGCAACCTCCAGCCCTGTGATGCTGTGCCATGCCAGGGGGGTCAAACTGGCCAGGGATTTTCAGGGTGAGCTGGAGGGCAAGGAGGACTTCTTGCACCTTGCAATACTTCTGTGGTACAATATAATGCTCTAGCACCAGGGAAAAGCCACAGCACTCTCCCAGAGTGATTTACACTCTATTTGAGTCAGTGTGACAGCAGGACTACTTAACGCTACCCTCCGCCCCCACTGTTAGAGAATTATGACTTTAAACGCTGAATATGAATCAAAAATTTCCTTTCCATTCAAGTCCTCCTTCTGCCCTTCTTATCTGACTCATTTCCAGGCTGCCCACTGACCTTCATGCTAATTGATCATTACTAATAGATAAGGGTAATGCAGCTTTTGAACTGTGCTTACTGTGTGCTCTGTACTTCTTGATTGGCACGGGCTGCATTTTTTTGCCTGGTGGACTAAGATCATCTGAAATTAAATCTGAAGCCAGTGGACAATACCCTGCACACTGGAGTGAGCTGCCATGCTGCTACAGGCATTGCCTGAAGTGACTGGAAAAGCCCAGTTCCATCTGAGGTGGGCATTTGTAGGAGGGTGGGTGATGTGGGCTCTTCTCTAACATGCCCTGGGTGTCACCAAGCCCTCTTACACCACCGCATCTCCCAGGAAGGTATCTGGATTCACTGCTTGGAGTCACTGGTTGCACTTCCTCGGAGCCTGAGGTGCTTCACAGGTGTAAGCTCAGGAAGCCATGCAACACCCTGAGTATCCATCAAGCTGAGAGATATCTGCCTTTGGATACAGTGAACTACAAAGGATTTAAGTGACTTGTCAGGAGTTATCGGGAGAGCCCGAGGCACAGCTCAGAACACAGTTGCTGCCCGTAGACTCCTCTGCAGCTATCAGATAATGCCAGCCCTCTGCAATGCACTAATACTGAGGAGCACATTTCATACACAAATGGATTATTACTGGAATCCTATAGATAAAGCCATTCATCTTCTGAGGCCCTTGGGAGTCTGAGTAGTTAATACACATCACAGCAGAGTGATACATAAAGCGTGCAACACAAAGGCACAGTGAGAGGCATGTGTAGGAGTGTTGAAAGGGAGAGAAGGACCGGAGCAGGAAAGCAAATCTATGTGAGAGACACAGGCGTACACACAAGTTCACCAAACAAAGCAGATCTTCAAGCACTTTCGGGTGAGGTCTTCAAAAATATCAACATGAGACAAAAACTTCAAACTCCAACTTTTCAGCCACCAATTTCCTTGGAAAGGCTGTCACCAATTCACCAATGACCAGCCCCTGTTCTCAGACTTGCACATGCATGGGAGCAGTTGCAGGTGGAAGCAGGTGCTGGTGACACACATTCCCAGCCTGCCTACCCCAGGTGTTTGTACATCAGCCCCTTTACCCAACCACAGTGACAAAAGTAAGAGCAGAAATCCCAATACCCCATTTTCACCAGCTTACACCCTGGTGATGAGCACTCTAAGAACCCATTTCAGGCAGAATAGAAAATAAATGAAGGAATAAAAGAGGTTGAGTCACACATCTCACATCTCAAATATGCCTTGCACAAATCGGCCGTGATGAATTGTTGTATGAAGTCTGGGCAAGGCTCCTCGCTGGTCAGAATACAGATAAAGCATGTGTGGGCTTCTCACATGTTAAACAGAGCTCATTAAGGGAAAGATGCTGTTTATCCTTTTAATTCTGACCACATCATTCACTTGTCATCTTATTGAGACCCTATTTTTCCCCAGACTGGCAGGTGATATGATTGCATTGGCCTCGATACAATCACAGTTCACACTCTGCTCCACAATCCAGCAGCAGTGACCAGAGCTTTTGTGCTGGTGCAGCTGGGAGAGCCGAGTGCCTGCGCACGGACATCCCTCCCCGGCAGAACCACACGGCCAGCATAGAAACAAAACCGGGCAACTTTCAGGCCATGAATATACATCCCGTTCAAAGCAAAAAAGGAGGCTCTCCAGCAGCAATGCCAAACATGCAGATTAGTGACAATGCTTTCCCTGTGAAAATGGCCTTGCTGAGTCCAAACACGTTCTCCCGAGATGCCAGATTTTGTAAGTTAGTAAAAATGTTGAGCTGTCTGTTTGTTTTAAACAATTATGTCAGCTCTGCAAGGAAAAATATGTCCCCTCGCCTGACCTCCTCATGCTGTTAGGTAGGGCAGTTTTTGGCTGGCTCTTGCTTTAACACAGACATTAGGGGACAGCTGGAGAGTTTCCTTGGGAAAAGCAGAGCACAGCCAGTGAGGGGAGAGGTGGAGGGACCAGCAACACCACTGGGCTCTTGCAGCAATGTGTGTTACCACCTGCTGCATCACAGCAAAGACCTAATACCCCAACAGAGGTACAAGCCCTGGTCAGGATGGGTTTAAGTCCTCACTACCAAGTAAAAACAGACCTGCTTTCAGAAGGCAACCCTTTAAATAGAAGATGTCTGGTGCCACACTTTATTAGAAATATAGCCCTAGAGACAAGACAAAGGAGGTTATTGTTGCTTCTCCCATGTCTCTCCCCAAAACGGGAGCTAGAGAGATTAAGGAAGAGGGAAAGTGAGATTAAATGATTTATCCTAGGTCACAGGAGAAGTTAGTAACAGAACCAGGAATTGCCTTGGGTGCCCACTCAGTACATTAAGCACAAAGTCAACCTTTTCCACAGCAGCAGGTCAGAGGCTGTGTCAGGCAGCCTCTGCACTGGAACAGCCTCTCAGTGCCTGGCACTGGGCTGCTGAGCAGAAAACGCTGTCAATGGCCAGAGCAGAGCAGCATATTTACATCAGAGCTCATAGAGGCAAACACCCATTGCTATCTTATGATTTACACCAAACACACCATAGCCAAGCTCAGCCAGAGGAGCCCCTCCCTCCACCACTTTTCCAAAGGATGCTCAGCTGTATCCAGGGGAGCTACACCAGCATCCCATACCAATGGGACCAGGCTAGAGCCAGCCTGCAGGATGTTTTCTCATGAGAGCAAACACTTGAATTTTTCCCCATTCAGTAAAACAAGTCACACAAATGCAGCTTACCCTCGGGCTGATACCTGATGTGACACCACATGAGGCTCCCAATCTGGAAGACACACAGGAACACTGTTGGAACAAACCTGGGCTAGATGACAACAGCCTTCAGCCAGCTGCAATGGAAATAAAACTAGAGGGCAACCTAGTGACAATGCTCATACAGGCATATCCTAAATATTTCATCACCGTTATGTCCAGGGCACATCTAGGCAGCCTTCTGGTATGCAGAAGATGAGGTTTGGGAAAGCCAAAAAAGGCCAGAAAGGTACTGGGTGTTGTGCTGAAATGGTTGATTACAGTACAAGCCAATTCTGAACAAACGGAGGGAAAAAAAAACCAAGAAAAATCAACTGTTCTTCAGTTTTGCACTGCATTGGAGGGACTGAGATGGCACATCTGGGAGTCCCTGGGCCACACAGCTCCTGGACACTCTGGTATCTCAGCCTGCTCTGAAGGTCTCTGCTCACACAGAGCTCTCTGTCCTGAGTACAGAACCTCCTGCACCTTTCAACTACTAATCCATAAAAGTAGCTCCTCAGGATGCAGCTGCATATGAAAGCCAACAGCTGTCCCAGCTAAAACACAGTGGAAAAGTGTGTGCATGAAATACACAGTGGTTATAAAAGGTATTTCTCAAGTTTTAATCATGTGAAGAGAGAAGAGAACTGTACAACAAATCCAAAAGCCATGACACTTCTGACACTGATGTTTCCACTTCCAAGCTGGCAGCAGGTGAGGACAACATGGTTTGCTTTTTCCAATATTCAGAGACAATTTAGCATCAAAAAAATCTTTCAGAGTGATCACAGTCCAGGAGAATACATCTAATTCCTTCTAAAATAATTTGGAGCTTCACTGGGTAGAAAACTGCTATTTCTGCTCCAATGCCAGAGAATTCCATTTTTAATTATAGAAATTTCTGTTATGCACAATTATAATATTCTTTCCTATTCTCCCTCACTCTTAGTTTGAACACACTATTAGCTTTTTAAACTACTGCTATGCATTGGGCAGACACAGGTCACTCCTGCTGCAGAGGAATGTCAATGTTCCTGCATCCTGAATCAACTCGACCAAATAACAGAGGATGAAGCATCTTTTCGGTATATTCCAGGACAATTATCCTAACAATCAATGATGGTTTGGATGCAACCTTCAGTCAGGTGAAATTAGATCATAAAAATGTTAAATACCTTCTCCAGAGCACAGATATATGGACTGATGCCTTGTGGAGAGAATGTAAGCTGAAGACCAAACTTGGTGAGCAGGCTGAGAAAAGCCACACAAGGATCCACAGCAGAAGTTGGAAAATAAAACCCCTTTGCTATTGCCTGTGTTTGCAACATGAGGAAATAAAGGGATAAATTCTCATGTCCCAGACCAATAAACACAAAATTATCTTTACACAATAATTAATCATCCTGTAGAACGAATCACCTGGACCAAAAAAAAAAGAAAAAAAAAAATCAACCTGTTTCTGAGGAGCTGTTGGGGCAGCAGCTGGAGGCTTGCAGCTCAAACCTGTCCTGGTCAGATGAAATCAAAAGACTCCAAACACAAAGGAGTGTGTCCAGACCCACATCCCAAGGATTAGTGTTTGTAAAGGTACAAAGATGATGAATCAGTTGCTTTAATCTGTGGCTGCATTAAACAGACTGTCTCTGTACATTTTAGTACCTGCTTTTTCAGTTCCAGCAGGAATTTAGTACCTTTGCTGATCAGAATCGATAACTTTAATTGGTAGTTTGTAGTTAGGCACAAGGTGCATTGACACTGATGGAAATTAGTTGCTTAATTTACCAGCCACACAGGGGAGTGTGCTGGGAAAGGCAGTGGGAAAGCCAGGGAAGGCTGCTGCTCTCCAAGCCCCATTCCTCAGGTGTGGAGGGATTGGACAGGACAGTGCTAACGCTGCCAGGCAGCAGGAGGGTGTGCAGGCAGCTGGCTCAGCATGCCCAGAAGCCCAGGCAGTGGCCACATCACTGTGTGAGTGGACACAAGGGCACAGAGCAGTCAGGTACAAGTGCCAAGGAGAGCAGTGACCCACTTGCTGCCCAGGGAGCTCAGAGCACATGGCCTGTGCCTGAGCACCTGAGGGAGGTGGGCTCCCAGTGTCACCAAGCACAGACAAGCTGCTCTGTAGCATCAAGGGTTTACATGCATCAAGCTCCTTGAGGAGGAAACCTCTCCTTGTTACTGACCAAACACAAACCAGAGCTCCACAGGCAGAAAAGGAGGCAGTGCCTGCACACAGGGAGCCTGGAAGAGAGCTCCCAGCTGCCAGAACACCCATTCCATAGTGTCAGGGATCCACCTCTGGCATCTGCTCTATCAACAGGCTCCGCTCATCACCCTGAAGAGGCTGCATGCATCAACCCACCCAGCATCTTCCAATTAAGCTCTTTTGGTACAGATCAAAATTAAAACACAGCTACCTTGCAGGCACATTTGAAGCCCTCACTAGCCAGCAACGAAAGGGTCCAGGCTGGCCCTGTTCCCTTTGAAGTGTGCCTGCTGGCTGTAGGTTTCTATAGTGCTTGCTCGCAATTACAGCACTTTTCAACTTCTCTCTCTTTTTTTCCTTTAATTTAAATAGATTGAGAGGAATTAAAAAACCCTCATCAATCAGATTTATCAAATAAAACTGTAGAGGTAGGGCCAGCTGCAGCTACACATGTCAAAGTCAGCTGCAGATATGAAAGGAAAGGCTGTAATTCATAGGGTGCTCAGCTTTTTAAGGGTTTAGCAGCAAAGCTAATCCCACTGCTATATTCCTATACCTACAGAGATGCCTGTCTCTGAGCTAGGCAAGGATTGGTCCCTGCATACACAGGTCTGGACTCTGCCCCCTGTAAAAGGGGGTGTCTGTGCTGTGCTTGCTGCCTGGGCATGCTCTTCACATTCTGCTGCAGTGTCTCGGGGTTCGAGAAGGACTCGAGAGTCTTTTGGTTTCTTTCCTTGTCCTTACAAGTGTGTGGCTGAACAACCTGGATACATCCTCTGAGACAATATGCAGAGTTCACTCTAATTGTAAGAGTTTGAGTGAAAGAGAAAAGAGTAATGACAAAACTTCCCATTGATTAATAGGGTCAGTATTCCACCAGCCTGTGCAAACTTTGACTCACCAAGGTCTACTTTTGTTGAATTCCATTAGCTGAGTGACAACGCAGCCAAAGAAATGCAGAAGCAGGTAACATCCCCAAATCCTTGCATAAGGATCATAAGGCATGGGTGAGAGCAGTCTTGAAGGGGCAGAAGCTGAAAATGATGATGAGGAATAGATATCTTGGGAATGGAGAAAGTCAGAGGTGGAGCAGTCTTCACTCATTCTGTTAAAAATTACTGCTGTTACCATGTAACCTCCCAAATGCCACCGTTCTGGGACACAAGTGATGCCACGATTCTTCTGCAGGCCCTGTTGACCACTGCTGTTTGCAAAGTCCCTGATCACAAGCCTCCTTTTGTCCTGTCAAAGTGTCAGGGGAGCACTCAGGAAGCTCAGCATCCTCTCCCTCTCCTTCTCCACATCGCTGTCTGAACAGCCAGCTCTGTGCAAAGAACAACCCCACAGCTGCTGACTGCAAATAACAAGCCTTTCCCTGTTAAAAATCCCAGGATATTCAGGGACAAACATGTGTGTTTGTGCATAATGAGAGACACTCAGGGATGCAAAAGTGCAGAGGTGCTCCATGCTTTTTCTCATCATTATTTTAATAAAAAAGTAGGAAATCTAAGAGGAAAGACAAGGGCTTTCCCAGCCCACCTGAAGTCACGCGCAAGCCTGGCACAGGGGCTCTGCCCTGGCCTCTCTTGCCCCTGAGGGCCCATGGAGATGAACCATCCCACATCCTCAGCCTCCAGCCCACCCCACTGGGCCAGCAGTGATCACCCAGGGCATCAGATGGCCTTGCTCTGGTGCTACTGTGCAGTTTAATGCAGAGCTGCTAAGACTGAAAAGTACCAGCTGGCTGGGCTGACATCAAAGCCCATTGGGTTTTCCACCACACAGCAGAAAGACACAGCAACAGCTCAAGCCCTCTTTGACCACTCCCTGCCAAATCCTGCTACCAGGGTCCCCTCTGTGGGGATCCCGTACTGACTCACCTGAGTGCCCAGCAAAGCTGCTTTCTGCAAAGGCAGGCGCTTCAGCATCCATTGACTTCTCCAGCAGAGGTTTCCAGCCACATCTCACACAGTAAAGGCTCTCAGTCATCACTCGCTTACAAAATTGAGCTGATTTCTCAGGCTGCTGCCAGACCCTCATGTCCTCCAACAGACTCCATCTGCTGGATTTTTTAGACAAGCAACTCCTGCAAGGACAAAATATATTGAGTTAAATAATACGCAGTTCATCTTCTGTTTCTCTCAGCAAAACTGCGCAATTTTGGAGATATTTTTTAAATTCAGATTTATGATGATTATTTTTCATACTATGGCTACCACAGTGACCATAGAGAATTTATTGAGGTAATAATGTATTTAAATAGCCAATTTTCAAAAAATGGAACCATTGCAACAGATTAACGTTCAAACCATTAATATCCAAGCATATTAAGTCACTTGAAGGATTTTTGTGTGTGTACGGATATTTTGGGGTATATTCTCCTCATAATACGTGAAGAGAAGATATGCTTTACTGTTGACATTTAGCACATTTTCTTTATTGCTTTTCATTTCATTGTGAGTAAAAGTGTTATTTGTCCACCCAGCCTTCCCTAGGACGAATACCATCATTTCTGTTTGCAGAGGCAACCAAAAATTAAAGGAAATATTTTAGATGTCAACATTAAATGTCAAAAACTGATTTTAAGTAATTACTAATACCCTGGCACATAGGCATTTTATTCAGAAAACCCCTGTTAAAAATATTCATTGGGGGATATTCAAATTTATTGTGTAGAACAACACAGCATTAACGTGCTGGCTTCTATCTAATGCTTTGGTTCATAGCAACACAGATACCAATGGGAAATCATTAAACAAATATGCGATTTTTGCAGCATAATGGGTCTATGTTTGGTATCACTTGAAAAAAAACTCACCGAGCTCAAACTGACAGAAAAAACGCAATGATCAGGCAAAGTACAGCAACATTATAAATGTTAACAGATTTCAGAAAGTGATTTTATGTTAATTCAAATGTTAATGCTCTCTGGGGCTGCTGAAAGGAGCGTGGGGCTGCAGGAGGAGATAGACATTGCCGGCAGGGAGCACAAAGGGCTGCCTCTTGGAGGGTGGGGGGAGTTTATTAATTATATTTCCTTCAGAGCCCTAACAATAACATGTCAGTAATCTACACATTCTGTACTTAATTGACGTTAATGATCTGGCGGGGTCCCGGCCGTCGCCGCAGCCTCCCCACGCCGTGAGAATCCCGGCCATCTTGCGTTCCTCGGGCCCCGCAGCGCAGCCCCAATTAACTCGATGAGCGTGGGGCCACCGAGCTGCTCCCGCCACGGCCACGGCCTCTCGCACAGCCAGGTCCCACATGGACGTCTTCCAGTGCTCTCCACATCCCTGAAGGAGCGCAGGGTCTGGCGCAGCCCCGCACAAAGGGACGCATTCATGCACACCCAGAGACGCCCGCCCCGCACGCACGGACACCCCGGCACGGAAGGGGTTCCTCTGGTTCCCCTCGACACAACCGCTGGGGAGAATTCGGGTTTCCCTCCTGTGCTTGCGAGCAACAAGTCCCAAAGCACACACAGCCATCCCCAAACCAGCGTCCCACGTGCCTGCTGCTGCCCTCAAGGTGACGACCCACCTGTGGGCACTAAAGTCAGGTGCTCATTTATGGTGGTGAAGTGATGCCTCACAAAGCTACCCCCAGCTGGTTGCTCCAGTGTCTCTACTCATGGTGCCATTCAGCGGTCAGCCAGTAACATGTCCCAGACTCCTGTATTTTACGTTCCCCAGAGTCAATCCTTTCCACAAGATCAGCCCCAGGAAAGGTGGGTTCTCTTTCGGCAGGCAGCAAGGGAGCAAATTCCACTGGGCAGCAGCAGGATCCAAACCCACTGCAGCAGCCAACAACCTCAGCCCCCTTGCCACTGGCAGGCAGCCCTCGGAATTGACAGGAGAAACCTGGAGTTCTACCATAGTTCAGGAGCAAGTGGAAGTAACAGCAACAACAAAACCAGGTTGTTCTGGGCAGACGCACAATGGCTTCCTGGTATGTTGAATTCAACACATCATCCCAGCACGATGGTAGGGAAAGAAGTCAAGCAAATTTCTCCATGAGGACCAGTAACAGACCTGCTTTTGTGCATGGTATTTCCTCCCTCCTTGGAGCTACTCATCCCTCTTCAATGCCAGATGCATATCATGACTGTCCCAGTTCCTTCTTCCTCTCTTCCCACCTTTCATCCTGACAGCACAGAGCCCCGGCTATGACTCCTCTATGGTCTGGCCAAGGATAGAGCAGAGTGGCTGAGCCTATGCCTCTCCTTCACATAGAAGGTCAGCAGCCTGTCTGACTCCTTTTTCTTCTTACCTGTATAAACAGAAGTCAGATCTCCCTTAAGTTGTCCAGTGGAGGAAGCCAACAGACAGGGAAGTGGGGGGAGGAACCACAAAGAAAAGAACACCCCATGAGTCCAGCTTTGGTAAGAAATCAGGCTAAAAAAAAAAAAAAAAGAAAAAAAGATTCAGCACATTGTCACTGCAAGCAAATACCATTCCCTGCTAGGGGGTTTCCAGACCAGCCATCCCACAGCACCACCTCTCCTACTCCCACAGCAGAACAGGGTGGCCCAGGCAGCAAAACATTCAACAAACTGTTCCGTTGCCACTTCTCAGGGGAAAACATTTGCTTAAAAACAGTCAGATGAATTTGGAGTGATCTATAGGGCACTTTGTTATGTTAATGACTGTTACCAACTGTCTCTTCTTTATATTAAAGTGTTGACTCATTGTCAGTTGGGGCGAGACAAGACAGCTTGCTTGTGCCTTGCAGTCCTTTTGCACTCACCCAAACTACTCATGTGAAGACACTTTAATATGAAGAGACACTGTCTGTGGCTATTATTAATCTCCTGACTGAAGCCCAGAATACTAATAACACCATGCAGGATCAGCTAACCTTTCCTCAGAGCATTCTTCATTCTGCAACGTTTTGGGCAGAACTAAAACATTTTTCTTTGCTCTCACAAGCCTGTGGCTGACAACCAGACTTCCCAATCTGAGACGTAAAAGGTTTTCACTTGCCCTCCACTGTGCTCAAATAAAATCATCATCATTCTGGCAGAGGTAAGAGGGGTGCCTCCCATAAACCCAGAAACATCAGCTTTACCCTCATCAGACAGCAGCATTTGGCAGGTCTGGCTGAGGTGAGAAAGCAACTTGTTTATTCTCAGACTGATCTTAAACCCAAGTGTAACAACCAAACCTCACTGTGAGATGTACAGTCCAAATATTACGTTGGCATCTGGTAAGTAATTGAAGATGGATATTGGGGTGAAAAGAGAAAGGTTATCTTCTAACTCTTGTCATGATCAGTAACTGTTAACACACAGAAAAATTGGGCTGAGGTGCTGAGATGCAGGGCTGGTGTCTTGGTAGAGTACCCCCCTCCGAAAAAAAAATAAATCCAAACACCTTACACAGAACTACAAAATAAAGCACCATATTACTCTTCTCTGTCTGATGTTGCTGCTCTGGGATTCAATCCAAGAACACTCAGCCCATTTATCCTGGTTACACGCAGAGCACGCGATAGGTAAGTTCGTGTAACTGGAGTCTGAACACGATAACCTGGCAAATCACAGCTGTCCCTACTTCTTTTTTTGCCTTGGGAGGGGGGAGCCCAAACCCGTTCCTACAGTTTTATTACATTTTTACTCTCTTTGTGGTGAATGCCTAATTTCCAGCCAAGCCACTTATTTTTAGTTCTATGTGAGGCCTCTTCCACCCCAATTTAAGAAAAAAAGCAACAATCTTAAATCCAGAGCAGCGTATGCTGCCTGCTCATGTAGATAAACCACAGTTTCACCTTTTCAACTTCAGTGGATTTTGCATCCTTGCGCCATCAACATTTTCTTTCTGCAAACTCACATCTGTACACAGGTTACTTTGGGCCCCTGAACCTCCTGAAGATAAAATAATCTGTCTCCATTGGAAGAAAATATGATATACCAGCTATCCTTTTAGCACCAGGAAAATCATGCCTGTGGGGGGGCCATTAGCTGCATGATTTTTTAGGAAATGTTTAGGCTTGTTGCTTTTCTCTGTCAGGAAAATTGTTTAGCTCTTGATTAGATCCATTATCATTTCAGTTTCAAGGAATGTTATCATATATGGTTTGTAAGAAAACCAAACATTTGATCCTTTCATTTTGCCTTTATTGTATAAATGTATATGTGGTTGAATATTTATTTTTAAACAAAGTGTAGACCAACTGCAATATTGCCAGAAAGACACTAAGTGCATTTAGAGAACCATTTCCTCTCCACAGCCACTGTCCATAAACACAGTACCTCCTCCTCTTTTCAGTACTCATGGGAATGTAAGAATTACTTCTCCAGCCAAGGCCAAGGCAGAAATGTACCATTTGAGACTCATAAGACATCACAGAAGCACATGCTGATAAAGGAAATCCTTCCCTCAGACAAAGACAGATCTTGTCAGGCACCTGCTCTCCTTCACCCCAGGAGCAGGGGCTGGGACACATCTCACTGTACAGGCATCAGGCAGAAGAATCTCTTCATGTAATTTTTCCTTGTATTCCAGGCAAACATATTCTAAGCCAAGTGAATGATGTTCTCTTAACTTCAAAGCACAGAAGTTTCACAAATTGCTGTAACAAAGAATGGATATTAAAGTCTTCTCACATTTGTACAGTTATCTCCTGCCATCTCAGAGACACATAAAAAAGTAAAATAAAACCCTCAAACCTCTCAGTTACTCCACCTTGACTGCCCATCCCATGGCTGGGGTGAGGGCAGGAGGACCAGAAGACGGAAGAAGAGCTGTATTTTTTCCTGCCACAGGCAGCACACAGTGGAGCTGCATCCCCTATTTATATGTCAAACCTGAGCAAAAAGTCTCCCCAGAGAGAATACAAGCTGACCTTGGCCTTGCCAGCAAAGAGGAGCTGTGCTTAATCCCCAATAAATTCAAGGCTAGATAAGGTCTAAGCCAACCTGTGTTATTTCACAGTATATGCTAGTGTCTCCCTTTTTCTGAGGGGAGAGGAAGTTTTGGAAGATGAGGGTATGAGTAATCTGATGCTTTAAATGTACGTTGTTAAACACCTAGAGGAAGCAGTTCCCAGAATAGAAGATTTATGCCAACAAACAAGGTAAAGTGAGTCCATCCAATGTCAACCTGTGCACCTGTCAACCCTGCTGCACTGCACATTGACCCCCCTCGACTATTTCCTAAGACTTTTACCTTGCAGTGCCCCGACTGGGTGTTCCTGTCATTACAACCTGGAAGAAAGCCCACTGAAGCCTTTGGCAACTCCCAAGCTAACGTTCAGGTGCCCTGACTCCTCCCCCAGGAGGGGATGCTGCTGGAACTTGCACAGGGTCCAATGTCACAGCTTGGTCGAAGGGAGTTTTCCACCTGGCCTGAATTCAGGCTGCTGCTGCTGCTGGGAGAGAAGGCAGCTGTGCTGAACAGGAGGGAAACAGCACCCAGGAATGGAGGGAAACCTGAATCAGGTCACGAGAACCTGCAGCTCCCATGGGCTCCACTCGTGCAATCAGGGGTGTAACAAACCCCTTGTGCTGTAATTCCTGACAACCAAGAGGAGATGCTGACCTGAGACCTAGAAAGGGACAGACAACCACAGAGAGACCATCCTCCTGCTTCAGAGCAGACAAGCTATGCAGAACTATTTCCATAAACTAGTTAGGCAGCTACAGCACTTGCAACAGCCAAGTGAGTCTCTGGCAGACTCACAGTGGGAACAACCACACCTCCATCCTTTCTGCCCACCAGCACTCCTCCTCCCCAGCTGCGGCCTCAGCTCACTCATTTGGGGCCATTCCCTTCAATACAGTCACAGCCACCACCAACTTCCAATTTTATAGTAGCAGTGATACAAAATTAGCACTGGCTTCAATTCTCTTGTTCAGTTTCTCCAATGCCCCCAGCTTTCAGACCAAGGTGAGGGTTTGATACATCGTTATGACAAACCTTTCAGGAGGAGGAAGATAATCATATGCCACCTGGGTTACTGGAAATTCAGTTTACTTTGGAGCATACTTTATGCTGGTCTGTAGCTATTAAAGAGAGAGACATTTTCCAGTTGGAGTGTGCAGCACTGCTCAGC
Source organism: Platyrinchus mystaceus (assembly GCA_035041135.1). Lineage (NCBI taxonomy): Eukaryota > Metazoa > Chordata > Aves > Passeriformes > Tyrannidae > Platyrinchus > Platyrinchus mystaceus. The sequence goes on from JAWWLV010000021.1 coordinate 6,321,001, forward strand.
TAAATTGCTTCCTCAGGGCTGCCCAGTGCCATCGAGCCTCCCGCATCACCCTGCGACCATCCTCCCCTGCAGCCCCCTCTCAGGGTAACACACTTAGAGACAGCTTGCAGGAATACATTATTTGGTATTAGCTCATCTTTGTTGCACAAAAACTTCAGCCCAGTTATAAACACACCAAACCCTTTTCTCTTACCTAGCCAGGCAGAACTGCCCCCTTGCCTCCCCCAGCCAGATTGGGCCAGGATCAGAGAGAATTTAGGAGAAAAGGATCCATAGGCAAATAGGGAGGAAACTCCTTCTTAGAGCTGCTTGTGGTTTTTTCTTGTTTGTTTTTTCCAATAGGGACAACTGTCTTCCTTACAATCAGCTGCACTGTTCCTCCCTAAAATGTTTCTCAGCCTGTAGCAACTGGTGCATAATTTTTTTAAAGCTACTGTAGAAAGACAGAACCACAGTCAGACACAGTATCCACGTGTGTTGCAAGACAACCAGAAATGGAGATAAAAGAGAAAGTAAGAAAACAGCTCTCGAGATAAGTCACCCCATCTGGAAAGTGCTGCATCTCTGGCACATGACTACATTCTTACCTGGAAGCTGCAAAGCCCTGATCTCCATGCTCGGAACAGACTGCTTCCAATAGGAATAAAAGCAAGTTGACCTTTCAGAAAAGAAAGAGTTATAAAATTATCAGGATCTCTGAAGAAGAAATCAAATTTAGAGGCCTGTTATATGAACAGTTTCATTCATATAGATATATAGATACATCTATATATCTGAGGTCCTGATTTCCCCCACAGAGGACACATGGAACACCTGCATTCACTCTCACACAGGTATGAACCATAGTTAATATTTAGCATAAACAGGAAATTAGAGTTCACCATATCTGTAACCTTACTGCAGAATATTTTCTTGAACAGTTAAAAATGCAATCCTCATTTTTAAGATGCCAGCTACAATTCCACTTTTTTTTGGTGAAACAGATGGAAAGGACCAAGAACTGAAAAGTGACAGCAAAAGGACTAGTACTGAAGCTCGCGTGGTGATTTAGGAATTAAACCTAGAGACTACCTCTAGGAGGTAGGAGGGTTATTATTTCCCCCACCCACCCCCATTTTGTGTCCTAAATTTAAGGACAAAATACCAAAATGTGTCTTGACAAGTCCTTCAGTGTTATAAACTTTTTCAATAATTGGCAAATATGACATTTCCTTGTCTAGGACATGTAATTCTGAGAAATTAAACCCTCACCAGCAAACTTGTTCAGCTCACATTTACACTTACTTTGTTAGCACAGAACTTACAACCATTCATTGCAAGGTAAAAAAAGCCAGCAGCACAAATAATTTGCTTACCATTAGTTACCACAGGAATTTTTATTACATTAAAGCTTTAACATTTATCAGAATACTGGGTCAGGGAAGAGAAAGAGGGAGAATAACAACAACAGCAACAACAAAAAAAAAAAAAGCAGCCGTGCTGGGATCTAATGTTTAGAAAAACTAACCTACAACAAAGTAGGAGCTTCCTGAAGTATTAAGTGTTGTAGCATTTATCTGCAGCAGGTCATGATGAATCCTGGTAGTCTCATAACAGCTTTAAGTGTTGTTGAATAGTCCTTCAAAGCAAACACCACAAGAAAAAACAGGCAATCATTTATTTCTGTATTCCCCTCTTCTCCAGAACCATGGCTTTCCAGAAAATGTCCTGATAGGACTTCTGAGGTTCTCAGCCATTGCAAAGGTCAAAGACCTTCCTGTAAAAAGGCACACAACTCTCCAGAATTTCATTTTGCACAGATGATTATGATTATTTTCACAGATACTATGACAAAATCTCAATATTTAAATGATTATGTTTTAAGAGGTAGATTTCTGCTGACCACCTCTCACTAACCACCACAAAAGGGAACAAGCCAGACAAGGATTCAAGAATTTCCCAATATGCTGATGATTACAAGTGTGTTGTGGAAGGATTCCCCATATACTTGTCATGTTTATTATCCCCTCCCTAGCCTCCTGCATCTGGCTAGCGGAAATCCAAGTAGCCCAACATGACAATTTTACCTTAGTACCCAAAGCAAAGGTTTCAATTGGTAAGCCAATAGTGGTAAATAAATAAAGCAATAGTTACCACACTATTCATCCCCAACTCCCACACTACTAGTGGTCACAGTCTGAAAAAACCTTAGCTGATCATAATTAAAAGAAAAATAAAAGTATACATAAAACCAGCTGTCTTAGACAGCATTTTTATTAAAAATGAATACACAGACACATAGCAGCTTTTACAATAAAAAGTTTTTTAAAAGGCATCAAGTTGTAAGCCAGTCATTCAAAAAAGAGGCTTTGAAACATTGTCTTCCACAGCATTTTCTGCCCATTTGTCACCAGGGGACAGATTACCCAAAGGACAAACAGGGACAGGAACTAATTTAAACTTCAAGCCCTTTTTCTGAACGGTCGATCAAGCATCACCCTCCGTAGCAGCATCTGGAGCACACTTCGGTGTTCTTTCAAGTGGCTGGTGTGCTTGATCCATCTCTTTAAAAATATTTTAACATTCAATAAAACTATTTCAAATAGAGAAACTCTTCTGTCACATGAAAGCAAGGTTTCCTTTTCAGATTCCATGAAAGCTTATGAACTTCACTGGCAGCATTTCTGTAATGGCGCAGGAGCGAAAACCAGCCGAACAGGCACTTCAGCAAAACTGTCTGTCAACAGTTTCTAAAGTCATATTGATTGTAGTCCAGAAGACAGTTTCTTACTACTTTGTGGTGGTGTAAGGACACCAGTAGGGAAAGGTGAAGTCCTGTTTTGCTCAGCCAATATGGCTTGTTTTGCTTGAGCTCTGTCCTGAAAGTACAGGAAAAAGAGAAAAAGAAATCTTCACTTTGATATGTCTATGCAACAGAACAATATAATTCAGTGTTTCATAACTTGATAGACTGCTCATCTGGAAATGCATCTCTGCATCAAATCCCCCATCAATAACTGATAAATCATATATAGTACAAAATAATTACTTGTAGTTGTCTTATAACTATAGTTGTCTTGTAGTTATTAACTACTTAAGTTATAACTTTTGGAATCTGACGATTAGCTTTAGGTACTCGTAAGATACAAGCATTCTGGTACCTTCAAGGAAGCAAAATCCAGAAACTGAAGAGAACGAACTTTAACTTCTACTACAATTAAAGAACCCCCAATGAGAAAACCAGCCCCAATAGCTAGGATTAACCACAATCTGCCGGACAAGATTTCGATCCTCTGCAAGTTTCTCACACTAAAAAACCACTCTTGCTCAACTGCTTGTCAACTACCACCGTCACACAACATTCCCACAAGATCAGTCTCAAGTGATCAGTCTTTATTTTTCTCTATATCATCAGAGAAGGTTAGATTTTCTGTATTTCCTAAAAAGAAAGGTCTAATACATGGTATTTAAAATATCCCAAAGGGTAGAAATGTGCTTCTGATTTCCAGGGTAATTATCTGCCATTTGAGATGAGAGGCTGAAGTCACAACCCTCTTTTTAAACTAAATACTGAACAAGTCAGTCCCAAGACAAGTCTCCGCCCCAAGAATTTTGGAACTGGAGTACAACCTTATGCCTCTTATCATCCAAATACACTCAGCATCAATCTGATAATGCTTCACTTAAGTTTACTGTATGTTCTAACCAAAGAACAAACAAGACTTCAGAGATTTCACAGACAGATTTTGTCCCCATCATGCTCATCCATACCAGCAAATCAAAGCTGTTGATGTGCGTCTGTATATTGTGCAAATCTTCGGGAGCTATTCCACTAAAGTGTTTGAGTTTGGAGCTTCCTACTTCCCTTAGGGCCATTGCAAATGGGACCATCCATTTCACACATTCCTCTATCTCACAGAATTCATAACCTGCAAGACAAGGCACATGCTTATCTGCCTGAAGGAAGACAATGTTTGTCAATACATCAGACATAGTTTATAAATGCCAGTACCTGAAACCTTCTGCATCAGCTCAGACGAAGAGAAGTGATACAAAGCAGAAGCTGCAAGTATTCCATATGTATATTCCAAACAGCCAATATCCAGCACACAGAGATCCAAGAGCTACGAGACAATAGATGTTTAATGAGCATAGCACAAGAACAATTTTCTAGGTGAAGCAGCACTTGAAGGAAATCAGTCTTACCTCTGTTATTTGTACAAATATCTGCTGAGGATATTGTGGCAGCATTACCTCATAAAGCTCATTTAAATATGCAACTTGCATGTAAACGTTTAGCCACGATACAACTGTCAGTGGATTTAAGTTCCAGTTAAGAGCCTGAAAGAGTAGACATACAAAAGATTTCAGTATCAAGAAAGAGCTCCTAACTTAAACTATGCAACTTTGTATACAGTAGGTTAAGGCATCTTTGAAACACACTAATCAAATCCTCTCCTGTACCTCTTCCTGCTGAGAGGGTCAGAGAACAAATCTTTTTGTTAATACACACATACTAGAGGATGTTTTGGATCACTTGTTACCTAGAGAAAACACTGTTTTCTAATTAATAAGAGAAACTGTGCCTCTTAGCACCACATAAGATTAACTGAGGTGCTCTGCTTTTAGTCTGATCATACTATACATTTTTAAAAACTGAAGTGGAAGTAATTCCACTTTTAAATAGTACCTTCATAATGATCAACTCCATACTGATGATTTCATCTTCTGTACAGGCTCCATCTGTAACATAGGCAAACTGGTGCAACTTTGGTGGATAAATTTCCTGGAAGACAGGAGACCATGTATTTAATTTAATTTGTGCCATAGGTTGTAACTAGTCTCATCTTAAATTAAAAAAATATTTAAAAAAGAAATAAAAATAGCAACCCACCGCTGCTTCAACCTTTCAAAAGAGAGCAGGGAAGGGGAAAGAACCACCCCCATTTCCAAATCCTGATGTTCTCTTCTGCCTTTAATAGACACAGATTTTTTTTGTTCATCATAGCCTTCAACTTTCACTTTGGATGGATAACTACAAATTGCATTATGTTTGACTACAGCACCACTGTGATTGTATCATAACTGGCATCCAGATTTTTTTAAACATCCTAAAGAAAAGGCCTTTTATCTCTTGCTTGATAAGAGCAGATTGAAGAATAGCTCTCCTAAATGACTAACAGTAAGAACTTGAAAAGCACCGTGTATTTTAATAAAACAAAATTTCAATTTATTCCAGTAAATAGAATAGCTCAAACTATCATGCAGTAGGTATTCTACTGACAACAGAACTGCAACAGGTGGTCTCTGTATACAGTAGCCAGCTAAAAATTCATTTAGCAACAGCAATTAAAACTTTAGATTTATTCTAGCACCGAATTCTCTAATGAGATAAAACTAGCTAACATCACAGTATAATTTTACCCACTCCTAAAAAAAAATATAGGAGTGTTGAAAAGAAAAAAGGACCTTTTTCCTATCTCCCAGCTGAAAAAGACATAGCAACACTCCATAAAACCTGCTAAAATGTGTCTAGTGTACAATGAGTGTGCTGTGTGTGCATCCACATTTTTATGTGTGAGTAAAGCTGGAGGTACTTACCTCAAGCTTTGCTGCTATGAATAAAGAAGTGACACCAATAAGCTGCAATAGTGTTTTTACCACATCCTGTTGTGTTGCCATAAACCGATCAAAGAAATCTTGTGCTAAATAAAAAGTTTCTCTATGAAGCTTGTAGGCTTCACAAACCTGGAGACAGAGATTACAAAGGTCAAGAACACTGTTAAAGAGTCAAGAACAGATGTATTCAAAAAAAAGCAAGAGATAGACATAAAAATTCATATTGGCTTTCTGCTTCATTGCTATTGTGAAGTAACATGTTAACTAGCAGCATGAGTTAAACAGTTTCCTTTGAATAAAGATGACTGCCACTACAGTAACTTCCAAGAAAAAAAACAGATCATAGGGAAAACCCTTTTAGGAAATGCAAGCACATGTTCCAACAATGTCAGAACATTAGTTCCTCATTTTTTGCAAAGATGCATCATTCTAACATCTCAAAAGAGAAAATTCTCACAAGTACTTTAGAATTAAGAGATTATGCCACCAAGTCATCCAAACAGCAAAAAAGACTCACAGAGAGGAAGTGTAGCACATTCCACATGTCAAAAATAGATAAAAAGGTTGTGAGATGGATCTGATCTCTAAGCTAACCCACCTTCCTCCTTACAGTGACTTTCATAATCATTTGTCCAGCTTTTATCTGCAGCATGACCTTAAAAAAGCTTACAGTGTGTTAGGCAAAAATTGGTTATTATCCACTATCAATCTAAATGAATAATAGAATATATTGTCAGTTTGCAAACCAACTCAATACATCATATACTCTTTAAGTTTGGTGCAATTTATTGACAAAATTTAAGATGAATACAAGTATCTGGAGCTAAATGCAAAGATCATTAAGTGCACTCATGACAGTTATTAGTGCACTTCAACCAAAGCACACTTGAAACACTCACAACCACAGGAAAGCTTACCTCCATTAGCCAGTCTAGAAGGATTGTCCTCATTTTAGGTTGCAGCTGAGGGTGCCTTTGCATATAAAGTTTATCTCTCACATAGGTCTCTTCTTTGTTTATCATGTTTTTCCATACGTCATCCCTGTTTGCCCAGCTAAGACAGATCAAGGTTTAGTCTTGAATCATCAGACAAGAGGAAGGCAGAGTAGCAGCAGAAAGCAGCACACTTACCCTAGAGCTGGCAATGGGGTGGCTCTGGTTGGAACAACACTCAGATGTATAAAGCGAGAGTAATCAAGGCTGACTGGATCATCGTCTTTATCCGGAGTAGGAATTAGCATATGGGCATTCTCGTGAATCTTATTCCAGGACATCTAATAAATGAAATAGATTTTACACTGTGCATTTTTAGATAATAATTTCAGTTGTAAGTAGAAAAAAAGACTTTGCCTTGAAACTATGACAAGCTCTGTGATTACCTCTTCAAACTGCACAGAATCACAGAATGGTAGAGGCTCCAAAGTACCTCTGGAGCTCATTTTGTCCAACCCCCCTGCTCAAGCAGAGCCACCAAGAGCCAGTTACTCAAAAGCCTTCTAGACATGGTCCTGGGCATCTCCAAGGATGGAGACTCCTCAACCTCTTTGAGCAACCTGTGCCAATGCTTGGTCACCATCACAGTAAAAAGTGTTCTGTGATGTTCAGAGGGAACCTCCTGTGCTTCAGTTTGTGTCCATCTCCTCTTGTCCCATCACTGAAAAGAACCTGGCTCCGTCTTCTTTACATCCCCCCTTTAAATATTTATATACAATTGATACAACCTCCATAAGCCTTCTTTTCTCCAGGCTAAACAGCCCTAGGTCCCCCAGCCTTCCTTATAGGAAAGGTGCTCTGGTTCCTGAATCATCTTAGTGGACCTTTTCTGGACTCTTCCCAGTATGTTCCAGTCTCGCTTGTACCGGAGAGCCCAGAACTGGACACAGCACTACAGGTGTGGCCTCCCCAGTGCTGAGCACCTGGCTGTCACTTAGAGTAGAGAAATTCTGCAACTAAAGCTGGAGAACATTCACCCTGTTCTCCTTTTCAAGGACCTCAACTGTTTCATGGAAGACTATCCAAGTCAGTCTCCTACTGTCATGCTGCATTTTGTTTTTACCAAAAACATACTTGCCCTCAGGTAAAGAACAAGAAGATGGAACTTTAAGACTCAAATATGAGGTTGGAATTTCTGTTAAGGAATATGGAGATAGGATGCCTGAAGTCACGGTTACATGTAAACCATCTCAGGCAGTGAACACAGAAAAACAGTAGTTTATAGAATTTCTTACTTATGCATCTAGAAGTGTTAAAATAAAAGACCAAAGCACTTTGATACAATTGTTTTCAGAATAAAGCAAGTGCATGTTAAGCAATTGCCACTAAACTATCAAGTTGACAATTTCATACACAGAATTCTGCTAAGGTCTGCAAACAGACATCCAACTCCTCACCTGTCATGTTCTTTTACTTTTATTTGGACTAGAACTTAAGTTTAGGTTTGCATTTCTCCTGTCTTACTCAAACAAGATCTTGTTGTACACATCACACAGTTCCCGGGGAAAATACTACTTGTTTTATTTGCAGTAGAATACAAAGCCAGCACCATGTCATCATGCCTAAGCAAATTAAAATCTGGCATTTCTGCTTAACAGTGAGGTCAGCCATTTTGCTGCAAACTGATCCGTTCTGCACCGCTAAAAGGACAGAACTCCCTAACAAGATTTCTAATGTGCTTAGAAAAAATTTTTAAAAATCAGAAGAATCATTAAGTGCTAACAAGCAAAACACTACATGAAACTTTGTGTCTCACAAAGAAGCTTCCACATCTGATTTTTGCCCTTTCCTTCCTACAAATGACATCACTTTCCAGCAAAATGGCCACCTCCTGCACCAGCTCCAGAAAGAGAAACCACTGGCTTTATGAAACCAAAACCACATTTCAGTATGCTCACAGCTAAGGCTGCTTTGTTCTTTGAGTTGCTGACACACAGATCAGTCCTTTTTCTTCTTAGAATTCTACATGCAAACCTAGCACAGCTACATACCCAGCCATGCCACAACTGAATTTGGGTGGGGGAAGGCAAGAAGAGGGAATAATATCTTTATCCTAAAAATTACAGACTCCTTTACAAATTGAAAATTTGAATGAAAGCGTCATATCAGCATTGCTTTAAGTTAACTTTTGTCCTCCCTCCCAGCTAGACTTTAGTCGCACTTTGTTCTCCAAATTGCACAGCAAGCCCAGCTGCCAACAGCCTTTGGAGAAGTGCTGTCTTATCAGTTAATCAGCAAACCAACAGAAAAGCAGTATATTATATAATATCTATTTAAAGGTGCCTACTACACCATCAACTTCTGAAGGACCGGAGACGTGCTCCACAAAGTTCTCAGAGTTGACACCTCACATACCACATGCAACAACAGTTACTGAAAAGATTTCACCACCCTCAATCTTCTATAATGAAATAGAAGTAAAGGTCAAGAGCCTCTTAGGTGTTAGGAGAAGAAGGGGAAAACAAAGTTTTTGACTACATAATGTCACTTTACAAGACAACCACGGAAAAGGTGCAAACAACATGAAGTATATGGCTTAGCTAGAGACAAAAAGGAAACTAATGTGCAGGGCCCTCAAAAGAAAGAGGCTACTGGGGAGGGTGACACGAGTCCAGATAAGTGTAAGTGAGGGAACACCATAACTCTGGCACGGAATCTGGCTGAAGGAACAAGCATTATCAGACTCTTGAGCCTCTAAAGCAGATTTAGCAAGACATTCAATCAAAAGTGAGAAATATGATATCAAGAAACTGCATTACATCCCACTGTAACTGTAAGGAAATAGGAGACATCACTGAGTAAAGAAACAGTTTAAGGTGGGAAGGGTGCAAGGAAACCATGAAGAACTTCCTCTGGGCTTACACAGAGCCAGTCTGAAAGCAGGGACCTGTCAGAAAGCAAAGATGTTACCGAGAAACTGCCTCTTCAAATCTCTGTGGAGCCCAGCAGGAAAGCTTGTTGACACCCACACTTTTTTTCAGATACAGATTGGAGAAATTAAACTGAGCACATGAGAAAGTTCCTTAGGAGAAGAAGCACCAAGGGCAGAAGGTAGGTGACATGAAGTCCATCAGAGCAGTAAAGCCTATGCAGGACTAAACAACGAAAACCCAGGAGTTCAGTGGTAGGTTTTTTTAAAGCTCAAACGTTACCAGGCCTCAGTTTTCTGCAGCATGTCACCATTCACTGATACAAACATTCATAGAAATGCATCTTTGGAGTAACCTTCAGGATACAGGACAGACACAAAACAGAGCAGGTCATAACCACTGGGGTCATTGCTTACAGGCCAGGCAGTGAAGAAACTTTCCTTCAGTGAAGAAACCACTCCTAAGAACACAAGCTGCTGAGACATTCGAGCATCTCAACGTGAGCCAGGAGCCACCAGAAGCAGCTTCCGCAGAGCCGGCTCAAGGAGGGCAGCAGAAGAGGAGGAGGATGACTCGGAACTGCATTCAAACAGCTAAGTCAGAGGATTTTCAGCATGAAAATCAAAGGCAGGGGAACAGGAGGTGGACAGGCCTCACCCTAAAAGCAGCACCTTGTAACAAAGACATTGGTATCGATCACTAGATCACAGCCCTAGTTTGCCCACCAGAAATAGTAAGACCTACAATTCCAGCCATTTTTCACTCACAGGATGCATTAGTTTGAAGTATTGAGTTTTTCTCCACCATTGGAAAGGGATTCCAGAATTAATAAACAGGAGAAAGAAGAGCACCTCACATTATTAAGTTGTTCTAATTCTTTCTCAATGGAACAGGAGATTCTACTACAATATTGTCCTGACTCAGATTAGGCTCAAGTCAAGCTCTCAGCCTGGATACAGTTTACATTCTTTATCTGTTTGTCTGAAGACTTGTAAGCTGTTTGTTTGCAGGATTTGTTTTGGTTTTTTAAATTGGATCTTCTAAAGTTAATATACATTAGTCAAAGATATTTTCAAACCAGTTAGGTGGAATATTTTAACAACATTAAGATCAGATTCCAAAATACGTTTACTGAGAAACTGATCAAACCTATTTCCTTAGAGTTTACTTTACCTTTACACCTGAAAACATTAGTTAGTTTCATCTAAATGAACCACCTTCTAGATTCAATTCTCCACTTCAGATGGAGGTAGCCATGTAATTTGTATCACAAGTGCACAGATTAATCTAGTTAGATGAATTTTGTTTTACACGGAGCCTTGGAAGTGTATTCATCCACAGAAAGCAGCCAGAATTAATATGAGAATTGCTAACAGAATTACAGCAGTGCCAGTTCTCTAAAATCAAACACAGAATTTATGCAATATTCTGCTGTCACAGACCTGATGATATAGCCACCCTTCATCATATAAAGGGTAACAGCATCCTAATTATGAACTGAGGCCTTATGTTCCACAGAAGCGAACTAATGAATTGACTATGAAGATGTCATAAAGTGGGATGTGACCGTGATATTTTGCTTTGTGGATAAACTAGTGTCAGTAAACAATTTATTTAATGTACAAGTCACGTGGTATGGGCTGCAGTGGATTTATAGCTGCTTGCATTTTAGAATTGTCGTGTCTCAACAGAATAACTATCGCCCTGGCTATCATACAAGCCTGCTAGACTGCTGCTGGAACCGTAAACATATTCTCATTAGTGGTCCATGGCAATTTATATCAGAGAATAGCTTGTGTCACACCATAGACTGAAGAGCTGCTGCTGTGCAGCCAAATGTTAGCTTTTTTAACCAGATCTGTAACAATCTGGCTACTTTGTCACAACAAAAAAACCCTTCTCTATGAGGGGAAAGATACACAGATAGCTGTATTATTTATGGCTTACAGGATCAAAGGGTCAAATCCCATCAGCATTCTATGCTTAACTCAAAAAATTCCCAAGTAAACAATTTTAATGCCTACCACCTAAATTATATTAATTTTAGTTTACCTGTCACTCCTGAAGTATCATTAAATAGATACCAAGCCAAGGACACAAACAAGAAGACAAAATTGGAAATCTTTATCTACTTTCGAAGTGGAAGGTCATTGTATGCAAAACATATTTCAAGTTTCTTTCCACTGTCTTTCTGGAAAAGGTAAAATTGGGTTCCTCTTGAGATTTTTTAACAATACCTTATTATTATGCAATAAACACGCACGAGAAGGCCTTGCTCAGCTCAAACAGAATGAATCTTTTGGTGAAGGAGAAAGCTGTGCTGAAGGACAGGCAGCTCTTCCTTGTCAGAAGTGAGAAATTAGTTTAATATACTGCGCAAAAGAAAGACAGAAGGGAAGGAGAGATCCCCTCATTAAATGCTCACCATTTGAGCCCTGCTTAATATGTTGACTGATAACTAGTGTACGCAGTTGCAACAAGCAGAGGCCATTCCAAACAATGATGCCCATCTGTTATGGTACCACTTCAGTCTTAGAACTTCCAGCTGCCACTTCTGGTTAGATGTGCCACATTATGCACAGCCTCGTGTACCAAATGAGTGCAGCCTGCACAGCCCGGTCCTGACTTCTGCAACTTAAGCATCACCCTGTGTGTGCAGTGACAGGCTGAAGTCTCAGTGACAGTGACAGAGCGAGCCTGTGTGTGCATGCAGACAAAAAAAAGGAGAGGAATTAACCAATAAACCTGTTCCAGAACACAGGCTACTTTGTTCAGAGTGGGCATCTCAATGTACATGCTTTCAATACCACACACCAACATGGCATGCAATACAGACACCAAAAGCATCTCTGTTTTGAAAAATACAGAAAGCACACAAAGGGAACCAGAGGACACCCCTAAAGGTAGTTTTCACTTTTTAACTCAGATCATTCCAAATGTCTTACTGAGAGAAGAGGCAATGGTCATTATCAACCTCCACTGCAGGATTGATTTTCACCGGTCACTTTACAGAAATTATCCCTTCATTCTACAGAGAAATGAAGCTTATTTTACCAGCCATTAGCACTTAGTATACACTTCAAAGTTCTAATCAGGAACTTTGTCAGTATAATGACCCTTGTCAATGGGAATCTTCCCTCACCCAGATGACAGAGTAGAGATGTGACTGCAAAGAGAACCACCTCAAGAGATGATTCTGTTTACATGCTGAAGTCTCTGCTGTTTGGCCAGCAAGCTACATGAGCACATGACTGTACTTTTGCAACTCTCTAGAGAGGTCAATACAGAGTAGGCCTAAATGCATATTAAGGCTTCTCTCAGGTGCACCCTTGCAATCCCTGGATAGTTACACATATCTAAGTATTAGCATGTTTCAGACCAACACACCAGGCCTTGTCTCTTGCAAAGTCTCCAAAGCAACGTGTATGAACTGAAGTGTTTTGCAGGCTCCATCACCAGGGCCTGCAGTCCCCCTTGCCCACTGCTGTGCCCCATGTGGCAGCTGCATACGCGTTTCACCACGTCTGCAATAAAAACGAGGCACTGCAGAACAATAACAGGGCTACATAAGATTACCAGAAGCCAAATCAATTACCTGGTTTGCACACTGCTTTTTTCTAGTCAGCTCCATTTTGGCAATTTCTTCATCGGGATCCTGTAAGAACTACAAAAAGCAGTATATAATTTCCGGCGCACAAACTGCGGGACCAGCAGCTGTTGGTCCCCAAGGGTCACATCCCCGCACCCCCAGCGCAGCGCATGGCCCCGCACCCCAACAAAAGGCGGCGAGGGCCCGGGCGCAGCCATGGCCCGCGGGCAGCGGGCCGGGCCCGCACTCACCGTGGCCACATCAGCTTTCCTCTTGCGGGCTCGCATGGCCCCGTCCGCACCACCGTCCGCCCTGGCGGGGCCCTTCTCCTCCGCGCGGTCACTGCCGAGAGAGGGGGAGCTGAGGGGCCGCGGGATCCTCCCGGGGGTGCCCGCGGGGCGCTCGGCCCGCAGTGCCCGGCCCGGCGCACTCACCTCTGCCGGCGCATGGTGCCCGCCGCACCCGGCCAGGGCGGGACGCGGCCGAGCGGGCCCGGGACGCGGCGCCCACAAAGGGCGGCGGAGGCGCGGAACGGGCCGGCCCCGCCGGCTCCCCCCGCCCGCCCGCGCTGCGCTCACTCACCGCCGCGCCGGCCCCTTTCCCGGGCGGGGGAAGCGGGTGCGTCGGCGGGTGGCCGGCGGGTGCGGGAGCCGGCGGGGCGGGCCAGGCGGGAGCGCGGGCCGGGCGGGCTCCGCCGGGCGCCTCCTGCCCCTC
>JAWWLV010000021.1:6341227-6361377 GCA_035041135.1 Platyrinchus mystaceus
TTCACTGTGGAATTTCTGTGGAATTCTGCCAGCCCATTCTCTTGCTTTTTTGGCTGCTGTGCGGCTCTTTGGGAGCTGAACATTGGAAGTCCCATTCCCAGTCACCTTTCTTCATATGTGTCCTGTTGAGGTTGATTCTTGTCTTCCTGAAAGCCTGGTGCTCCTGTTTTGCAGATCCTAGCTCCTGGCCCTTATGATAAGCTTGGAGTTTCCCAGATACCCAGATTTTGGTGAAGTCTGCCAAGCGGATCATTCTTGAGCCAAGGGCTTCCAGGTTTTGTGTTTTGTGGTCTCAAGGAATTACCTGGGTTTGATGGTTCATTGCATTTTTTGAATTTGTTTTGTTAAAATATTATAGTTCTGCGTTAATCCTTTTGCCACAGATCACCTTTTCATTAATAAGTTGTGTTCCTTTGTTTTTTAGGTAGCATGTATTTTGTGTGTTTACATGTTCAGCTGTAAGTAATTTGGTAAAGGCAGCTGTGCCCTGGTGCACTGAACATGTGTGTCCTGTGCTTGGACTGACCATGTTGTTTCATCAGATTATTTCCATTCTCAGTTCTGCCCATCCTCTGTGTTAGGTGTTAATTTATGATGTCTGTGGCTTAGCCTGTAATTCAGCCATTAAATGCTGACTGCATTTTATATACTGTCTTATCTGCCAAAAGGGCTTCTACACTACAACAAAGATTAGAGAAGCATTACATATGAAAGTTTAAGAAAAAGGAAATATTTTTTCTTTTTCCTATTCCTCATTCTGTGTTATTATTTACCAAGTTGCTATGTTTAATCTCTAGTTGTATTCCCCCCCCCCCCCTCAAATGTTGTTTTTTCTATTCTGGTTCAGTTACAATATCTTTGAAATGTAAAGCTCTCATTTTAAAGGATTAAGATGTGTGATAAGATTCCAGAGAGCAGAATTTATTTTCTATGTGTTAGTTTGTCTATTAAACTTCTTGAATTTTTGAAATTAAGCTCATGAGAAATGTCTAGTTTCTTTTAATATTCTCACTGTGAATGCAAAATACCAGGCCCGGAATATGTTTCAAGGCTATACTTTTACTTTTATTATTAGTCTTGGACAAAATTATGTATGATTTGTTGTTGAAAACTTTCAGGTATACAATGATTGGAAAAGTGCCTGGTACCAGGTAATGTACAAAGATTTTCAATAAATTGCATAAATTGTATTAGCAGAGTATTTTATCATCACTCCACTGTTTGCTAAGAGTATGTCCATGTGGAAGGAGAGGTCTAACAGATAATAAATAGCAATATCTTCCTTTCAGTAATTCTGAATATGGAATGGTAGAAATATCAATAGTTAATACGATGGTATTAGGCACACTACAAATATGCACAATAAACAAAAAATTCCTTTATTTATCCAAAATAACACTTATTTTCTGACATTAATGAATTGAAAATTGCCTTGATTATCTCCACATCCTCTGTTATCCAAATATACTCAATATCCTGTATTCCCCTTGGATAACTGAAATTTGACTTTACACTATTTTTAATGAAGTATAAGATTTAACTCATTTGCCCGTAGTTCACATTTTAGGATGGATCAAAGGAAACCAAATTGATGAATGCATAATTAAACCCACATTTATTTCTCCTCATGATTTCCCTGCAAATACCATGCTGTTGATGAAAGCACTTTTATAAGTGGCTGTGTGCATCAAATGCATCAACACAATTTACTGCAGATAATCCTGCCTTTGAAGGAAAACCTTTAAACCTGCGTGTCTCTTCATAGAAAACAGGATGAGGGTAAACTAGCCATGTGTTTTAAGTTCCTTTTTTGCACAGTGTAATCATACTTTTGTATAACAATCTCCACAGGATGGCTTGATAGTAGAAAACATGCACGACCTCCCGTACACGGTGTGTCCTGGGCCAGAAGTCACTGCAGCAATGACAGTGGTTGGTGCTGCAGTGAGACAGAGCTGCCCCCACCTCCCACTGGGTGTCCAGGTCCTGAGTGCTGCAAACCACCAGGCAATAGCAGTGGCTCTGGCAGCAGGTAAATAGAAATGACTCATCAGTTATTACTGTTGTTTGCCATGGCATTTACTCTCCGCAAATTGCGCATTGTGCTAACATAGATACCATGAAAAATGAGACATGAAAAGCTCACTGTACCCTGAAAAAGCAGAAATTAGATTTTTGAGAAAGATGCCTGCTTGATTGTAATAGATGATACTTGTGTGCTGCTTCAGTTGGAGGCAGCTGAAAATCCCAAGGCACTGCAGCAGCTTTCTGGGTGAAACTTGTCTAAATGTAATGATTAGTTTAAATCTACTGATGTCTAAAAGCCACCTTTGGTGTAACTCTATTTACTTCAGTTAAATTGTATTTGAGGATCAATTTAACCCACTGTGGTTAAGCATCCTGTTTCAGCATCTAATTATATGTTGTTGCTACTACTGTTATCCGTTAAAACTAAGTTTTCATTGTCTCTTTTTAATGAATGGATGGAATGAAGCTTTTTATATAATAACAAAAAATGAGTGTTAAGATAGCCAAACTACTTAAATTGCACTTGGGGGAATTAAATATAAATTAATCTATTTTTATTGCATGAATCCTAGACTTGCTAACCTTTCTGCTCCTACTGCTTACCGAAGTAATTTTACATCATGGAATGTTACATATGAAAAACTAAAGATGGGGGTTGGCTTAATGTGGAAAGCTTGTACTTCCTAAATTCATAAATTGAGGGTTAATGCACGGTTTTTGCCCAAATTGCATATGCGATTGCAGTAAGGTTGCACATTTTTGAGTGTAAGAATTTTGTAGAACCAGGCAGAAGATGCTGGTGTTAGCTGAAAACCACACTTCAGGTAAAATAATGTCGGGTAACCTATCTGCAGTGGCAGTTTCAATTATGCAAATATATTCTGAAAGGTTTACGTTCTTGTTAGTACAAGTGTTTTGGTCTCAAATTTGTTTTGTGTGCTTTAAAATCAAAAGTTGCCACTTTCAAAGCTACTTGACAAACTGACAAAAGCTGGTTTTTATTGCTACAGCAGAACCTGTATGAAAACCTAAAATAAAAACGCTAACAGAATCCAGTTTGTTTTTAGAGATTGCACACATGTGGGATACTTGATGTTTGCAAAAATACTACACACCTTATTTTTATAAGCAGTGGTCAGATTGTTAATGAGTTAGGCATCCTTTGAGGAGCAAAAATCATCACTAAATAAGGGATATAGTGTGGGAACAATATATTTCTCTTCTCAGCAATTATTAATGAGGGGGAGAATTCCTGAAGGGCTTGGGTTTTGCTCAGCTCTACTACTGTTCTGCACTATTTGCTCTGTAACTGGAGAACGCCAGCCAGGAAGGGCCTGTGTTTAATGCATTTCATTGTACTTCTCTAAAAATGATTGTCTCAAGTTCACTGAACAGGAAAGCAAAAAAAAAAAAATCACTTTAAGCAAAATCTTAGTAAAGTGAGTGCTACTTTGTAGCAGAAAATCTCTGAGTAGTTTTTCTGTAGCAACTTAGTAGTGACTTTAATGTCAATACAATTTTAATAGGTAGATATTAATAAAGCAAGTCCTGGGTGCTTTCACTACAAAAATAACTTGCTGAATGTGTTTTAGCTAAAAAGCATATGTAGCATCTTCTACTATGACTCCTATCCACACATTTCATTTTCCCTGTGGAAATTCCTATATTTGGTAGAAATAACAGCCCTGAAGAGAACCACACGGGGAATTTATAAATGGTCTCTAGGAGAAGGTAATGATTTTATTTTGTAAAGGGCAGGGAAAAATCAGCAGGTTTACAGTGTGACTAGGAGCTCAAATTCAGCAACATGTGGTTATGTTAATAAATGTGTTATGGGTAGCCAAATAGTAATAGATGAAATTACTGAATTTTCCCAGCAGCTTGGCAAGGTATTGGATAGATCTGAAAATGACAATAATAAATCAGGGGATGAGACATCTGAGGAGGTCGAGATTTTCTTTTTTTTTTTTTCATTTAATTTGGTTGTTAGGGAAACATTTATTTATTCAATTATGCATTAAAGGGTGGAATGCCAGCAAAATTGTTTTTGTGCTGGGTGCTTCAGCAAAGGTGTGGGGCAAGGGTAGGAAAATAGTGGGGGACTCACTTTGAGAAAGAGAAAAGTTCAAGTTCCTTGAGCAGGCCTTGCTGTTACTGGTTATTTGATTCCATATTCTTAATATAATGTTAAAGTTCTGTTTATTAGGTTTCATTGGAGACTTTCTGTTCTTGTTATCCAGTGAGACTACAAAATGTTTTGTTCCCATATAAGTCAGAAATGGGACTGCCCAGTAAGTATTCAGCAGCTATTACTTTTCAACATGCCAAATGTGAAAGTAAGCAGTGGTATCATTCTCACAACTTTATGAGCGTAAAAATGAATTCATTAGCGGAATCTGATTATGGCTTCATAAAACAGAAGGATAATGATACGGTGCCTGCACCTATTACGCCTGGTCAAAATTTGTATTTTCATGGCCTCCAAAAACCCAGATCGAGAGTGCAGCCTTGTTAAACTAAGTACCATAGTAATGTTCAGCAAAAAGTCTTAAATTACTACATTAAGGAAACACATACCACGTGTCAACAAACATGTAAGCGGTGACCTTAATTAATGAAATTACTCAATTAATAGCTCCTGTCCTGAGTTAGACACTGACTGCTGTGAAAGTGTAACATGTCTCTAGACCCATCAGTAGTCTTATGGTTAGAGAAATAATTTTTCTTATTGAACTCTGAATTGTTCTGTAAGCTTGGGTGCTGTAATAGAACCTCGAAGTTTTGTTCCCAGATGCAGAAGTCTCAATCAGGATGTTTGCAGTGTGTTTATTACCCGATGTCTACAAACACCTGTAGCTGTACTTGTGGCACACTCTTGTCTTTGGATCCTGAGAATATTCCATGCTTTTCAGCCGCTAATCTCGAGGCACAGGACAGCTTGCATTTCATTTGGCATCCATCTGTGATGTTTCTTGTTAGCTGGAGTCTGTGTTGCTAAGCAATACAGGCTCTTCTCTATCAGGCATAAGCTTCTGTTTCTGCAACTTCAGAGCTTTGGGAATGAAACTGAAATTTTAAAATAAACAGGCACTTTGTCATTTGGTAAATAAATTTTCAAGATCATTTCTGTTTGTATCTGAAACGTGCTAAGGTGATGCCTCTGTTGCCTAAGCAGTTCTCTGGTGGGTGGGACTGTATTTTTGATGGCTGCTTCCACATGCATTGCTTTCCTTGGTATGATGTCAGCTCTAATTAAATGTGCAGCTGATTCCAAAGCTGGAACAGCAGCAGAGCTTCAGAAGAGCTTGGAAGAGCCCTCTAAAGCAAACTGGAATAACAGCAGAACTGCACAAGATGAGTGCAGAACTTCTATGCAGATGTTAAGTGACGGGTGAAATAAACTTCAGGGCTCTGAAAGACTTGGGAGAAGAGGGGAGTACAATAAGGGAGTCAGGATTCAGTCTTATGCCTCATAACTGTGGGCTTATTACATTATGGTCCAAGGCTCCAGTATTATAACAGATATTTCAAGGCTGTGTAAGGGGCCCTGATAATCAATGAATGGCCTGTGAGAAGTAATTCCTGTTCGTAATCTTCCACTTAAATATCTATCCCACAAAACCTTCCCAGTGTAAAACATTAATGAGTATGGTGGAACCTGTGTTGCAGAGATGGTAGAATTGATGGTCAGAGTACATTTGGAGTACAGTGGAAAATGTTTCACTCTTCCCAAACCTTACTTTTTGTACCTTTGGCTCCGCTCTACAAGTAATTTAGTGATGTGGTGCTGTGTAGAAAACATACTGCATTCAGATGGAGTCAGCTGGGTTGTGTTTCTGGCTGTGTTTTCATACCTAATGTCCTAAAGAAAGATGACAATGCTCTTCCTCTGTGTCTGTGTCCTTGATGGTTTTTGACCTGATGGCCAACTTGAGGCACATTTAACAGGGGAATAGATGTTGGGAAAGAATTTCTGGAAAGAAGGAAGAGATGCAAGTTAATGACCCTTTTTGGAGAGAAAACAGATTGTTAGGACAAAGAAGCTGTTGTCTTTGTTTTGACCTACCTGGTCCTCTGTCAGTGTGTGCCCAGGGCAAGAAGCAGGGCAGGATGTGCAGCTGCCTTTTCTGAGCCACACAGGAACAAACTGGGGGGTGAGAAAGAAGGGAACCATGGGGATAGAGAGAAAATTGGTGTGCTCTATGGGAGAGATTGGAGCTGAAAGTAGTAAGATGGAAAGATGTCAGAATGTGGGTGAAAATAAAGCACATAAAACTTAAATTCGTGTAAAAGCGACATTGGTTAGTCCTAGGACATATGAAAGAACTTGTGTTGGGATCAAATTAAGAGGGCAGTAAGGTAGATTTTGTTTGGGTTTAGTATTTCTGTTTTCCAGTCTTTAAAATACTGCTTTTTACTGTTTTCAGGTCTTGATTTTATCCGGGCTGAAGGGTTTGTGTTTTCTCATGTGGCTGATGAAGGGATTATAAATGCCTGTGCAGGTGACCTGCTACGATACAGAAAACAAGTTGGAGCAGAGAACATTCAGATTTTTGCCGATATTAAAAAGAAACATAGGTAAATATAAGCAACATTTTTTGTAAATATGAATATAATAATGATTTTATATTTTTCCCTGATTTCTGATTAGTGCAAATTTAGTGTCAGGACCATTAATGATATAGGGAGTTTATTATTTAAGCAAGGTCTTGCAGTGTGGTTAAGGAACAGATTTAGAGATAAATTTGCACCTCTGAGTTGCTAGTTGCTCTATCTGTGAAGTTTGTAGTTGCTTAACCTCTAGGATTTAAAAATACAAATTGTAGAAGTCTTGCATCTGGTATTAAGTGAGATTTGTGTATATGCCTATTATGTGTAAAGAAATTTTGTTTCTGGAGGTTATGTATCTGAGGGTATTTTTCAGTCATGTAAGCAATTGCCATATAAAAGCACCTAAATCATAATATTTTGGCATTTTAAAAATCTTTCTTCTCTTTCCTGCCAATAATACTGATTTCTCCTACTTAAATCAGTGCTGTCTACATACAGATTATGTTCTATGATTATCAAACAGAAGAAACTTATGACAAATGAATCCAGTTTCTTTTCTGCTGCTACTTTATCTTACCTGTCACATGGTACATTCAGCAATTTAGATGTCACTCTTTGTTTTTTTTTTACCCTAGAAGAACTGCTCAAGTGCTATGTATTATACATGCTAAATAACCTAATTAAAATGTTTGTGTGCAGTATGTGAGTAATCATGAGAATAGCCAAGTCTGGAAGATCTTAAATATATAATAAGCAAGTAATAAATTTCAAAATAGAAAGTAAACAATGCAGTGTGGTCAAATTAAGCTTTTCAGGTACTTTCAGAGTGTTTTCTTTCTAATGATTTTTGATATATGTAAATAAAATACATTTCATTAGTCTTTTCTGTAAAAGAAATTCATATCACTTTTTTTTAGTCTTGACAACTGGTGAATTGATATTTGGATTATCCTTCCCATTGTTCAAAGGGTTCGCTTTTTAAGAAAGGAAAAGAGGTTCCTGTTTTAGGCAGATTCATAAGCTCAGAAGAAAATGTTGTTGGTTGAGGTTTTTAATGTAGAAAAACACACCTGCCACTGAGAGCTGCTATGGTCCTGTTCTTTAAATGAGGAGAGACTATTTTTGTAGTCTGCTTGCTGTGTTGCAGCCACCTTCCGTGTGCTAGTTTTAGGATACCAGCTACTCTTCAGCCCTCTTTCAGTGTCATTGTATGTGTTGGGTACTTATGCCTGCCTTTCTCCAGCTGCAGAAAGGGAGTGACTTCCTTTTCCATACATTGATACATGTGCTGCCTCTGAGTATGGCCAGATCGTGCCCTCTCCCAAGTGTTGTCCATACAGACTGATCCATGAGGAGGTTGGTGCCTTCACCACTCAGCAGTGCAAGTGTCAGCCATAGCTTTTGTTTTCTATTTAGATGGAAATACAGAAACAACAGTCAGATGTTGAACCAGCAATGGCTGGAATTCCTTCCAAGTTTAAGACTGTTTAAATTAATAGCTGCTATTGCTATAGGTTTCAAAGTGTGTCACCCATACATCAAAGCCTGCTGTTGAACAGCTGGGTTGCAGGTAATTGATGCTTGTAATTGCTGTGTAAGATGATTCCTGTGATTATATCATAGGTAATAACTATACTTTCAGTTAGTTGGACCTGTGCAATGACGTGGAGGCTGTTGATTCAGTTCTAGGCAGCAGGATCTGATTTATGAATGAACATCCACAGCTCCCACTTGAAGTCAGAGAGCTCTGTGTGCTCAACATTTCTGAAACACAGGTGCTCGACCTGTAAGCAGCCGTCTCAATTGACACTTGGTGGCTCACACTCAGCAATCACTCTTTAGAGACAGGAGACCCGGAGCAACAGGCCCATCACTTCTGCTTCCCTGATGGAAGTGGTTGTTGAGGTTGGTTTTTAACTCTTGCTTGGACTGCGACGTTACTTCCCAATTTAAACCAGGACACTTGCCCTCCCTCGCAAAGCCTGCCTTGGGTTGTTCTGATGGAATAAACACAGTCTAGATTACAGGATGTGGGTAACAAATGTGTGCTGACAGTAACCAGGGTCCTGCTGTTGCAGTGCCCACGCCCTGACGGCCGATGTCGGCGTGGCCCAGACGGCCGAGGCTGCCCAGCTCTTCCTGGCCGACGGGGTGGTGCTGACCGGCACAGCCACGGCACTGCCTGCGGATCCCCGCGAGCTGCAAGGTGAGGGGTGTCACACAAAGCTTGCCCAGCAGGCACTGAATGCTGAATTAATGTAGAAATCCATATATTTGCTTAAGGGGAAATCTATATGTTCCTTAAGGAGTGGGGGGGAGAGGAAAGAGAAGAAACTCTTCACTGTGGGGTTTGTTTTTATACAGTTTGAGCTGCTGTTCAATTCAGATTGGCTGTGGTGTGTTTCTGAACAGTGGTTTGGCAGGACAAAAATGACAGTTATTTCAAGCTTTTGTATGATGCTGAAGCTTAAATGACAAAAAAAATTTCACTGTTTAATTCCTAAAAAGACCTAATATAAGAACAAGCTACTTTACTGCTTTATTAGGAATCTAACTAACTGTGAATCTTTCCATTGAAGAGTTCAGCATTCTTACCTTTCACAGTGAAAATGAAAGTCCTGCAAGGAAAGGGGCATTTTGGTAAGGCAGCATTCCAAATAGTAATACCAGGGAAAGTATGACTTGGAAGATTTTCAGAAAGAATACAAATTCATTGGTAGATAGGAAGATATTAACATCAAAATAATTTTTAAGTGGTGTGGACTTCTTATCAGGGGACACTCATTTGACCTATGAGTTCTGACCTTTGCAGAAGTGCTATGATTCTTCATATTTTTATATTGGCATAAGTTTGGGCTGTCTTCATGAAACTGTATTGCTCCCATGCTGGAATTAAAGTTCCATCATGGGGACATTTAATTTTCATCACTAATTTTAATTTAGATAAATGGCTTGAATTTGAATGTCTCACTACATAAAATAGAATGTGTATTTTTAAGGTTTTACTCTTTCTGACATGCTTTAACTTAGGGAATTTTCAAGTTCCAGTGCAGTGTATTGTATTCAACTTTTGTTAACAGATCCACGTGAAAAATGTACTTTACTTGCTGTAGATAACCTGGACCTCAAGCATCTTTTTCAATAACATGAAATCATTCAGTGTTTTCAGGGTTTAATACCTATCATACATGTTTAAAAGCATTTAAAATGAATGTTGATACACTGAACAGGTGATGATGAAAGCTAAGCATCCTTTAGAGACTGCAAAATTTCCTTAATCTAGAGCTCCAGACCTGCCTGCAGTTAATGTATTAATGCAGATTAAATCATTAAAAAAAAATTGATAAGTCTTTGGGCAAAATCCTAAGTTAAATTCTGCTTTTACATGTGTATGTACAAGCTCTACTGATTTCCTGCATCAGAGAGCAAACCCTGACCTGTAGGCCCAGAGTTTTTTTTTTGTCACAGGACTTTCAACCAGACAGTACCATGGCTTCTGCTTTTCTTTCATGTGAACAAACATGTCAGTCTCTGTCTTGTTCTCCTTCTGGGTCCAAAGAACAAAATGAATCAGAGTTGGCAGCTGTAATGAAGTACACATTAATTTTGTGTTTGGATTTGTGTTATGAAAGCAAGAGTCTGCAGATCATGGGTTTATTTTACTTAGATCACAGCATTTTGGATGTTAGCAGGCCCTCTCATGAGAAGGATGTTGTCTTAAAAATGTTAAGAGAATAACTGAAAAATCCATACTCCACAGTATAAGGAAATGACAAATTAGGCATATCTATGTCAGGAGATCCTTAAAAGGGATCAGATCTACATGCTACAAAGTTGGTGTTGATGTGAGTGAAATTTTGCATTTCACGAATTTATGCAGCCCTGGAAGTGCTGTATTACAGTGATACAATTGGGCACCTTTCATCACACTGCAAAGCATCTCTTGAAAGCAGAACTGAGAGACAGATGAGATTTTTGTCATGTCTTTTTTTTTTCAGCTTTGTTGTGCAGTAATATAGAAGTGGTTTTGCCTTTGTGTCTTAGTGTGGAATTGACTGATTTGTGATGGGCTGTGGGAAGTGAGTGTTTCCCTGTCAAGCCAGAAAACTGTGCTTGTACTTTGTGTCGCTCCCTTCTCTAGGCAGCTTCCAGCACCTCTCCTTGCTGAGGCTGGCAGGCTTTGCTCCAGGGCTGCCTGGGCATGCCAGGGCATCAGTGGTCGATGGAGTATGAGGTCTGAAAACCAGACTTCAGGTTGTTAAGGAGCAAGAATTATAGCCGAGCGTTTTCAATTGCAATTCATTAACAAACTATCTTTTCATTTAAGAGGTTGTAGAAGTTTGTTCCAGTTTTCTGCCTTGTGGAATATTCTTGGGTTGGAGTGTGTGAATATACCAGACTTTTTGCTGTGGATATAACTGCTGCAATACCTGCTTTGCATTCAGCCTGTATTTTAAGTGACCAAAGCTTTGTGTAATGACTGCTCAGTTATCTCTTTGCACAAAGCAAAGTGCCTCAGCTGAGTAACCAGTAGAAGACAGGTACATAATGAAATCCAACAGCTGGCTGTGACTGTCACCTCCTTAATTATTGTTCATAAAAGGGGCATCAAGACTGATTCACCCTCTCATCTTTTGATGGTCAAAATAGAGGCTGCTGCCTTTGTGGTGCCCTCAGAGATAAACAGGAGACGTCAGTGATCAGTACTTTTTCTAAGCCCTAGATTTAATGGCAGAGAACAAGTCCTTTGAATTAAAAACCAAAAATGTGTTACAGTGGAGCATTACCATAAACATAGTGTTGTGTATGGTACAGTGATCACTGCAATGGAAAAGCTGTTAAAGAAGAGTAGTCGAGCAAGTTATTGGCACCGTGGTGCTTATTTTTACACTGCTCTTAGTCATTGTTTTCAAGCTAGGAGCATTTGGCCTTTATTTCATGAAACTTGTGCATACCGTAGTTCAAATGCTTTCATTGTGCTTTGCAAGCAAGCACTATTTCATTGGATTTTATTAAAGACCTGTCTGCAGCTGTGCTGCCACAAGAAAGAGCACAGTGCCCTCTAGTTACAGCCCATTGAAACAGAGAAACATGCGAGTTGTGTAAACTTCAGTCTTGTTACTGTAATGTCACAAAATTGTCTCCCTTTTCTCACTGTGTCAAAAAAAAAAAATCAGAAAAAGAACAGCCAAGAAAGCTGAGAGATTTAAAGCAAAGCTCTGTGTTTAGAGACATTTTGACAGTGACTGAACATTGCCATACTAAAGCACATCTCACTGCTGTTGCTTTATTTTCTTTTACAGGTTAGAATTTGTATTAACACAGCCAATAGACAAATCACCTTCTACTAATCAACTTTAGGCTTGATGTGCTTGGAAAGGACTTAAAAGTAGCATCTGTAGCATTCCTAATGAGGTAACACGGTCTCACTGCACACTGAGCACTCCCTTTGCCGTTCTTCACGTTGTCAGTCTGAATAAATCTCCAGCACAGGAGATGTGTGTGGACTCCATGTGTCATGTGTGGATCACAGCAGCAGTTGGATACCTTGCTACTTTGGAAAGCTTTGGGGTGTTTTAGACTTTCAGATCAGTCTCAGGGTTTTTCCCTTTGCCTAGTGGGGCTGAGCTATTGCCTCAGACCCATGTGAACATGCTCTGTTTAATTATTTGGCTCTTCATTTTTCCTGCTGATGTGAAATAATTATGAATCCACTACCTGCTAATGTGCCTTATGCAGTTGTCATAAAAACAAATATTGACTTGAAGCCCAGTTCCTCTGGGGATACACTGAAGTACTGCTGCACAAATCTCTGGTCGGTTGTAGCACCCTAATTTTGCATTGCTATCAGTATAAAGCAGATAGGATATTTCTAAGAGCATGTAGATATTATACCAAAAAAAATCTGATTTTTCTAGAAGAGTATGTCAGTAATAATGCTATGAATAACTAAAAATGAATTGTTGCTATAAGCAGAATGACTAAAAATATCAAATATGCATAGAAATAACTGAAGTTTCAATCATATAAGCATGATCCACATGATCTGCTTTACATTTTTAGGAAGGGCTGGGTGGAATGGTTTCATTTTTGTGTAAAAATGTTTTTAAGAAGGGATTATTGTTCCTAGATGGAAAAATGGTAGGGCATGTGACTTAAAAAGAGATTCAAGAACATTTTAACTGATCCCCTTTCTTCAGTGAAGTAGGAAGGTGATAAATAATTAGTCTTCCCTGAAGCATAATTAATAAGTTAGGCTTCTGATGAAACTTCATTTAAGCAGTGTTTTGAAGCAGACTTTTATTTGTTACATATGTGCTTTCCCCTAGTTACCTCAAGCTATAACCACCTTACATCAGATAATCACCAATTAAGCCAATTTATATGTTTTTAAAGGTCAGAAATAATGCCTCACAATGTTTCTCTAAGGCATGAAGCATCCAGCCCTATGAGTGACTCTTAGGATGGTCAGTTTGAAATGAGAGGATGAGAAGAATGCTTGAACTGGGCTTCCCTCCCCTCAAGCTAGTACTGACCCAAGTTCTGCAGCAATGACTGTAATAACATTTCAATTATCTATGGGGAACCTTTTAATGCTCAAAACAACCATCCCTTTTTGGTTTTATTCCAAAAGATGTGAACTCTGGTAACTGAGCCATGGAGCAGTTTCTGCACAGTCAGGTCTGTGAGAACACACATGTTTCACAGTGAACGTGCTCACCAGGACCGTGGGCTGAGATCCAGCCCTGTGCCTGGCAGATGAAATGGATCTGTAATATTTTGAGACTCTTTTTTTCCTTTTAAAGCTAGGTAAAAGGTCAGATGATTAAATAACACTGTATATAGGAAAAATAAGTGGCTTTTTTGTTCCGTGACATTCCTAGTAGTGATAAAGACCACTTTTCTTTCTAGCCTATGATTTCTGGAACACTGGTTGGAGCTATCACTGGTGTCTGTATGGTCACAGCTGTTTTTCATACAAGGAAATATATGAAGTGTTTCATAGAACATAATGTAAAAAATGAGATTTTTTTTTTCTTAACAGCTGTTTAGAGCTAAAGGTGTTTTTTCTAGAGAACTTTTTTAATTCTATAGTAAAGTAATAAATACTGTGTGAATTTCTTGATACCTTTTTTTAAAAAAAACTAGGCAATTTAAAGTCTTTATCAATAGAGTTTCAAAGACAGGGTTTAACCCTAATTTTGGTTTTCTTCTCTTCAGAGGTTAAGCATGCTGTGAAGATTCCTGTTCTGATTGGGTCTGGAGTGACTCTGGAGAATGTGGGGAATTACTTGGATGCAAATGCCCTTATAATTGGTTCGTATTTCAAGAAAGAAGGTTATTGGGCAAATGCTGTTGATCCTGACCGAGTAAAGAAATTTATGGAGCACATAAGTTCACTGAGGGAATGAGCTTGTCAGTAAACAGTATTTGCTTGTGTGTGTATAAATGCAGTATGGTACATTGTACAGAATTAAAGCACGAATGTGTGGCTGAATGGTGAATAACATCAAACAAAAATGCACATCATCTCCATAACTAGCTGGGAAACACGGTGACACTTTGCAGTGAACTGGTGCTCTGATGTTTGTTTCTAGGCAGCACATTTCTGGGGTGCTCAAAGCCATCATCCATGCAAACCCAATCCTGAAGGCTTGTGTGATATATCCTCTCCTATAACTGAAATGCTTATGGAGTTTAAGAATTTTTAGTAAATATTCATCAGAGGTGAACTGAGTTCTGCTTTACCTTTAAGTACAACAGGATGCCCTAAGTTTACAGCTGAAAGTATTGAAAATTGGACAAGTTAATTAGTCTTTCAGTTTCCCCCTCTGTAAAGTGATAATAGTACCTACATCACACACGGGCTGTTAGACATAATGAATGAATGGATGTACAGCACTTTCATCTCTTCAAATGAAGGACTCTTTTAAAGTTCAAGATCATTATTTTTTCATTAGAATTGTGCATTTATTACAAAAATGAAGTGATTGTATGACACACAAAAGTTTAAGATAATTGGGATATTGATTTACTTACAATGCTTATTAGAGAACAAATGTAAATATTTAATTATACTTTAAGTGGAGTTGGAATTTAGTCAAAATGTTTTTGCAAAAATTGGAAATTTTAATAAAGGTTTATTATTTTTCAGCGAGTGCCTCCAGCTTTGTACCTCTCCAGACTAGTATTAGTGATGTTAAAAACTGCCAGGTTCCTTCCAATACATGAGATATAAGTATGATAGAAACCTTTCTACCAAAGCTGCCAGGTACACACAGATTTTCATTTTTCCCATAAAATGTAGAGGGAAAATATTAGTCTCACTCTCACTGTGTATGTTGTAAGAGATTCCTGTTGAATTTGATATTTCAGCTCCAAGGAAGAGTCAAAGAACCCAAAGAATACCTGTTATGTCATGGCTGTATAAAATGTGGGCAAATGTTTTCATTCCTTGGGACTGGGAGCAAAGTTTGTCCTCTGGGACCTCTCTCTTTCCTTTGTCTATGCATCAAGCTTCTGCTGATGCTAATGAAAGTTATATTGCAAATATCAAAGCAAGTGTACAAACACATTTTTGTGTCAGCTGGCAGAGTGCCCATGCTGCTCTGAACAAAAGATACATCCTCTCCTTCCAAAGGCAAGAAGATTTTCAGGAATTTTAGCTTTGTTTACATCATGGTGATTCTAGAACACCACAGTTTGAGATTCTCTTCTCAGGTTTCTGTTTTCTGGGCTAGTCAGTCTCCCACACAACTCCCATGAGAAGCAATGAAATGCCTTTCATGTCTTGACCTGCTGGAAGAGACTCTTTAGACTCTGTGACAACCATGGCTTTTCTCCCTTTTCCTCCTAAATACACTGACAATTTCAATGTATAGAGATCCTTTCAGATGCCTGGTTATTGTGGCTGACGCTGTTTTGTTGAAGTCCACATTTATACATGCATTTTAATCTGGTCCCAAGCACTTGTCCTCACCATTCTTCTGTGGCCTTATGGGGGTCAGGAATCTCATTCTAGTTGAAACCTAACCCAGTCTTGTACCAGCCACACTCAGGGGAGTGGTGGGTGGAGAATTTAGGTCATCTTCCTCATTCCTTGCATCTGCATCTCTAACTCCAGGCTACTGGTGCAAAATTATTTAAGGATCATGAAGGCGCCTTCTGAATCTGTCTTGCACACATTCATTCAGCCACAGCTTATTTACCAGATAATACATTGATCTAGTTTAGTCTTTAAAGCCTTAGCCTAAGTAATGAGTGCCATTTTATGCCCTGTATTATAAAAACCACAACATTAAATAATAAAAAAAATTAGATACCAGTAATATAAGTGTGCTTAAATGAGTAAATGTGTTTGATCTTTGTGCATTTAGGACTGTTTTCAGGCCTTTCACAAGTTGTATAGGTTTCCATACATCATTGCACAGAAGATTTAATGAAGGTTGTCCCAGCAGGTACATACTAGTACCATTGTTGCCTATTTTGAAAGTTATTTTCAGTAAACCTGTAAGCTGGAAGGCTGATATGCAAGCAATGAGCACTTGCCAGCCATAAGAAGAGTAAAAATCTTCAAGTAGTCAGCTGAAAACAATTGATACACTGCTTGTTCAGTGTATTGATAGTTGTTCAGTGATGATAAGTTGTTTTCAAAGAAACTGGTGACTGTTGTCAAAAGTCACATTCATCACTGTGAGTGGGAAAATGTGTTACCAGCATGGTTTTTGAACTGGTTTCTACTTATTCCTAAAAACTCAGAAGTGCTTGGAACTCAAATGGATTTTCACCTGAATAACGAGGGTGAGAACTTCTTCAGTGCTGTATGCAAGGGGTAAAGGCAGTAATGTCACATGCAGCAGTTGTTTAAGGCAGAGACCCTAATGAGTTAGTGTAATACTCATAACATGCAGTCAGTGCTGTAGACAGCACTTTCACTGTCAGGATCTCATTTAACACACCACTGTGTAATACTTGTGGAAGGAGGCCATAATTTGGGTCTGTATTGTTACATATGAATGGCAAGTGCAGAATTTAGGGAACAGAAGTAAAGGAAAGATGATTTTAAAGCCTGAAAATGTGACTGATCGCCAGCTCTATATCATTCTTTGTGCCAAAAGTATTTGTCTAGCAGCATAAAGCATCTGCTTGCCTGTTTCACACGGATGCTGTAAGTAGAATTTGACCTTTTGTTCAGAAAGTGTTTGAATATTTAACGTGAAAACATTAAGTTATCAGAAAGCTTGTCTCTTTTGGGAAGACTGTTCAATTTTTATACAGCCCAAGTTGTTAAAGTACTTTGGAGCATGAACAACTTCAGAGCAGAACAAAGCAGGCAGTGCTAATGTGTAGAAACTCCAGAAGTAAATAACAGCTGTTCAAGAAGACTTCTATTAAATATGTATTAATTAACTTGAAGTGCATCACTTAAATATGTGAAGAGATTATCTTGTGTTAATTTACATTAAAACACACAGCACTTGTTAGCCTCATTACACTATCCTAAGTATAGCCTAAGCTATCACCTCATCTTACATTGAGCATTCTGTTGGGTGTTGATTGCTTTCAATTTGCCCTTTTAAAATGTCAGTTAGTAGCCTCCATTTCTTGTTGGATCTCTTCTTTCTCTCAGATTTTGCTCTTGCATGGTTACTGTTCTTACTTCTGTCTGTTCTGTGCTGAGCAGAAAGAAAAACAGCAATAGATTGTGAAAATATAACAGTAATTGCCCACCCAAACTTCACGTGTGGTTCCTGCTGTTAACTTATGATCCCAACAGAGAGAACATAAGTGTCCATTTGTGTAGCAAAATGACTTTGCATGAAGATTCAGTATCACCTTTAGAACAGGAAAGATACCTAGTACAATGGGGTATCTTTAGTGAAATTATAGGTAAATAAAACTCACCGGTAATAATAGACTTTGTGGTCTAAATCAATGGATAAATCTTCATAAAAATTGAATATTTTTATCTGTACTTAATATGACTAATGGATTTTTACCTGTTTTGGTGCTGAAAATATATAAACTTGTAAGATTTATGGGTAATTTTCAGACATTTTCTTAAGTTCCATTTTGGCAATTTACCTAGCTTCTAGGGTGTTCTTTCATCCCATTATTTTGACTCTGCAGTCTCCCTAATTACAACTTAGAGTCCAGTTCTTGTTTGCTGCACCTATTCCAATGCACTGCTCACTGCGAGGAGACTGAGGAATGTAAAGAACTTGAGGGCAAGTCCTGGCAGAGCAGGAAGGGCAAAGGAAACCAAAATATTTGGCTTTAGCAAAATCTTGAAGTCCATGACAAGTTGCCGCGTTGCCTGGCTCTCCTGAGAGAAGTGAATGGGGATGTTTGCTGTAGTTTCAGGTTGTTTGCAGCCTCTTCAGCTAAGACTTCGTGAGTTTGCACCTGGGCTGTGTTTCCAAGATCATCCCTGCTGTTGTGTGCTTAGGGAGACACTTTTTTTCTGAGTGAAAGCTGATGTTGTGCAGGATAATTATGGCAGTATAGGAGGTGATACCTGTGGAAAAATCTAGACTTGGAATTCTCAGCCCTGTGGATCAAGAGCAGATTTAGATGTATATACCTTTAAAAAGAAACCTTTAAAGATCACTTACTCCCTGTGCCTTTGCCCTGGCAGTGTTTGCTGCGCTGATGAACTTGGAAGTTGAGTTTAGGAACAGAACTGGCTGTGGCTTTTTCGTTGCACATTAACAGTGCTTGTCTCTGTGACCTAAAGGACATATTCTTCAAAAAGGGTGGAGAACTGGGCTGAGATATTCTTGTTCTGGGCTGAAATGCCATGGTGTGTAGTAGAATTGACCACCCTTTTGGTAAAGATGTTTTTTGTAATATCCAACCTAAAGCTACCCTGGTGCACCGCCGAACTAAAAGTAAGGCCAGATGGTTTCTAGTGAAATCTTGAGAGTAGTAGATTCTTTTTCCACCCTAATCTTTAAATGCACAGATAATTTTCGGGAGAAAAAAGTCTTTCTGCAGTGCAAACAGGAAAGTCTTTCTTGTGAGAAAGAAGGGTTGCAATTCACAACATAATCTGTTTCTTTGCTTACAGTTTGGATCTTTAGAAGTAGTAGAGCTAAGGAGAGCCTAAGATGTTCTTGGTTAAACACTTAGGGATAGGAAAAGATGTGGGAGGGTAATTATCTTGATTAAAAAATTTGTTCATCTTAGGTATTTTTCAAGGTGTCAAGAAGGGATTTGCTGTTTTGGGCTGAAACTGCTATTCCCTATCTATGTTTAACTCCTGTCCTTCCTGTCACTGTCAGATTTTCATTGTTTCACAAAGTAAATTCAGTGTCAGCAAATGTTAGTGTTTCACAGTTTCTTTTTTCAAAGGACGTCACTCTTCTTGAAATGAATGGGACAGAGATGCTGCTTGGTGCATGTATTACTGGATTATTGAGTGTTTTGTTTATTATAATGCAATTTTTGCTTCTATTCTACTACCTGTGCAAAGGGAAATGGAAAATCCAGTATAGGAAGTAGGAGATGATGAATTGGTGGGTGCTTAGGACCTTTTTATTACTTAGTGAACAACATTAAGTGTAAAAGTGTAAGTTAAGTGTACAAGAAACTTTGCATATCTAAATTTGCCAAATCTAATATGAAAACAAGTGTTCAAGATAGCAGTTTACACTCAGAATTGTTCGATGTTGTTCCACAGTCACTCTATTAGATGCACCATGTCATGCTGCTGTCAGAAAGAGGTCACAGAACAGAGGACACTGAAATCCTATTTCATACAAATGTAGGAGGAATCCCAAATTCAGCAGTAAACAAGGATGAAAAGGAAGGCAGCGCAGTAAAGGCAAGAAAAGATGTTTAAGTTTCCTGCAGTTCCTGCCTCATTGTTTGTTTCAGCTTCCTGCTTATTCAGTCTGCTTCTCAAGCCTTTCTTGTGCATATACATAGATTATAGTATGCAGAAGACTAAGAATAAGCTGAAGGCAGAAACTGACTTAATGAAGACATTCTTGTGAGAGAGAAAAGATTTTGTTGTCCACAGATGCGCAAAGAAAAATAGAAAAGCAGCTGCCCTTAGAAATGGAGTAAAAGTAGAGCTGAGTGCCACGTCATGATACTTTAGTCAAAATCTGATGTACTGAATGTCTTTGAGAGTTTCTGTGCTGTTGTACAGGGATATAACCAAGAGGTGAAACAATAAGCTTCTGTAAGTCTCATGTCTTAGATACTGCCCGGAGTAGTGTCGACTTTTTGTCAACCTTCAGATGGCAAATAAGGATAAAAGGAAATAGCTTTCAACTCTTCTGTCATGGATGACAATGTTAATAATCAGTTTTGTGTCAAAAACTTCTGTTTCCTTAAGACCAAGCTATAGAGGTATAGTCATGTGCTGTCATCTTCCAGAGGAGGCTTATGAAGGGCAGAGGTCCTCGTCTCATTAGTTTCCATGTATCCTGTGGGGAGTTACTTTGTCTTTTCTGAAAGCATTTGTGGGCAGAGAGTAAGTAAGTAACCTCACTGCCATTGTCCAAGCCTGCTTGGCCCGGCAGATGAACTTTAGGATTAAAGGGTGGGCTCAGTTCAGCGCA
>JAWWLV010000021.1:6361477-6393327 GCA_035041135.1 Platyrinchus mystaceus
CTAAAAAATCCATTGCGCAGGCTTGAAAGGTAAAAAGACCTTTCCCAGATCTTCGTTCGCGAAGACTGGCCACGTCTGTGGGCAGAGACAGCATAAAGGTGGTGGAAGAAATTTGTGAGGCAAGTGGGTGGGTAGGTGAGGTGAAGTAGAGCTGAGATACACCAATCAAGTGAAGGCTTCTGGGTCACTTGGCCTGCAGAGTTAAGAAACTAAGGATGTAGTTGGTCAGCAACAAGTTATTAAATTATTGGAATATCTGCCCTACACCCATGAGACAGCACTGGAGTTTGGGTGAACTGGGATGGCTTATTCTACTCCTTGCTTATTCTTACTCCTGTTTATCAGCTGAGGCATTCATGACAGCAAATGCAGCTGATGGCATTTGAGCTGTGGAAATTAGAGGTTTTAATACTCTTCTACCAGTAACTTGAGAATTTAAAGAATTATATAACTAATATTTCAGTTGTGCACCAAAAAACCTTCAAGTTTCAGGAAATAGCTTTGTTTTTCACACTGCCTTGATCAAATAGCCAAAAATATTACAGGATTCCTCTGACTAACCACAGCTGCAGCAACATACCTGGTGAAATAGATCAGTGGTCCAATCTGCCTTGACAAGTCCTGTGTAACTAAAAATAGGAGAAATAGAAGAGAAAATTTGTAGGGCTGGTAGTGGCTTGTATTTTTCAATAATTTATCAAGATTCGAGAGCACAGATTTCCTTTGGGAAATATTAGTTCTAAGGTTTACAAAGTGCCTCAGTTGTAAATACCCATAAAAATGACAATTTGGTAGGTCGTATTTATTCTTAAGCGGGTCAAAGGACATTAGCGTATTCCTACTATATAAATCTGTCGAGTACAGAATTTCTTTATGCTCCCAAATCACAAAAGCGTCTCTTACAGTCAAGGAGAAAGCGTCACATTATTGCCAATCAAGGACAACAAGCAAGAATATTGATCTCCACCCAATAACTTCTGCCCTGCTCACTAAGTTTTTATCACTGAAACTGGACACATCAAGGGATTGGATTTAATATATACATATAGTGCTGATTTATTGCAAGAGGAGAAAAATGGTCTGGCCTTACTTCTAGCTCAATATTTTAATGCTTATTTTGTTCCTTGCATGGAAGCTTGCAATGGCTTTCTCTACAGATAGTGCACAACTTTCATGTATCCCTGGATGTGCACGAGTATGCAGCTCACAGAGGTACAGTGACATGTAGCTGTACATGTATCCTGCATTTGGTGGTCTTACAGTCATGAGTCTTCATCTGAAGAGTTTATGTATGTGGAAATCTGTGGTGGGGTTGTTATTTCAAAGACATAACTAAAGATAAGCTTGGGGAGAGAAGAGGCAAGACTGAAGGGCATATAGGTGTGAAAGGGTCTGGGGCTGCTTGCTGAGCCTGGTATGAAGATATGTTGGCTTTCAGCTCCTCTATGGAGCTGTGTATTGCATACACACAGATACTGGATTGCATCAGAGGGCCAGCAACATCCCTCTTGGTCTCTTGTTGGTAGAACTACTTTTTTTCTTTTTTTAGTCATTTTAGGTTTATCACTGCAGAGGATTTGGCCTGCTCCACAAACACAGCATCTTTGAACTCTGTATACAGTGATAACTGTGGCTTAGGGTAGGTAGTATGATCAATCAGCTACTTCTTGGAAGGGAAGTGCATCTACAAAACTGAAGGGAAAGTTCTTCACCACAGAATTACAGAACAGTGGAGGTTGGAAAGACCCATCAACTAGTCTGACCCACCAGCTCAAAGCACAGTCAGTGAGAACAGGTTGCTCAGGATCTTGTCCAGACAGGTTATAAATATCTGCAAGGATGGTGTTTTCACAGCCTCTCTGGGTATCCTGTTCCAGTATTTCAGTGGTCAAGGATAAGCTACTGAGTTAAAAAAATAGGCCATGTAAGTCACCAAGGACCAGAAGTCTGCTTATTTTGTTAAGATAATTGTATGAAACGAGCATCCTAGAGAGCAGCTCCCTGTTATTGTGTAATTACAAGTCCTGCCTGGCTTTTTACCTGTCTAGGCAAGATATGTGAGTTTTGATTGGTCTTTGGCCTTTTTAAGAGCTGGGGGACCCTTCCATAGAATAAATGAATGCAAATGTAGGTAGTGGATTTGCTGTTCATGTTCCAAATACTGTGGAGAGAGCTGAAGAGGCCACACCCTACTCTCCATTATTTCCTGATGGAGCAGGCAGAGGGACATATGTTTAATTTCTCCAGATGTGTCCTTCCCACACCAGACATTTTGTCAAAAGGCTTATGTTCAAGGATTATGTATGTTTGTCAAGATTTCCAGATGTCTAGTAATCCCAGCCTTTTCTCAGCACATGAGCAAATCCTTTCTACTGTGCACGAACAGCAAATCTGACACTAACTGGAAATGGCCACTGCACGTGTTGTGCACACTCACAGTGCATCCCATGTGGCTGGGGCTCCTGTGCATGTGCTCTCCTGTGGATTTTCACAAGCACAACAAATTGGATGTGTCCCAAACATTTTGGATTAACTCTGCATGTTTCAGACCATCTGTGCAACACATGTACCACTGGGCTGGTTATGCCTTAAGGATTGGACACAGTGCATACACTACACAGCTCCTGGTGATTCATTCTGGCATAGGAGGAGTTCAGAACAGGATCATGGCACAATCAGACATCATGCTTTTCACTGGGAACCTCTTGGAAGAATTCTGCCACAGGATGAAACTGTTTTTTTGATCTCCTGACTTGTAATTGTGCATAAGCCTTACCCCACCTTCAGTGTGCTTTTCTATGGCACAGACTTCAGCAGGATCTGACAAGGCAGTGGGTTTCAGTTTTGGGGGGTGTGTCTTAATTGGAACATATTTTTTTCACCAATGTAAACTCAAACAGAAGAGGAGAGAAAAAGCAAGTGAACAATTAGAACTTGAGAGGAAAATATGACCCAGGATACTCATTGTCTGTTTCCAGTGTCAGGTGGAAATGTTAAGCTCTGCCAGTGCCTTCAAATCACCTCTAAAATCAAGCCCAGAATGAGACAGTGACAACGACTTCCATGTCACCTTTTCAGGTAAACACAGAAAGCTGTAGTTGCCAGAGCAGTGATGAATCATTACTTCCTTCCATCCAAAGAGCCTTGGGCTTTTCCTCATCCAAACATTTAACTTACTTGCAGGGCTGACAGAAAAGCAGTAGATTTTTTTTTCTGAATATCCATTTGCCTTTCCATTTATCTACTTTGATCTAAAATATAGAACCTGATGGATGCCCTAGGTAAATCAAACATTTTCGGTCTGCCACAACGGTTTTGCAAATGCTTATTTCATGCCATTACCATTTTTCTGTTTCTAGCAGTAAATCAAAAAGTATCAGCCATTCATCCACTTTAAAAGTAATGCCTTTCCTTTGCATAATTACACATACCCAGTGGAGATCTGTATGCACAGTAAATCTATTCCTTTAAAAGGTTTCGCCTTAAGTACCACAGTGACATAAATTGGTGAAGCACAAATTTATTTATTTAAAAGGTTTATTCTTTTAACTGATTGGGTAACTGTTACACTTCCATTGTTTGGTTTGGGTGGGGAGAGCTTTATTAATGTATCAGATTTAATTCTGCAGCAGATGTTGATGTAGAAAGGTCTCACTCCTTACAGGACTTGTAGCAATTGATATGCATGCGTAATTTATTCTCATTACTGGTTTATTCTTAACTGGTGTTCAGGGGGTCTTCTCTGTATCTCCAGTAGATCCTTGAGAATTAAATAGTTTAACGAATGTAATGAGCAAACCTGAAAGAAGTACATGTAAAGCAGCGTATGTATTTGGATATTACCTCTCCAAATTTGCAAATAACAGAAGTACCGTATTAAACTGGAGTGAGAAATTGTCAAAAATAAAGGTCTTCAAGTAATAAGTGCCCTGGACAGTATTTTGGCAAAGTAAAGATTTAAAAAAATGGATCTTTTCATCATTCTCATGTAAACTTGCTCATCTTTGTAAGTCATGCTTGTAGCTCTCAGGGGTGTCAAACCTAAAGCAGACAAGCCCAGCTGATGGAAGCCTGGGAGTGAAATGATGAATTTTTTAGCAGATCCAAGTTTATTTTTAGGTTTTATAGAATTATGTTTCATTTCCCTGTGAGTGAAATTGTAGGAAGTATATTAGGAAAAAAAAAATTAAGAAACTTCACCAGAACAGCAAAAAAATAGCAAAACACTGGACCCCAACTACAGTTGAGCATGCAAATGTGTCCTGATTGCATTTGAAATTGTGGCTACAGTTTAATCCTGCAAATATTTTCATACATGGTCAGTGTAAAGCATGTGAGAATTCTTGAAACAAGCAGCAAGTCTGAAGAGACAGCAGACTGCAAGTTAGGTTATGACATGGGGAACTGAACAAAATTTCTAGCGTGAAGGCATTTTCTGTGGATATATTTTCCATGGTTCTGAATGTGGCATTAAATTTCCCGGTATCTGTATTTTGTTAGGTTACGCAATAAAAGAAGTGCAGAAACATTTTGGAGGAGAGGAGGGTTCCTAGGAAGGTTTGGGGTCTGAAATCTCAGTTTGGTTCGTGAAGGTAGTTTCATTAACACAATCAACATATTCAGTATCCCATATTCTTGGGATGAGAAGATGCATATGATAGTTACAGATCTAGCAAGGGCTGTTTGTTGGAGGGACGAAGTTTATTACGTGCAGCTCCACATCTCATGTCCATTAAGGTCACTCTTAAGATTTTGTTTTAAGTGGATGTGGCTTTCTGGGGTCTTTTCTAATACACCAAGTAGATCAGAGGCTGCCAACTGTCCTTTTTGATCAGAATTGATGGTGGTGGTTACCATGTAGTTGCCTGTGGTAGAAACTGGATTAGTAAGTGACAAAGATGCCTCTTTGAATCCTGTGTCCTAGAATGTGCTCCTGGGAGCTGGGAGCAGTGAAGGCTGCAGTCTTCCCCAGTGAAACAGCCTCCCCTCTGTTCTGCAGTTGGGAACCAGAGGAGCCACCTTAAAGGGTGAGAGAGTACCTCATCTTCCAAACTGGCTCAATCTTTGTCTTCCCATGCTGTTTGCATCGATGCTAATCAATGTTAATTATGGTAGTGGGGCTTGTGATGTACTCATTATAAAAGCCATCCTATTTTTGTGTGCTTGTACAGTCTGTCACACAATAGAGCCCTGATTGGGGTTCCCTAGATGCTACAAATAGTAATACAAATTGTTATAATAATGAATATGTGGTTCATGGTGTAAGACTACCAAACTTAGTTCATAGAGATTGCCAAAGCATCACTTGATAATCCTGTTTGCTGTTACCACTAACTGTGGCATTCTGGATATGTCCTGACAGTTGGGGCCCCAGTTAAGCTTTTGTTCATGTTTCAAGAGGTGCTTCTTTTTAAATTTGCATTTGAGTCTGCAGTTGTTAGTGTGAGTATATGCTTTAAGTTATCTGTGCTTAAAAACCCCTTGTGACTCAGCATCCTTAATGTGCTGGGTTCGTGTTCCCACCATCACTCCATGACCATCCCGGGAGCTGATGGGCACCGAGGGATGGGGTGCCAGGGTGTGTGTTTCTTTCCTAGGCTGAAGGTTACAGGTGCAAGAGGAGGAAGGTGCTCTCTCACGGGTGCTGAGCAGCTGGCTGGGTGTAGGTTGTATCAAGTGTTCCCAGCTCCTGCAGGGGCTGGAAGGGGATGGAAGCCCAGAGATGGGAGCTGACACTTTCCTTCCTGGCCAGGCTGCTGTCTGGGCACCCTTGTACTGAGAGCTGATACCTGAGAGGTGCCAGAGTCCTGTAATGAATTTGGCCCAGTCCCACTGTTCTCCTCACTGGAAATTTCAGCAACATTGCTTATATAAATTAATTTGTGTAGGTAGTTACAGTTCATCCCCTGACACTGCACCCCCAGGCCTTACCTCTGTGTGTTTCAGTGACTTATATAGTCACATATTTTTTTTTTTTCAAATAAAGTTTTCCACAAAGGATCCCTTATTATCTTGTTGTCTGGTTTGTTATGGATATTGGTTCTAGACCTGATTTTTCAATTCCCACCAGACCGCATGCCTGAATATTAGTTATCTACATGCAGTTTAAGTGTGTGATTATCTGCCTGTCTCTAGTTAGTTTTCTTTTGTTTATCACACTGTGCTGATCAAGCCTGTGTACAAAAATGTTTTAAATTTTAAAGATGTTATATTATGTCTCCTGAGTGTGTATGTTGTTTTAAAAGGAATTTGAGTCAGGGTTGAGTTGTTTCTGTGTTTGTAATTAATTTAAAATATTTAGTATAGCAGCTAGATTTTTCCCTGTTAACTGTGCTTTACTGAAATTTCATGATCTATAGCACACCCTAGTGATATCTGGAAACCATGAAGTTAGACCCAGCCACTTTTACTTCCTTTGTGTTGAAGCACATCTTAGGACTCCAACAGGCAAGCCAGGAAAGTAAGTGCCTAAATGCCTTCATATCCAAGATGGGAAGTGAGTTTACAAAACGAAAAATAGCCTTAGAAATTGAGACTACAGGCAACTCCTCTGTGAAAAGAACATCTGTATAATGAGTTCACCTGGCTTGCAATCTACAATGTTTGACATATTTAACAACAGATCATGGGGAAAAGCAGCCCAGGGTTATGTGAGAAGAGAGGAGAATATTTATTGGTTTCCCATTTGGACTGGAGAAAGCAACCAGATGTAAATACAAGCATTGTGGAAGAAACATGCAGATGGGCTTCAAAGGTCAGAAACTCAAATGATCATTTACTGTCTTATAGCCAGAACACGAAAATTTATGTTATCTATTAAATTCCTCTTTTTGCAGAATGTTAGGTCACTTGGTTTTTCAGGTGATGGTGGCTGTATTTGGTTTTCAGTAGCCAACAGGCTCTATATAATCCTGCAGAGAAATGTGCACCTTCCTAACATTTAAGGCTACCGTGCCTTCATTTTTTCCTGGATTTGTGTATTTCAGTCATTTGATTTCTTTTGATTTGTCTGAACACACAGAATGTCAAGGGTTCTGAATTGGCTGCTGTTGACCCCATGATGGGGTGAGAGGAGAAAGCAGTTTTGAGAATGACTCTGAGAAAGTGTAATTACATAGTCAAGAAGGAAGGCAAATATTTATCAGAGGTGAAATCAAACTGGTGACATGTGGATAACACTGAAAGAAAGTGAAAGCAATATGAGCATCAGAGAATAGTACAGAATAATGGAACTGTAAGTTGTGGTGGCTGAAGGTAACCCTCATATGAGTTCTCAAAGAGAGGCAGAGGATTCATCAGAGAAACACAAGTTAACAGTGTCCTGACCTCCCGGTGTGTGACAACTGTACTGAGCATCCTCTGTGGACTCTGCTGAGCACTCAGGCAGCTCATGGCAGTTCTGTATGGCTGGAGAGGAAATGTTGTTTTCTGTGTGTATTTAACCTGCAAAGAACTAAGGTATCCTAGAAAAAGCAGGTCTGGCCAGCAGACAGGCAGTGCTGAGGCTGTTACGCTCAGGAAGGGACATAAAACCCAGACAAGTACAAGGCAGCCGATACCAGTACCCTTGACCAGCTTGCAGCTCCAGCTTGGATCAACTGGGGGATCTGATCCCATATCTCTGTTTTATGTACAGAGCATTCCTTGTCTATGTAAGGCAAAGCTGAAGGTGGGGTCCTGCTTTCTGGCTCTCTCACACATGAGAAACCTGTAATATTTTTGGGGAGAGACAAGTTTCCTCTCAGACCTCTGCATTTCACTCTTGTCAGGTAATCCAAACAATAATGGAAATGAGCACTTTGTTTTATGTAAATAAAAACAAAAAGTTTGCAATAATTTATGGTATTTATTTAAATGACATGCAAATTACTTTGTGAAACTTAGGGGTGAAAGCAGCACAACTGAAACAGCACAATTGTTTCCAAGAACATTCATTTCAAATCCACATACAATA
The DNA here is from genome assembly GCA_035041135.1 of Platyrinchus mystaceus. NCBI lineage: Eukaryota > Metazoa > Chordata > Aves > Passeriformes > Tyrannidae > Platyrinchus > Platyrinchus mystaceus. The sequence goes on from JAWWLV010000021.1 coordinate 6,369,432, forward strand.
TTTCATTCATGCTTAATTATTTCCCCAATGCTAGTCTAAGCATTACTAGTTTCCTTTGTCTTTTTGCTTTTGCATGCAGCATGATTAGCAAAACTGCTTGTGCTCTACCAACTCCTGCACATATGGGGTTTAGCCTCATTGTTCAAGGGGTGGAGCAACAAGCAATATGAACACTCATGCTGCCAAATTTGGCACACGTGAGCCCTCCAAAGTATACAGATATGACCCGTTTCATTTAAATCCCTGTCTATATTTTGCATTGCTACCATAATGGCAACTCCATTGTCTGGGTGTATTATTTGAAGCAGCTTTTCTCCCATTGTTTGTGCACTGTAATCCTTGAGGTTTCTGTAGTCATGAGCAGCTTACGTGAAAGAAATCACTTAGCTCGCTCAGATCATTCTCTCTGAACCTGCTGGCAAAGGAGTGGGCCACAGCTAAAGCATGAGACCTGTGATCTTCCTGAAGAAAATCTCTTCAGTAGATTTTATAATTTCTTGCTTTTATGGGGCTCTGTTCTTGGGTGTGGAGTCATGATTCTCTTTCATCCCCTGTGGGTTTTTCTATCATGCATGATGGGAATATAGGCTGGAAAAAAAAAGAGTAATAGTGCTGGCTGTGGAGGTGTAACTTATGTGTTACACACGTTTCAAATACTAGCAGAGACACAGCTACTGTTTGACAGGAATTAAGGACAGTTGTTTATTCTGACTGCAGCAAAATCTTGGCCTTTATCCTTCCATGGTATAGCTGGATTGGCACATCCTGCTGTGAGTTTTTCCAACAGACTTTTGAGAAATTAATGCTTGTCAGCTTAGGGCGCAATGAAGAATCCCCTGAAACTTATCATAGAAAAAGGGCTGCCCAGTTCTTTCCCTTTCTAGCATTCAGTCATCTGCTTGGGCAGTGCCCACTGCTCCAGTAGAGGCACTTCCTCTTGTGATTATGTATATGCACACATATGTAGGTAAAGTCATTTGCCATTAGCTGTTCTGTGTAAATTATGCCCATTACTGGGTTTGAATGCACATCATTTTACCCCTGACACAGTAATTTGTAACATTTTTAAGGCAGTGGTTCCCAAAATGAGGGCTGCAGAAAGCTTGCAAAGGGTCCCTTTGTAGTTTGCAAAGAGTTTCCAGTTCTTTTTGATTCCAAAGTCTACATCATATTATAGAACAACTATAAATATGGTATAAACACTGCTCTTCATTTGGCTTAGCTCTTCAGAGATCCCTGTTGCAGCTACATAGGTATTATGTGATCCCTGATGGTGACACCTTTGTGGTTGCACGTGATGCTGAGAGGTGACCCAGGAGACAATATTAAAATATTAAAATATAAACTGTGTAAGTCTGAAAATCTCATTGTAGCACATTTGAATATTTGGAATGACTTCTGGAAGCTTCAAATCTGGCCCATCAATGTAGAAGGGATAACCTTTTTCCTCTTCTTGCCTCCAGCTTAGCATATGAGAAAAAATCAGGCAGTGCAAGCTTGCCTCTTCCACCCCACTCCCTGTCTGTCTGTGAGCTCCCCTCCTGCCTGCCACATTGTCAGAACTCAGACCCAGAAATGCGGGAGAGAATTGTTCTGTGTTCCTAGAAGAACAGGAAACTCTATCCAAGACCTTTGTAAAATTTGGGCACTCATTCAGCACCCATGGAGTGAGTGCAAGTGAAGTCAGCCAAGGGCCCTTGATTTTGATGGGACTGAAATCAGTTTCTTTGCGCTTACTCTGCATCTCCAAAGTGATGTATGTTTGGGGACAAAATTACATGTGGCTGAACATTTACTATTTTCAGACAAGAACCAGTACCTGTTATGGTGCACATTTCTCACACCACTGAATAGTACCAAGCATGGAAATGTATCACTGATGTTGTTCCAGACACCTTCAAATGTCATCCATCCTTGATACTAGAATGCTTTGTTCCTTAACTGAATTTACAACAGACATTTTAGATCTGATTTTGACATTTGTCTGCTTTATGTATGCCCTTTAATTAGAGGTTTGAAGAAACCTCAGATGCACTTTTCTTAGATACATTCTGCAGAAGAGTAGAAATCTTGCAGGTATTCTGTGTAGCTATTTTTTTAGCCAGGATTTTATTTCCACTTCAGTGTTCATATATGCTATAACATATAAACATGTAAGCTAATTTCAGGACACAGGATTGCTGTCGCTTTTTTTTTCTGGAAAGGTCACAAAATGACTACTCTGACCAGTAAACACAATTAGTGAATTAGACTGCTGAGGAAGTAAAAAAAGCAGAATAAATGACTGCTGTAAAAGAGTCTAAAGAAGCAGGAGACAGGTTATACCATTTACAGGTAAGGTTATGCCTTAAGTACCTTTAACAGCTTGCTTGGATCGCTCTAGCTTGCAATGTGTGCTCTATTCCAAAGCACCAGCCTATATTTCTGGATCATCTTTCAAGACTGAGATGATATAAGGCAATTAATAGTGTTTTGTGACCTTCTGCACCAGTAGTCCATCTTTTTGGCATTGAAACTGATTTTGCCCAACTTGGCATTTTATCACCTAGGACTGCACGGGGAGATCAGAGAGACACCTTTTACAGCAGCAGTGGAATGATTTAGTTCAGTCAAACTGTTCTTCAAATTCACCATTTCCTACAGGCTGATGAGACAAACCTCTTCTTTGCTTAATGTCACATGAGGTACATTGAAAGGCTGTGAAGAGGCAGATGTTCTATAGCTTCACTTCATATGCAAAAACCTGTTATATTCTTTATTTGCATTCAATTAGGAGTCAGATCCTGATGAATATCTAATGTAGAAAATGGGGAAAAGATTTGCCATCAAGCATATGCTTTGCTTGTAGTGGGTCTCACTAACCTGCTATTGAGTCTTCCTGAAGCGATTTGGTCATTTCTGCTGCATTATTTACACCTTCAAGCTCAGAGGTGAGGAGTGTTAAAAGGTGACAATTAGAGTTATGTTCCTGCTTTTAGAATTCTTGCCTTTTCTCATTCCTTCTAGACAGCCATTCTACAGTTGCAAAATTTCCCTTACTAAGTGGCTCTGTTTTAAGGATTTAAGTGCTGCAGCATTACTTTCTTATGCATTTGCTTTTTTGATACAGTTGTGCCTTGTTTGATCTTGTGAAGGCTCCCCATTTTCCTGGCAATCCAGAGTATAATATGAGGAAACTCAGAAGTTATAAAACTGTTGTGTTGTCAGGAAGGAAAAGGTTCAAATTATCACTATAATATGAAGCAGACTCTTCCAGAACAGCTGCTGTTATGGCTGTGACACTGTAAGAGCACACATACCAGGGCATTACAGCACCAAGGGAGAGATGGAGCTTGTCTGGAGCCCTGGACATCAGAAAGATGCAAGCAAAACAGTTTTTCATCACTGCAGCAGAGGGTTTCCCAGATTTCAGAGGGAAATGAGAGAAATCTCATACCCTTCTGAACTCAGATGTGATCAGAAACCTGCTTTGTTACATCTTCCATTCCTTTCTTCTCTGTGGACCGCTCTCACGACATGTTCTGGAGAACATATGACATTTCTTCCTTTCCCTCTTTTCTCCTTGCTTTGATCTAGTGTAAATCAGTGTAAATTAAACCATCCTCGCCTATATCCAACCAATGCATTGATACAAAAGGGAAACCTCAGGAGTATTTTTAGGTGCTTTGCAAACTTAGGCAAATGGATCAACATTATTTAACGCATGCCCCAAGTTTGGAATGGCTTTTGTCCTGCCATTGTGATAAAAAAAAAATCTAAAGATTTTAAGGAAAAAAAAAGTGCAACTAAGTGAAGCAATGAAATTGTTACATACAGTTGCCTAATCCTCGTGGTTTCTCTGTGAATCTCTAGCACAGAAGAAGATTTAGAGAAACAGCTTCTTTCTGTCCAACAAGATTAAGTGCCTCATCTTAAAAAAAGAATCTGTCATGGTTTCCTGTGAAGGTAATAGGTATGTCAGATAATTGGATCAGGTGTTTCTGGCCGGTTCCTTTAGACTGAGCCTGCTTCTGATGGGCATTTTCTTGAGATGTTGTAAGGAGCAAGCTGAAAGCCAGAATGAATCATTGTTTTGGTAGCAACAGCCCATTTCCAGCTGAAATCCTTCATGGTGCCCCTTGGTCTAGTATGTCAAAAGCTGCGAAAATGTGCAGTGAATGCAGCACACTGAGGACAGGCTGAACAGGCCTGCAGCTATTTTGGGTTCTGCTGTATGTTAGGGAAAGATTTGACAAAAACCTGCCAAGTGGCTTATCAGACCAGAATGCCAGTGCACCATTGCTGTGGTTAATGTCTGATACCTGCCTTTGAGAGATGACTGGAGGATTTTGGGGGGTGAAAGTGAATGTGGTTTTTTCTCTTGGTTTTTAAAAGCGTGGAGTTCCTAGTAACCTGAAGAGGAAAAATATGTAAAACATCTTGATACAGGAAATTAAATAGTGAATCAGTGATGATAAAAGGGATGTAGGAAGAGCAATGACATCTGGTACTTATAAAAGCCCAGCACACTGCAGTGAATACAGAATCACAGAATGGGTCAGGTTGGAAGGGACCTCAGTGGGTCATCTGGTCCAACTTCCCTGCCCAGGCAGTGTCATCCCAGAGCACATACATGGCACAAGATTGTGTCCAGACAGTTCTTGACTATTCCCAGTGAGGGAGACTCCACACCCTCTCTGGGCAATCACTTCCAGTGCTCAGTCACTGCACAGGAAAGGTCTTTCTCAGGTGGAACTTCCTAGGTATCAGTTCCTACTGTTGCCTCTTGTCCCATTGCTGGGCACCCCTGAGCAGAGCCTCGTCCATCCTCTTGGGCTTGGCACTCCCCCTTTAGATATTTCTACACATTGATGAGGTCCCCTCTCAGTTATGTCTTCTCAAGGCTGAACAGGCCCAACTCCCTCAGCCTTTCCTCATAAGAGAGATGTTCCAGTCCCTTAATATACAGAGAATACAGTGAGGGATTGACAGGATCTGATTTGGAGCAGGACCACCTTGAACTGCTCTCACTCCACCAGCTCCTGGAATTAAAAAGCACATGAACATCTCTCTCAGGTACTAATTACTTGTGAAGGGTGCATGTTGAGGTGAATAAATACTCTCTGGAACAAGTGACAGATCCAGGCAGAATACACAGATATCCGGAGATGCACGGAGCAGAGCTGTTCCTGCTGGCATTCAGGTGAGGAGGTGCGGGCTCTCCCAAGGACACGGGGGAGGAGGTGGGGGCTCTCCTGAGGTTGCAGGTGAGGAGGTGCTCCCGAGGAGTGGGAAGCCGCCAGGTGGAGCCGCCGGGCAGCACATTCCCGTTGACTTCAACAGAGTCAGAGTTTGTATAAGAGTGTAGCATGATTTGTGTGTATCCTTAAAGGATACACTTTGCATTGTTATATTTTCATTTTAGTAACTTTTATCATATGAAAAAAATAGACCTAATAAATACCTGCTGATGTTGCCCTAAAACCTGTGTTTATTTTTAACTGGAGTAGTGAAGTAATCATTCAGTTTTGGAATAGAGTGATAAAAATTCCCTCCTTTGCTGGTTGGCAAACTTCATTGCTTTTAATATTGCCCCTTGGAAGGCTGCTTACAGCTGGAATTTGGGGTGTTACTTTTTAAAATGTATGTGGCATTTAGGTTCTTTGTTCATTTTAGGAATTACATTTGCCTTTTACATCCAAATCGTAAAAATCAAGAGCACCAGTAGACCTGTAACATTTCGAGTTGTTACACAGAGAGTTATTTTATGTGATCGTATAAAGCATGGGGAGGTTAAGAAGTCCCCAGTGCAGCCACAGGAAAGGGACAGAAATTGTGAGTTGTATTTCTCCTTCGTTTCCTCATCCTGCTTTTTCGTCTTTTCAACATGGAACAGAGGGGAGATGGTTTACCTTAAATCAGAAATAAAATCATAATGAAGGCTTAGTTTACAAAACCAAAAACCTCTGTTAATAACCCATTCTTGGGGAAATGGCAGCATTTTTAACATTAGGCAGTAATTTTTCCAAGATTGTACTGATATTACGAACCAGTGTGATATTTCAGGGGCCATATGTGGCACAGCTGTTGTAACGCTTGTTTGATTGCTCGTGGTGCTCTATCAGACTGGCACGCTGCACTTTACCGAGCTGGTGACTGAAACAAACCCAGGTGAAAACCACGCAAAAATATTCTGAGATTAAATTCTCAGAGCAGGGCCAGGGATGTCCTAACAGCCCCTCTCTTCCTTGTCCTGTATCCCAGCTCAGCTGGGATCAGGATGTGCTGTTTCACAACCAGGTTCCTAAAATCATAATATCATAGAATGGTTTGGGTTGGAAGGGGACCTTGAAGATCATCTCATTCCAATCCTCTGCCACGGGCAAGGACACCTTCCTCTATCTCAGGTTGCTCCAAACTCTGTACAACCTGGCCTTGGACATTTCCAGGGATGGGACAGCCACAGTTTCTCTGGGCAACCTGTGCCAGGGCCTCACCACCCTCACAGGGAAGAATTTCTTCCTAATATCTAATCTAAACCTACTCTCTGTCAGTGTGAAGCCATTCCCCCTTGTCCTGTCGCAATGCGCTCTTGTTAATAATTGTCTCTCTCCATCTTTCCTGTAGACTCCGTCCAGGCACTGAGAAGCCGCAATTAGGTCACCCTTAAGCCGTCCCAACAATCCCGATCCTCCCAGCCTTTCCTGGCAGGAGAGGCGCTCCATCCCTCCGAGCACCTCGGTGCTCTGCCCTGCCCTTGTGACAGTGTCACACCCGGCACAGGGGACGCGTGGAGCGTCCCCGGCGGCGCAGCCGGACCCGGGAGCGGGTTGGGCCCCGGGGGCGGGCGGAGGCGGCGGCTCCACACCCCGCTGCCCGCGGAGCAGGCGCGGAGGGGCCGGGATTGCTTCCCGGGCCCGGCGGAGCCGAGCTGAGCCTCACCCAGCCCGTCTCAGCTCAGCGCGGGCAGGGCCGGCGGCTGCGCTCCGGGGCCGCCCTTCCTCCGGCGCCGCCGCAGTGTCGTGCCCGGCCGGGCCCGGAGCCGGGCGCTGCCGCGGAGGTAGGCGGGGGAAGCCGGATGGAGGGGAGGAGGTGGAGGAGGGAAGGGCCGCGGCGGACGGAGCTGAGCCCGAGCGGGCCCCGCTGTGCCCGGTCCGCTCCCCGGGCAGCCCCGGCCCGGCCCGGCCCGCGGGGGTCGCGTGTGCGGCCCCGGGGAGGGCCCGGAGAGGCCGCCGGGGGCTGCGGGGAGCGGGGCCGGGGGAGCCGCTCCAGTCCCTGGGGCCGAGGGCATCCTTTGGATATGGGGATAACACCCTTAAAGACGTTCAGACCCCACCGAACCCCCTTTAGCTTCAGGGAACCATTAGGGTGGGCAGACGCCCCAGCCCAACCCGCCGCCGCGGGCAGGGTCACCGGGGCCGCTGGGTTTGGGTGGGTTTGGGAGGAACTTTGGTGGGGTTTGAATGAACTGATTTCTCTTCCCCTCCAAGTTACATTTAGGCCGGAGCGTCTCTTCAGCAATAGTAAACCTGGAATGGGGCGCTGTAGGAAAATAAATAAAAAACTGACTGAAGTGTAATTAAATTTCGTCTGTTTGAAAGGGCTCATAATTACATTTTATGCTCAGCCTATTTTAGTCATAACGTTTTTAATAAATTTTGAAACATTCAGAACACGTTGATTAATTTTAATGAGGTGAAGTTTTATGTTTTTTTGCAGTGAGTCAGGGAAAACATCACTAATTTTCAGGCTTAGTTTAGATTTTGAAGATACCACTGCAGTGTGCTGCACCAAGAACCTCTACAGGGGAACAGCTCTGCTATTTGTGTGTTCTTAGTGTCAGCTCTCTTTTCTTTCTTAACTGTAAGTCTGATTTTTGGCTCCAGTATCAGCTAGCTGATGGAAGTGGCCTGTAAATTTGTTGAACACTGCTTTAAAAATGGAGAAAGTGACTAGGAAATGGAAAAAAAAAATCACTCGTAATTTGTAAGTTAGAAAGACATTGAGGAGGTCTATAAAAATTCAGGGGTGCAAGGAGTTATGGCCAGTCTTTCACAGGTACGTTGTAATTTAGCAGGCCAGGTGAGCTGAATATCCTACGTGCCTAGGCAGGTTAGATGCCAAATTTCCTTCTCTATCAGTGGAATGACATAGTTCCCACTGAATATTTACCTGCTTTGTTAGGCATCCGGGGGCCTTGTACAATGGTCTTCTGTGTTCCTAGAAGTAGTTTGTTCATCTAATGAGTAAATTTGTTGCCTCTTGTGTTAAATAAACCAATTAAATGCTTTGATAAGTTTACATGCTTTGATAAATACACAGAAAAAGTAAGCAATGCTCTTAGGGTTGCAGCTCTTACAAAACAATATTAAAATGCTCTTTTATGCATTTCAATTGAATTCAGATTGTCTAGCAAATAGAAGAATTTTTTACCCTCTCCTAATATAATTGAAACTAAAAAAATTGAACATCTGAATAAGTGTATAGTCAGCAGCATAATTATATTATTACAGTAAATATTTGTAGATGTAGTGAATCCTCATGGTTGGGAAAGAAGGGTACCAAAAGCTGACATAAGAATGGCAATCAGCATGTTTTAATCTTTACACCACTAAGTAGGAGTAAACCCTTCTTAGCAAAATAACCTAAAATTACAAATGCAGAGCAGGTTTAAAACTGGTGTATTTAAACCCAGTTTTACTGGCTGCCCATGCCAGACATGATTTAAATCAGACAGACAACCTGCTTTGTGGATTTCAAGTACTAGACCAAGCTCTAAAGGTAGGATTTTCAGAAAGTGATCATTTAGGAGCACAGGTGCTCCTCAAGCCTACAGTATGTATATGGACCAGTGATGAGACAGTCCTCCTTTGCAGATGGAATATGTTGATTCCCTGTGTGTCCAGCTGCTCTTATTGAAATAATTAATGAAATTCTGACCTGGTCAATCATCAGGTCACATCTCTGTGCACACTGTTGTTTGTGAAGTTGTGTTCTTTAGTCTGCCTCGGCTGCTGAGTACCCTGTGTTTGGTTTTGCTCCAGTGCTGTTCTGATGTTCCTTATAAAAAGTTGCAGTACAGATACAGCTGTTTCTGTACAATTGAGACAAGAAATTGTCCTGTGTGATCTCCTGGACACATGTGCTTGCATAAATTTTTGCTGAGCCCTTGAAGTGAAACAGTTAGAAGATCTACACAGAGCACTTGTATGCTTTCTAGCACTTGTGTGGAGATTCTCACTTCACATCCTTGCCTATCACCAAATGGTGTCCACCATGATAAAGATAGCTCCAGGAAAGAGGACTTAGATCTATGTCCTCTTTGCTTGATAGGTTTGGAATTTGTTTTTTTGTGCTGTGCACGTTGCAGAGGTGTTTACTGAAGAGTTTACTCGGTTAACTCAGTAAGAGGCTGTAAGGAGCAGTGAGGACAGCTGGATGGTGGGCCAGGCTGTGTTAGAATATCTGGTTAGAATATCTCCTGTAGGGACATTTGGAAGGGTGTTCATTTTTCTATAAGTGGGACAGTGAGCCCAAGGGTTAAAAGTGCTTTTGCTTGTCTAAAATCATCACTCTGTGAAGGGGGAAGTAGGGTGATGAGATGGGAGTGTAAAATTGGGAAGAGCTGAAATGAGGTTCACACCACGGGGTAATCTGGGGACCCTCTTTAATTTTTTGCATTAGCAGGACTTTGAATGAATTGGGTACAATGTTGTTATTTAATTTTTCATATGGCATTTTTCTTCTTAAGAAAACCTGTTGGTTGTAGGTTCAAAGTTGAGATACACGTGATGTTAACATTCCCTTTGGATAGGGAGAGCAGGATCGTTGCTCACTTTGATCCCCTATCCTTGGGGTGAGAGAGCATCATCTAATTTAGTCAGAGAGAAGCAGAGAGCCTGATATCTCGGATGAGTATTTGGGGGAGACCACAAATACAAAAGGAATGCAGTAGAACAACAAAGGAAGGTCAGTTAAACAACAGATCTTGGTTTCTCAGTGGCTTCATGTTCCAAAACTCTTGGGTTTGGTTTTGGGTTTTTTTTTGAAGTGCTGAAGATTCTCAGTGCCATGTGAAGTCAGTAGGAGCTGTGGGGACTCAGCATCTCTGAATGCTGGGCACAGTCTTAAGGATGTCATTAACATTTCTATTTCTCCATTAGAGCAAATCCAGTATTTCACAATCCTGGTGTTTCTTAACATCTGGGGGAATTCTGTAGAGAATACTTTGGTAATAGGATCAAATTGCACTTTTGTTTATTTGTCAGTTACACAATCAGAGTCTGTAAATATTTTTGGCTATCATCTGATTCTACCTCTGACACACAAAACTTACAGCTCCTTTTGTTCTATTCTGTCTGTTACCGTATTGTCAAAATATCCTGCTTTGATGGCCTGCAGTGTGTGAGTAAAAAAGTACTGCTCACTGCAAATTGCCTGATTGAGCACCTTGATTCTTCATTGGAACCTGAAATTTTCCAAGAAATTCATAATGGTATCACTTTATAAAAGATCTCTGCAATGTTGATCCCCTCGTCTCTGTCTTTGTGCTGAATGTAGGAATCTGGGATACTTTACATCTTGTAATACGTGGTTTATGTTTCGGTGGCTCCCACTAGTGCTCTGTATGTACAGTTTAAAAAAGACAACTTGTATGTGCTGTGTATCAGCTACTGTATTCACTAATGTTCATTGCAGGATTTAAAATATAGTGAATATGCTAAGAGATCATAGAAATACTTGTAAGAGTTGAGAGAATATGAATGCTCCTTGTAATCTCTTTGAGAGTTTTGAGTGTTATGCTCACATTCAGAATTAAGCAGGAATGGCTCTTATATGCCAGGAACTTTCTTCAGTCAAGCCAAAAAACCCCAAATAAGTGTTAATTTTGCAAGTGGAAATTTCTTTCAGGGAAGTTGTGAGGGGAGTAAAACAATTTACTATGGAAAGACTACTTATAGTTACTTGCATTCCAGCATGTTTCTGCTTTACCTAAAGAAGCAGTTATGAATTTGTGTGTTTGCCATGCTTTGTACACCACCAGATAGCAGTGTGACTTCTGTTTTTATTGCAGTCTGGGTTTTTTCACCTTTAAGCCAATTGCACTTTGAAGCTGGTCATGAAAGGGTGTTTTGTTTATTCAGAGGAATCCCAGGGTAGAGCTGATCACCTTTGCACTGCTTGCAATGCCACGGCAGTGTAAGGACACATCCTGGTGTTGGCTGTGTGGAGGATGGAGTAATGCGGGTGGTTTTCTGTGGGCAGCCAGTTTTGGCCTGCTGCAGGAGCTTGGGGCTTCAGCTTTGGGTGTCTCTGCTCACAAACATCATTTCACATCTATTACAGTTAGATTGGTTTAGGAAATCGTGGAATTCCGTCAATTTTACTAGAGGAAAGCAGATGATATCGCTCTCAGCGAGAGCCGTGTGTGTTATCAGCTCTCCAGCTCGTGTTGCCCCGCCTGTGCTGCAGAGCCTTCATGCTGTAGAGCTTCATGTGAGATGTTTGTTGGATTAAGCCCAAAGAGAAGATGCAAATTCATTTCAGCACATTGGATTAGTCCTAGGGAATGCTAAGGATGTGCAGGACAAGCACGATTCACCTTCTGTCTCGCTGAGGGAAGGAAGTGAATCCTGTAGCACTTAAGGCTGCCTGGTGCTGGTGAGAAGGTTACTCTTGAGTGGCAAACTGCTTACCCTTTGCTAGGAAGGTAAAGACAAACACTTAATAATCTCATTTTCCATCATTCTCAGGCCTGGCAGTGTGAGCTGTCCCAGTTGTATGTTTGGGGGTTTTTTTAACCCTACTGCTTTAGGTCAGACAGAGCAGCCATTTGTTTATTACTCTGAGCTTGAATCGCAGTGAATGAGATGATGTGTAACTGGAAGCAGAGCGTGTTGCTCTGCTGCCTCTAACCAGCACACACTGCCATGCTGATCCACTGCTGTGTCATCAGCCTGCCAAAAACCCAAAAGCAACAGTGGTAAAATGATGACACTGGGATGTTTTCTTTAGACTGGCATGGGATGTTTTCTTTAGACTGGCATGAAGATGAATGAAGTAGTGAGAGAAATCAACTATTTGATGAATTTCCTACTGTGCCTCTTTGCTGCTATGGAGTATAAGTGGTCCCTTCCCAAAACCCAGACTTTTGTTTAGTGTCAGCAGTGCTTGGATACTGCAGGGGTGTGGATGATTTGCAGTCAGCCATTTTACAGCAAAAGAATGGTTCCACTGTCACAGTAGTTAATTTTTAATATGAAAAATGGTGTGATACCACTCCACTTTCACTTTGCACTGAGATCTGTTCAGGAAAGATTTGAAGACAGGTTGTCATGGACTGAGAATGTACTGCACATGCTCTGGGATAAGAGGTGTTCTAGGAGCTGAAAATCAAATGCTCATCTGTTCTATAGTGCTGACATTACATGTAGAACAAGAAATCTGCTGTTTTTGTGTATGTGATTATATTTTTAATTCTATCGAATACTTTTTTGGTTTTTATCCCTGCAAGCCCTTTCCTCATTTGGTGTGCAGGATGGGAGGTATTTGCTAAATGAGCAGCAGCAGCAAGTGAATGGGGTGGAAAAGTTTTGGTCTCAGAGGGTTCATTCTCAGGGACAGGTCTCTGCCCCACGTTGAGGACATGTCACAATGTGTAACAGGTCCTGTGTCTCTGCCTCCTCTTACATGAGAGTTGTCTGGTGTGTCTGCTCTGAGTCCTGACTGCTGTAACATTCACCCCTGAATTTCTGATGGGCTGTCTCCAGAGTGTTTATTCTCAGTCCCTGGTCTTTCCTCTGACTCCTTCTGAAATCTGTTCCCTTCCTCAGGCTCTTTGGTTGCTGCAGAGAGCCTACCACCTTCAGAAATCAGCCTGGAAGTGTTTAAGCCTGTAACAAAACAGGGAGAAGAACTGGTATGTGAAAACAACCAACTGATTTGTGGCAAGAATTAGGACAGGGAGAAAATACCTGACTGATTTGTCATTTACAGTCTGCTGGTTGTGGTAGAGTGAGGCTCTGCTTTGTGTTTTTTCTGGAGTCGTGTGCGATGCTGAACACACGTGGGAATTGCTCAAGGCAAAAGCAATGTACTGTAGAACTACGTACCACAGAACCACTGAATTTCTCAGATTAGCTCAGCTGGTTAGAGCAAGGTGCTGGTAACACCCCAGGTTGTGAGTCCAATCCCTGTATGGGCCATTCACTTAAGAGCTGGACTTGATGATCCTTGTGGGTCCCTTCCAACTCAGAATATTCTGTGAAATTTCTGTGAAACCCAGTTTTTTCTGGTCTACTCTGAGGTCTCATTTGCAGTTTCAGTAACCTTCAGCTGCTTGCCAGTAGGGTTAGTTTTCCAAGAAGTGAAAGAGAAAGCAGTTTTGCACACAGTATTTTCCGTGTGTCTGTCCTTTTTGTCGTACAGACTCATGAACGCTCCTTTTATTCCTTAAACTCTATTAGAAGGCAGATTTAATCTCTGTTGCAGTGATCAAAAGATAACTTACAACGTTCTTTCCAGGATCTTAACTCGCCAAGATGCCCATCCCTGTTGATGATGTGATGCAGCTGCTGTGCCACGTCTCTGAGGCGAGGGGGATGAAAGCTGCTGTCAAGCACTCTGGTCGGGGAGCACTGCTGGCAGGGGCCACAGCCTTTCTTGGGGGTCTGATGGGAGGTCCCCCTGGAATCGCTGTAGGTAAGTGTGTTTTGCTTGGGGAACAAGAGGGTGGTTAAATCCCTGAGTGGAGAAACTGGGAAGTCTGTGTAGTAGGTGTAGGTTGAAGGAAAGGGGCATTCAGTGTTGAGATTTCATGCCTCAGTGGGGTGTGAAAAGGAGAGGGGTGAGGCAGGGAGGAATGAGCACAGAGATGATGGCAGCAGTCAGGGGATGTTGGTACAGAAGAAAACTGGGGTGTAGATTGAGGTGAGTAAGCATTCTTAGCCTTAACATGGGACAGGATCATCTTCTGAATGATCTTTTTAAAAATTATGTTTATTTCTTAATTTTAAAAGTTCCTCCTATTAATTTCTTGATGAACTTTTTGTCCTCTGGGATTCATTATTCCCTGTCACTTGTTTTTTTTCCTGGGATGGAAAATTACAGGAAAGTCGAAGTGTAATAGTAAAGAGCTGTCTTTTCTCTGTAACTCTTGAATTAAGAGTTGTCTAGTTTAAAAGCTGCCTTGTCACTGAAGTCCTGTCAGCCCTGGTGCTTGAATGCTCCTTACTCCTGCAAGCAGTTCAGCAATTTCACGGGCCTATTGGTATTGGAGTGAATTGCAATATTCCTGTGTGAGGGTTAGCAAGGTTGAGTTACAAAGAAATAAGGAAATTGTATGTGAGAAGTGATAACAGAAAATGCAAAGTGAGGCTTTGTATTTACTCCTGTTACAAGTACAAAGCTTAATTAATAGCCAAAGTAGTGTTTCGACAAACATGACTGAACCTATCAGGGACAAAGAAGGGAAATTAAGCTTTTGTAAGAAATTTGTAAGCTTAAAATCAGAAGTCAAGATAATAATGTAATAATGTAAGTGGCCTCATTCTTGAGTGAGGTGATGAGAAACACTGAAGTTATTCTTGGATGTGTTTTCTCTGAAGTGTTTGTTTAGGCCTTCATAATGTCTCCCAGTCCCAAGAATATATAAACAACCCTGAGTATTTAGGACAGTTAGAGAAACATTTGCATTCAAGTGCACTTTCACTTACACAAACAGCCTGGATGGCTGTGGGATTGGGTAGCAGGCATTGTACTTCTTGCTGCCTTGCATTAAGAATTAGAGGATGAGTTACCTTCCATCTGCAATAGTAATTGGAGGGACTTGCAGCAATCCTGCTTTCTAAGAACTGCTTGCTCTGAGAAGAATGGATTGTGAGTGTGTTGCCTGGGGGTAAAAAGTGTGATCATATAACAAATCTTGTGCCAATGGATGTGGAGCTTAGACATCAATACTTTTAGTGCCTTTTGCATTAAGGGCCCCTAAATCAGGTATTGATGTTCTCATAAAAGTCCCTTGAAGATGAATTCAGCCATCATAGGCTTTCAAGTATTTCTCTGGTATCATGGGAAAAATTGCCAACTGAGTAAAAGCTGCAAATTACAGATTTTTTGTCTAATGAAAAACTGCATCCCTGTGAGTGCATAAATGACTTTTTAGGAGCAGTTGTTGGGGGTGGCAGTTTTGGAGGCAGGGTGGGTTCTGTCACCTCTCCATGGTGAGGGTTCTCCTTCCTTCCAGCAGGGTGTGTGCTCTGGGCAGGTGTCAGTCCTGTGAGTTGTTGTGATGCAGGTCAGGCTGGTGTCAGAGAACAGTGTTTAGGACTGCCAGGCTGCTTTCTCAGCAGCAGCCACAGTCCCAGCAGCTGTAGAGGATCCTTCTGCTGTTACCTTGATGACCTGGAACCCTCTACTGACCCTGAGCATGTCTTGTCCAGGTGGTGTGGGTGGGGCGTGGGTTTGGTAGATGAAAGCATGAATGTATCTAATGGGTTTGGTCTCTGAGCAGCTTCAGGGCTGGACTTCTGGGAGTATGAGGCTGCAATGTGTGACTCTAAAGAAGCAGAAAGTTTGAGTCAATCTGGGAATCTCTAGTAAGAGTAGTGTTGGTCTGGTGTTTTCCTTGAGCATGGTTTTATTTAGTAGTAGAGCTTATCCTAAAGAGACCAGTGTCCTGGGGAGTGTTCTGTTTCTGATTTCTGGCTTGAAGCTATTAGCATTGGTTGTGTAAAGAGTTTCTTTGTGATTGCTGTGAATGGAAAGTGCTTTAGAAATCTTTCTTGGTGCTTTGAGTATTGTGTATAAACCTAGTTAAAGAAGACACATAATAAAGGTGGGAACGTTGTTGATGAAGGCTGTGGACAGAATTTCAGTCTTTAACTAGTAAATACTAACAACTCTCTGTCTTTTCTAGGTGGAGCATTTGGTGGATTGCTTGGTGCCTGGATGACTTCTGGACAGTTCAAGCCAGTCCCTCAGATTTTATTGGAATTGCCTCCCACTGAGCAGCAGAAACTCTATGCTGAAGCTGTTGATGTTATCAGGCACTTAGACTGGACTGATGTGGTTCAGCTGACTGCTCTTGTCATGGGCAATGCTGGTCTGCAGCAGAAGCTCACAGCAGTGCTGGTCAACTACCTCTCCAAAGAGCTGAGAGCACAGATAGAGTACGGAGAATGAACCTTTACAGAGCACGCCTTCCACACTGCAATGGATTTTATTGACGGCTGTGATTCTGCAACATAGCAATTATTAGTTATCAGTACCAATTATAAATATAGGCAGATCTGAGTATTGTTTGGGTGTTGGGTTTTGGTGTTTGGGTTTTTTTTATTGTTTTTATTTTGTGTGGATTTTTAAGGATAGTGTTAGATGGCAGCATTAACCTGACACTGACTTGCTATGTAATTTTGAATTACTCTGCACTAGGGCTAATTCAAATTGCTGAAGGGAATTATGCTTCTCTTACGTTAATGTATCACTAGTGAAAATTTTTAAAGTCATTGTGTTTTATTTAGGAGATTTATTTCTGTTTGTATAAGTGCTTTAATTTTTTTCTGTGAATTACAATAAGGTGCCAAATTAGCTAGGGCACTTTGCAGGATTTTACCTATTGTCTGTTTCAGTCCTGCCAAGGGAAATTATAAGAAAATATGTTCTTCTACTGTGAACTCAAAGGACTCAATCCTTACTTTGTTGTTTGTCACATTTTTATTGTAATTCTTGAGTTATTTATTCCTTTATGTAAGAAGTGAAGCAAATGCCTAAATAAGATTTCGAGCAACAGAAAAACAAACTGTGAACAATTTCATTTCAGTTTTCAGTTTCATTTTCACCAAGTTCCTGGTGCCCTGGAACGGGAAGGCATGGCAAGAAAATTCTTTTTTAAAAACGGGGAGCTGAATCTGCTGGTTTTATATTAGCCCCAGCATCAGGGTTGTCGTTTCAGCATTGGTTTTTTGACTGAATCTGAACAGCTGGTCCTCTGTTTTCATTAAAATATTCAAAAGAAGCATCATAGTGATCTGTGTTTTGCGTTAAATGAAATGAACTCTTTAAGAACGAAGCCAGGCTTGTCCTGGGCAGCCATGAGTTGGCAGCAGTGGTGGTGGTGGGGTGGAGGGATGTGCCAGCTGCAGTTATTACTGTAAGCATCAAATGCCATGTTGCTGAATGTCCCAGCCAGTTGTTCACATTTGGTTTCAAGGCACTTGTAAAACAAGTTTGGAAGTAGAAAAATGTGCAGGTGTGCCTTCTTTTTATGTAAAAACAAGTGAAACTGCTCTGATAGTTCATTTTTTGCCTAAAATAAAGGTCTAGCTCTCTGTGTGTGGTGAGGTTTCTAGAAGCTGAGGTTCAAATGATACAGCTTTAAACTCAGAAGTTGCTGTTGTATACATTTGATTAATTGACTTCTGCAGGTACCATTTGCCATTGATAAATTCAGTGGAGTGCAGGGCAGTGATTGTTCTCAGCATTTGGTAACATTTTTTCAGTGATGTGAAAGGGAAAGTGAATGATAAGTGGGCACTCCTAACCCTGTCAGACTTTCATAATACCAAGTCTGAAATCAGTGGGTTTTCATTTTCACTGGCAGATTACAAACACTTCAGCTTTTTAAAGATTTTGCAAACTTTGTATATCCGTTTTAAAATACTATTTTTATGACTGGAATTACTTCTCTTTGCAATTTTCTGGTTATGTCACAAATTAAATTAGTGTTTCCAAAATAACACACTGCTACCAGTGGGATGGAACTTGCCATCTTATGCTCAGCTGTTCAAACCCAGAATGAGAGGAGCTGACATCTGAGTGCAGAGCAGGCCATAGGAAAGATGGGGGTTCCAGTTCATCAATAATAGTATTTAGTATTTAAAGAGATCATTACAAGTTTCAGAGTAGTTCAGACATCAATATCATGACCTTCATTTTACAGGTATTCATAAATTTGGGCCCAAATATAAGTAATGAATTGATTTTTATCACTTGTATCAGTGTGGATGGAACTTGTGATCATGTGAGTCTCAGCCTCTGCTCTCCTGTGTTATTCTATTTCTTGGAGTACTCCTTGAAATGCTTTTTATTACCCCCATAGAAATTATAAGCTGGCAAGAACTACAATCTTTTAGCCTTTGCTGTGGTATAAAGTGGGCACGTGCCATATAGATACCAAAAGAAATCATGTCCATGTAGTTGCTAATCTAGTTTATGTCAAACCCCACTGCTGCTGAGCTCCCAAGAAGCTTTAGACTCCATGCCACAGAGTAGCATGGTCTCAGTCATTATATTAAATTGAACTTCTAGAGTTTTTCAGATGACTGAAGTAGAATCAGGAAAAAATGAATTGGATTCTGTTTGTTTTCTCAATCATTATTTAACAGGTTTGATGCTCTTGAAACTTCTCGGAAGGTGGCAGGTTTTCAAGAGTGGTAGCAATAGGTTTGGAGATTGGGGTGAAACACATTTTACTGCTGGCAATAGAAGAGGAGAAGTGAGCTCAAGTGTTCATCTCAAGTGAGTTTGGACATATGAGAATTAGGAAATAACCATTTTTGATTGCAGAGACCCTGATACTTAACTACTGATGGAGAACGGGCATGGCACCCCACAATGGTTTTGTTGTTTGTGTCTCAGTAGTTTATGACAATTCATGTTTCTGCAGAATGCTGCAGAAAGATCAGATTGTACCTTTACTGCTCTCTCTACAGCCCTGTGCTACCATATCAAGGTCACCGTGATATTTGGTGTGTAGCCTTATGTGGGGATTTGGGCAAGTTAAAAGAACCCTTTAGCAGATTTGATCATCTGAGGAAAAGACCAACTGCCCAAGAATGTCTTTAGTATCCATCTGTTGCTGTTCTTTGGCAAAGACATGACTGTCCACCCCTGCATCCCTTGTTGGTGCTGGAAACAGCCACAGGCAGGGGATGGCATCCTTCAAAATGCATTCCAGCTGTATAACATTCAGGCTGAGTGTAAGGCACAGCTATTGCCAAGGAGACAAGGTAACATGGTGCCAGCAGTTTTGGGAAGCAGCTGAAAGAGTCACTATGGGGAAATGTACATATTTATATAAAGAAACCATCTGTGATGCTGGTTATTAACCTGGTTTGGTTGTAGATGTGACAGATTCAAGCTAGGTTTTCACTGGCAGATGGTGTATTTTTAGTTTACAATTCCTTTTTTTTTTTTTTTTCTATATGGGTTTTTTTTAAGCTTTCTGATTTCAAAATAGAAAGCAACACAAAGGTTAGCAAAGAGAGGGAATATATATATATATTTAAAAGGCAATCCTGAATTCAAATATAGATTAGTAATTGAGATGTGCCATCTAGTGGCAGTTAGGTTATTTCTTAAACTCAGCCTTTCAAGGTTTCCTCAGTATATGGATAACAGAGTTACCTTTTCCATGAAAAGTAAGATTAAGTTCTTTTTTTGCTCTTAATCTGTCAAATTCCTGGCTTTAGTGAATTTGTATTTGACTGCAAATATCAGCCCATCTACAGACTAGGCTAGAATTTATATGCATTCCCTGCTGAAGTTGTTTTTTGGTCATAATCATATGTGAGCTATGACAGCACAAATATTTACTGCAGCTGCATGGCACGTTTAATTATAGTGAGAAAATACACAATCAGGCAGAGGAGGGCGGTTTACTTCGTGATTACTGGAGGACAAGTGGATTTTGAGAGCTGAGCAGCAGCTAGTTTGCAAAGATGGATCGACTGCAGCAGAATTGGCAAGACAGGGAGGAGTTTGTTTCTTGGAGGGCTGCATTTCCTTGTTCAGTTCTATCACCTTTGAATCTGCACCTGCAGCAGCTCTGCCTGGGCCTGCACAACCTTTAGAGCAGCCTGTGTGTAACTGCTGCTTGCCAGGATCCTGCAGGACTGAGGAAATCCTGTCTTGCTAGTCACTGTCAAAGCACAGACTTCCTAAAGGTCCCATTCCCAATGCATGGCAGGGGCTCCCCAGCTTGATCCTCTGCAGGAGCATGAGAACTGCAACAGAGGCCTTGAACAATATAAAAAAGACATTAAATTGTTAGAGAGCATGCAGATGGGGATGGGGAAGGGCCTGGAAAGGAAGCCATATGAGGAGTAGCTGAGGGCACTTGGTCTGTTCAGCCTGGAGAGGAGACTGAGGGGAGACCTCATTGTGGTCTTCAATGTCCTCACAAGGGGAAGCAGAGGGGCAGGCACCGATCTTTTCACTTGTGACCAGTGAGAGGATTCAAGGAAACAGGTGGAGCTGAGTTGGGAGGTTTATGTTGGATATCAGGAAAAAGTTTTTCACCCAGAGGGTGGTTGGGCACTGAACAGGCTCCCCAGGGCAGTGGTCACAGCACCAAGCCTGACAGAGCTCCAGAAGCATTTGGACAATTCTCTCAGGCTCATGGTGTGGCTCTTGGGGTGTCCTGGCAGGGCCAGGAGTTGGACTTGATGATCTTGATGGGTCCCTTCCAACTCAGCATGCTCTATGACTCCATAGAGAACAGTGCTGGTATGGCACACATCTCTCTGCTTAGTTAGATACTCCATTTCTCATTAGCTGGAGTTTTCACAGGGTTGTGGTGAGATCCTGTATTGACTCTCTGCCTCCGGAATGCACAAGTGCTCTGGAAGCAGTCCTGAGATCCCATGAACTGGCTGATGCTGAGTGTGCAGCAGGCAGTGAGAAGCTCACCAACAGCAGTGATCTGCCCAAAAGGTGAGCAGAGAGCTGCTGTGAACCTCAGAGCTGAGGTTCTGCAGGGTTCTGAAATATGCCCCCACAAAGGAAGGTCTGGTGGCTGAGCCTGTATTTGTCACATCATCTCTACCTTGTACTCCAGTATGAAAAGTAACACAGATTAGTATTCCGTGGGCAGTTTTTCCAAGGACAGCCTCTGTCCTTCCAGGGCTGCACACCCACACCTACGGAGGGGCTTTGCTGGAGGAGAACGTCCCCAAAAGAGACAGTCTCCATCTCTCTCAGGACTCCCGAGGGCTGCTGGCAGGAGGGGGTGCTGTGCAACTGTCTGTGCCGGGCATGCAGGTCTGTC
This sequence comes from Platyrinchus mystaceus, assembly GCA_035041135.1. Classification (NCBI taxonomy): domain Eukaryota; kingdom Metazoa; phylum Chordata; class Aves; order Passeriformes; family Tyrannidae; genus Platyrinchus; species Platyrinchus mystaceus. Next base: position 6,390,457 of record JAWWLV010000021.1, read on the forward strand.
CTCGCTTGCCAGGGGCAGCCAAAGGCTGGGGCTTCTCTGCAGGCTGCTGTCCCCTGCCTGTCCTGCTGCTCTGATGTGCGGGCAGGGTTGGAGAGGTGCTTTGCTGCCTGACTATGGGCAGTTTATTTAATGAAACCAAATGATCTCCAGCAGCAGTAGTTTGCTGAATGTCTTTGGACAGTCATCCAGCTTCCCCATCAGCTGCTTTTGTGTGAGCTCATGTGGACAATGCCCAGCTGGTGATGGGAGGCTGTGTGAGGTGGTGGCTGCTGACTGATGGTAACAGTGGGGTGTGATACTCCCAGCATTTTGTTATTATTTGATTCTTTCTTACCGTATCATTTGATTCCAGCAGTGTGGTGTGTTGCACTGTCCACTGTAGCCTGATCATAGCCCACTGTGCCCTGGCAGAACTGCTTTCCCCTCTCACAGGTCACAATTTATAGCTCCTGCCATATGTGGTTCAGTGTGTGGGGCACAGATGGGGTGGAACAGCTGTTGTCACCTGCTCCCAGTGACGGTCCCGTCTTTAGGGAGGAAACCTTGTGTTTCAGAGCACTCAGGTGGGCCAGGATAGCTGCTCTTTTGAAGCAAAATTCTGTTTAGCACATACAGCATAAAGCTACTGAGACCCAGCGTGTGTCCACATTACTTTTGGATGACATCTCTTTGATGATTGCAACCCAGCCTTTTGGCGGTCAGCCTTTTCTCACGTTGGTTGGTTTATAGGAAATTAGGGTTACAGAACTCACTGCAAGATCTTCTGGAACGGGTAGGGGATTTTAATATTCATAGTTATTAAACAAATTGATTTTGCACAGCCATACTCTCATGGCATACCTGCTCAAATGCTCTGGCCAGGATTGCCTGTGCACAACATGGAGGACAAGTCAAATCCTCATTCACCTCCTGGGTTCTTCTTGATTGTCAATGATCAGCTAACTTTTTGGGCAAATCTTTTACATCCTACTGCTATTGCCTTCCTGTTAATCTTCTGTCAGCCCCTTAGCCTGTTGGGCTGACAGAAGGAGGACTGGCACATGTGGTTTGCTGAAACCTCCACCACTGTCCTGCTGTCAGTGTGGGGTCCTGTTCAGGAGCCCCTGTGCTGTGTTCTCACCAGTGTGGGGCCTCCAGGGCTGGACAGCAGGAATGCATTCTCCATTTGATGGAATGGCATCCCTCCTTATCCAGATAGGCCTCTCTGTTAATTGTTGTTCTGGTGCTTTTTAACATACCATTGCTTCCAGTCATACATCATTTTTTGCAAAATTAATATTTCTGTTAAAAAACGCAGGTTCATGTGTAGGTTAAATTTTGCAGCAGCTCCAGCAGTGCTCACTAGTGGAATCCAGGCAGGCTCAGGGATTTGATCCTGTGTAGCTGCAGTGGTAGGACCTGCTGAGCTCGATCTTCATCAGCAGTTTAGCAGCGCTTGTGCAGCCACAGGATGTAAAAGCAATGGATTTTTTCCCCCAAGTAAAAGCTCTTATAGAGAAAGCCATAACTTCTTAGGCTGTCATTGCTTGATCAGCTGATGTATAACTCCAGACTAATTGAATAGCAGACTTTCAGCTGGGTTGGAAAGCTTTTAAAAAACCAAAGGCCTTTGCATTACAGTGAACTAAAGCTATTAGCCCCTAATTAAAACATGAGGTTTCATCTCTACCTTTCTAGAGATCACAGAAATCTATGTATTTTTCAGGCTGTAAGCCAGAAATCAAACATTCATCATGTAATTGCAGTAAGTGTGTGCTAATACTTCTCATTAAGTGAGATTTATGAATTCCAGAAGAGCCTACGAGGTAAATATATAAAATTATTCTGAAGTCTGCAAAAATGAAGGTATTCATTTCGTTGGATGACTGTTCAGCAGGAAGGATTTAATGTGAGCATTACAGCTTTCAACATCCAGTAAAGACACTACATTTGGGCACCTGTACCTTTGCAATTCCCTCCGTGTCACTGCTGATCTTTCACCCAAGATTACCCTTCATCTGTCAGCAGGGAAAGCAGTGTGGCTTCAAGGCTAGCCCATTTTGCTGGGCCTCAGAAGAGGTATCACCTTCTCTTGCTCTTCTGCTTGTTTGCTGAGTGACCTTGAGTAACTTCCCATCTAGATCCTGAATGTTTTTTTTTGTTAAACACTTTGTAACCTATGAATAGGAAATGGTGTGTTACAGAAATGTGATAGCACTGCTATACAGCTGACCATTCTCTGATCCTGCTGTCAGGACATAAGCATCAAAGAAGGAATGTAATAAGTGTTCACACCAGTTGGGACAAAGAAGAAACTGCTAAATTCTGAAATGTAACTACATTCTTTGTGGCAGGGGAATGAAAAATCTACACTGGTGTTTGACCTTAACTAATTAGACCCTGCACAGGAATGTCTAGCAGAGTGAAAATGTTTTGTATTCCTTATTTCCTGATCAGCCTCAGTGAGCAGGAGTGATTTAGGGTGAAATTAAATCTTTCCTGTGCTCTGACATGCTGCTTTGGAGTAGAGCATTCTCAGATTACCTTGTATGCATAATCTGAAGACAGAATGAAAGGCTTTTTGTTTCTGTATCAGTCAGTGAGATATGATTAATAATCAGTCAGTGAAATATTATGAATAATCTTTGTAATTTGGGGTCATTAGAACAAAATAAAAGCTTTGAAAGTCTTATTTTTACCTTGCCCTACTGCAGGTCCCTGAGCAGCTCGCTGTACTGAGATGTTAAGGCAAAATAATCAGAGAATCAGAGTCAGAATCAGCTTCTGAACATTTACAGAGATCTAAAAGTTTCCAGATGTGGGAGATAAATAAGACAGTTTTATTACAAGCAGGGTGCTTATGGTTATCCTATGATGGGGAGTCTGGGGCTG